>OX381709.1:24523955-25123955 GCA_947462335.1 Harmothoe impar | reverse complement strand
CATCTGGTCTACTGGTGCCTATGCATTTAATAAGATATTCTCTAGCTATCTAGCTTTGTATGTACATGATGTTGTGTTCAGCACAACGAGGTAAGCTTTACGAGAGGATGCTTGCTGAAATGTGCCTTATATAATGTTACGTGCGCAACCCTAGATACAGAACATTTACTTAACTATTAAACCCCATGTTGCAGGGTGGACTGCTATGTTCACTGTAGGAACACTGGGCCTGGGATCTGGAGTTGGCCCATCAAAGATGGCCGATGGTGAGCAAACAATGCTTAACAGATGTTGTCTATTTGTAATATAAATACTTGATATTCTTACATGTATGATAGTTGGTAATCTTAGTTTAAGTATATGTATGTGGTCATGTAGGCAAGTGCAATAATAGAGAAACCAGCCTGAAATAAAGATTTTAAGAACTTTTAGGATAAATACATCGCAGTGAGTCTGGATTTGAAGTCTTAAGACCTTGGTCTTACTTGCTAATCCAGTGGTCTTTAAAGTGGCATTTAGCACCCACTTTACTACTTTCTCTGTTTGGTACATATATCCCGAGGCACTATTCAGTCACCCGCACATTTCAATGACATCAACGGTGGGCGGATTAGGGTTTTGCAGAAGGTTTGGGTAGGAGGAGTACTAGTGCCCTGAAGTGTGGCTATGACCAAGGGGCTATAGGGTAGCTGGAATGCAGTAAGCACTTTGTGGGTATACGATGTGGAAAGGGACCCAATTCTCAGCCACATCACCGCTTAATCCTTGAAGGACGGCATGATGCCTAAATGCCTGTTGCTCATGTATCGCCATGATCTGAAATAGTGTATCAAGGCAGCACCAGTGGCATTGCATTAGTGCATCACGCCGACCATTTGGGAGTGTATCAGCCCCGTAGAGTCAACGTAATTCATAAGTGCAGGCCTGGCGAGTACACTCACTGGGGCTGCATTGAGGCATCATATACCAACAAAAAAAGCATGATACATTAAAGCACCATGCGGCCCCTGCAGGGTTATGGCTAGAGTGCTGGGGCTTACCGGGGCGGCATCAAGGCAGGGCTGGTCGTCCTTCCTGCTGACACGTTGTTAAGATTTGAGGCGGCGGCGGGCGGCAGGATCAAGGGTGATGAATATGGGATTAACCGTGTTCCTCATGGTAACGAAAGGGATCAGGCGATTAATGTTGGCAACCCCCCACCCCCCTCACCAACTACTCCTCTGTCACACACGCAAATGCGCAGATTCCAATGTTCTCTTTACTTTTTTCCGAACCAGCTCTTTTCGCCATCAAGCAGAACGGATATATTCGGACCGGTTCCTCACCCCAGTACAGCTGCCAAATTCGATACAGTGAAATCGTAGGGAAGGTTCCTTATAATCAAAGATATGGCATAAGGAGAATGGGCCTCCTCATGAAGAAATTTCATTGAACATTAACCCCACCCCCCATCCTAACAGCCCCCAGATAACTGTATACACATTCCTCTCGATCTTACAGTATAATCGATCACAGTCTTCTAATATTTTCTTATTGCATATCACTTCACTCTTTCAAGATTATTACCCTGCTGTGCCACTATATTGACAGTCATTGTACACTACTTTCCTACATATATATTGAGTCTCAGTAAACATATCGGGACGCTATATGTTGTGCAAGTACAAATGTATATGCCCTTCTTCTCGTCTCAGTCATTCAGTAACATAACAGTTCTTCCATCCGTAACAACCCTATACAGCGTTCTACTGACTGCCTCTTACTTCCGGTTTCCTCGTACAACTCTTTCATCCTCCCCACCCTACATATCCAGCCTCATCATAACAACCCCCCTCCCCCATCCCCTCCATTGCCCTTCCATCTCCTCCCCCTTTACCTCTTTCTCATCCCGTCCATCCCCTGGCATGTGCCGATATAGCCATGCGCTGTTCACAGCATCCCAACGCCGACGGATATCCAACTGCTCACATCCGGTATGCGCACGCAACTTGAGATCAATAAGGCAGGTAGTGTACAGGGGGCCCTGATTATGAGGGTTCGATACAGCATGTCCCTGTCATTAGGCCGCATCTTGATTATAGCCCCACACAGACAGTAGCCTACTTCTAAAAAGGCAATGGGAGGACCACTGTGGATCATCAGTTCTTTGCTGATGTATGGGCATTTGTTGTCTGTACACGCAGGGGGGGGGGGGGGGGTGGTGTTAAGGGACTAGATCCTATACTTAGAGTTCACGGATGCGGCAGAAAGTTAACTTTAAGGTCGGCAAAAGAGTGGTTGTATATATACTGTGTAGCGTTATGTGCTTCGATCTAGATGCTGCAGGCTGCTCTAACTCTAACCATTCGAGGACTGTATAGTGCCTCTACGCTTCAGGATCATGTGGTGCTAATGCACTAATATTAGCAGTGCCGGTGAGTGAATGCCGGTACTGCATTGCTGCATCACAGCGACACTTATAGAGTATATTACAACCATGATAACTCACTGGTACTGCATTTAAGCAATAAAGCGCACAGCTGCCCTAAAAGGGTTAAGATACGCGGTTGTAAATGCTACAAGGCAGTGTTGGATAGTGCTCTTTTGCGTAGCACCACGTGGTGAGAGCAATATAATTAGAAGTCACGCCAACTGGTGCAGCAAATGGAGTGGTCCCGTCCCTATACCTCCTGCTAATGCACCGCATGCCACGCCAAGGAGGGGCTGTGGGCTTCATTCCACAGGCCTTCCTCCTGTAGCTAAGTGTTGTATATGTATGTATCGTTTTTCTTCTTTTTAAAAGTTACTTCGGAGCGTATGTGGGAATTCCACAACATATGCAGTGTGGAAGCATCTAGTGCAAGTTATGTGTATCATATTTACAACGTTTAATTGCTATCAGAATATTCTAAAAGACACTGTTTTGTGCAATTGGCGAAAACATTCTTTTACGAGGCAGATTGTGATTTGCCAACATCTGTATAATGGATCTCATAGCAATTTGCATCTGGCTTTCACCTTCATCCTATCCGTATCTCACATCTAACGCATATACATGTATAGGTACACTGTATCAATATAATGTTTGCCCTTCATCTAAATCATGTCAAAGGAAATGCTGTTAACCTTAATTTGCTGATGCTTACAAACTACCCTCATTATACATGTACATATTTTGTATTTAATATCTCACTAATTATCAAAGTGTTCAGTAACGAGTCCCAATAGTGAAGGAGCTGCTGTGCTATAGCCTCAGTTATATAGGTATCTATCTAATGTACCTTGGGACCCATCCTCACAGGCTGGAGTCCCTACCAGAGTCTGGCGGGTGAAGAAGTAGGCTGCTAGGGCTGTAACAAGGATCCACGGCCCACTGCCTGATCTCCTCCCCAGCCTTTGATCACTGAGACCACTAAAACACCATCCACCTCTTGGTAAGTGGGCCCTACTAGGCACCCGGGACTCAGGACGAGCCAGCAGCACCCAGAATCACAGACAGAAGTGTCCCCTGGTTCAGTTTATATGTTGCAGCAGTGGCCAGGACCACACCATCAAATGGGTATTTTGTACAGCATGGTATCATAAGTGTAACAGAAGTGTTAACATATTATCACGTTTAGATAGGTCATACAAGAATACGTGTACTTTGTATCTGTATAGAATCTTGTTGCAAGATAATCTATACTAAAAACAAATACATGATATAGTAGTATTACATGTACAGCATTCTACAGGTTCTGAGATTGTTCTGACCTTAGACCTTCAACTTTCACTGTGTCATTTATCCAATTCCTAATCATCAGACAGTCGAGGGTATTCGTGTATATCAACTATGCCAAGTATAACAGTTATACAATGTTGAAGTACCTGGGCTCTAAGCTATATGCTAACATCATTGAGAATTTCGCAAGAGGACTAGGCTTAATCAGCCACAGATTATACAAACGCTATTGGAATTGAGATATGGTTAATAACATTGAGATTCACAATGTAAATTTGACCCACGCAGAAATTATTTTCCCGGCCTATAACAAAGAGTAGAGATTTCTCACAACCATCCCCATAACAAAGGGGGAGTGCTCTGGGCATATTATCCTGCTTCCCACATCGCCTTAGATCTGATATTGACGTTAATACATTTACATTCTTTTAAACATAAGAAACAACAACATTTATTTTACAATACGCATTAACCATTACCCTGTACATACATTCTTTGATGTGCGTGTGTTTATGAAACACTGTTCAAATGTACCGTACCACAAGTCGCTAGCTACCGCTAGTTTAGATTTTCATTGATCTTTTATTAACACGATCTTTACCCAATCTTGATGTTATATACATTGCGACTACACTTTTGCAACAGAGATGTATGCAAACAGGCGACCAGGTAGCTGAGACTGTTAGAAAAATACACAAGATAACAAGAGCTAGTGTGGATGTGCCAAGGACGACAGAAGGCTCACAGTCACAACTGTGTTTAATGAATGTACTTAACCCTTTCTGTTACTAAATTACAACCATATTAATTTCACGAAAGCTCATATCTTTTTCCTAATAAAATAATGAAGATAGAGATAATAAGGTTTCTGCTATGCATATGATATTGTAATTAATGGAATAGTAGGGTTTGCAGGCATACATGTCTGTCATTGAGATATTGTATTGATGGCGGTGTATGTCATGTCTATGCATTTCAGGGTTAATTTGGGAGAGATGGCCATCTGATACATATGGGTCCCTGTTCATTATCCAACCCTACAGAAAGACTTGATTAGCATGCCTGCTACATCTACTAGTCCAATGTATTACATGCATGATGTATGCCTGAGATCAGACCTATGCAATGTACATTGTACAAGTTTATATAGTTCATGATTCTGATAAAATAAAAACTCTGAGAATCATCCCCATAAAATAGTTAAATGTTCACCGCATCGGATGCAAACAGGTAAGGATACCATCACTTTGACTACATTAATTCATCAAATCACAAACGTTACTGCGAATCCCTGTATATAATATTCTGGTACCTGTGTACCCTGAAATTACATAAACGGGAGTTATGTTAAATTGAATTAATAGGCCAGCAATATGGCCATTGCGGGACCCTTCCCGTACGTTCTTTACTCCTTATATATAACTTCCACTTGAGGACTGCAGCCCATCATTTATCATCCTCGGAATAAGTCAATGGCTGTGCAAACCCAGTGACAATGGTCACTCGTGCCATTTATTTGAAGAACCAATATTGTTCTCGTTGTCTTTGCTTCTGCATTGGCCCGCATCAAGAAGCGACTAATCTGCGTCATGCATTACTGGCTCTCCATGAAAAGGTGCAAATCACATTTAGCGGCATAGCCCCGGGGGTGGGTGGTCTGGTGTGATTCTATTTAGTGCTGTCTATCATGGTGTGCGCTACATTAGAGATATGTCTGTAATCAAGGTTGCTGTGTGGGCGACCACGTCGTCACCATAAAGGAGGTGCTCAGCACTGCTCAGTGAGCTGCTCAATAGAGTCCCAGCGTCATAACTCAGCCTGCCTTCCCTCTCCATAATCACTTACTGAACGCTGTACAGCCTTATAGGCAGCAGCAACAGCATACACATCCACACCTCTGTAGGAGTTCGGCAAAGTCATACACACTTTAGCTTGAATCTAGCAGCACTATAGGAAATACACATGTTTTATTTGTGCCACACATCTCTCTCTCTCGAGAGGAAAAGCTTTCTTCCCTATGGCCTTTATCATCTTTCAGATAGAAAGCAGTTTAGAAGTGATCCTCTTCAAAGCCTTTTGGAGGCATGCCGACAAGGCGAGTCAGCATTCCCCATGTGTCATTGCAAATTGACTGACATTGAAACTGCTAGAAAAGTCAGATTTTGGAGTTATCACCATGCCAATCTCTACGTATATCGCTACGCTTTTGTCATTCAATGATTGTACTTACATAATGATGATGTACCATGATGATATATTTTTAACCAAATGTGTGGCACTTTTCGTTCACAGGGTTTTTCTTACAAGCGAGACATCATTTTGTTGTGCTGTATTTCGCAAGATGCCCTAAAATGTCTACATCAGAGCAAGATACACTATGTGAGGGCTGGCCGACTTGGTGAATTTAAATAAGTTTAGCCTCAAATTGGCTTGCCAGGACTTATTGTTTTACATTAAGATGTAACCAGCTTTCAACCTCAGCACAGACATAACTCCCTTACCAGTTTCAACACAGCCAGTCTGTAAAGTAAGTCAGACCCATTAAGATTAATAACTGAGGCACATACTCATATTTTAAGCAGTTTTATCTGTGGAAATTAAATGGGATTCGAGGAATCTGATTTTATTTAGGGACGTAGTGCCTAGCAGGTGAAACGCACCAAATATTGGCATAAGCCAAGGGTGTGCCTACGGTGTCTGAAGGGAAGCAACTTTGGGAAATTGGGGGTTAACAATTCTTGCTTATGTAATATTATTTAATTTTCCTATTCAAAACACAGTCATATGTTGACTATAGATATCATTGTTAAGTTTGTATTGTGCACCCCCTTTATCAACCTTATATGATGATTGCTTGTCAGTTCTAAAACAGCGTGTACAATGACAGACAGTCATTTGTGCAGACATTCCCAACATTGGTGTCAATTTGATGATCAAGTGCCAACGTGCGAGTGGTACCCTCTGGCTGGATTCAGAGGCGAAAGACAAGATGGGTATTTGTCAAGTGGGGCTCACATGTAAAACCAGTCCCACCCCAGCCCCCAACACACAATGTTCCTTTCGGGAGCTATTGTCAATATTGGCCCATGCTTGGCGCACACGCCTGGGTTCTGACAGGCCGAGGCTATCACTGATTACAGCAGTGGTTTCAGTAGGGGCACAACGCAAATAAATCCATAAGGTGTTTATCTTCTGAAGCATGGAGCTAAACGCAGGCGTGATTTTGGTGGGGTGGATTTCCTTCCCCAGGCCTCGAACACACATATATATGTATACCTGTTCACTGCCTCCCTTTCCTCACCCCTCATCCCTCAACGTTTTAAGGGCCGCATAGTGCTTTGATGTATACTTCCGTTGGTTGTCATGGTGGATGAATGCAGCCCTGGTAACTCGCCAGTGCTGCATTTAAACACCATGCAGTCTCTACGGAGGGTCGTTTTAATGCATGAATGCAGTCCTGGCATGCCCACTAAGGGAATCATATATATTGAAGCATTATGCTGCCCATAAAGGGTTAATACTCTTCCCGAGCAGCTCTCAGTAGAGCCTCCACAGACCCCCAGGAGCAGGAGGTGCCTCGATTACCCTCCTGCTCATTCCATGGGCCACCCACCTCCTCCAGACCATCTCTACCTTATGTTTGTGTATAACATGTGTGAGGGGGTCAGATGATGTGTTAGCAAGGTGGGCTGCTCCTCACCCCCCCCCCTGTATACCTCCTCCACGGGAAGAACCTGCTGGTGTTTTTTCATGTACTTTTTCTACAAACTTGGGTTGTGTTACCTACGTGGAAGAGGTGCATTTATCTAACATTCCTGCCACCTGACATGGGGCGGTGTATGACGTGTATCCTCTCACGTGGAGATTCCTCAGGTGAGCTGGGGGTTATTTCTCAAGGACCAACGTGTACCACTTTCTAGGTGGCAGGTCGGATTTATTGTGTAGGGAAGCATGCATGTAAGCATGCTTGGAATCGTGCAATCTTGAGAAATAGCACCGTGAGGCACCTTCCGTGTGTTCCAAATGCATACCAGACAGGATTCTCCCAGGAAACATAAAACACAGAATAGACTACTATTACTTCCACTATCTATTCTAGATTTACTGAATAAATGTTAGGCATGCACGAAAGCAGTGAATCCACCTGATCAGTAATTCCTCACGGACCGTGTGAGAGATGGAATTGTTTCGGGAAGCAGGGAAAGTCTAAAGGAATGAGATGCTAGTGAAATACCATCTCACATGATTAGCTTTCTTCAAAGTATGATATTGCGTGGATGGTATCATGATTTATTCAAAATGAACTTGCTTGTTAAGTTTTTATGTGTGTGCTAACCATATTGGATGAAATTCTAAAAAGTGTTCTAAATTCATGCAATACATTTCAGGCATAATGGCTAAGATTACACCTGATACTGGTATTCTTGTGGCAACTGCTGTCACCTGTGATATCATGATTACTACAACACCCTTTTATGTCCTCATCCATCCTAGCCACTCCCCACTTCAAGCTTCAAGTCAAGTCAGGCTTCATTAGGAACAACTTCTGACATTTGGCGTTGGAAGATACCATGGATGAATGATGCCCGCTTTTTGGCCCAGGCAGATTGTGTGTTTTGGGTGGGGACGTTGGGTGGGGTGATGGCTCATGGAGGAGGGAGCAAAGGGAGTGGTTAGGAGTGGTTTCGGGCCTTCTATAATTCAGTGCTTGATGAGGTGGTCGTGTCAGTGGCGATTCTAGCTCAAATCATACCAAAGTGACTCTCCCAGCCCCTATACCCAGCCCCTATACAGCCATATATATCAGGGAGACTTCCCACCCTGCAACACAGAAGCCCAAGGGAGTTTACACTACTCTTATGATAGAAGGAATGTACACGTGCATAAAAGTAGGGAGAGTCAAAATAAATAGAATGCTGGTGAGATAACATCTCATAATCACAATCCGGTAATGGTTAGCTCTGTAGTATCATTGTGTGTGTGCTACCTAACTAGATTCTGTATATTATCGCGAAAAAAGAAAGAACTATCCACCGAACATGTTTATTTTCATTTCATGAGACAACCATTTTGGATGAAATTCTCATATGTATTGAGTGAAGCGCTCTGACAGTCTATAGTCTTCACCTCTAATTGCTCCTTCCCACCACTAACTACTCTGTCAGAGACGCCACAACAAACAGACACCTAACTTGTTACTTTAACAGCTCAATGGTCAATTAGAGAGACCAGACATTGGCTGCTGCTGGTCTGGGTTCTATTGCATTGTAAGCTGCGAGGATGGTAATTGGTTGTTCCGCCAATTACCAGGAGGAAACCCATTCAGGGGTTCCTGTTCACGTTTCAGTCTCATATGACACTTAGCTTTATTTCAAATTTAAGGGTTGAAATGATTAATGACATTTTCATTGATGTTACAGTTGTACTGAAAAAATAGTTGCATTCTAATTAGAATGTACTAATTATGTCTTTTATCTTTCAAATGCAATTTATTAAGCTTTCTCCCTATTTTAAATTCGCATATATAGAGATGCTCATCAGGCCTACTCCATAGCAATACCTGTTATATATTCCACACTTTACCTAGGTATTAGGGGTGAAGGGTCTAGACATCCCTCTAAATATTAGGACTGTCTACGATTGAATACCGTTGTTCTCTTGTATGCATATTAAAATTTCTATTGAATCTATCTAACGGGTGGGCCTCTATAGAGACGTGGCAGTACGTCCAAACGTCATAAAAAAATGATTGAGTTTACTGAATACACAATGATGAAAGATCTTCAACTGAGCTAGGACAGCTTATCCTCAAAATAAACATGGCTGCTGTTGAACCCCCGGTGCAAAGTCCCATAGCCTAAATATCAGATACATTAAAAAGTATTTCAGGCAAATCCTCTATACCACGCAAGCTTGAACATTGAATTGACTGAACTATTCCTAATTCCTAGAATTACCATTCTGTCTTCTTTGTTGGTATTTGTTCGATGTATTTACTCGAGTGGAGATAAATAGTTGTAGGACATACGAGTCGGTCTCTCTCCCCTCCACGGCGATACTCTTATTGTGGGGAATTGTGTCGAGCAAACGCTTCTGGCGCTGTGCCCGGCGCTACCCGTGTCAGTGAGACACGGCGCCGTGCGTGTTCTGCATACCTTAAGTTAACCCTTTAAGGACCGCATAGTGCATTAATGAGTTATGCTCTTTGTCGTCATCTTAGATGCTTGGTTTCTTCTGTACTGGCCAGTAACTCGCCAGTGCTGATTTCAAGCATCATGCCGACCCTACATGGTTGATACACTCTTGACATGGTGCATGGATGCAGCAATGGTGAGTTGCGTCAGTGCTGCATTCAAGCATCATGGCGATAGAAGGTTAATGTGATAAAGGCACACGTTGAGGCTTTATCCCACGTGCACGTCACACCCTACTGTGTCCTTGTCACTCCTGTTGACTCTTAAGTTGAGCGTCTCGGTCTATCTCACATTACAGCCTTCTGAGAAAACCCTGAAATATATATATATACGTTTAGCCCTTTAAGGGCTGCATGGTAGTTTTATGAGATCTACCCTCTGTCGTCATGATGCATGGATGCAGCCCTTGCAAGTGCCGGTAATGCTATTGCTGCAGCCATGCATCATGACGAAATAGGGCACAATGCATTAAACCACTGTGAGGCCCTTGTAGGGTTAACATTGCCCGTAGACAGAGAAAAGGGAAGGAGAATAGAGCGGACTCTCTTCCCTGGGTTGGTCATGTCGACAAAATGACTCTCTTTGGAGAGATTGAGAGCGATTCCTGCAAACTAGAAGTCGTTTGAAAGACTGACCAGGTTAGAGTAAATAAAATCAACCACATGATGTCGTGAATTAACTTACCCTATAACCATTACGAAACACAGAGATTCACCCACATTAGTAGGCGACCGTGGGATTTGAAATAGGCAAAGACCGGATATGAAAGTCGCGACTCTTTGAAGGATAAATAAGGGTTACAATAAGGAAAGGTCCTTATAAACAGAGATGTCGGTAACTCCCTCACTGTCTTTGCCTCTCAATCACTCCACTCTTTCCATCTCTTGTTCTATTTTATTTTCTATTTCTCCACTACCAACGCCCATCTAGATAGCTAATTCAGCAACATGTTTCTTATCATCGTTCCCCATGTCTACATGCCTTACTTTCTTAATACCATTTCCCCACACCATTTTCTCTCTGCCTCCCTCTTCCTTGCTTCCTGTCCCTCACTACATGTTTTGCTAGCTGGGAACAGCCAACACCTCCATCGTTTGTCGGGAATGATAACGACCCAACTGCCATGCCAATAGAGTAGCGTAAGCTTCAGAGGGCTTCCATGCTCCAAGGTGGGGAGTCTACTACCTAGTATATGCTGTGGATAGGTGAGTGTCACTGTGGGTGTGATTTGAGCTAGAACCGCCACTGACATGACGGTCCCGTCAAGTACTGAATTATGGAAGGCCCCAATCCACTCCTCACCCTTCCCTCTGTTCCCTCCCCTACCAGCCATCCCCTCCATCCCATCATCCCCAACCAACGCACACAATCTGCGTTGGTAAAAAAAAAGCTGCCGTTATTCACCCATGGTACCTTCCGACGCCAAATGTCAGAAGTTGTTTCTAACGAAGCCTGACTGTTGAAGCTTGAAGTGGGGAGTGGCTAGGATGGATGAGGACATAAAAGGGTGCTGTAGTAACCATATGATATTGCTGGTGACAGCAGTTGCCACTTGCCTGATATCTGCAGTATACAGTGTAGGAACAAATCCTTACTAGAACCATCCCTGTTCTTTCTTCATTTGGCCGTTATGTAACTCTCTCCTGAGGAAATCTCCGGGGAACTCTATGATGAATGCGCAATTGTTGAAGAATTTAAAGAGGGAAGCAAGTGTTTTACAAACCTTATTCTTCAGCAAAGAGTATGATTTGCCAGTTTCATGTTTCTGATTTGTATCCTATGGGAACATATTGAAGAGCATCGTGATGTCTTTTTAGTGAAATTATACTGCCCTGTCATCAAATCACTGCTGAGTACTACAAAAAGACTTTGATAAATCACAATTGTAGACATAAATTATAGGTTGTGTGAATCAGTGCTTAAAGCAGTTATGTAGCATGGACCAGCCTACTCGCCCACTCACAGCATTACACAACACATCTGACCCCCAAAAGACTTCAGACCCACTTCGGAACTGTCGGCAGGCCCAGCTTGGGTCCAGCAGATTTCCATATAGAAATAACTCATCTATGTGGTGTTTTTTTGCTTTCCCTCAGAGTATCCAAATCCCAGCCTACTATGGAGAACGTATTGGTGGCAAATATGCTGCATGATACACCACTATTCTGTTCATCACGTCACAAGCTGAGCTTGCTTTGGGCCCAATCCAATGTATGCATACTTTTGAGAGGAAAAGCCCAGATCATATAGATTCTGCAAATGTTGTGTCCCTCATAACTTGTCCCAGTATTAAGTCCACAGTTATCATGCCCCCCTCCTCTTTCATTCCCTACCCCTCATTATGTGTACTATTAGCTGGGCACAGCAGACACCTAGATGGTTTGTCAGGAATGATAACGACCCATCTACCATGCCAATTGAGTAGTGTTCACGTCAGGAGGTTTTCATACTCCAGGGTGGGAAGTCTACCTAGTGTATCCATATGTATGTGGGTTGGGAGGTCTCACTGTAGGCATGATTTTAGCTAAACTTTCCGCTGACATGACGGTCTCATTAAGCACTGAATTATGGAAGGCTCCAATCCACTCCTAACTCTTCCCTCTATTCCCTTCCCTATGAGCCATCACCCCACAAAATGTCCCCAACCAATGCACACAATCTGCCTGGGCCAAAAAGGTGGCATTATTCACCCATGGTACCTTCTGATGCCAAATGTCAGAATTTGTTTTTAACGAAGCCTGGCTGTTGAAGTATGAACAGTGGGGAGTGGAAAGGGTGGGTGAGGACATAAAGGGGTGTTGTATAGTGAGCATTTTATATCACTGGTGACAGCAGTTGTCACTATTGTGATATCTACAGTATACCCTGCCCCATAGCCTAATGATTGCTGATACATGTGTCTAAAACTATTGCTTCTTATATAGTAAAGTGATATTCTCAAATACTGTGACATTGCATCAAAGACATTTTATAGATCAGAGTTCTAAACACTAACTTGGAATACTAAATGAGTGATTCAGTGCTTAAAGCACACTTATTGTACATTTATTTGGCATGAATAAGCCTTCTTCCTCACTCACAGCATCCCACAACACATCCGACCCCCAAACAACTTCAGACCCACTTATGAATTGCCAGCAGGGCCAGCATGGGTCCAGCGGATTTCCATATAGAAGTAACTCATCCATGCGGTGGTTTTTGCCCACACTCAGAGCATCCAAATCCCAGCCTATTACGGAGCATATTGGCGGCAAATATGCTGCATGATACACTACTATTCTGTTCATCACAACACAAGCTGAGCTAACTGTAGGGATAAGGCCCAATCCAATGTCTGGTATACTCGGGGTATACTCTATATGCATGTGTTTGAGAGAGAGAAACCGACAGATCATATAGAACATAACCAAGAGGTTTATCCAGGTTTAGTTCATATGTGCCGAATACTTCCAAGTAACATAAAAAAATTGTACCATGTGTGTGAATCTCAACATATCAAAATACATTTACTTATCACAGATGTCTCTTTCCTTTAACGTTTAGTTACAGAAGAATGTGTAGTTTCTTTCGGGTGGTAGATATCTCGCGGCGTAACTGGCATGTTTATCTTGTATATTCCACCATCCCCTACAGAAATCAGAATTTATATGGTATCAGAAAATGTATTTTTATTTTTATCTCATTTTAATTCTTTTTATTTCACCGTTCATAATATGTAACAAACGATACATTAAGGTCTTCCCGGTACATCCCTTGGGCATACTTCATTTGCAAAGGCTATGTATATGGACTTTTAGGAGCTCTTAATGTCCATTAAATATGCTTCAGTGCACAACGTAAAAAGTTGATACTGAAAGTTAGTACTCGCTTAAGGATAAGCACTCCAATGCCCACAGAAAATAGTGACATGCTTTACATGCTTTTAGAAGGCCCTTTAAATTTCTTAAATGGATTTTACATAATTAGCTGTGGTCGCGACTTCTGCATGAATTGTAGGCAGTCTCTAAAGTCTGTTTATACATTCAGTCTCGTCGCATGTATTTCTAGGGGGAAGGTGATATATGTTTTGCTATATGCATGTTTTCGAGAGCGATACCCTCCGCTCCAGGAGAAATTTAACGATAGCCGCTAACTGTACCTTGAGTTTAAGTATTCTGTTTACAAGGTCTACATGGATTTTAAGAGCTTAAGCAACGTTACATACTTTAAACTTGTTTTTGAGTTGAGTTTTTGAATCAATTAAAAGCTGATACCTCTAGATCTTTTTTAGATTCCCACTATCCTTGTGACTAGTCTACGACAAGCCATATTAACTCTATCCATTATCTCATTATAGGCTACGCTGCATTACTTTGAAGACGCCCAGTGACCTGACCCACCTGCTAAACACTGAGGGTTCACCAAGAGGAACATATTCCTGTCAGGACTACAGATACATGCTTTACTGGAGGCCTTCTCCTGAATATCTTCTATATAAAAGAATTGTGCTTATATAAATGTGGATACATAGGAACATGTGCGTGGGAAGCTGACGTATGCCTGCAGGCAATCCCATTTAGCACAGCAATGTTATACACCATGGAGGAGCAGTCAGGATGGCGCTTTAAGACATGTGTGGAGGTAGTGGCTGGGTGAGGTGGTGGCGCTGAGGGGTGAGCCGCGCCGCGTCACTTACTGGAGGAGGGAGGAGGGGAGGAGGCGCGGCAGGACGCGCGACGCTTCCTACGCGCCCTTCATTCCGGTAGGAGCGCCACTGCCGGACGGGTGCTTGGTGGGCACCACCGCACCACCACCACCACCACCACCACCACCACCACCTACAGCACCACCTCCAGCACCCCCCACAGACCCACCGGCCGCACAGGGGGGCCAGGGATGCCCACACCAGAAGGGGGCGGAGCAACTCGCAACTCGCAAAAGGCAAACCTTTGCTCCTCATCCGCTGCTCGCCCCTTCCTCTGATCTCCTGCTCCTCATAGACTTCGCACTCCAACTATACCCATGGTGCCAGCGCCGCACCTCCTGCAGTCGGCCTCCAGGCAGCGGCCGGAATGTTAAGGCCTGACTTACAGAGTGCCGACTCCTACTCTACCACCACCACTCCCCTGCTGCCCCACTCCTCCTGCGACACCCCTCCTGCCCACCACCCAGCGGTCAGCGTACCTTTACCTTACTACGGGACCACGGTGATCCAATACCACTGCCGCGCTTGTCGCTGCTGGAGGAAACCCAACTTGACGCGCCGTCGATCCTCGCGCTCAGAATCGTCAGTGGTGCGCAGCGGGAGGAGGAGGAGGGGTGGCGGCGGAGAGGAGGAGGAGGAGACCTTAGGGAGCAGGAGGAGGCGGACCAGCAGGAGCAGGAGGGGCAGCAGGGGCAGCAGGAGGGCAGGTGCTCTCTCCTTCCCCCACCCAGACCATACCCAGCATCAACACCTTCAGCGCTCCCCGACGGATTGGGCGTCGCTGCTTTAATTGCGAGAATTCTTGCTTCCCTTTTTTTGCAGCGTGGGTAAATGCGGCGGAGACAGCTGTAATGCTGCCGCATCCCCCGCCCCTTGCCCCGGGTGCTTCTAGGAGAGCTGGTGGCCGCCGGTCACAGCCACAGACAGTGTCCTCCTCCAGCACTGTAGTGCCGCAACCCCCACCACCTTCATGGCTGCTCAGGCCTGAGGAACCTGTTGGGCGCCGGCTCCCACCAGGAGGAAAGGATCAAGAACTACTTGTATCCCATTCATCACCATTACCACAATTATCATTATCTGGTACCACCACCAGCACGGCGCAGGTCCGGACTGGACGCAGCGGCAGCAGCCGGAGTCTGCCCCCGTGTGCCCCTGATTACACTTCAGTTATCACCACTATTGTGGGTAGCCTTATCACTGGTGGTATCACTAGTGGTAGCCTGGTCATCGGGCAGAACAGTCTATAGGTGCGGTCAAGTTGTCAGGGCCGGTATGGATAGGTCAACCTGGCTACCATGGATCCGTCTCTATATCACACACATCACGCTGCTGCTTTGCATCAAAGGTAAGTACTCTTTATATATAAAAGTTGGTACTTTATCAACTTTATCAACTTTATCAACTTTACTTTAGCCTTTATCCTATATCAAACATTTTAGACTTAGATTTCAGCACTTGGGTTTAGACAGGACTTAGATTTCAGCAACTGTTCAGCTTCTTTATGTACTGTGTTGTTCTTTTCCAGCTTACCAAGCAGTGTTTCTATTCAACATACTTGTCTATCAAAGCAGTGTAGTAACACCTACATCAATCCTTACATTCCAAGTCAAGATTAATCTGATAAGGTGACCCAAGCTTCTTTTTTACCTCTCCAGTCAGAACGGTGTCCGCCATTCACTCTTCTTCTTCCAGACAGAATGAAACGTAGCAGATAGTATACATGAAATGTATATTCTGGGATAGATTAAGTCGACGATAAAATACCCTTAGAGGGGGCATCTCGTGGTGTAAAAAGTTGGAATACTTCTAGACATAGCCATATGGCCGATCCTTTGAAGGTGTGCTGCCTTCTTCGCTACCTTGGGGGAGTCGGAGGCAATAGCCTCTCCCCAGCCAGGGTTAGTAGTACAGAAATGTAGTAGTAGTTGTGGCCACTATATACTAAAACACCACCAGCTGTTGCCTCCACTCTAGAGGTGTCCATCATTTATCAATGGGATAGCTGCTCTGACCTTCAGTGCCTCCCGTACGCTCTCCAAGACTTCCTATTTACCCATCAACATCACGTCAAGCAGGGCTCCAGTCCAACTCACCCTTTCCCTCCCACCCACCCACCCTCCATACTTCCTCCAGTGTGCCCCCACCTCACCACATGCTTTCCTCATAATCATCATTTCCCTGCCTTCCACCACCCCTCCCCTTCTACCACCCCTCTCCTCCCACTGTGTTCACCCTTCCTATTTATGGGAGAAAAAGAATTCGCGAGTTGCTCGCCGATAAACAGGGCGGCCTTACTACGGAGCAACTCACCTGTCTGGAGTAGTAACCCATGTAGTGGTAGGTCTACCTGTGTAGTGCTATAGTGGTGGGATCCTGATGTATCGGCGCGCCGCCTTTGGTGCTAAGGGCCCCTAGGCTGTGGTGGGACTGGGACTACTACCCACCACCTCCGGTTCATGTGTGTTGGGGCCCACTAATTGCATGTCTATATTGCGGAGCCCTGGCGTGTGGCATGGTGCCATCCAACAATTTCCTTAAGTCCTATTATGTACGTACCCCATGGCGGTTGAACCAGGTCTATTTGTTCGGGAGAGAATGCTTGAAATGTGTTACTCAATGCATGTACAAAAAATTACTATAGTACAGGGAGGTAGGAACTCTATCCAATTAGGTGTAGTGAAAGGGAGATTAGATCATCTGAAACGCATGCAATGTTAAACCTGAGCACATTAGGGTAATTGGATCATGTTTCACTATACAGCACATCGTCGGATGATTCCTATACGGTATAGTAACATTGCTCTGTGGTATAGCTATCCGAAGTCCAAATCCTCAGGTTACAATGATGGTGTTCAATCTGTGAGTCTGCATGACATGGAATTTAAGTAAAATTACACATTTTATAATATGATATAAGATCAAACACATAAAGTCACACTTTGGTTCCAGTTGACACCATAGACATCACTGGGTTTTAATTTCTTTTTCATATATATCGTCCATACCTCAATATCAACTATTATAGCTTAGGTGAGGACGATATGGGGGGTAAATTCAACACTTTTGGAAGGTACCAAATTATACATTTCTCTACCCTTTCTACATTTTGCCAATGTATAGCATTTTCCACATCATCACTAGATACATTTTGCATTATCATACATCTGGCAAGTAAACCTCAATGAATTCAACTAAGCACAGTCAGTTTATATAGTAATGAGGAGACTTCACAATATCGATGTAATGATGAAATGTCTTAAACATACACTGGTATATTGGATTACCAGACCCAGAGGTCTCCAGAGCACACTTCAAGGCTATTCCGACTGCTGCAGACATTGCAAGCAGCCCTGGCTGGAGCACAGATTTGGTATCAAACCACTGGGACCTGACCCACCCTCTCTGATGCCGACCTGTAATGCTATACCTCCCTGTGGATTAAAGGTCTTGATATTCATCATGCAAGTCTCACTGCCTGTAGCTGTGCTGGACAAAAGGTCCTGTGTCCTATGCTGAACACTTGGCATAATCAGGGTCTGTGTGCGATATGGATGCTTGGCGAAGCAGTAAAACAATACGTCCCGACTTATTGCAAATCACAAAGACAACGCTATCGTCTAGGCTTTTATTATGGAATTCCTTCACCCTTTGTGTCTGAGACAGTCCGAGATGCTGGGGGGCCTTTTGTGAAGGTCTATAGTCTATAGAGCCGTCGTTATCGTTCACACGAGCAGCTCCTCGAGCAACTCAGCGAGTCACTCACGGGAGCCCAATAGCCACACAAAAGAAGGACAAACGGAGGGAGAAGAAGTGAGGGGGGGGGGGGGGTATGAGGAGGGGGGATTCCTGATTTGACAAGACCTTCTGGGAGAGTGGATCTAGTTTGAATTTGCTTAATATCGATCTGAGAGTGGAGATGAGAACTGGGTCTGGGCTCGTGTGCGTCACGCACGAGTGAACATGTGCCGTCTCGGCGAAGCTGTTTACAAATTAACGACGTGGTCTCAAGGAGCCATGGGCGTGGGCTGGAAGACAGGTAGCTTTGAGGGGTTGGGTGCAGGGTTTCACCACGGTGGGATCTCAATCCTGATGGGATGAGTCTTGAGGCGTTAACCAGCGAACACCACCAAGGTTTAACGACGCTATTGGGGGGATTTCGGGAGAAACACCTTTCCTTCCAGGACTACTCCCTATCCCTAAGGGGATTTGATACCAATGATGAAAAGAGCCTCAACAGAGAGTTCCCAATGGCTCAGACAGTGCTGGGTATTGATCTGAAATGGTGTTTATCCCCAAGCAAATAGAATCTCCGACAGTGAGCTTCTCTGCCAGCCTGTGGGTATATGTATATTGTGTGTGGACCGAGTCAGACAGATACAGAGGTGGGGGTGGAAACTATAGCATTGGATTTGGACCCACCATAGACACTGCTGCCAATTCCTTGTTCCAGGAGGTATGACGTTGCCCTGACAACGTGTTGCTAATGATACCATGGCTAGCAGAGTGTGGGAGGGGGACCTGGGCTTGCCTTGAGTCTAGCAAGTACAGAGGATGTTTGACCAGTGAGGTGAGGAATTTATGTCTCATCTTTTCTTTTTTGAGGGCGAGGGGTGGAAAGCGATGGTGTCCAAAGCATATATGGTTGAAGCCTATTTTCTATGCGGGATGGAGGCGTCTTGTGTGCATTGATGCACTGGAGGAACAGCGAGAAACTGGGCATTTAAGGATATTATTAACATCGCTTGTTAAATTCACAGAAAATGAACCAAACTGTATACATGTGAACATGGTTGGCGTTGGGGGCAGTGCAGTGATATTAGAATCACTCACTAAATTCAGAGAGTGAAATAAACTGTATTCATATATGCCAAAATGTTATAGAGAAATCATACGTATTATATTATGGGTAATATTGTTGCTGGGGTTGTTTGGGGTTGCTGGTGGTGGAGCCGCCTGGAGGCTGGTGGGCGTGACATGGGCTATGTCCGTGGTGTAGGGGATGGTCGCGGGTTGGGGCTTGGAGCTGCTCCGAGCTGCTCAGGGCAACTCACAGGGGCGGGTTTGCGCCACATCACAGGACCCACTAATATCCCTCTGAGTTTGTTCAATAAGTACGTCTGTTTGCGTGCCGAGCGGCCACAGAGGACCACCACACCAGCCCCCCAATGCCCCAAAGCACACCCCCATCAGTCCAGCCCTCACCCAGTGTTGGGTGATACCCAGTATGATTGGTGTGTGTAGCTATGTAAACTGGTATGCTGCCGTACGCTGATAAGGCACCACACCATGTGACTATAACAAAGCCCACGTCGTGCGGCTTGGGGGCAAGCGTTATCCTGTTTTCACGTCTGACGTTGATTCGCCATGTCACTATCCTTCTGGGACAAAACGATAGTTTTTCCTCTATGCTACCGCCGGCCCATGGTACTATTAGGATAATAGCGAAAGCCTGTACATAGGACTTGCACGTCATTGTGTTTAGAAACTTCCCTCTGTTCTTTTGCAGATGAACGGATAGATGGGAAGCTTCAACAACGATTGAAAAGAGAATCGAGATGACAGTTGCCAATGCTTATCAGTAGCCAGGCATATTCCTCACTGCGCTTTACATTGTCAAGACCGTTCTGCTTCTCCTACCCTCTATCAAAGCCCATACATGCCAACTACCTCTATATGAAACGTCTATAATATAGCAGAAAAAACAGTAAAACAAATGGCAAGTCCATTTATTGAATTAGAAGATTAGACAAAATAGAGTGACGTGGGTGTCAGTTGACCACCAGGGAGGTGGCAGACGGTGGCGACCCTGGTGGCGGAACCAGACAGTATATCAGGATAGAGGGCCCTGGTTGACTGCGCGGGTGGCCACTAGGGGACGCTGGGTGTATGACTTGCAATCAAGCACCCACTGCAGCCTATAGCGCTCTGACTGGTGTGGACTTCTTCCCACAACCACTGTGTGTACATTCCACTTCCGGTTCTGCTTTTGGCCATTTAGCTTGTTCCTTGCAGATTTGGTATGTGGGTGTTTTGTTAGAGATCTCTCCATATGCAACGTTTTCCGAGCCAAGAAAGCACTGCATATTAAGTGTTCAGGCTATTTTTTTATTGTGTAACAGAAAAGTTAGGTTTTCCGTGCAGGATATATACAGCTGATATAAGCTAGATCTTCAATAAGACAACGGTGGGAGATTTATAATTATAGCGATACTAGAGCTTTGTAAAATAGATGTTTCTTTGCAAAAAGTGAGGCGTTTTGGGATGACAAGAGAGACCAGTCTAACCATGCAGTGGATTGGTAATTATTGTCAGATAAATGCCATTCTTATGATCTCTCCCAAAAGGCATTGCTTCAGATTTATTGCAAGACTTCTCGACCATTAACCCTTTCATGGCCGCATAGTAGCTAGTGTCCTGTAAATCCTTTGTCGGTATGATTGCATTCACCCTACAGGATTGATACACTCATAAAGGTAGGGCAGGATCACCAGGGCGCCATTAATACTGTTTTGGTGTTTGCCCTTACGTTCATATAGGACAGCTTCACTGGTACATGCAACAAACAATAGGAGAGGTAATCGTCAATGTTGGTGGTTACTCCAACCGTTTTAATCCTTTAAGGACAGCATAGCGCATGAATGCAGCCCTGCCTTGCTTTCATGCATCATGACGATGTGATTGATACACTCTTAAAAGCTAGGCGAGTAACTCACCAGCACTGTATTGGCATCTCATGCACGTACATGAACATGGCCCCGAGACATTAAGGGTCAACATCTACACTACAGATATAAACAAGACAATGTAGGCGCCAGAACGGTGGCTGCATGAAGTGGGGACCGGGGAGGGCAGAGGAGGCGTCCACTATTGGTTGTGGCGACATGTAAGTTGTATACACCCCAGCCTAACATTGCCTGCAACTCCTGATAGCCGTACTGGTGCCTGCCATTATGGTCCTGAAGAACCACTCAGCCTCCTCCTACCGTGAAAGCAGGGCCACCCTCCTACCAGGGCCATGGCCGCCCTTAAGCTGCCCCACCCTGGAGGCCATGATGCCCAGGCGCCGCCGTATTGTCCCCAAGACGTCGGCCATACCAACGGCGCCCACTGCGCCCTCGTGTCCATATAGCGACCGGGCCGACCTGTCCCTGGTTGAATTGCCTTTAAAGGCAAATGTCTAGTGCCGCTGAGGTCTCTTATTGCTCTGAGTGGCTCTGAGAGTTCCCCCTCTCCGTATAACCGATGGCTAGCCTCGCCGGTCGTGATATACAAATTGTACACCGCCTTGTTGTTCTTCCCTGCAATTTGTCTCTGGTAGGGTAGTTATGATGGAAATTGAAAAACACATAAGAGAGCAGGAGGGAGGTGGAGGGACAGGGACAGAGACAAACGGAGAGGGGGCAGAGGGAGGGAGAGGGAGAGAGAGGGAGAGGGAGGGAGAGGGAGGGAGAGGGAGAGAGAGGGAGAGGGAGAGAGAGGGGGAGAATTAGAGAGAGAACAGCTAGAGAGACCACTGACCACCCCAATTAAGAAGCAGAGGGTTTCTGAAGCCATCTTCAGGCTTCTCGTGTAAGGATGAAACCCATGCTACTATAAATAGATGGCATGAGCTTTGTGTGGTAGTTTCCATTAATCATTCACTTGGTTCTAGGTACGTTGACTCATACTGTTTGGTTTGCCCTGTAAGAAGGCTAGTCTAATTGCCAAGTGGGTATCGTCGATGCATGTTTGCCTTTGTATACTCTGCCTACCTACTTGGCCCTAGTCACTGAACGGCATCGAATCGATTCTAGGCCATTGTTCACACCATATATTGACCTAACAATGCAGTTCTTCACTCCTGTTGCGTAACATATGACCTGTACGCTGAACACACAAGGGGTTACAGGAGTTTACATAGTAAATAGACAGAAAGAGCTGTACATCAAAGTGACCGAGTCTGTGGCTATTCCACAAGCGGTGGCTGCATGCCTATATAGTGCATAATTGGTAAAGTTAGACCAATTCAAATATACATAACTGGTATACATTTGATTTAATATTGTCCAAACACATTGAGCCTCACCTCACCCCACTCCTCACCAGTTGAGAGATTGGGGCCTGAGTACAAATTCTGGTTCCTATCGCTCAACCCCTTCTTTGGCACCACCGTTCTCATTTCTCATAGAAATATTTTTCCTTGCACCCTCTGCACTTATCTGAAGACGAGTAATGGTCTGTACTGTACCTATTGCGATGGTGTCTAGCATAGGGTACTCTATAAGGATTTTTACCCTAGCTTCTCCTTGGGTGGCTTCCTGTATAATCTGTAGCCAAGTTTCTATGATGAATTTTAGGTTTAAAGTGTATATTCCAACCTGGTGTTTACATTAAATCTCTGCAATATATACCATCTGGCTGTCCTTTCCCAATTGCTTTTGCGGCCAGAAGTTCGATATATGGACTACATGGTATCTAGCCCAGGGCTATTGAAGCCACTTCCCGTCTGGCTTCATCCTTACCATTTGCAATCAAATCCTCTACACTCCTCCACAACAATGTCGTTGTAAGAGAGTTGTTGTGAGAAGTCCCTATCCATGAGAAAGCATGGTTGGAGATTTTATTGATTAGATTTTGGAATTGCTTTCAGATTGTCTGGCCTCTAAAAGTTGTCATGGTCTACCAGACAGCGTCGTTAGCCGTCATTCGACATTGCTGCGAGTGGCTCAGACTTTTATTGTCAAATAAGGACGAATTGCCTGGTTGAAACCAACTCTTAAGAGTTGTTTGCTATTGCCTCCATCATGCAAGTATCATACCCTCAGAGATATGGGTCACTGCCGCAAGGCAGAAAGACCACAATATCCCCATCACTATATCGTTATGGGAAGAATAATTGGCAGGCATATCAAAGAGACGCTGCCCTAATAGGAGAAGTAATCTCTTTGCGAGAAGAAAAACATACTTTTCTGACAGACATCAAAAACAGGGATGAAAAAGGAGGAAGCATGTAGGGCGCTTGGGTGGGGCTGGGGTCGCGGGACCCTTTGGGGCGCCTTGGGCGAGGAGGGAGTCGTAAAACATGCCCTACTCGCTGAAGCTCGGCCCAGCCCCAGACCCCCTTGGCGAGCAGCTCATAGCAGTGCTCAGTAGGTGAGGGAGCAGGAGGAGCGTGCTTTTCTCTTCTTCTCATCTCTCAGCTGTCACTGTGAAATCCTTTAAAAGCCTGTTTTGTTTCACATGTGCTTACATACACTAAGCTATGGCGCCGTGTGTTGGTTCTAAGGATATGGACGAAAAACATGACCTGTTTAGTTTGTAAATGATCCTCATGTGATAGATTTGATTTTCAACCTTTCGGGTATCACCAAGGGATTTGAATCGCTTACACATTTATTAAGCTTTGACGGAAATGGCGTAGTGCTTGCCAAGATGCAGCAACCGACCCAAGCTTAACACGTGATGAGCGCCTAACGACATGCAAGTGAAACCCATAACTCTCTACGTACAGCTAACTATAGGAGAAACAACTAGCTATCATTTATTGAAACCTATCAACCTGGGAATTTGAGATTCCGTTCTATCATCTTGATATCGTCGTCCTTCCACATGCATTTTCATACACAACGGGAAATATTTCCCTCCTTAAACTCCTCACAGCTATAGATACACCATGCGATCACGTGTCATTCATTACATGGCAGTGCGTTGGGTGCGTTGTTGGGGTCGGGCGCACTGACCTGGGCATAATTGCATTAGAGCTGCTCCAACGTGGCCTGACGCGGGTGGCGAGCAGTTCGGCGAGCAGCTCGGTGCGACGTGGGAAACGACCAGGGGTAGCATCGACCAGGTGTGACCGTCTCCCCCTCTCCAAACGTGCCTAGAACCCAGGTGGCAACTGGTGTATTAAATATGCTTAATCGTCACACACGCCAGGTCTATCGACCGACACCCTTATTCCACATACCAACCCTCGTCCACATTCCTTGGAGAACACGTCGTATCCTAAGCTGCAGCTGCCTGCGGCTTCTTTATTCCTCCTGTACCCTAACTGACTACCTACCCAGCCCTGGATATATGTGCCTTCCTGTCTACCCCCATTTCCTCCTGTGCCTGCTAAAGTTGCTTCAGCCCCAATTCCATTTAACATAGATGTACCCTTCCAAACCAGTACAGAGGATTGTATTTCCCTACATCAAATTTGCTCCATGTAAATTGATTTTCATTTGGTGGTATCACGAAGACAATCAGTAAATACCTGTCATCTTCTCCGCCTTTTGACAGGGTATCCCAGCTAGCCTAGAAATCATTCCCATAGAAAATAGTGAGGGTCTGTCTGACCCACCTTACAGATTCCAGCATTCTAGAATCGGACCAGAGTCTGGCAATGCTGGACTCCCTTTCCACAGTTTGCCTATTGGGCCTCTTTTCAACGCTAATATTCACATCTGAAATCTACAACTCTACTAACTCCATTCCTCCATCCACACGTCCACACCTTCTGCACAGAGACTAGAAAGCATGCAGTCACCCTGTCCCACAGAATTAGACATGGTAGCCAGGATTACTCCTTTTCCAGTAGTCAGCATGGTTGAACCCTCTCTAACCAGAGTTGGGCATTGCCTGACCAGCTTTCCAAAAAGAAGTCAGCCAACTTAGCTATGACTATTTCTCTCATCCAACCACTCACTGGACCATTAATATATTATAAGTATTATTGGTCTTGTGGGTGTTGGTGTAGTTATCTATAGTGTTTTAGCCACGCGGTTCTTCCCCAGGTAATCAGACCTAGGTGTAGTCATGCATGGCTGAATTCTTTCTTATCATAAGGTAGTCAAACTGACTTTCTTGCCAGAGGGAGTGCATATGACCCCCTTGCCGTCTCTGCATGCCAATACCTACCATCTACAGCGCTCTATCTTGCGACCGGTTCCTATAACTGTCCTCTAACATACTTCCCAGGCATATTACCCAACCTCCATCCCCCCTCCATCAACACACCTTTCTCATGTTTCTTCCCACCCCATAAACCAAACCTTACTGATCACTACCACCTACACACCCTCCCAGCTCCACCTCCCCTGCCCATAACCACGACCACCTTCCCCCTGCACGCGTCAGGCGGACGCAGCATGCGCCTGTGGCTGGTACATATTGGTGTAGGCGGTGGTCCGTGTTCCTCTCCCCACGCCTATTGTCAAGCCACTGGCGGCCCGCCGAGGCACTCAGTATAGGAACAGGGAGCAACTCGGCCGGTGGGAGAAGTAGTAGGGAGGAGGGGGTGGGGGAGGTGGTAATGACATCATTATTGGACGCAGGTGATTTACATCCGATGGCTCCCATGCAGTCGTGGAGATTGCTAAGCATTCAGCGTATGCCTTGAGAATCAATAATGACCATTGCAGACTGTTAGCGCGACTTTACCCAATCGCATTCCAGATGCCTTCCAGCGTGTTTGCACAAGGTGTGGGGGAATTGTGGGGGCCTGGGTACCATGTTTAACAACCTGAATAATTAAAGGGACCACCTTCCTTTTAGACGAGTAATGAAATGTTTTCCAAAAGGACCCCCCATTTCATGATCATCACCCGCGGGGATGTTTCTGCCCTCGGGGACATTTGTTCATTGACCGCGGATTCACCGACATTGCTGGCCTCATCATGCAGAGAGTAGGTTTGAAATCCATACCCTGTTGAATCTGTGTGTTTGGTTCCCACCGCCCCTTTCAGCACTCCCTACAGAGCAACGGTGAGCAGCTCAATCAGCCACCTCATGCCCGCCTTCTGCTCCTTATGACCTTCTGCTAGCTGCCTTCTACCCTAAATCCATTTAAGGGCCATATAGTGCTTGTATGGCTTTTGTCGTCCTGATGGTTGAAAAGCCCCGACGATTAATCGGGCGTCTATCAACCAGGGGGGTAGGATGGGTATGATGCTTGAATGCAGCCCTGGCAAGTTATTCAGAAGGGCTGCATTCGTGCATCATGACGATAAAGGGCATGTATACATAATGCATACATTCAACCACTATGCGGCCCTTGAAAGGATATGCATTGGTCCTTTTCCTCACCTGGTAAGCAGCTCAGGCAGACGGCGGAGCTGTACAACCGTGATGTGTATCAAGTAACGTGATGTGTAGTAATACACATCACGACTGACCATGCAAACGTGATCTGTATCAAAATTACATGATCTGTATCAAAACAATGTAATTTGTATCAAATTAACGTGATCTGTATCAACGTGATCTGTATCAAGGATTTTCTTTAATCCCCTGACATTATCTGTATCAAAACGTGCTCTATTGATGGAGTTAGTAAATATATATTCCTAGAAAACGTATGACATCTCTGGGAATATTTTATTTACAGATGTAGGTTCTAACATTCAGTTAATCATTTTCCTCCTTTCCAGAATTTGAAAAGAGGGCGTGGGGGGGGGCAGTGGGGGGCAGTGGTGGATACAGGAATTTGAATGGGGCCCCTATTAGAAAAAAAAGATCCCTTCCTAACTTTTGAGCCAATTTAAAAAAAGGTAAATTTTGTCCAAAAACTGGGAGGGGTTCCACCAAACACTTAAGTACGGAAAGAGTGCTACCCCTGGTTCCTCCCCTGGCCCATCCCTCCCTATCCTGCCCTGCCTCTCTCCCAATGAGCACATAACATTGAACATTGACAACTGGTTGTCATTGTTGATTCAATGTGGTTACAACATTGATTCAATGTTGAACTGAACTTTGTGCCCACCAGTTAGAGGAGGAACTTGATACACATCACGTTTATCGATACAGATAACGGTTGGAGGTGCCTAAATTCAAGATGCTCTAGGTTACTACACATCACGTTAGTTACTAGACATCACGGTTGGATTATTACTAGACATCACGGTTTTTTGATACACATCACGTTTACATGATGTGCCGTGATGTGTATTACTACACATCACGTTACTTGATACACATCACGGTTGTACAAGAGCAGCTTGGAATCAGAGATGTTACGTTGATTGCATTGATAATACAGCTCTTAGATGTCGGCTCCTGCCCACAGGCGCCTTTGTTGACCGGGCACTCGGAACCTGTCCCTGTTTGCTGGCCAACGTTTGGCTTGGAGCGCCTCAAGGTGATAGCGACCGAGCATCGCCTCCTCCTCCAAGACTGTGCTGCGCCGGCGGCGGTCGCCACACCTAACCTAATTTCACGGGCTTTTTTGTCTCTCGCCCTTTCATGCAAAATTTCATTACTACCAGGTCTGAACGTATACCTGAAGCAGGCAGCAGGGGACCCTTCACTGCTAATGGTATTTCCACTTCGAATAAAGAGCATTGGCAGGCAGAAATACATTTATATCTAGCTCTTGTCAATGATTCTCATCAGGTAGAGTAGTGGTAGAGTAGTCAAAACGCCACCCTGAGGATATCCTCGTATATACAGCCGCGTTTAAGCGGTGGCAAACTGCCATAGAAACCTA
The DNA here is from genome assembly GCA_947462335.1 of Harmothoe impar. Taxonomy (NCBI): domain Eukaryota; kingdom Metazoa; phylum Annelida; class Polychaeta; order Phyllodocida; family Polynoidae; genus Harmothoe; species Harmothoe impar. Next base: position 25,095,930 of record OX381709.1, on the reverse strand, counting down.
CTAGACCAGCCAAGGGGTGGCGCGATATGGATCTCTATGCACAACCACTCTAATTAGAACTTGCCCATAGTGTTAATGATAATTTACGACGAACTAGACTAGACATTAATTCAGTTATCTTATCATTAAATCTCAGAATCTCCTCCCAAGTAAAATATGTCGGACTAATATAACTATTATGGCTAATGTGACCAGACAACGCGTTGAGCTAATGACATTTAAGGAAATGAATGTTTTGTTCTTATCAGCTCTTATCTATGAACTTTCATGATAAAAAAGAAAGTGTGTGATCATTTGAATGATCTGAAATCTTGGAAATACCGGTAAATATGTTCATAGTGCGAAATCAATTTTGGAAACTGCATCCTAACTGCACAGTTGATATGGTCCAAGCAATGAGCCATATATCCACAGTTTATAAGCCAAGGACCTGGCGTAGGCGCCAATATTGTGATACCTTCATATTGATTTATTCTTAATGATAGTATGATAAATCATGCCCAGATTGCCTTATTATATACCAGGTCGATGTCATTATTGGTCAATTATTGACCAACCTATCCCGATGATTTAGCCACTCTTGCACCAGATGTGTCTTAACGATCTCTCACCTAAAATGACTGGTCCCACCCCATTATCTACAACAGACCTTCATTAGGACCCAGAGAGAACAGATGCTCATCAACCTAGTCTACTTTCCTGTTTGCTGCCTCTGTTAACCAGCATATTCCTGGCCGAATGGTGAGGTCACGGGCTAGCAGCCCCCTTGGGGCCCCAGGAGGAGGTAGGGATGAGGGATCCACTCACTCCAGGTGTGAGTGGATCCTGGGGTTGTTTAAGCTCCTGTGATGGATGGTGATTTACAGATACTACTCAGTAGATGTGGGCTTGGGGGAGGTGAGTCGCTCAGAGTGGTATAGGAGTCACAGTGAGCGCAGTACTGAGCAGCTCGCTATATATACAGAAGCGGAGGTAAAAAAATGATACCTTTCAGTAACACCCTCACTCCTTGACCTACGTGCTCTGTCAAACAACATGAGTGCCAGTGACAGGAGAGAGATGGCCTTTAGGAATATGCTCTTTGATATCAACCCCTTTACATAACCCACATGTAGCACCAACATTCCATCAGTGTTGCGTGAGATGTAGGTCTTAATCAAGGGTGTGATACCCTGAGATGAGAACATATCTGTGGTCTGATGGTTACTGGTTATAACGAGATCACTTCCATGCTACCTTTACAATAAATATGAGGATGTGTGGATATTTGTTAGATCCTATGATATTGACCTGTTCTCAGTTTCTTTTCTTCAGTGTTATATTAATTGCTCTAGGATTGGATAGAATATGGGGGAAGGTATCTTAAATGTGATGCTAATTGCAATTCTCCAACTTAATAATGAATCAAAAATGACCACTGAGTTAATGGCTTCACCCAGTCTTGGGTTATATCAAAGCAGAACTTCTTCATGGCATATCAGGTGTTAGGTAGGTGGCACTTGCCAGTGTATTGGTTATCTGGACTGGCACAGGGTGGTGTAGGTACCAAACAGTGCTGCCTAGGGTCTGCCTCCTTATTCCAACTTTACACGCCAACCACTTATCAAGCAGAGTCAGCAGGGAGCCATGAGTCACCTGGCAGTGGGAGGGGCTTCTGGTGATTCTGAAATACATGTGAAGGGGCTTGTGAGGTTTAAAGTAAGTGGTATAATATCATAACCATGAGAAATGCATTGATCCTAAAGATGGCATAACATAAAAGACGCTTCTAGATGAAGTATGACTAGACTGACAAAGTGTACTTAGATGATGGAAGGTCTTAGGAGGTTTACATCTGGTATAACACACTTTGTGTCTGTAGGGGAGGATGTACCAGGTATAGTTCACGGTGAGTAAGTGACACCTGCCTGGTCAAAAAAGGCATTGATGATTGGATTCAAGTATGTATACATGCATCGCATAAAAACCCAAATACACCAACACATGACATAAGTTCCTCTCAGGATTTCTGTCAGATTTGATTAACTATAATGTCAAAAACCAAAATAATTAGATATATGAAAGTCGGTCAAGTTTATAACAGATGTTATCAGGATCTGGTTAGGTGCCACCAGCATCACCGCGTGTCCTCAATGGGTTAAATGGCAATGTTGAGGCAGGTGGAATCAGCCCTTTAAACTAGAATAGTGTGAGACTAAAACTATGAGGTTGCCCTTATGCAATTGATAAACTTACATTAGACCTATTAAAGGTGACACATCATCTAGTAAAGGCTGGGTCTGTTCTAATCCATCTGGATACTATAAGGCTTGGCCGTGAGCAACTCCGGATATCTTCCATGCAGAATTGGGAGTGAACAGCCATTTTGGATTACTCGAGGTCTAGGGGCCTTTTGATTCTGACAGGCCCAACCCTCTTCACTCTTCCTCAGGGGCTTCCCTCTCAGGACCCAACTGCCTTCTGTTATCTCTCTGAGCTCTATGAAGGATGGTCATGATCCCAAGCCCAATGCCAGCATTCCTATCAGTCACATAAAGGCCTGCTCCTACAGCTGAGTATATAGCACCTTACCACCAACATCAATATACTGAAGATTCTTCCAGAAGGTTTAACACAGGATCAATTATTTGCAAAATTAGAAAGATAAATGAAAATTTTCAGAAAAAATACTGCAGAAGAATTGATTGAAACTCTAATCTGATCAACAGTAGACAAAGGTTCCTCTTCAAAAACAATTCATTACACTTCTTTACAATTTAAAGCTCCTTAATCAAATGATTGATTGTTTCGAGAACCCCTGACGCAAACGCAAAATGACATCAGGGTTTCTAAACAATATTTTGTTTCTGTTCAAACTCATGTTGAATGATGCTTATTGCGTACATGGCTCCATCAGATGGCTGGACGCTACAATATTGGACATAAGTGATGTAGCTACACAGATGAAAATTGCATATTTACATGTTGCAGTATTACATACTCAACAGAGCCTTAACAATCTCTCACCTATAGATAGTGGTCCCACTCTATTATCTACACCAGACCATTATTAGGATCCAAAGCCGACGCATGCTCATCAACCTCTATTTTCTTGCTTGTTGCCTCTGGTAACCATCATTTTCTGGGCCAAATTGAGAGGTCACCAGCTAGCAGCACCCTCGGGGCTCCAGGTAGGAGGCAGTGCTATGAGATCCACCCACTCCAGGTGTGAGTAGATCCTGGGATTGGGGAGCTCCTCTTAAGGGCCAAGTAATACTCTAAATATTAGCTGTGCCCTAAGTCATGATGATGCATGAATGCAGCCCTGGCAAGTCTACTCGCCAGGACTTTATTCACACATCATGCTAACTACCCGGGAATGTATCAACCACATAGGGTCAGCATGATGCATGAATGTGGCACTATTGAGTTACTTGCTAAGGCTGCATTCATGCATCATAATGAACCAAGGAAATGATACATTAAAGCACTATTGCAACACTTACAATGTTAAGCAGAGGTATAAGCGATGCCTTTCAGTAACACTCTCACTCTTTGATTTACATATGCGTGCTCTGTCAAATAACATGATTGCCAGTGGCAGGAGAGAGATGGCCTTTAGGGATATGCTTTTTTATATCAACCGCTTTCCACAACCCACATGTAGCACCAACATTCCACCAGCATTGTGTGAGCTGTAGATCTTAATCAAGGGTGTGATATCATGAAGATGAGAACATATTTGTGGTCTGATGGTATCTTGCTATAACAGGTACAGTGTATTGCCTCCATGATACCTGTACCATAAACATGAACACATGTGAGGGCATGTTAGACCCTATAATGATATTGATATGGCCTCAGTGTCTACAGTGGAATGTGGACGATAGAACATGGGTGGATGCAAATTAAACCTGATGCTAAAAGTAGTTGTATGACTCATCAACTTGATGGTAAAATCAAGAATGATCCTTTAGTAAATGATGCCACCAAGTGTTGAGTCACATTACACTGGAACTTCTAGATCGCATATCAGGTGTTAGGCAGGTGGGCAATTGCAGTCCCATTAGAGGCAGCCATATTGAATCTGCTGGTGACCCTGGTTGCCAGTATATTGGTTATCTGGACTGGCACAGGGTGGTGTAGGTACCAAACAGTGCTGCCTAGGGTCTGCCTCCTTATTCCAACTTTACACGCCAACCACTTATCAAGCAGAGTCAGCAGGGAGCCATGAGTCACCTGGCAGTGGGAGGGGCTTCTGGTGATGCTGAAATACATGTGAAGGGGCCTCTGAGGTTTATGTAGTATGGGGGCATATTATTTTATTCTGGGAGGAATGTGCCGATCCTTGAGATGGTGATGAAGGAATACAGGCTTGTATCTCTGGCATTGGGTAAAGTATCACTAAACTGACAAAGTGCACTAAACTGACAAAGTGCACTAAGTTGATGGAAGGTGTAAGCAGGTCTACATCTGAATAGGTTTGTAGATGTATTAGATGTAGGTCACAATGAGTAAGTAAAACCTGTCTGGTCTGTAAAGGAATTGAATTTTAGATTCATGTATATGTACATATTTTAAAAACCATGATCCGCCAACACAGGACATTTATTCTTCTCAGGCTTCCCATCAGATAAATGTCCATGCACCTACTAGTATGTCAATTCGCATGATTCATCAGGCGTGTGAAAACAACAAAGGATACAAGAACACCAATACACAGATACAAATAGAAACAATGGAGGTCAAACAAGTTTCCCGACCAGAAGTTCACTAATTCACAACATAAATTGTTAACGTTATTAGATATTGGGAAGTCAGTCAAACATCTGGGGCCATCAAGTGTCATCTTGTCCACCCATTTGGTAAATTGACAAAATTGGTATCAGTGGTATCATAGTTTGAGACCAATAATATAAGGTTGCCCTCATACAATTGACTAATATTACACCTAAGAAGACACATCCTCCGGTAAGGGCTGAGGGCTGTTCTAATCCATCTGGATACTATCAGGTTCAGCTGCCATCAACCCTGGATATCTTCCATGCTGCATGGAGAGTGAACAGGATTCCTTGAGGTCTAGAGTACATTTGATTCTGACGGGCTAGGCTGTCTTCCCTCTCTGTGAAGGATCGTCATGATGCCAAGCCCAATGTCAACATTACTACCAGTCATATAAAGGCTTGCTGCTACAACGGAGTATACCACTTTACCCTGTAGTACACTAGATCGATTCATTGCAAATTAAGAAATATAAATGTAAATTTTCAATTAAATAATGCAGCAGAATTGATTGAAACTCATGAGCAGGCTGTTACGATCACCAGAAGACAGAAGTTCCTCCTTTTTAAAACTTCCACTACACATCCTGGAAACCCAAAGCTCCATAATCAAACGGTTGATTATTGAATCCCTGATACCAAATAAAGTTGACATCAGCGATTCTAACAATATTTTATTTCTGTCAAAACTCGTATTGAATGATGCTTGTTAGCCAGATGGATCCATTTGAGTGTTGGCCACTGGGGATGCTACACGGCCGCCACCAATAGATTTATGACCCTATAACTGTCATTTCACAATACTAGATCTCTTTTATGTATCAGCAGTATGTCTCTTCTCGTTATATCAGGTGTTGGGAATGCTGTCTACTGCTTTTCACACCCGTTGCCAATGCAGTCTCTTTTTATGTCAGTGTCAATTATATTGATTTGCTTCATTACACGTCAGTGTAAAGGGTGTGGATGAGAGGTTGAGAGGTACAGGCGACATGTTCTCAGGCCTCGTTCGGCTCCGCCAACAGGCGGCCTTCTCACAGCGATCAGCAGTCGCGACATCCCTTCTTGCTGATTGGCCAATATTCACAGGAGCAGCTCCTACTTTATAGACTTCCGAGAGGCGACAGGAAAGAAAATGGTTCCTGAGCGGCTGCCAGCTAAGCCTTCGGCATGAAGAGCTGTATATCATACCATAGTGGGGGTAGTTTAATGTGACAAACGGCCAGTTAGAGCACATTAAAAGGGGCGCATATAGAAAAGCCCACATTTACGCATGATTAGTCCCAACCGAAAGGCAATTGTTAATTTACCACACTTGGCCGACTCCTGATGGGAGTATTCAATCTTGCACAAAGTTCTTTTTGCATAGCCATGACTGGCTATGGAAGGGGAGGGAATGGGTATGAAAAGCCTCAGATGGGGCGAATAAAGACTTTTCCAGGACTTGGGGTAAGAATAATCTTTCTTTTCAGTTGTGTCTTCATTCGAGATGAATTATCTTAGTCAGCCCCTGCGGCATTATGTTGACACAACCTTGGCGCACAGGAAAAAGCTCCAAAAAGCATTTAATGAACCTGTGGTGAAGTGAAGTATCACTTGAAACTGCAGTGCCTTCTGCTGTCTCGTGTTGGTGTGTGCGTGATTCTCCGAGACTCTGTGAGACGCGTTCAGTAATTAGCGTAAAAAGAAAATCAACAACCTTCCCCATTCTCCACCGCCCGAAAGACCCTTAGTGAGCCAGAGAATGACTCTCTGTGTCCGATAACTCACTGCAATCACCCTGTGTGGCCCCAAGAGCTGCACTGTGCCCCAAAGAAGCGGTGCCCCTTTAATAACATCACACAGACCCTAACTTCAAACCCCTAACGTATGGTTTACAGCATTGAGAGCCTAGACAACATCATGCCATCATGCGATATAGAGGGTGACACCATGGAAGTGTATTGTAAGGCCATCATATTGGCTTGCCTTCCACGGAGGTGCCAGTAACCAATCATGACAAATTAATTCACACGAGAGTGCCACCATGCAGGGAGCGTGCCAGACAAGGCCAGTGATTGCCTGAGAACAACGCCTTTTTGGGGAGGGAAGGGATATGTTCTGCAATGATTTAAACTAGTGGAGGGAACTTTAATTGAGGCAACTGTGGATGGGGAGTGGGCCTGAGGAGTTACAGAAGCTATATGGGATGAATTATCACAATTTGCATGTCACGGTCACGTTCATCGATGGTCACCCCCCCCCCCCCCCCACAGGCCTGTGTTACACACTCGCCCCCCCCCCTCCTCACCATCCTTCATCCCTAGTTGGGTCGCCGATACTTTCGACCTCATGGCAGCTGATAACAAGGGAGCAGTCGGCCAGCCGTAACGAGGATTGGATAGGATGACGAGGTTCTATTATACAGAGGACCAGACGTCCACTATCTATTGTTGATATACTGCTTGTCTACTGTCACAGGGGCCTCCCTTATAATTTAGAAGGACACCTTCTACTTGTCTGGCTTTATGTCTTTATGTCAATGCATTTATCGAGAGGATAATATACTGTGGCCTTGCCATAGAGTACGATATCTAGCTTCACCAGAACGACTATTTAGATACTAAGATAGGATTTATTATGGTCATTCTTCACTCTACCATCCCTATAGACCTCTATAGAGCCTGGGATACGTTTTGGAGTGATTCCCCGGAGTGATTTTCTCTCCTTTTCATAGTCTCCGATACATTTGGTCTCGCACAAGAGAGGATGACCACTCACTATCTGAAAAGATGGCACCCCACTCCACCCTCTATGGATACTCTGAATGGTCATCATGACTGCCAGCCTCTATTACCAACACGATGCCCGTTGAGGGTTCTATGGGGTGAGGGGTCTCTTAAGTCCTGATCCTGTCAGGGAGCTTTAGGTATATATGATCCAAAAACATGCACATTGGACTACTGCTGGTGAATGTCCTACTAATGGGAATAGTTTCACAGATAAAAAACATCCTGACCATGTAGAATCTCTCCTAGAGTCCAGCCTCTACTAAAGATTCATTATCTATTTAATTATGTCCATATCAATTATGTATCCTATAATCCATACCAATTATGTATCCTAGAGTCATTTTTAGTGTATTGTGTAATTTTTTTTTTTACCATTCTGGTTTCTCTCTGAGATGAATGAGGAATGTCCTCTTCTACTGGCTTCAGGTGTGGCTTCCATTGTGGCTTCACCCCAAACTATCCGTAATTGGACACACATGTGGCTTAGAAACCCCAGATTGGATTCCAGCAGTTTGCTATGTCAAGGATGCTTCATCCTTACCTTCTTGCAATAGATTCAGGAGGCCCAGTAACACTGAATGTATCAGACCCTTTCGAAACACCAAAGTTAGTATGCTAACCTATCTAAAGGATCCCAGCAAGAACTGCTTACAAAATCGCCTCTTCAATGCTCTCTTCCCTGGGTTCATCTAATGACCTCCCCAGGTCATCCATCAACAAACTTGGGCAGGTTGCATGGTGTGCCACATGAGGCCTTACAGCCTGTGACATGCATGTGGAGACGTGTGTGTTTGGCTGTTCCGGGTGAGTGCTAAATAACTAAAAGGCCTGTGTTTCACGCATCAAGGTTTCACCTGGGGCTAAGTGTAGTGGGTGAGAGGAGAGGATATGGACGGACTGTGGAGGGTGGGGGTGGCACTGACCACAGACAGCTGCTGTCACGGACACTCCACGCCTGCCACTGCCTACTCCTGACGTGCTGACCGCAGGGACCAAGGTTAACCCTTTAATGCCTGCATTGTGGTTTAATGTGCTATGCCTTTGGTCGTCATGATGCATGATTGCAACCCTGGCAAGCAGCTCGCCAGCGCTGCAACTAAACAGCATCACGACGCTTCGGGAGAGTAACAACTATGTATAGGGTCGGCATGATACATGAATGCAGCCCTGGTGAGTAGACTTACCAGAGCTGCATAAATGCATCATGATGGCGATAATGGCTAATGCGGCCACTGAAGGTGTAATGCTCCTGATGGCAGGCAGGCAGCCTCTGCAGCTCCTGCACGTCATGGTGACCAGCCGCCGACAGTTCACAGTGAGAGCAGCTCACAGCGAGAGCAGCTCATTGTGAGGGCAGCTCACTGTGAGGGCAGCTCACTGTGAGGACAGTTCACTGTGAGGGCAGCTCACTGTGAGAGCAGCTCACCGTGAGAGCAGTTCACTATGCGAGCAGCCCACTGTGAGAGCAGCCCACTGTGAGAGCAGCTCTGAGCAGCTCATGCGTGCCTGCACACTGCAGACACGACACCGCCCCCAGCTATAAGGCGTGAGCCACTCACACAGGACGCATTATCCTCCATCACCCCAGGCCACTATATCACAGAACCCGGTCATTGCGGTCACACAGAGTTGGTCCCACAGAGGCACTATCATACACATAGCCATAGACACTGTTTAACCCTGTAAGGCGCCAAAAACATAAATAGTGTATTAATGTGATACTGCCCTTCATTGGCATGATACATGGATACAGACCCTTCGGCAGTGTATCAGCACCGTATAGGGTCGTCATGATGCATGAATGCAGCCCTGTCGAGCTGCTCGCTAAGGCTTAATTTGCACATTATGACAACATCAAAGCACTACTAATATGTGGTGCTCACAGGTTTAAGCAGAGGAATAGACCCAAAATGCCCACTTGCCAAAGCTATAATGGCATAAAGAAAGAAGAGGGAAGGTCGGGGCCAGAGGAGAGAGTAGATGTTTATATTTTCTTAACGTTGCCCAATGGTAAGGAGAATGAGAAGGCGTGCTGGGTGCATTTCCTGTTTATACACACCCACTGGCATCGAATCTAGTTATTAACCGAAATGATGTAGTCCATTGGGAGGCTGATATGGCTGGCCATTCGCCAGAGGGGTGTGTTTGCGAGCCCCTTCCTTGCGTGCGTGTCCACCAGCAAGGAACAGGATAGTAAATACCGTAGTGGCTTGAATAAGTGCACCTGGGCTTATAAATCTAAATGTTACCAATCATCCTGCATTTATTATACAAGACCATCGCTTATTCAAGATACAAAAACGACTTAAACCTGCATTTCAATACCCACATTAACCCTGCGCTTATTCAAGATCTTTGTTTATATGAGTCCCCTGTGCCTACTCAAGCCACTACGGTATGACAACAGAGCCCCGGAATAGAGATAGGATTTGGAGTAAACAACTCTCCCCCAACACGTCCTATACTTTACCTTTACCACTAAAAGGCTAAATGAACCGATAAAAACGGCCGACTTGTTAGCCTTTGTAGGAGTGCTTAACATTGTTGGATCGACCATCTCATGATATTGATTAATCAGGTTCACGGACTGATGTTGATCAGGATACCTTTTATGTATGCCCCACGGCAGTAGCATGGAAAGACTCTGAGCAGCTCTGAGAAATGCCTTACAGCGTTCAATAAGGCGGTGCAAGGAGCTTGATCTGCTCCTGTGGGGTTTCAACCATGCAGAACACAGTCTGGAAGAAGTAATGAGACCAGAAATCAATGTTTTAAGATGTCTGTAAGGATAAGTTATCTCTTAACAACATTTGGAGAGTTACTTCTACAACCACTGAGCAACACTAAACGACCCATTCCCTGCTACTTGTAACTGTCAAACTCGACTCGCGCGAGCTGCTCGCCCCTGTGATTTCTTCCACTGACCAGCCGAGGAGGAGACAGGAGCAACTCATCTGTATGCCGTCCTGGGCCGTGAGCAGCTCACTCAGAAATTGAGGTCTGCTGGGGTGACCCTCTCCTGGGCTGCACGCGCCAGTTTCTTCAATGAATGCCCCCGCACACTGCGGCTGCTGTGGCCTACCCGAGCCGAGTGGTTCCCTCTCTTGGAGTGTTTAACTAACAGGCGGTTCACTTAAAAAGGCGGAAAAAATTGGATACACAGTAGGCAGGGGCTGTGGGTGTGGAGGGGTGGAGCCTGCCGCCTGGGGACGGCGTGGAGTACACGCACTGAGCTGCTCCGACACGGCTCACGTACGGCTAACCCTTTAAGGGCCACATAGTGCTTTCATGTAGTATGTCCTTTATTGGGATGGTACATGAATATAGCCCTTGCGAGTCACTCATGTCGTAGAATGCCTAATGACGACCCTTCGAGAGGATATCAACTCTGTAGTGTCGGCATAATGCTTGAATGCAGCCATGGCGAGTTAAGTTATGCATCGAGGGCATAATGCATCGAGGCACTATGCGGCCCAAAAAGGGTTAAAGAGCCCCTCATGAGGTGCCGTATACAGGCCGTGCCGACTAAGTGTCGGCTCCTCAGCACACGAGTGCATGTCTAGCCATCATTTGCAGGCCGATAGCCCAGTCAGTCAGAGATGTCGGTGGCGGATTAGAGTGTTCCTCCATGCGAGCCTAAAGAGCTGGAGAAAAAAGTCATTTTACTATTGGGGCTAGAATGATCCAACACATGCGATATCATGGGCTGACGCTCAGCAACACCTCGGAAAGTTATTATTTTGAGTCTTTCAATCGTGTGAAATTCATTCCGTTCTGGTCTGGAAAATTAGCTGTAGAAAAATACATTAGAATGGGCGGGGTAGGATAGAAAAAAGAACAGTGGGTAAAATTGAATTTTGCATCTGATGAATGGGCATTTTCCTCATCGGACGGTGTTGGGTTTCAGCAATGTCATTTCCCTTCTCGGTCATCCAATCATTGGGGCGCCCATTTATTTTGTAGTGTGGTCTAAATACTCTCAAATGATAAAGGAGCCAGCATGAAAAATCTGAATAGTAAATATGGAATTAGAATAGAGAGGAAATGATGCCATAAAAAGTGATAAGCAAAAGAAAATGCGATTGTTGATAGCAGCGATGCAGATAAGGTTCATATTGTTGGGGTGACGCGTGAATTACCTTATTTTCCTCCTGCAGAATGCCGATAGGACAGCGCCTGTCCCATGTTTACCTCCACGGTCCCTGCACGGCAGCGGACGCATTGTTAGCAGCATGGTAAATTGCTATGGGGCCTTGAATACATATAGGAAAGGTAAACGTGTAGAAAAAAAGAGAGACAGAAGTGGAATGCTATACTGACTGACCAAATTCAGAGTGAGCTATTTCACAACGTATATAGTAAATGTGTGGTACAGGCAATAAGGGTTTGTCTGAACAGAAAGTAATAGTGTTTTCTGTACATTTTCGTTCGGGAATTCCTTTGTCATAAACGTTGTTCAAATGAGATTTTCTTCAATTTAGTAATGGGTCATATGTTTATCTAAAAATGAAAGAAAGAACCGAAAGTCATGCATGTCTTTGCGCCGATCTCCTTCTGAAATCAAGTATATAGGAGGGTAAAACGCCATAGTACTGGGTAGGTCAATCAGGAGCCGCTTTACCGGGTCTGTATGTGTTATAGTGCTAAATATACCAAATGAAATAATTCATTACTCAGCAATGAAACATCTCACACTATCATATGACATATGACAGGAGAGGGAAAGACGGTCTCCTTTTCTTTCTGACCCATCTGTAGCTGCCAGGGCAATAGGTACTGAGATATCAATTTGTAAAATAGATACAACTGTACTGCAGACAGGTAGATTGGAACGGTTTCTAAAGGGGAGGCACTGGTGCTACCCTCATATTATATCCAAATCCAAAAGCAGTTTTTCTGTATGTACCCCTAAATCAGTAACAGGCATTACTTATTTAATTTTCTAAAGTTTCTTGGTTGGGTATGCTATAAATAAAACACCAACAAGTGATTTTAAAAGATCTTATCATCATATTTCTTTGATTTAAATATCTGCTCAATTATGTCTTTTTGCAAAATGACATAAATCCAAAAGCAGTTTTTTTGCAAAACGACATAAATCCACAATTCATAAAATTTGACTTTGGGGTCCATATTTCATATTTCTTCGAAGTAAGAGTGCTAATTCAATTTTGAGCAATAGAGAGCGACATCATATATAATAATGGCCATTTTAGACGTTATACATGCAGGAATTCAGTGCCATGCACACAAAAACATTGTCTGGTGAGGTGGATTTATGTCATTTTGAAAAAAAACTGCTTATGGATTTATGTCATTTTGAAAAAAAAAACCACTGTATTTTAGGCAGGCCCTATGTACTAGAGGAGGACAGTTTGAATAATTTCTTTTCCACAATTTTCATTAGTTTTCCCTAGCCTATGGCTCTAAGTAGTTTTCTCCCGTTTTTGTATTTTGGCGCTAATGTCGTTTTGCATCCAAACTCTTCAAGTACAAGGGGAGGGGACCTTAGACGAGCCATAGTATCTGGCCAACCCAGGGATGGCTGGCTACCTTAGGATCACATCAGTGTGTGGTAGAGGTGACAGACCCATGGAGTCAGGGTCGGGGTGAGCCATATTGACCAGAGCCAAAGACTGCTAGGGTCGTCTATAGCCATGTCAACGACCGGATGCCAACAATGCCAAGATCGCTCGACAACCAATCGGCGCTGCCCGTCGCCCCCACCCCCACCCCCTAAGTCCTCCTGGATGGATTAACCCAGGAGGGCGCGGATGGGGCTGGGGCGGGAGACGAGAGGTCGGGGTGGGCAAGGCAGTGGCTGACCACTTGAAAGACGCCCATTGAGCAAGGCTGAGCAGAGACGTATTAGACGCAGTCAGGCATGAGACATGGCCAAATGAGAGGGCTTGAGGCGGCGGTCAGCGAGGCTCGGCCAACAGTCAGCCGTCGTCCCTGTCCGGCCGCACCCTGACCCGCACTTAACCCTTTAAAGACGGCATAGTGCCTTAATGTTTAATGCCCTTAGGCGTCATGATGCATGAATGCAGCTCTGCCGAGTAATTAGCCAGGGCTGCATTGAAGCATCATGTCGAACCGACAAGGTTGATTCACTCCCGAAGGGCCGGCATGATGTGCCATGAATGCAGCCCTGGCGAGTAGACTCGCCATAGGCATGGCAATATGTGGCCCTTAAATGGTTAAGACGCACCCTGATGAATGCCAATTCCGACCAAAGGCTGCTTTGTCTCCGTCGGATTATCACAGGGTGAGGCGGTGGAGGCGTTTTTCAGTGGCTCACTACTAACCCACTCACCCTATACTGTGGACCATGCCATAAACTGGGATTAGATCTATTCTACTGGGATTTGGTTTCTGGTCATATTAAACCTGACATGAACTGAAACATGATGTGCATGTTCTATAGACAGCTCCGTACGGGTATTCTACACCCAAGGTGGCATGTTCCCTTCCGTTGGGTGGGGACAAACTATACATAAACTATGCAGTATAAAGGCAGTATTCCACTGGCGGAATCGGCCGTGATTTTGTCTGTCGGGCGAGATTCGCCCATAAGTTTAAACATTACAGACTTTTATCGGATGACGGAATTACAGCCAACCGACGGCAGTGGAATACTGCCTTAAGGCGGTGATTCCACTAGTACCAATTTGATCCGATTTTCGGATCGAGGATTCATGATCGGGTGCCATCGGATGGCCTTCACGATTTCTCCAGCGACAATTACGATCAATTAATATGGCTGGATTGCATTGGTGAACTTTCTTTTGATCATGTTGATAATAATCATTTCTTAATTGAAAAATCACATTTGCCTTTTCAATAACGAGAGGAAAACAAATAATAACAAAGAAATAGGAATACCATTCAAATACGCAAAGCAGTCTGATTATTGGGCGCGACCTTGACCTACATGCCTCATTTATATTACTGGCGCAAAAACACATTTAGGAGAACATGAAAAGATTCTGGTGTTTTTATTGGTAACAATAAGTGCTCAGCAATATAAGAGTTGTCTCTTGCTGCATAGCACTGCGTTGTGTCAGGTAATGGTCGTTTTATTCAGTCGATTGGAGGAGGGTTGACAATAACTTATGGCTGGTATAATTGTTTGAGAGTGTTGGTATAAGAAGCCATTACCTGCTATGTTGGCTCCTTATTGAATAACGCTGCTGAGAGGAAATAGGCATTTCAGTTGAATATGTTGGCAGGGAGGTATTTCTATCTGGTATCGCGTTTGGAAAAAGTTAGATACTTCTAATACATATAATCCCAAAATTAGATCTGAATTGACAATGCCTAAATACGAGGGTAGAAATAACAGAAGAATTATAGGGTTTGAAGTAAAAGTGCCATATTCATTGGGGCCTATATTGTGGCTCAGTGCCATGCGGTCTGTGCTGTATGAGGATGTATGGAGGCACTGGTAGAAGTGGTAAGCTAACAGGTGGGCTTTATCTGGAGGTAAACACAGCATGCCCTGGAGGCCCATGCTCTATGTCTCACCCAACCATCCCCTCTATTAATCTACAAACCCCTCCCTATGGCAAACCTCCCTCAGCACTGCATATACCATTCAATCTGGGCATGGTGCAAGCACAAAGGGCTAGGTCTGCTAGAGAGGTGCACTAAAATAAGCCTGTAGCCGACTGTTGTATTTTCACAATTTACAGCATCAACAGCACTGAGGCCGACCATTGCATCTATCTCTAGACAGGTGGGTAACATTTGTGCCAATACCTCCAGGAGGAGACTATCTCCGGGAGGCATCTATGAGGACTGTTAGGGTGGGGAAGGGGGGGGAGGTCTAAGGGTAGATTTTTCTTCCTTGCATATTCAGATGATCATCGATTTGCGCTGTGCTGCCCCATAATGAATATGGAAAGATGCAATTGCAAGTTGACTCTATGCAAAGTAAGTAAACTACGTATCGATTTTCGAATGGGTAAACGGTTATCTTAGTGTTAAACCAGTATTTCTTGTTATACACGTAGAAGGTGCCTTCTCCAATGCACACCTGATGTAACAGTTTGCTTTCATTCTGATTTATAAAAAACGACAGGACAATATTTTCACAGCATTAACAGCACCTATATGATGGTCTATACATAACCAGGTCTGTTGGTACATCATGACCGACTAGAATAAGATAAATATGACTGGAAACAAATCTCACACATCTGTAGATATACCTA
The DNA here is from genome assembly GCA_947462335.1 of Harmothoe impar. Taxonomy (NCBI): domain Eukaryota; kingdom Metazoa; phylum Annelida; class Polychaeta; order Phyllodocida; family Polynoidae; genus Harmothoe; species Harmothoe impar. The sequence continues at coordinate 25,080,186 of OX381709.1, read as the reverse complement.
CAGCTTTTTTGTACAAACGTAAACACTGCTTATGATACCTTATTGCAAAACAGTGGCAATATACCCCCATTCACACCACGACGCAGGGACAGATAGCGCATGCGCCAACAAGTGTTACTTTACAGTCCACCCCCACTTCCGGTTTCTTGTCGCAGAAACCACATCTCACGTGACTCTGCAGAAAAAAAGGGGAAAACAAGTTAGGAGCTTAGGGGGTCGGTCGGCTGCAGTAGTATTTCATGCAAAAAGCATATTCCGATGTTGGCAGTGCCTACGCCGCGCCGCTGTCGTGTAAATGAGGGGAATAAATAAGAGTCGCACAGCCTGAAGTGGCCACTCTACGAGGACAACTCATTACATACAGTCCTCATTGTCGTCTGCCGGTAAAACAACAAGGCGGGAAGGATCGGTTTCTGACCAAATACGTGCAGCCTGCCACTGAATCGACACATTGGCGGGAAACGGGACGAATGTCGTCTGCTTTGTCGACGTTGGCAGTGCTCCACGTGTCACCGGCACCTCTTGGGACCACGTGGTCTGGGAGCGGTGTGTTTACCGTCCTGCGCCCTGTCGTCTGCTACCATCCCCATCCCGTCCTCCAGTACCCCTTCCGGCCAAACAAACAAACACAACTTCGATCTCCTCCTTCAGACTGTGCCACCAGTCTTTATCCAGACTTAGTCCAAGGTTAGAGGGACAACGTTGGCACTAGGATGTAGGGCGAGTGTTTAAGTATTGTGCAAATAGACAATGGGATATTGGGACAGATTGGTTTAAGGGGGACTGATGGATGGTTGGAATACGGGACTGCAGGTGATGTGCAGGTGACATGTAGAAGATCAATGTAGACTAAAGATGGAACGGAGGAGTTGAGCACTGGCATACCATCATAGACTTACGAAGGCATGTTTTTCACCATTGGGTGCAAAATGGATTTTATATCTTTTACAAATTATCCAGTGACAATAACAAATTAATTCGTTTATGTTCTCCGTACAGTATTAGCAATGTTTCCTTGGGCTAAGTTCCACCCTGCACTACCAGTGTCTGGTACAGTGTATCGGCATGTACTTCACAACAAGAGTATTTATTACCGTTACATACCAGGCTGCATACTACCTGCTACCATCTGCTTCCACTTTCCTCCATGTTTCTCACCCCTTGCATGCTGATAGAACAAAAATATAGACTGGGACTACTTGTCTAGTCTGTGTATAATTGATATGGTGCCAGCACACATATGGGAGCCACCAGATATCAATATATGCTGTAATTACAATCATTCCGTGTGTTCCATCCACAGAGCCGCAAGATGTACTAATGAGGCAATCTACACAGTGTATTCTACACATTATAATTGCTTGTACAATTATATATATAGGTCTGCAAAGGAAGTGCCCAACACTATTGATTCAATAAAGGGATTTACTTTGGGCAAGCATGTGGGATCAACTCAATATGATTTATACTAATGCGTTTTTGCTTCAATTCTCTATGGTATGGTTTCTACATCTAAACAGGTAAATTACCTGTGGGACTTTCCTGCCTCGGGTAGCCCTACTATTGATGTGGGTCGAGCAGGTACTCCAGAGGGGGTGGGGCGTGGGTGGAGAGAGTGAGAGCCTGGGACCTCCCACAGAAAACAAACACTTCCCCCCTAACCCCTCAGGGATACCTGGCGCAGCTGATAGGCTTCTGTTAGCAGAGGGAATGCATTGCTTAACTCTATCAACATGTATGCCTCACCCATTCTACCCCTCTACCTGTACACAGCCAAAAATAATTATCTCATTTCAAGAAAATAAGATTATTATACTCGTCTGGCGGACAACGCACTTGTTTTAAGAAAAAATATTTTCATAAAGATATATAGATAGGAGTACCCTTGGCCAGAATTTTGTTTTCTCTGCCCCCCCTCACCTTCTTAAGATGGGTCCTAACTTTTCTGCCGTCCTCCACCTCCATAATAATGCACAGGCCTTTTCACTAAAACATTGTTTGCCCCTAAGCCTCCCCTGTTGATAAAATAGCGATGTCCTAAATGTTATATTTATCAGTATTTGTTAAATAAAGTTAGGAATTCGAGACCCCCTTTTTTGTTGAATAAATCTGTCATTCTACATAATTGTAGGGGTATGAAACGTTTGGAAGGAGGCATAATCCATCAACATCTTACAGAATTTAACTTCCAAAGTGTTGTCAACCTGTTTGATAAAGCTGCGGTATTCTCATATATCGTCTGCCCCATACATAGAAATGCAAGTGTCACTGTTGCCAAAACCCAGGCCAAAACCACCTAATTCTGAAAGTTGGGTACTGCCTGGCGACAGTGACACTCACATTTTGGTGTGTGCAGTCTCATTTATAGTACCATTCTAGTCTATCAGGCTACTTAAAAACAGCGAAAGATCCCACAAACCGGGTTGCATGAATGTATATATAACAATTTCTCATGTGGACAAATATTACATTAAATTATATCATTTATACTAAGTTACAAATTTAATATTTAAAGTGACTCTAATGTAATTGACTGCTTTATTGGTCCTTCTAGTAGTTGTAAATTGACAGTAATAGTCTCTACTTTCTAAAGCATGAAATTCCCATCCTGACATTATGGCAGCATAACTCTCACATTAAGATCAAATGCTAGCTTCATGGCATTCTCTCAAAGTACATCTAGATGGATAACAGTGCAGTGAAGATGACATTTGACATCACAAGCAAAAGAACAAATGATTGCCTTCTATACTTGAGGGCTGTCTCTTGGGTGTTCTAGATTTAAAGCTGTATTAACAGATATACGAAAATACAATTTCTGATGTGTTCTTGCGAGAAACCTGCATAATTTTAAATACGATATAGGAATAAATATTACCGGGGTAAAATCAAACGTGCTAAAATAACAATATTTGAAATAAGAAATTGTTTTTAAATTATAAGAACACACCATTTCAAGGTAGGAAAACCCTGTGACATAGTCAGACGGTATTTGTCATGAAAAAAGAACTACATGTATCAGTTGCTCATGCTCAAACCATATATGGACGTGTAATTGGTGTGGGAGTTAGTGGTCACCCATCCAGTCCCTTGTTGGATGGGAATGATGGCTTTTTAACCTGGTTACAGATCTCTGGAAGGGGCGCAAATATTTGTCCAGGAGAACGGAGTCTATTGCCTCCTGGACAGTCAATATTAACCATTTAGCACTACAGTCCCGTATAAAATGGAGAGGGAAAGAGGGAGAAAGAGGGAGAAAGAGAGAGAAAGAGAGAGAAGGCGAGAGAGTGATAGAGGAAGAGACAGACAGCGACAGAGGGACACAGACACAGACAGAGGCAGATAGACACAGACCGAGTTGCAGACAGACACTGATAGAGGCAGATAAAGGGACAGGCAATTAAGGAGAGGGAGGGGGAGAATATAGTGTGAGAGATGGGTGGGAGGTGGGTGGATGGTAGAGATATGCTTGAGGGGTGATAGATGATTGGTGGAGGGTGCAAAGTTGATGTAGTTATACTTATGCTTGGAGAAGGCAGAAGGGTTGAGGGGGTTCACAGGTCGAGCCAACATGAGGATGGGCGATCCCTTAGTTTAAGGTAGTGACGGAGGAGAAAGTCATTATGACATTTGCGTGACATTTACATGACATTTAGCAGCCTTTCACGTTACGGAAAGTGCTGCTTTAGGCAATGTTATATAATGCTTAAATTCGAAGTTTTATGCAGTGGAAGATGTTAGTGTTAATGGAAGTGTAACTGCTGCTATAAATAGTGTCTTGTTGTTGATTTATTGTGTATCATCGAGGGAGGTAAAACCAAACTAGGGTCAGAACAAACTGACATTAGGGGGGGGGGGGTAAAGATGACTGAAGCTGATGTCAAACTGACTGAGGTGATGGTCGTCAGTATCTAGTACTACCTGTAGGAGGGATGGGGAATGGCTCAGTTGGTAGCGTGTTTGCGTCAGACATACAGGGTCGTACGTTCGAGGCTCAGTAACACCCTGATGTATGACATTATGACCTCCCCCTGCTGTGGTTGACATACAGCATACCAAAGGCCTGTCCATTTAACACTATGCCTGTTTTGTGTCGGATGTACAAGAATCAATGCCTCGGTAAAAGTGGAGGGGTGTGCTTTCTACCTCCACTCACCTCATAGATTCGATCACCATCACCTCCCCCCTTGACACAGCCTACAATGGCGTTGTGTCCCTCCAGTAGGGGCTTCAAAATGTACCATGAGGGGCTGCTGGAAATGGCGATCGATGGTAGTATTTACGGGGCCTGTATTTAGGGTGGGTCCGATAGAGTTAACGTGGAGATGAATAGGACGGAATAGGTAAAGACATGGGGGACGATGGGGAGAGATTGGTGTAAAGTGTACAAACCTGACCTTTACAGAATATATCAAGAGTGTCTAGACTGGTCTAATGCCCATTTAGGTCCAAAAGGGCCCACTTTAATCATTTATCCAAATGCTTTAAAACGAAGTTGTGCCTCTCTGTTATAGGTATATTGACTGCGTAAAGTGCCAACTTCAAGCTGAGAGTGTGATATAATGTTATAAAATCGGAGGTATTTGGATAACATATGCCCCTGGACTAAAGCATCCAAACCGGAAATAGCCAGGGCTTGATGGGATGTGTCTGACCCAGTGCTCGTTCACTCACCAAGCGTGGTGGGCGACGTGGGGCATGCAGGCTGGAGTCTGTGTTTGGAGAGTGTTGACGTGACGTCTTGGGTGTCACGTGTCCTCCTCCATCAGTCCACAGTGCAGCGCCCTCTGCCACTCTCCCCCCACCGCCGCAGCCGTAGCGGCTTGCTGCAAGCCTTTGATCCCCCGCGGCATGTCGCGCCCTGCGGCCACCCGCCGGCATCAATTTCCCGCGGGCGGGCTGTAAGGCGGGCGGCAGGGCGGTGTGAGTGTGCCCTAAGTGGGCGGTCATTAGGCGCTGATAGGCTAAGTGTGGCCTGCTCCAGCCTCCTCCTGCTTACCAACGTCTCGGCACTGCTTTACTTAAACACGCCACAGACAGCGGCTAAGGATGCCCCTCTGCTGCCTACAAACTCTCACTGGGCCCTAATTCGATTGGTGGCAGCGCCGGAGGTGGCTCCTCCAGTAGGTGAGCGACAGCCGCCGACCTGGTGTCTCTCCTTTAAGGGCCGCAGGGTGCTTTAATGCATTGAAGCATTATGGCTCTTGGTCTTCACAATGCATGGATGCCGTGCAAGTATCGGCATGATGCATCAATGCAACCCTGGCACGAGTTACTAACCAGGACTATGTTAATTCCTCAGGACCATTATAAAAACACAGCACTTTCAAGCATTATGCGACCCTTAAAGGGGCAAAGGCTGTGTGGTGTATGGTAGTGGAGAAGAGGAGGGTGGGGTGTTAAGGGATAGTTACACTACAATCCCCTATCAGCTGCTTGTAACACGTGAATGACAGCTAGCATATAATGTTCCCATTCGGTACCTCTGAAGGCTGCATTACCATAGACTAGTCTGGGCAATTCTAGGGTTAAGCGAATGATTTTATACTTCTGCAACCACTCTATCTTTGCCACCCATGCACGGTACTCCCAGGGGCTCGATTCATAACAATGTACGGTAGTCAAATACTATTACAACAGAACATTACCATTTCTCGTACAAAATAGTAGGTGTAGTACATTGTCATATGGGTAAGTTAAAGACATGTTCCTTTTGCAGTCGTAAGGTCATATATAGTGCATTTCACAATGCAGTCGTAAGAATATTACTGGTCATGAAGTCTTACAAAACAAGGGTAATAGCTGGTCGTAAGTCCTTTTTATGTCATTTCACAATCAACGGCTGAGACAGGGTCCAAACTCATCTCAGCCAATGATTTTTTCTCCATTTCAACCTTTAGAGATTCCAAACCCGGTGCAAAAGAAAGAGAAACATGTACTGCACTATGTCAATATGTTGTGTATTACAATACAATGCTTTATCAAGTGGATGTAATATAAATAAAACATTGGTCGTTATAAGAAATCATACTGTATTTTGTATACCGCATGGTGCAGTGGGATAACATGACAGCAGGATAGGAAGGAAATTTCCGACCTGGTTTATTTACTATTTTTATTATATGCTATATAGAAATATTGGGTGCCTGTCAGTCTACAGGTGTCATATTTTGAGTTAGCCTCACATAACCATTTCCTCAACTTTCTTTGTACGACTAGGTGGGAACTCCTCACCGGAAATGACGTCATATTGATTGGAAACACCCCAATATTGCAATAAATATTGAAATAAATTGGTTTCCCCCACATTGTACGACAGGGGCACATACGATTTCAATTATACTTTACAACTGCAGATGTTCCTAATCGTAAATCAATTTACTTCTGACTGTTTTTGAAGGAGATACTACTTCCTCTTGTGAAATGGGTATGCAATCGTTTTTTCTAAAAGTTGTAGCTTTACTTACGACTGTAACCCAAAAATTTACTTAGTAGTATAAACTTATGAATCGAGGCCCTGACTACACTTCATTAAAAGCTGGTCGTATAAGTCATTTGAACAAAGCAACTGAAAGAAAGCTATAGTGGAATCCAGGCTTTAAAATATAGATTTGGAGAAATGTCTCAATATCAATATAAATTGGGTGGTGTGATTCTGAATCGACTATTTTGCCAGTCAACCAGAGGAATCATATCTGTTTTAGACTCACATCACTTATTATTGCTCAGTGTCAGCCATAGAACAAATAAACCTACACATTATTGGTTCAACTCTGAACCTACACAGAGGAAAATGTGAGAGTCACCTGGACTCACATGCCATAGTCAGACCCATGTCGCCAAAACCACCCTCATGTGAGAGTCTAGCTGACTTTGACTGTAGAGATAGTCCAGCACTGCCTGACTTTCATGAGAACGAGAGTCCAGCATTGCCCGACTTTCGCCTTTCCACAGTCCAGCACTGCCTGACTCTCATTATGATGAAAGTCAGGCAGTGCTGGACTCTCGTTGTGATGAAAGTCAGGCAGTGCTGGACTTTCACTGCAGTCAAAGTCAGGCAATGCTGGACTCTCATATATGAAAGTTCAGCACTGCCTGACTTTCATACTCAAGGGTAGTCTGGCAATGCTGGACTGTACCTAGAGCAAGAGTCCAGCGATGCTAGACTCTGGCTATCGAGAGTCAAGCCAAGCTGGACTCACATATGGATGTGAGTCTAGCAATGCTGGACTTTGGCCTCAATGAAAGTCAGTCATGGCTGGAATCTCTTCTGTACAGTAAGGCTATAGTTGCTTATTTGCATTGGGGAATGATCTTTTTAAATATATATATTACCTCCCTGACATTTGTGAAAATAAATCCTATACAAAATTGTTATGTTTTCCTGAATAGGAAAGGGTGTGCAATCACAGACCAACAGTTATTTAGGTATGTTACAACACCATAGTACATGCACCAACATATGTCTGAGGTAATACCCAGAATCTCAATATATATAATTTCCAAAATCCACAAAAATGGTGTCTTATACCCTACCATTAAATCTCAATATTGTATTGTGTCCCCACCTGGTAGCAACCAAAGAAGGCTCAGGCTAACTGACCCTTATCCCAAAGTCAGACATTGCCTGACTGTGGCTAGAAAGTCAGCCTGACTCTGGTATGAACATCTGTCTTCCCTGACTGTCATACAAGGATCAGGCTGACTCTCAAATAGGAGTAACTTTATGGGACCATCAAAGGAGGCTCAGCCTGACTGTCCATTAATGGAGTGAAAGTCCAGCAGACTCTCCTACCTGAGTCAAGCCGTGCCTGACCCTGGGGAGAGTCCAGCTGACTCTCACTTTTTTCTCTGTGTACGAAGAGCAGTTTCTCGTGTACATTTCATCAGGACCCCATAAAATGGGCACATATTGTGTGCATTCATCAATTCAATATGCTTTGTTGATTACAAGAAAACTATGCAAAGTAGGTGCTGTGTCAATTCAAGTTTAAAATCGACATCCTCCATTCTGAGAACCCCCTGCCTTCAATTCCCTGGTCCCTGCATGACCGTACATGTTTAACAGATTGTCTCTGGACTAACTGATCCATGCGTCAACTTCAACATGACACCTGCAGTGACCACGAGTACGTGCCTCCATAAGGCTGGGAGGACCGTTTGTAGGCACTGGAGGAACAAGGAGAGATACCCAATACCATTGGAGCTTCTACAATCAATCATCTTCGTAGATAAAGACTGTCACCATCGGGAGTCAAATCGCATTTGTTTAATCAAGCTGTCCATTTTATGCAATATCCCTGTCGCCATTAGCATGTCCAAATAGTGCCACCAAGAAGATGCCAGTTGGGTGCAAGTTTCATATCGTCTTACCTTGTCAGACAAACCCATTGGGCTACTTGGGCCCGAGGTATTTGTCCACGTGAATAATTTAGTTTTTAATCAAGGCTTTAACGATGGGATCCCCACGCGCATTCCTTCATCCAATAGCTCTGGGAATGTACTCGCATGTTTTAATTTCATTAATAACTTTAACTCTATGAATTCCCCCCTCCTGCTTATTTAAAATGCAGTCACTGCTTCAGGGGTCGTGTTTGGAAAACGTTATCTGCTTCACTGACGCAAGCTACAACAGTGATTAACATTTTATTAGGTGAAAAGGGATTGGCAAGTTTTATTTAGGGACGCTAGAATAGACCGTTTAGAGTTCATTCAACAATTCATCATCTTTTTAAAACCTGGTAGACAGGTTTACATCGGCCAGATAAGGGAAGATCAACGAGGGGAGCCGTCCATCCACTCTATCCATCAATCACTTCTTACGGCGCTGCAAATAATTAGAATGCGTTTCAACCCTTTAAGTAAAGATAGGCTTTCAGGGTCTGATGTGTGGCGCGGTAGTAATGGATGGGTTTGGAGGCTGTCCCTCCAGCCCTATCCCTCTAATGTCCTCCAGGGTTAGAGATGGAGCATTAAGACGATGGAGGTGCCTGATACCCCGGTTGATACCCACCTAGTACACTCACACCTTGACACAGAGCAGGCTCCATCACTCGTTAATCATTCCAGTCTCATTGTTGAGATGGAATGTTACAGGAACGATTGTCCTCACTGAACACCCTAATGTCTCGTCCCAATCCTTCACAATCCATTGTCTAATTTAGACCTTGCTGAGGCTATTTTGATACATGACGGGGAGCTCATGTAAATGATAATAGACTACTAGTCAACTGCGGATAAGAAACAGTAAGCGTTGGGTCCAGTTGCAGCAACAAAAAGGTACCTGAATCAGGCCCTAATACCAGGATACCATTACATCTACCTACAGTCATACCTGCCTTACTGTATCCCCAATTTCGCTGTTTGAGGTTAAACCCACTAATAATACATACCCATGTGGGTGGATACAAATAGGGGACAAACAGGGGACATGCGTGTAACAGTCTTATCAGCTCTCATCAGTGCTTGTCGCCATAACCAGCGCACCTCCGTCCAGAGCCCTATAATGTACCTGATACCAGGTTACCATTATATAATCTACCTAAAGTCATACCTGAACACCCCTAAACCTACCCCAGCTAACACAAAAAAACACACGTTATTTTACGTCAAAAATAACGTTTTAAAACTTCATATGACGTTATGCCATATTAAGGAGCCTTAAAGACACATTACATAACGTTATGAAATGTTGTATAACGTTTTTTGTTTACTGGGACACATCTACCTACAGTTACACCTGAGCGAGTAGCTCAACGTTCAGTTTTGGCACTATTTGTCACCAGCTCGCGGCACCATTAAATAGCCGCCCGTCCCAACCATTTACTGCCACCCTTTGCACACTCAACGAAAACCAGAGTCGACGCTTTAATGCAACACCAGCCACGACAACGGCCGAGCCGGCATGTTTTAACTGAATCTGAATCCGGTTTTTATTCTTCCTCCAGCACAGTCCTTTAAATTCATCCCCACTGATGCTTACGCTTCGTTTCTTTGCTTGTCTGAAATACTGAAATTCTGCTTTATAGCAGATTGATTTTGTGACTTTGTTCAGATGTGACAGTTCTGTTATTTTGACGTTTCTTATCAAGGGACTAATCAGTAACGTTTAACGGAAGGAGCAGATTATTGATTATAAGAAAATTGATTATCTTATTGTCGGATTATTGAAAAAAACATTAAAACCGGCTACATTCATAGAAACGCTCTTTCAGTATGCTCATATGCATACATCCAATGAATGTGGTAGAGAATGTTGGAAATATATGTAATATGCTCAATGAAAGAGCCATACAGTGGAACACAATAATATGTAGGATATGGGCATTCATAAATGTAGATGTACCCATTCCTATACATGATGGCAAGTGGTACGTTTATTCATTTACAATCAGGGACCACGTCTCACTGAGAAGCACTACTTTCACAAGGATGTTGCCGACTCCTTCTGAAGACGATGGAGTTCACTCACGTACCTGTAATTGTGATTTACTGTCAATGTGTCCAGCCGGCTGCGGGGGCTGATGTCGGCCGTCACAGTCCCCGGGAGGGTCTGTAAACGGTTGACATCTTGTCCGCCACCATTTTCATAAGATATTATTGCTACCGACAAAGGCGGTCGGCTAGTACCTGCCTTGGAGACCAAAACACCAGCAACCAGCTCATGGTTGCTGGTTTCAGTCATGGCCGATAATCAGCAATCAGCTCACTGGCCAATCAGAAAATTCTGAAGTAGGCAATGCATGCACAAATGCGCGCAGTTATTTATAGGCTGTCCCACGACGGCCGATGCCAGGCTATAGGGCTGATGTCGGGTGGTTGGGGACGGGTGAAGATGGACGGGTGACCGGGTTGGGGAGGACCACAGCCCGGCGCCTCCTCACGGACGGACAGACGTCGCCCGGTGCACGGCCCCAACTCCATAGCCTACTTACACCCGTCAACACGCCCAGGGCAGCGGAGACCGTCTGGAGACCACTGTCTGTCTGTGCCGCCTGTCTGTGGGTCTATATGGAGTGCCATTGCTGTAATTAAAGATGTTACTAGTCCAGCGCTTATTTCTAACACAGGTATTAGGGTGTATTACCATCTTTGCGCTTACAAATACAGTGAAACCTCGTCATAAGGAGGATTGATACAAGGAACTTCCTGTTATAAAGAACACGTTTCCATTGTCAAAATTGCCTCATGTCTCTATATTAAGTATTGGTTACAAGGAGCATTGCTTATAAGGAGCAAATTGGCCTTGCCAAAAGGCACTCCTTATAAAGAGATTTCACTGTAGTTTCTGTGCAAGAAATAACCATTTTTCTATAGCAGAAATCCCCGCAGAATCACCCCTGTCCCTTAATGGAGGTGTCAATGCAGAGGTCTACTGCTCTTGGTAGCACGTTTGCCCTGATGTCACCCCATACTTGCTGCCATCTTGGGAGGGTACCCGAGGGATGTCGCCTTTACCATAGTGCCCTCCAGCCCCCCCCCCCCCATCTCCTCCCCGTCCCCCTCCCGGCCCGTAGCTCGCACTTGCCCCAACGTAACCCCGCTAACCCCCATAGCGCGTCTCAGTGACCCCAAACCTTGCCGAGGGCCGCTGTAAGGACGACTCTCATTGGATGTGGCAGGTCGGCTAAGGTTACCTGTGGGCATGCGCGGTGCTGTCTCGTTAGGCGTCACGTGGTGGGGGTGAGAGTGGTGCAGTAGAGGTGGTGCAGTGGGTGGTGCAGTAAGTGGTGTAGTGGTGCCGGGGACAGGGCAGAGTGGCCGGGGTACTGCAGGAGGCCTCCTTGTGCTGGGGGTGACACGGAAAACGTTTTCTCAGAGAATTCAATAGACGAAGGTTTCAATTGAACAGTGGCTACACCCACCAGACCCCTCAAGCCCCCCCCCCTCGCCTCTCAGCTAAAAGTGGCAGGCACATAACAGCCATGTAAACAGGGAGTTTGTGCAGCTATACCTTGTTCTGGTGAATGGTGATGGAATTAGTCTGAGGATATATATTACAGATACAAATGTCCACCAAATAGCATCACCCTGCAACTCCGTCTTTTATTACACGACAGTTGGCTTTAGAACAAATGAAATTACCTGACTGTATATTACGTAAAGGGCTGTACATATATATATGGCTGTGGTCCGTTGAGCGGCCTCTCCTACTGTGAGTGCGAGTCAGTTATGGATAAATGTGAGTAGCTGCATAAGTGTAAGCATTAGACAACGGTAATTTTCCTTGGATAGCAAACCCTGTCCTTAGCTAATAGCACTTATAGAGCTACTCACCTGTCCCCGTATCTACCACTTAGGATCGTATCGTTGAGCAGTTGTAAGCTATCTGCTTTCTGAAGCTCTGAAACCTGACTGCTCCCGTTAACCACGGCATTATGCATCTTGCATTCCCTGTGACCTCGTGAAGCAGAGACCATAATTGTAGTCAAATTGTCGACCTCACTGCAATTATCAAATTTAATCTTTCATGTGAAACAGGAATTTTCTGTAATAGTGTCCTGTGGCAAAACAACAATTGGCCAATTGGCTCATTTGCCAACTGAATTCGGGTTAGGTATTTAGGCACAAACCAGTGTTCTTGAATTATGAAATATCCATTATTCATAGTTTTACGATTGAAAGTGATACCGTGGGGAGAAATAAACGAATAATTTAGATTAATTTCCCTTTCAAATATGTGTTATCACAAATCCAGTTATTTTATACATTACTATTAAATAAAAATCCTTCACAAACATGTAGCACTCTCATTGATGCACATATGGATCACTGCCCATCACTCCTCTTTTTTTCCGTGAGCAGAAACAATCAATGATGTACTGAAAAAAAGGACATCAGATACAAATGGCCTTGCCCCAAGGGAGCATTTAGTTCTGAGTGATACATGATTGATGGGGGAGTCTGGTAATGCTGATGGTGGGGAGGGAGCTGCTCATTCGGAACCTGTAGGAGCAACTCACAGTGAACCTGTAGTGAGCCATTGGGTTGGTCCCTTCACAATCAAGATTTAAGAAATCTGGATCTCATAAGACCAATTCGTACACAATACACTTATTGATGATACCCTGGATAGTATATTCTCTCAAAATGAATATCTCCTGGGGGTATATTAATATGCTGCCACAAGTACACAAGGTTCATGATAAGCAGGGATAACACGCCAGCTATTGGTGCCATGGAAGTAGGTAGAGTAAAAATGCGAGGATGGTATGAGAGGGAAGCCCTTCACCCTTTAAGGTCTGCATTGGGCTCAATTCAAAATACCAATGTTGTCATGATGCATGAATGCAGTCATATGGAGTTACTTGTCATTGCCTCTTTCAAGCGTCATGCCGATCCTTCGGCATTAATACACTCACGAAAGCTCGGCATGATACATGGATGCAACACTGGCTTATAAACATTAAAACACTATCTGCTCATTGAAGGGTTAACTGCTTAGTACATGTAGTAGGGGTTATCGTGCTACAGACAAGAAGCCACAAGTAGAGTAGGATAGCTCCTGATGTAGGAGAGTGACTCAGGTGAGCTGCTCATAGACTCAGACATGCATACTGATACCTCTATCTATATAGGACATGTACCTGTACCGCCAACTATTGGTTGTATATAAACACCACCACATCCTCTGCCGACTCCCACTTTGCTGCTCTATCCCTGTAAGAGCTGCATAGTGTATTAATGCATTATACCATTTTCAGTCATGATGCATGAATGCAACCCCCTGTGTGTAACTTACAAGGGCTACATTCAAGCATCATGCCGACCCTAAGGGGTTGATACACTCTTAAAGGGTACGCATGATGCATGAATGCAGCTCTGACGGGTAGACTCGTCTGGGCTGCATTTGTGCATCATGACCTAGGACATGTGGACCTTAAAGGGCTATTTGCCTCACCTGATGACTTACCAACCAGAAGCTACACAAAAAAAGCACTTGTGGGAGTCTAGCATCGACTAGCGGGTTTTGTGTATACATGTATTGATCTGGGTCTGTCCTTGCGGGGCCCTGAACATGCATATACATAATACATGGGTGTGGATAGTGGGGGAGGTGTTTAGCACCTCCAGACACAGACCCACATCGTGTCCTGTCGTGTCCATGTGAATCACAGTACTGCTGCACAGCCAAACATAATTATCTCATTTCAAGAAAATAAGATTATTAAACTAGACTGGCGGACAAACCACTTGTTTTAAGAAAATATTTTTGTTTTCTTAAAACAAGTGGTTTGTCCGCCAGTCGAGTTTAATAATCTTCTTTTCTTGAAATGAGATAATTATTTTTGACCGGTAGTCTGTGGGGATTATCACAGGGGTCGTTATCCATTCATATTGGTCATGTATTGATAATACTTATCATAGGGCAAAATAAAATCGTGTATTTCAGGCAACCCGACCCTAACTTCAAAACGGTGCCCAGCTTTTTCCTGGTGGATTTTAATGAAAAGGGAATTTAAACATGCTTATTTTCTTAATGTCTAGATGATTTTTAGTCATGAAGAAGAACCTCCCATTGATCTCAGTGACCTGAATGATTCGTTTTCTGTTTTTATTACTGAGGAAGTCAGAAGTAGACGATTTGTCGTGCTTTGTGTATACCCTGTAGGGAGGCTGCTGTTGGTTACTGCTACAATAGAATTCTTCACTACAGTTGATTTTTGTCAGTAGGCGTCGCTGTTGGCATCAGATGGCAACAAAACGTTGTCACTGAATTACTTCAATTGGATCAGATGGCATCCCTTCTTGACGTTGGAACAGTGATGTTGATATTTGTTTCAGAACTTTTATCTTTCTGTTTTTCTTAAATAGTTTTGGGTAAAAGGGATTTGGCGCTGGCAGAAAAAACAAACCAGTCGGGTATTGATTTTGGCCATATAAATCTAAGATTTACTAAGGTCATTGTGATAGTCTAGAGAGACAATATAGGCGTTCTATTCAGGTTATAGATAGGTAAAACTGGATCATACATATGGAATACCCACCCCGTCCACCCCGTAATTCCTGTGTTGTGTTACCATTTGGGTGGCACCAGGACCAATGCACCCAGCGTAATTAGCAATGGCTATAACACTATAATAACCACTATAGAGGACCTGCAACCTCGGTATACACAAGGTGATGAAGAGCTAGTAATGCAATAAGACAGAAATAGCAATATTCCGCCACACTGGTTGGGACCCTTTGTTGCACTGACCTGCTCACCATTGTCACATACCCAACGTACTGAGGGGCTCATGTAAAGGCACACATGGTGACATTGTAACCGGGACATGTCCCTATAGATAACGGGTATTATCCCCCATCCCACCGGCTTATGTAATACTTAATACCCGCGGGAGGCGGCTCGAGGCCAAGCCATGTGTGCGTGACTAATTTGTGAGTCCCCTGGCGGCACCTCTCGCCCCCTGGTGAGCAGCTCAGGACAAGTCCCTGAGTTACTCCCCGAGCTACTCGCTGTTGTCTGGACCTGGCGCCATCCGATTCAGGCCGGCCGCTCCAGCTCGGGTCACGCCATTGGGCCCGGATGAATGGCCGGGTCGGGGATAATGCGGTCCCCTGTGTCGTGGCCGTGGCCTGTACAATAAACCATGGTGCTGCTCTAGAAAGCGCCCCATACTGAGCTGCTCGGTCCGCTATAAGCGTCAGGTCAGGGGAGCAGTTCCTGGAGATTGTCACCTACAGTTGTTATGCAGAAGCTATAATTATACTACACACGGAATTCCTAGAACCGTCCAAGAATCCCATCTAGGAACCATTGTAAACTATTTCTTGTGTTAAAACCATCCAGACGGTGTCTGCCCTGCAAGCTTATAAATGCTTAGCTGCTCAAATCCGGCTCTGTTAACAGTACCCATCAGTCCGATAGCTCATATGCTTAAGTGTGGCCACTGGTATGAGTGTGGACCACCAAATTCGACATGGCGACATGGCTATTTCTTAGAATCGACAGTCGACATATATGTATGTATGTTTCCCCCCAATAAATTCAAACCGAACCTCATACCATCTAATGAGGACAATAGACATTTTTCTCTCATTGTCTTGACCCGGGTGTCTTGACTGTCTGTTTGAAAGTCGTTATCTTTTCTCTAGATATGCCTGTTGGTAATATACCGTGATACCTCGATAATCCGGCCTTTGACAATCCGGCATCCTCGATTATCCGGCTGCTTTGTCATGAACAATTCTATAAATTGGATATAAATATGCTTCAACAATCCGGTATGTCCCGGCCGTGTTTTTCCTGAAACGGGGATGGTCGGATTATCGAGGCCTCGCTGTATTCATGTGACCATCTGCCCACGGTGCATCAGCCTTGACCATTTTAGAAACTACCTGTGGTCTTTGGGGTGCCCACGTATAGTTCACGTGCTCGCAGACACTTGTAAAGCCACTTCTCCTCGCCAAGGTAAACCTTTCCTGACCCCCTCTACAACTACAACGGGTGATCCCCACCTTTGAACCTGTTAGGATAACAGGTACGTCCCTTTATAGTGGAGCTCTATGATCTCAGAGTCAATGTCCGAGAAGAGTAGTTACTTAACTACTCATACACTGCTGAGATCAACATCTTAGAACGTGTTTTATCGATATACAGCAACTCAGGTGTAGGACATCTATGACACCCCTAAAACTTAAATCATTGTACACTGTAATTCAGATTCAATTCAGAAGATGTTTCGGCTAATGGAAAATGGGCCTCAGAATCCTATTTACACACCAGACGAAATGTGTAAACAACGGTACATTCCTATAAATTTACATGCTTGCACCTGCTAAACTCAGGTGACTTTACTACATATACATACCACAACTTTACGACATCTACGTAGATAGAGTGCTTATTTCATAGCCACTGCTATATACCAGACGACAGAAGACATTCCGCGTGTTATTTTCCCGCCTTTCGCTTAACGAGCCGCGTCACAGCGTCGTGTCATCTGCTCCCGACGAGAGAGAGAGAGAGAGCAGCAGACGACAGTGGTTGCTGACGGCCTCGTTCCCAATCCCAGCCATATTTTCTGCCCTTCTGGACATCCTTTTATCAGGCCCCACCTCGCAGAAATCCATACACGCAACTCTGTGATTGGCCGGGTCCAGCCTCGTTGGACTCCGATTACGTGCCACTGCCATACATCCAGCCAATAATTGGCGTATGATGACTGATTACCAATGGCCGTTCACAGACTGGCATGACGAGATTGTGTGCCCTAATGGAGAAATACATATTTGATCAATGCCGATTGCTGTATATTATTTCTTCCTATATGTAAAGGGGTCTGGTGGTATGTCATTATCTATCACCATCTGCAGACCTGCCTAAGTCGCCAGATAAGATTATCTCATGCCCCTTAAGTCGCTGGATAAGATTATCTTATGCCCCTAACGTGTATATAATGGTATATGTGTTTCCCATCAGGTAGATGCTGAGATGAGGACAACTAGATTGATAAGACAACGGTGCTGTGTAATGTGCTAGGCCCTAAAATGGAATAGATTAGCAAATTGCAAAAATAACACCATACATGTATACTAAACTACATGCAACTCAAGAATTAAAACTTATCCACAACAACATTCATCATTATTTGTACAATCAATATATATAATACTATTGATATAGTTGCCTATATCCATTCTGTATGTACTGCCATGAATTAGCTGGCCAACTGATTACATAACTATGCAGTTATGATTAATGCATGTCGTAAAGTAGACACCGTGTATTGGAGGTACCTCTCCTTTATTGTGTGAAGATAGAGTCAGAGAGACACATGACTTGGGCGGCAACACAACAACACAGCCCACGCCGACTACTAAAAGGCGTCAGTGAATAGGGCCTTTCTCTGTGAATGATGTAGAGGGGCACATCCCCCCTTTCTCAATTCGTCCAAGGCTAAGCCTGCCACTTTCATCACCCCTGCATTGGCGTCGTGATTCACTTCAAATACAATGAGAGTGCCCGCAGAGTACACACCAACCATAGATAGAGACACTTAATCATTCTGGAGGATAAAAATGGCGGCTGGTTGTTGGCATTCTGCGCATGGCAACTTGACATGGGAGCCTCAGCGGAGTGGCTACAATGGATGCAAAGTGCTGGGTGAACATTTGTTATAATGCCACCATCAGCTAGCACCATTTAAACGTTTAACAAAGCTATATTGCAGTCGCTGGACTAGCTGGAATCATACTGCCCATTTACGCTATACCATCCTAATTTCAAATGTGGTATCATGCCAATATCAAATCGTCATAATATATATTATATCATTGACATGTTACGTAAATGACATAAATATATGGCAACTTAATATTGGAATTGGCACTACTATCAGCTTCTGGTATTTGATAATAATTATCGTCCATAGAATAGTTCTGGGAAAATATCGCAGTCTACATTCCAGTCAAATCTGAATGAAGGATAACAATTGATTGCGACTATACATAGTGTGCTATGGTACCAGGCGACAATCGAATTACCACTATTGTACAATGAATCGCAAAAATTAAGAAGCATTGCAGTACTGCTCAACACCAATAACCAGATCTCTATGTGATTGCAAGTGACAGGGTCACAATGACACAGACATCATTTTCTTTCTATCTATCAACTCTAATGAAGCTGTGTGTAGCAATTTAGAAAATAATGACTCTGTAAAGACTCCTAATTGCCATACTTAAAACTGTTGTTGTATGTCTGGGAAAGAAACGGTTGTTTTCTGTCTGGGAAGAAGTAATGCTCTAATAGAATACTCATAGACCTGTATATAACATGATAGGATTGCATAGGGTGAGCAACTCACGTGGGAAATGAGCAACTCATGTAACCTTGACATGGCAGTAGGGTAACACACACCAGTCCATGGGGGTGTATAGAGTAACACACGACAGGCATGTAGACGCTAGACTGTCAACTAACATCGCTGGGGCTGAGGTGTAGGGCAGGCCTTGTGCTAAGTGCATTTTCTGATTTCCATCGGGTTATGTCTATGCTCAATGTCTTTGCTGTCGAATCCTCTGGGAAGAATCTGTGTGTCACTATAGAAATGCACTGTAAAAAGTTGTTGTTTGTGAACAGCAAAATTTGCTCTTAATGTACAGTACTTTAGCTGTAAAGAAAAATACAGCAGATTTAATGTATATGTTCAATTCTGTTACTGTAGATGCAGGTTATGGTGGTGACTTGTAGATCTACAGTACTTTTCCCTGTAATATGTACAAGAGAGGTCGTGGGATCAATCCTTGGTCTAGTCACCTCACATTAGGGATCTTTAGCAACAAGGCTGTAGCTCATTTAATACAGACATGGTAGAGGTAGCTTATATCCCAATATGACCATTTGTAATACCGGCTCTGTGGCGCAACGGTTCAGGGCCCGTCTCCAACACCGCATGTCGTGAGTTCAATCCTTGGTCAGGCCACTTCTCTTGTTTCACCTACATCCACCTAAAATTAGTTTTTTCCTCACATGGATAATTAAAAATATCACCAGCACTGGGAGGCGAACCCAGGACCTTCAGATTTGGTTTTACAATTAATTCTGCTGTACAGTAACAGTATATTTTGCTGTTACTGTACAGTATATGTGCTGAAAATATACATAAGCTGACTTGCTGTAGGTCTACAGCACAATCTACTGGAACCAAAGTTGCCCCCAGTATATGCTGTACAGGAACACTACTTACTTCTAACAGTGTGCGTATACTCTATAAGAGTCCTGGGAACACGAAGGTTAACATATAAATTACGTACGCCCATAAACGTACCTTACGAAAAATATGAAGAATGTTTATGTTTTTAGTCTATGGTAGGAGTGTCGGAACACATCTTACAATTTGAACAGTTACACCCACGGCCATTTCACGTGTGTACACACCAAAGGGAAGGACGACAATATTGCTGGAATAGACATTGCCTAGGGGAAACACAAAGGAAGCAGGAACACATACAACCCCAAACCAATAAGACCCCAGACCACCCCCAAGATGGTCCTTAATCTGATCATAGAACAGGCCAGTGGACATGTTGATTGTCCCCGGCGTCTCCTCCCGCTAGTTACTATACGTACTCCTTCCCCTGCCTGCAGGCACCAGCGACGGTCCGCTGGTCACCGGCCTGATATTGTCACAGCAGACTGCTGCTAATTAGCTTACCCGCAACCAGCGAATGGGTCTGGTTGAGGCTGCTGGTTCTGGGTGGGCTGGGGTACTAGTATATACATTAACCCTTTAAGGACGACATGCTATTGCATATCATGATGCACCAATGCAGTGCATCGGTGAATCATTATCGAGAGTGTATCAACTCACTACTAGGCTCACCAAGGCTGCATTCTTGCATCATGGTGACAGGAGCAGCGCACAGTAAAGCAATATGTCGTCCATAAAGGTTCAATCTATATACAGTGTAAATAAACAGAAGCATTCCATCTCCATATTACCTCTGGATTGGCAGCCATATGTATATGCTTCTTCATCCATCTTTCCGTAATATGGAGAGAACTGTATGGATCTGTTCGCGCGTGCCATTAGGGGCGATCCAGCCTTCTGTCTCTTCTCCTCCTGTAAGTAATTGAAACTTAATGCACGCGATCGATCAGTTTTTATCAGCGAGAAAACAATGGCTTAAGCGTGTGGGTGTGTGAATGGCACAGACGTGCCCGGTGAGGCGAATATGAAAGGCAGACATATCTATAAGCGATGTATACTATTCAATATAAATCGCCTGACACACCACGCTTTGTGAAAGGAACCCAAAGCTGCAATGTATCTCTGGGAAACGGAATCGTGGGTGTGTCAGCAGTATAGACTCAAGTCATGACTTCCACAGGCTGTCAAGGAAATGGATTCTAGTCTATAGAGGAGTATAAGTGTTGATAGGGAGATGTTTATGGGAAGGTGGAGAGGGTCTATCTCAGTGCCTTCAGAACTGAGAATGGTAATCCTCCCTCGGCTACCTTGTGTTCACAGTCTTGCCTTCCTGTGTGTCCCGGATGTGAGGCTAGTCACACCATGACTCAGCACGATGAGCTGCTCCTGAGCCACTCAGCCTCATTGGTGGCTCATTGTCGGCGTTGGCGGCCAAGATAAATGTCATAGGGGTGCATTGTTTCACCAGGCCCTGATCTGTCACACTTAGTGGGCGGTAAACCGGTCACGTTAATGACCCAGTCCTCACTTCGAGCAGCTCCGAGCAGCTCCTATCTGAGCTGCTCCAACTGGCTCCATTGTGTACTACTCAACCTAGTCAGAATCACCATAGACAACGTCAACCAGCTCATTCAGAGGTGATCAGAAGAACATCAATCTATCACAACCTGTTTCAGATAATATTAGACTACTTTGAAGTGCTCTGGAGCAAATAAGTCTATTAAGGATTTCCTCGAGGCCCATTCATCTGCTTTGATTATTCCTTGAGCAACTCATCTGCTAACAGCCCAGAGAAAAACGGTGTATTGAGCTCATGCCTTGCGTGCTGAGGCTGCCACTTGGCATTGTCAAGTGCTGCTTCACTTCCTTCTCCTTTGGTGATCATTAAGAAGGCATTTTTATCACCTATTTTGACGCATCTCACCTCTCCCAAAGACACGTAGAGAGGTTCCCCCTGTGAGCAGTTTGTGAGATATAGGGCGGTATAAACTGCAACGATGCAGTGATGGGTGCGAAGGCCAGTTTACTTCTGAGTCAATATATACAGCTGGCAGATTAATGTCGATCAGCCCATTGTCAATGTTGAATTGACCAAGAGTCTTTGCCCACAGGGACTGGCCCATGAGCAATAGGTGAGCAGGTCCTGACTCATGCCTTGGAGTAGCTCTCGGTAAGGTACGTGTTATCATAGGTACCACACGGCAGGATCGCTTTACCCCTTCAGTATCACGGGGCTCTCCTGTGAAGAGGAGTTGTGAAAACAAACCTAGGATCAAACAGCCGACCATGTCCCCTGGGGTAAGCCCTGTCACGTCGGCCCTTGCCCATTGGCGAGGGCCAGCGGACTATTAATGGATTAGCGCCCACGCCCAGAATACCCGGCCTCTTAACCCCTGTACCTGACGGCACGCGCTCAAGTTGGCAGCCGACTCCCTTGGCTTGGTAACTGACACGTGGTTAAAGAAAGCCACGCGAAGAGTACGAGGATTGAGATGGTTGCAGTAAAAAAGATTTAATACTGAAGTGGCATCTAAAGGCACCCTGGCGCTTATTAATCTCATGTATCCTTTACCCCCGGCGTTTAAACAATACATGCGTTTGTTCAAAACCAACAATGAGTGCAACAACATATATATTTGATACTACTATTCGAAGACCCGACGCTTAAACAGCCACCTGTGATAATAGAATCTGATGATTGATAGAGTACAACTGTGAACAAAGGCATTACATGAAAGCTGGTTAGCACTGCTAGAACACATATCTATGCTTCAGCCTATGGGGATTCTCGTGGGTGGGAGAATTGACAACCTGAGCGTTGAACACGCGTGGGAATGAGGAGTAGGTGACCGGGGGAAATAAGGGGTGGTAAGCCTCGCCTGGTACCGCCCCTCTCGTGTCCCCTACCCCTAATTGACCCAGTCTCCGGCTGGCTCATTGCTCGATGGCCGTAAAACAAGGCGTCAGACGTGCTCCAGTAGCCCAACCTACCTCACTACCTCTCTAAGTGACCCTTTCACCTGCTCCCATATTGCCCAAAGGTGGCGTAAGGGTTGGGGATGCTTCAATACTCACAATTCCTATACTACTACTGCTGGTTCTAGGACAGTGCTACTACTGCTAATGCTACTACATTTGTATTTCTTCTACTGCTACTGTATAACTGTTACTGCCACTATTATACGACTAGTACTAGTATTACCACTGCTACTACTCTCAATACAAGATGCTGTTTATATTTTCTTTCTTGGTGTGGGGGAGGCAATAGTGCTACTGCATGGAAGCGCTAGAGCCCTCTCATTGTGAGGGTAACTCTTATAATTACACCCCGTATATCCCTTTAGTGCATGTGGAGAATATTCATGCAGGCAGATGTTAATAGGCACAAGGACATAACATTAAAAGCCCGAGCATCATTCATAACGGCAATGCTAAGCCTGCTGCGAGGGTATGTTATTCAACATGTGCTCTCCCCCCTCTGGCATCTGGATAGGAAGAACAGAGGAGATACCATTGTGTATACATGAAAAAGTGCGATGCTCACAAACAGTTCAAAGAGAGTTCCATGCCTCATGCTGAGAAACGTGCATATCATGTAAATGGAAAAAAGAAACTAGATGTATACAAATGTTGCCCACATGTGTGTTATAAACATAGCCACATAACATGGCATGAGCTGTGACTTTGTAGATAGGGTAGATTCACTTGGAGGTGACCACATGCCGTGCATGAGTCGGACACCTGCATTGTTATTTATGTATGATAAGCTGTCTAGTTGTCCTTCGTTGGTTAGAGTAACTCTTAAATCATACTATTATACACAATAAAAAAAGAAGAAATAGAGGGCTTAGCGTAAGAATAAATACAAAAATATAGTGTCATACTCAAGGTATGTGGCCGACTCTGGGTGAATCTACCCTACCACCGCCCCCTGATGACAGTGCCCCCTGGTGGATGTGCGTCGTGTTTGAGGTCAGGGTATGGAACACGTGATACGTTGTCAGTGGGTCGGAGACGACACATGCCTTTTTAGTGGTGACCTTCCCTCCCCGCGTCTCCCCACGTCTTCTGTCTGGCCTATGCCACCCACTCAGTCAACCTCTACTGAGCAACTGACGTCCTCACCTCTTCTCGTGCCCACGAGATTTCTCTCGAGATCGACCGCTCCTCAATCAATCATCCTTACCGACCGGAAGTGGTCGTCGGGGCGGGTCGCGCGTCTGCGTTCACCTATAATATCTAACCCGTTTTCCGTTCGTCGGCGGCGGAATGGGCGCCGTGGGAGTGACCGGAACTGGATTGTGTGCGCAGGTCGGCCACTGCTTCCGGCTCCTATCGACACCGGGCCTTTTGCTGTGTCACCTAGCGGGCGGACCGGTCACGGCCGAGCGTGCAGGGACCGCCTAATATCGCCCAAGGGGACGCGCTGTCCGTGCGCCCGCGGCCGGCCACGGGGCGCCTCCTTGCGGGCGGTAAACGGAAGTGGGGGCAGGCAATATCCGCCCTCCTCCTTTAAGGCCGCTTTGATCTCGGGCTACAAAACAAAGCTCCCCGCTAGACACTTATCAAATTAGGACCAGGCCATCGCTGCTTCTCTGTGCACAGGAGTGTGTGGGGAGTGTGGGGGAGTGGGAAAGGTGTAGAGAGATGGGGGTTTACACATAGGTGAGGTGAAGCTCCCGCCCATGACAGCCGTGCCATATCATCTAACCAACAGCTCACCTTCCCGATAGCATGCTTCTTCACCCTGGAGTGACAGGCACTTAATTAAAGACCTTAATAAGACTGTTAGCTAGCTCAGCCAGTCCATGTGTCTAGTCTTACCAAAGTTAATCTTCTTTATCTATTACCCTAATTAAATTCCAGCACGCTGACGCCGGTAGAAAGTTGGTTTTAGGCGCCGCGTTCTTCTGGCCGTTGAGCTGCCCTGATAAGGGGAGAATCCCAATGGGACCCATGTAATGGTATTCAGGCAACACAGGTCTACTCCCGGACACCTACTGTAGAAGACTATAGTACTGAGCAGATATATATACACTCCTATACCGCTACCCTACACCTGAAATCTATGTTGAGTCAGCACCCGAAATGCCACTCGGTAGCAACACCTAATTATATTTTTCAATGACTTCCCAAGCAAACGGGGATTACCAAGGGAAATGGGTGCCCCTCTTTCAATTAAGATATGCATGTACATGTGTGTTTGTTTTGTGTAATACATGTATAATCAAAGGCCTCCGCCTGTTGTATTCACACTGAGGCAATTGTACGCCCTGGATTTGCTTCTGTTTGAACTCATGAATTGTATATTACAAAGGGACAACAAGATACCAAAATAAGTTATCCAGGATAGCCAAAGGTTTAATAAGAGGATGAGAACAGTAATGACAGGGAATAGATAGTTTTCAGTACATGAATGTGGGGGAGGCACAACGGTAAAGAGAAGTAATAGCTGTTACCCGGATAGGACGATTTGAATCAGGCAGGGCGCACCTCAGCATCAGGCCGTATGGACTCCATGGATAACATGCATACGTAACATGTTATCTATGTAGGTAACATGGGTAACGTGTTATAACATGTGCGAGGGAGGCTGGGAGAAGAGGTATTCCCCCAATTGGAACATGGGAAAGGGGAGTGACCCGGATCGATGAGGCAGGAGTGTGTCAGAACACACAAGAAACGGACCCACTCACTCAGCCTTTGTCGCCGTAGTGGCTGGAATAACATGACCATTCGCCGACCAATTACCTGTGATGCATTATTGAGAACCAGGCGTCGACATGGGTGGGTGGACCATGGCAGACCCTGGGCCATATGGCTCCTTGTAGCCCCTGGAGGAAATTGGATTCACAACATTATTTTTCTTGTTTAATTTCACGGACCCATTGTTTAGATATATAGGCAGGCGTCCCGAGCAGGGAAGGATATTGGGCGATGATAAGAGATGCTATCTGTAGCGATTGCATCTCC
The DNA here is from genome assembly GCA_947462335.1 of Harmothoe impar. Taxonomy (NCBI): domain Eukaryota; kingdom Metazoa; phylum Annelida; class Polychaeta; order Phyllodocida; family Polynoidae; genus Harmothoe; species Harmothoe impar. The sequence continues at coordinate 25,054,555 of OX381709.1, read as the reverse complement.
TCATCGAAACAACTGAAAAATATAGACCCAGCGGTTAACGTGAATGGGTCCTGTTCATGTTGTTCCTGACGTCCAAATTACATATATATTTCTATATGGGACTACATGATAAGTATTAAGTGACCGGGCTTGGCGATGATACAGGCACCAGTCCATAGCCAGACTAAGGGCCTACCTCCTCCAGAGCCTGCAGACCTGTGTACCAGCTCCACTTAGGGCCCTCCAGTGTGTGACCAACCACTCCGTCCCAATCCACGGTCTCTGATCAAATAACGCCGGTGTAGTCAAGCGCACTCCTACTCGGACATTTTTTCCTGTCCTTAATCGCTGATTGCTTTGGTCTGAGCGTGATTCCTGAGCTTCTATCTTTATTGAGTTTCAGCATGGCTCTCCCTGCCCTTCATTTCTTTCTGCCTCCAAACATTCATTTTGTCTGAGGTCCATGTTGGATCCAAAATGGCTGGGGACAGTGCAAACAGCCATATAGTGAATGTAATATAGTTATAAGGGAGAGGAGATATTGGATATCTAGATATCTAGTGTGTGTACAAAGCGAGTTGCTACTGTTTCGCTATATACCATATGTATATAGTCCCCCAGACTCAATTCACCACCTCCTATATGGACCCATTCAGGCGTGTAGACACCCATAGTAGCATACACTATCCAGGGCCCCCCATAATGTCTTATCTGCAGACCACCAGAATGGGATCATGTCCCAGAGAAAATATAAAAAGCATAAAACAAGTTTAATATGCTTCTGACTTACTTGTCAATCCCCTGGGGCAAACTATACTGGTTGGTGGGATGGGAAACATATTTTTACGACCAAAAAACGAAATCTGTACGGCACAGCTGTCCTGTGCTATTATTACAGTGCACAGAAACACGAGAGACGTTTTCTAAATCCATAAAACACAGTGAAACATGAATCCAATTCAAAAAGTTTATCTAGCCCTTGCATAAACAGGGATAAGGAATACTGAATGGATCTCGTATTGGCGAGATGTGGGTGTTATCATTTATTCTCTCAATGACATATAGGTGCCCCATCTGACTGCCTATGATTGGGATTCTTGTATTCATACACTGAATCACAATAGGATCGGGCTGCGTGCATAGCGACATCGATATTGGCTCCTTTTTACGGCTCTGCCCCAGCACTTGGCTTTATGTGTGGGTGATATCTCAATAACGACGTGTGGAAAGAGATGCAGGCCCCCTATAAGGGCAACCCTGTCGTCATACCTGTTGTAGACGTGGTCGGGGTTGGGTTACTGGAGCGAACCTTAACTTGACCAGCCCCTGGTTATATGGTGGGGCCACCACCTCCCACCTACATTACCCTGTACATCAGTACCATTACGTCCTCCAGTGGCCACCTACCACCCCCTCTACCCACCCCACAACCATTCCTCCAGTACCCACTCCCACCCCAACAACACTGCCCTCACGCCTCGCCCCGGCCGCAAATAACTGACCGTCATAATATTGCCCCGCCCAAATGGCTCCCCACGCCCTGACCTTGATGGGAATCGATCGCTTAGCCAAACCTTGAATGTAAATACAATAAACTGGCCGGGTGGTAGCGGCTAGCCGGATGGGCGCCGGGGGAGTGGACAGGGTGGCGCGATGCAGGGTAGCAGATTGATCTTGTAGAGGCTGTGGGCGCCCACCAAGACGCCGTATACAGGGGAAAGGGCGCCATCTGCCCAGTAGCGCCCCTAGCGACGTGGAGGGCAGACGGGGCGGGCGATAATTGGGGCTGTGCAGCGTGATGCCCTCGTTACCTTGGGATCCAACACTTTGGTGGTGGGATCATAGGGCAGAGCCGACAGACCTTAATGTACTCCAAGTGGCGGGTTCCCAGCCTAACTCCCCACCATACAGTAGTGTGCAGTGGGGTGGTATTAGATGCATCTCTCTGTCTCACACCCCGTCCTTCACCCCCTCTTATCTCTACCTTAACCCTTTAAGGGCCACATAGTGTTGTATTGCGATGTGTCGCCACGATGCAGGCATGCAGCCCTGGTCGTTAACTTGCCAGGGATGCAATCATGCCGATCCTTCGGTAGTGTATCAATCCCGTAGGGTCGGCATGATATTTGAATGTAGCCTTGGTAAGTGACCCACTAGGGCTGCATTTATGCATCAGGGGACCAAGGGGGTAGCCCTTTAAAACACCATGTGGTCCTTAAAGGGGTAACGACCGGTATTGGTGAGCTGCTCTTCTTCTATGGTGTTTGCTGAGTTGTTTCACTGCACATTTATGAACCATCCAGCGGACTGCTTCTCGTTTAATACAGTCTGATGTTGCCGGTGTAAATTACCCGGAACAAATCTGTATTGTATTGCTTTCAAAAATCCACAGATTTGCCTTTTTCGTTGGGCTCTCAGTGGAGCTGTGCTTATTTGCCTTTATGAATATGTATGGTGCTTTTGTAATTTAACAAAACAAATAACACAACAACATTTAGAAGACTATGAAAGTGCTGACGCTGACAATTAGCATCCATTCAGCCGTATCAATTGATGTTGGCAGTGAAGCCATGCGGTTGCAATTGTTTGAAAGACGTTGTTTCATACTAAAAGGTAATTTTTGTGGCTTGATCAAACAATGCAAAAGGGGTAGAGTGTGTTACCATGAATATAAAATGTTAAGTGAGAAAAATACATTATGTTGCTTGGTGTCTGCTATGGCCACGTACCCTGTATCACTATACACCTTAAATATTAACCTTTCAAATAATTCTCATGAGCTCATAAATTGGGTGGGAATGGGTCAGAGTATTTCCGAATTCCTGACTGTCGGTTGGCCTTATTCCTTACCACTGGATATAAAATAAGTAAAACATATGTAAGGCCAAAAAAAAAGAGGTGTGTTTCAGGTTACCCGACCCTACCTAGCAAAACAGGGCCGACCATAGAATTGTCCAATTGTGGAAAAAAAAGAAAATTTAAGGAATTTTGGGGCTATTTCAGAGTCAATTTGATGGTCCACGAGTCGACGCCAGTGTTGGCAAGTTAGCGCTGAAGTTTGCGAGTCAATTTTTAGGTACTTTTCATGCCATGGGATCAATCTGTCTTTATAAAACAATTTTGGGGCTATTTCAGAGTCAATTTGATAGTCCAGGAGTCAACGCCGTTGTCGACAAGTCATCGTTGAAGTTTGCCAGTCAGTTTTTGAGTACTTTTCAGGCCAAAGTAAAAAAGTAAAAAATAAAAAATAAAAATCCGACCTTCCCTACCTTCATTTTCAGACTATGTAACCTGAAACACACCTTTTTTTTGGCCTGAACAGTCAGTCGTTGAGACCATGAATAAGCTAGACATAGGTAGCAGGTCTTGTTTGGGCTTTAAAAAACATATGTATCACTAGGGAGATAAGGGTGGGAGATTGCACCTTGTAGGGAGCAACTGGAATGCAAGTGGACGCGAGGAGCTATTTATTCTACATTGAATAAGACCCATAGGTAGAGTTGATAACACTCAGACAGCTGGCTGATACACATGAGCTATCCCCAGCCAGGCTCCATGGAACTGACAAATGTGAATGATATCAGCAAAAGCCAGGTATGAGAAGCATGGAGGAAATTCTAAACTGATTCTTTTCTTTCATTTTCCAATTTTCATGTTGGATACTGAAACGAGGGCAGATACTGTCACAAGCAGAAATGTGGTCTTGATTCAGGAAAACTCCTCATAGTGTTTGTGCATATATCTTATTCTGGAAGAAGAAAAACGTATTTCTGAGTTTATCTATAATAGTAATATACCCCCTTAAAACAGAGTTTCACATCTCATTTTTCGTCTGGTTATACATAGGCGAACAGCTCATTTCGGGTATCTTGTTTGTTGAGTAAACATCATGAAGCCCCCGGTATGGGCCTCTATCAAGTGGGATACCCCCTTCCCATACCTCCCCCAACCACACAGGCGAGCTGGCGGATGGAGCCTGCCAGGCGCCCGCCTTAGGAATGTAGCAGGCCCCATAGTGGTGAATTAAAAAGTAACCACTCACTGCAAGGCCAGCCGTGCAGATATCTACCCTAATCTCAGGTAATTCCCCAATACATGAATTATCTATTCGCCACTTGGTAACTGCATGATGAATGGCTCTGCTGGGTGGGCGGCTTTATCAAACACCTCCAGATATACAGAGGGCCTGTACTAACACGACTAGCGCCCAGACTAGCGACCTGGCTTGGCTTGGGTTTCTTTGCTTCAGATCCCAAGGGCCGTCCTGTTGTAATATATCCCCCTGTATTACTTAACGCACCATCCATCCATTTTTCTTATCAAAGTAAAGTTGGTGTACTTTCATAAACCGGCAGATCCCCTCTGAGCATACGTGTCTTCTTCTTAAAATGTAGTCCATCATTTTGATATCTGCAGGGAAACATGACGTGGATTCTAACCCATCGCGAACTGAACGCTCAGATCAGTTCAGTGTTAACGGAGCCCAACATCCCTCCTCCCATGAGGGTGGTCCTTGACAGCCGCCAAAAGCGGAACTGGGGGGTGAACCTCACAGGAAGCCCCAGGCTTTGTGACAGAGACGAGAGATTGGCGCGATCTCCCGCCTTAGTCGCTGAGCCTCTCGACACTCTCGTCGAGTCTCACGTTAAGTGATCAATCTCGTGCGTCCGTTCAGGCGAGACAGACAAGCACGGCGTCTGGCGGCACGACAACGAGGCTCGTCCTGCGGCACGGGGTCCACACGGACGGTGGCACGGGGTTCTCACGTGTTTCCTGAATTCAGAGGAGGAGTTGACACCCTGTAAACACTGGCTCGGATCCATCACCGGCCGAGTGGTTCCGAACTTCTCCGAGTGGATCCGAGCTGCTCCGTGAGGCCACGAGCTGCTCACTCCAACAGGGAGCTGCTCACTGTCCATATCATGTTAGAGGGCCTCCTGGGGCCGCCACCAGATCCAATATCCCCTTTTAATTATGAAACTCAGTGCCCGACAACAAGAGTATCTTCTCTATATGTCTGGCTCCAGAGGGGTAAAGAACGACCTTGAGACCTGGGCTGTTTTCCAGGTATTTCCAGGCGACCTAATGCAATATTTAATGCGACCTGACTTTTCACTACAGTAAAAGGGGTCTAAAAAGTAACTTTGTGACCTGGGGCCCTTGAGTCCAGCGGCTTTCAGACCTTGGGGGGGGGGGCTGAATCCCCATATCTTGGTTCTCCTTTTGAAGCCTTCTTCAGTGATCAGCGTGGCCATTAAACATGGACATGTACTGCATATCACCTAAACCCCAATATATTCTGCACTCATCGTCCTTGGAGCAATGCCCAATGGGTTAGTAGCCATTAGACACGCGAGGTCCAATCACAGCACCACAACGGCATGTGCAGGTATAATGTGTACCGAGTAACTGAACTGATTCATGGCTCAAGCACCTACTGGTAACTACAGTACAATGCACATATAACTACATATTACGTACAAGTAACACTAACTATATATACATATGTTGTCGTGTTGATTCTTCCTCATATTTATCATAGGGGAATATGTGATAACGTATTTTATGCCATGTTTATCTATTTGAAAGAGTTAACTCCTTCACTACCAAAGTAAGCAGGTATATGCTATATGATCTCCTGCCCTCAGAATATCCAGACTTCTGGCTATATATAACAACCAGGTGGGATCTCCCTACTTATTCCCCTACTGAGGAGTGTACAGGCGTAAGGTAGTATATAGAGCCCTCCTGTGGGCTAAAAAAAGTACAGATCGGTGGGCCGAGAAGGCACGATGATGGGTGCTTCTTCATTATTTACCCAACGCAGGGAATAGCAGCTTGTGAATGTCTATCTGGGCATCAACAGCATCTTGATTCGGGAGAGTCATTCCATGTAGTGAGTGAAGATTGCCCTCCTGAGGCCCACCAGTGATGATAGCCAGGGCTTTTAGTGTAAGTTACACTGTAACTAAAATATTACTATTTAAATCATTACTTTGGGCTCTGCTAGACATTTGATGGTACTTGTATGTAGTAGAGAGCAGGGGAACAGGTCTCTTTGTGTAGATATTCCTCCTTCATTTGCTGACATAATTACCTCCACTAATCTTTAACATAAGTATGTCATAATGTTACATTAATCATTAAATAAAGGAGAACTGTATCCCGAAATATGCTCGATATTTTGGAGAGCTGAGCAGTAAGTATTACTACATAAGTTAAACTGGGAGTGCAGATCTCGAAGTCAAATCTGACCAAGGCCTCTTTGCCAGGGCCCATCCTTGTAACCCAGTCAGCTTCCATGTGGTATTTTAGATGGGTAGAGGTCCATGTCCATACCCTGGACCAGATTTACAAAATTCAAATGTTTGTATAGTTATGCCAGACCAAAGATTCATCCACAATAATTATTTTGGTTCACATTGCAAGTGTTAACCTCACAGTCACCCCTAAATCATAATACTACCACGCCCAATTCAATATATCAGATTATGCATATGGGTAACGCTACCCACGAGTGGCGGTAGTTGCTGACACCTCCCTTTGAGCATGCATGCTGAAGCCCTTCCCCTAGTGGAATGCGGGGCGACGCTAACCCTGATATAATCTACACGTGGTTTGAGGGGGTCTTAAGGCCCCACAACCTGCGCACGGAGAGATAATACTGGCCTAATCCTACTACCACCATCGAGCACCGGCTCAAAGCCCTTTGTCGGATCTACATCCCACTGCCTTCCACCAGGGCAGCCTTTGCTTCTATTGGTGGGGCTGATGCATATAAGCCCACATCTATTGGGTATGTCTACCAGTGGGTCTTATGTCTAGCAGCAGTATAATGTTTGATCTTATGTGTGCATATCTATCATATCATCTATAATTAATCATAGAATTTATCTATAACTGCCATTAGGTTAACTCTAAAACTGGTGGAGTATGATATTCATGCAGTTGAGCTGGAGCTCTGTGTTGGAATCTTGGTACTGACATCATCCCCTTCATCCACTTCCCCTGTGACGCTAAGAGCAGGAACAAAATGTCACTGGGTATTTGGGAGGCATCAGTGATGGGAGATGATTTCATGGCATGTCCACGGAATGTCAAAATTTCACACTAAATGAACCGGACAACCTTTAACTCCACGCGGCCTCGTGTATAAGTGCATGCACTCATTCTTTTCAGATGTTTGTCTAAGATTACACCCCCCATCCCCTTTTCCCCAGCTCTTCATGCATGGTAGGTCCCCTTTCGCTCTATGTCTAGCTATATAGCTGACGCTTATCTAGAAAACACAGCGATATAGAAATCATTTCTGGCCGACTGTCGATAAAAGCCATATCAATTGCCTCTCGGCGTGCGCTGCGCAGGGCGCCTCCGCTGGTTACTCTCTCCCTCGCCGCGCACCATCGCCACCAGCAGCAGTGCCGGCCACACGCGACAAGGTCAAAGGGTCGGGTCGGACCGGAAGTAGAGACCTGCGTCTCTCAAGGGGAGCCACCTGTCACTAGAGGGTGCGATGAGCCGTCGGCGACTGACTGACGTGAAAACCACTTCTTAAGGTGGATGGTTGGGTAGAGCTGAGGAGCATGGGTAGGAGGAGTAGCTGCAAGGTGGGGATAGACTGGGGGAGGGGAGGGAAGCGAGCTGCTCTCTCACATCCGGCGCCGCCCCAGCGTCCCAAGTGACCGGAAGTCCCCGACTGAGCCGACAGCGATGTCTGAGGAGGTGCAGGGTAGGGCTGTGGGGATTAGTGGTGCGTGGATGTGTGGGTGCGTGTGCTCGTGTCTCGGGGGGGGGGGGGTGAAGTGGAGAGGAGGGATTATTTATACGCTGGAGCTGCTTTTTGAAAAGGTCCTTCCTCAGGTGGGTAAAGGCAGATGGTGCCTCTAGCCTCTACATAACTATACCTACAGGTCTATCTACAGAGTAATCTATAACTCCGAGCTACTGTACTGATCTCTACAATCCCTAAAGCTGATATTGACCGTTAGTGTCTGAATGTCATGTACATCTGCCTTTTGTAATACGATACCATTGCTAATTATATATCTATGGTGAGGTTAGAGTCCTTTCTAATCACGTACAGTGTAGTACGTGTTAATCGAGCAAGGCTCACATCGCTGATGTATTCCAAGCAAGACTTCTCCACTGACATATCCCTAAATTAGCAATCAAAGGCCAAACCCCCCAATAATGTATGTGGCAGCAGGATACTGGACAGCCATCCCTTCAATGCAATGCTAACCTGTACATTAGTAATACACCAGACATGACAACACCAACTATATTGTATTCAGAGCATTGGGTTGATTACATGATCCATAATATATATGGAATAGTGGAATATTATCAATTTAGAGTCAAATATTGGGTCCATTAGAGGAAAAATACAGCATACAGAGCGAACAGGAAGGAATGGTCCTTGGAGCTTATCAATAAGACCAACGAGGGGTCAGCCATTGTGAAGAGGACACCAGAGGTGTATGCAATAACCGACACCTTCGTGATGGTGTCCCCAGTGGATCGATATGGGTCTGGCATAAACTCCTCACAACAACGCTGTGTATACCTGTTAGGGTGTTGAGAAAAGAACAGTTACAGCACTGTTTTTCTCATTAATTGATTATTATGAGTTGCTGTCAACCATTTGCTGTATGATGTCTATATTATATTTAGAAAAAAAACAACTTTACCAATCTAGGCACGGTATCTGCAATTGCAAACCCGCTTTGCTCGTGTTCAGTGGGCACCTCTCCCCGGGATCGTAGTACAGAAATAGCAGACAAGAATTCTCAAATATGAAGCAAACTCCCGACACACTCCCACGCCACAGGAAGCTGTCAGAAAGCCAGGTACTTTAGGTGAATAACCCTACCATAATCCCCACGTTCTTACAACGCCACGCTACCATCTCAACCCTTCAAGGGCCCCATAGTGCTTTGATGCATTATACCCTTTATGGTCATGATGCATGGATGCAGCCGTCGCGAGTAACTCGCCCGTGAATTTAAACCTCATGCCGACCATATGTGGTTGATACAATCCTGAAGGATCGACATGATTAATGTTGTAGTGAGTCACTCACCAGGGTTGCATTCATGTATCATGACGACAAAGGACATAGTGCGTAGCTTACAGGGTTAAGGCCCAAATCAAAGAGTAGCTCATGAGGCCATGTGAGGGGCTGAGAGCAGCTCGTTCTCTGAGGGTGCACCTTCTCTGTAATCTGCGGGTGGTGAGGAGCTGTAGTGAGCAGCTCCCTCACCACCCTGACACCTCCTCCTGGCGGTCAGTGCCCTCTTACCAGCCTTTACCAGCAACCCTTATGGCCCATTCACGTTTCCTGTAGTGAGCAGCAGATAGGCAGATTGAGCAGTGTATGAGGGGCTTTAGTGCTTTAATGGGCGCAGAGTGTTTGGTCGCTACACTCGCTATATGGATGGATCCATGCATCATGCCGACCTTTTGGGAGTGTATCAACCACGTAGGATCTTCATGATGCCTGAATGCAGCCCTGGCGAGTCACTCTGCACTTAGGCATTATTCATGACGATAAAGGGCATAGCACCATAAAGCATTATGCAGGCCCTTGAAGGGTTAAGGCCCATCCAGGTTTCCTGTAGTGAGCAGTAGATGAGCAGATTGAGCAGTCAGTGTATAAGGGGCTTTAGAGGGTAAGGAGGAGGAGCTGGTCTCTTGGTAGCCGAGCTGCTCACCTCGATCGTCCATTGATTGGGGTGGGGGAGGGGGCTATCACTCTCCGTGACAAATGGAGATACGGTTGCTGGTCTGTCTATCACTTTAAACCACTGGTGGGGGTCAGTGTCTAAAGTAAGGTGGACGTTTGCGGCCAGTGGCTGATTGATCGTCGTACATCTCCGTTAGCCTTTATCGTGTCGGCCCACAGGTACAGATGTACCTTACCCACATACCTCCAGGTTGTAGTACCCCTCACCCCTCACCCACAGATGTAGACAGGTAAACCTAGCCCCCACCCCCGGGCTGTAGTAGTAGTATTAGTAGTAGTATAGGGGGCACCACTCGCCATCTGCGCACGCATCTCCATACTACCACCTTAGGGTGCTTACTACTTTCACCCCCGGCCGTTCGGGTCGAGATACCTGACTGATAGGGCGGGCCGTCTGGCATTCTCACCATTCTTCGTTGGGCCGCAGTGGCTTCAGGATGTACATTTTTACAAATTTATGCATGTTCATACAGTTCTTGGTTCCTTTACTACTGATCGACCTTTCTATACCGAAGATATGATCTGAAATTGATTCCTGTACACAGCCAAGCAGAAAGGGTGATCCGCTCATCAGCTCATATATTCGTCCAGGCTCAGAGCAGCTCAGTGACGGAGCAACTCGGCATGTCTATGGAATTTAAAGCCCTAAAAGGGAGCATGGCAGTGTGTGTGTGTGGCGTATTTGCACTGACGAATCTTTATCTCAAACTAGCGTGTCGTGTTAAAGGTTAAATGCCATCTTAAAGGAAGGGCTTTACGGTAACCAATACCTTGTGCCGTGGTATAATTGGGTACAAATACGTGTGGTGTCGGCGTATTGACACACCATTATCTATAGGGATGCACATCAAGGTGCCTTCCTTGCACTACAAAATGCGGTCAATGCGAGGCTTTGTATGTGAACCAAAGGGAAGCCACATTCCCAATAAATCAGAGCAACTGGTCGGCTTGTGGCTCTGGTTCCGTTCTATAACAACAGCTGTTGGCTAACTGGACCGTGTAACACACTTCCCTCCCAAATACCAGCACCATAACCCTTCCCAGATATACTGCCTGCATGTAACCTTACTACACTCTGTGTTGCCATCAGTAGACACCCAACCCAGGAAGATACCCCTACATCAACACCAGCAGAACTACCAATAGAAATGGTGAGCAACTCCAGCATTGCAAAGAAAAGCACCGCCCAACACAAACACTTTAAGTATCTACATGAACGGCAACACCACAGCAACACCACAGCTACACAGTGTTAGCACTCCTTCCGGTACAGAGAAATGGCATTATCACCAGTTTTACTCTCACGCATGGCACCAAAATGACTCCCTTTAGAGAGAGTCCAACATGGTCTGAGACCCTTGATGAGATGATGAGTCCAGCTTTTAGAGAGAAAGTCCTGCATTGCTTCAAAGGGAGTCGGGTTATTTTGGCCTCTTTGCGACACGGCTGAACTCTGATGATGAAAACTATTCAAGAGTGATCTGTCGGTCTATCTTTCTGTATACTAGATTCTACGCGTGACCGTTGCAACTTAAAACTACAGTCGATATAGTATACAATTGACGTGCCAGATGGCCATAGAATCTTAGTTTTGAATAATTAGTCTATTAGAGATGTGATCTATTTCAACATTAGTACTACAGTGGTAACCTCTAGTTTATGTTCAATCTCACTAGCTGAGACAACTCCAAATTCTTGCTCATTAAAAGAGCTCTGAATCACGACCATATGTAGGAAAAACACACTCTACCTGTACAATCAGTGCTATACATTACACACCTTTAGATACGGAGCATTCCTCTACCAAGTAAACATACCTCCTATTCACTACTAACCTAGATCAATTTGACATGTGAAGTCTCACCAAGAGTTTCATATCCCATTTCTTATTTATAAACTCCTCCCATGTTTTCACCTCCTGTGGACATCGTGTACATAAATCAGTAAACCCCACATCGCAGATAGATCCAGCACTGATGTACATGGGCGATATGGACAAACGGCTGTGGAGGGTGCTGTAGGCAATATAAGGAACCTGGATTTATAGCCTCTGACGCCAACATCTGCGGATCCGTTGAAAACCGAGACAAAGATGTACTGGTTCCCTGGCCAGACTGCGTCTAGCCTCTCGCCAACACTCCTCAGTATTTGTAATTGCATCCATTGCTGGCGTCTTCAGGGTTATATGGCCAGATGCTGGGATGAGGTAATAGACTAGGGCTAAAGTAAATACGTCACCTGTGCTCCGCCATTGGTGGCGCTGCAGGGAAGGAGAGGGGGTGTGGCCTTATGGGGGTAATAAGGATGATAAGAGTGTGGAGTTAGGAGGAAGGACTGGAGATCAGATTACTGTTATACCCAGCAATCTACCTCCTGCCTGTCCACACTGTAAAAGGTTGGTTGCCATTTTCGTAGGTGTACTGTAGATTCTACTGTAGGTGTACAGTTGATTGTAGGTAAACAGTAGATTCTACTGTAAATCAACAATAGATTCTACTGTAAAGCAATTCTACAGTAGATTCTATTGTAGATCCACAGTAGATTCTACTGTGTACCTACACTAACTATTCACAGTGCACCGCCCTGCCCTCCAACATACTGCTCCTACAGCCGTTTCTTGTTAAGGCATGTACATGTTTCAACATTACCTTGTACCCCTTCCTCCCCGCTGCACATTTACTGCCTAGAGATCTGTCTCAGGCAGGTTCAAGCACCTGTAATAGGCGTTCTGGGGAAAGCATTGCTAGTTCAAATTGGCAATCCAGAGAGTTTTAGTGCGCTAGTAATGCGGAGAAGAGGGTGGAATGTGGTGGTTACGAGAAACACGGTGAGAAGTGCATGATCATAGGGAACCTTTGGACGCCTCAAGAGCCAGGGGATAAGAAATGAAACAACTAGAGTAGAAGTTTTGGAATACTGCTTATCCTACTCTAACCCAGACTTCAACTCTTGCAAATTATTATGCTAAATTGTTGTGATGGCTCTAGAAGTATACAATGCCTTATAACTAACAGATGTTATCATGTTCTTGTCTGTATACTTATAAAGGAATACATGTCCAAGCATATATCAGCCAAACAATCTTTCACAAGGCCTACATGTATATCTATCTATCTATCTATCTATCTATCTATCTATCTATCTATCTATCTATCTATCTATCTATCTATCTATCTATCTATCTATCTATTTATATCTATCTATAAATATATCTATATATCTATACATATCTCTCTCTCTCTGACTCTCTTTCTGTCTCTCTGTCTCTCTCTCTATATAGACATTGCGGGATCATCAATATGTACTCTGATAGGTCTACACACAGGCATGTGGCTACCCCTGGACTGCCTGATGTTTACTTACCTGATGATGCATGTTTACATGGGCACATTAACAGTGTACTCATCTGTGTAAAACGTGTGCCTGCTAAGTGTGCCATTTTATAGCCTCGTTTATAGCACCCAGGTCCTTCACTAATGAAACATACCTATGAGTAACATCGATGAAGTGCTATGTAATGTGGTTTCTGGTCATGTAATCTACATGATGGGGTTTCACAGGCATGCATATGCTGATATGGGGCTCTATACTTTTCAATATTGATTGCCTTCATTAAATCAGCCACAGAGTTATTGTTTGCCAGTATGCAATTGCAGGCAGGTAGAAGAAGTGTGTTCCCATTTGAAGGATTACATGCAATGCATGCATGTGCTGTATAACTGGAACACGCAAAATATATATTGGTACAGACATGTATACTGCGATATGTTCATGGTTCCCAGGCATGGTGATTAATGTTGTTTCATTTAGTATAGATGTAATTCTTAGCTACTATACATTTACATCTATAACACAGGAGATGCCTACATTCAACTTACAAAAATGCAACCACAATCGATGCACACAGCTAGAGTTACATGCATAACCATACAACCCCAATGGTGTAGGAACTTAAGGGTAGTGGGTGTGAGGATCCAACTGTGGATCCCTGATAGTGGTGGGACTGGTGGTGGTAACAGCCGTTTACACAGTTGCAGCAGTTTATCTGCGTCCTAACCTCATCACGTCCGACAAGGCCTCACGGCAGACGGCAGCCTGTACCAATCAACGATTTGCCAGCCGATCACAGCGACACTCTGTCTGCTACAGTACAGTCCATAATACAGGGTGACTACCACTCTGTCTGCCATTGATCACCGCTGTTTGGTTGGTCACTTCTATCTCTGCCCCAACCTACCTGTTCACATCACAAATTTAGGGAAATCAACTGCATCTTCATATTTGTTTGGAGATTAAAGTAACCAAATATTTTGTTTAGGGAGCATGTATCGGCTAGGATAGTTTCCTTATGGATTCAGTGGCGTAGGAAAAGGGGGGGGGGGCAGGGGGGCCCGCCCCCCCCCCCCAAATCACTGAGGAAGGGGGGGCCTGAATATGTTTGGGCCCCCCCAAAATTTGTCAAGAGCTGTAATATAATACACACAATTTCCAATTTTTACCTCCCCCGCATAGGGAAAAGTGGGGGCAGAGGGGCCTGTGCCCCCCCAATCAGAACTAAAGGGGGCTCAAAAACTACTTTTCTATACAATCTAATACAAGTATGTTTAATGCTATATCATGCGTAAAAGCTGCTACTTAAAGTGGATTGGAGTGGGCTCCCCCTGCCCCCCCCCCCCAATCAAGATTTGCTTCCTACGCCTCTGTCTGCCCACCTCGAACAGGAGATAAGTAGGATGGGTTAGAGACTAGGAATAATGCCCCTTGTATGTGGAGGTAGGGGGTGCTACTATCGCTGTAGCAGGGTCAGTGTGAGTGTTTTGTCAACATGTATGGGTAGAGAGACCATTGCCATCAGTAGGTATATAGATGTAGATGAAGGCTGATGAGACGAAGCCCTAGGGAGTTCTCGGCCCATGGTCTAATCTAACAACAGATATCAACCTAGCCATTTCAGCACATCTACCCAACCACAAATGATGTATACTGTAGGTCATCAAGCTAGAGCGACACACATGCATGTTTATATGCTTTAATGTCCTGCTAGCAGTGGCAACCTACATTCCATGATCATTCTATAATGTGAGTGTATACATTCAGGGATTCAAGGTTTTTCCTGAACAAAATGTGTTACATGAAGATATAAATGACTAAATACAGACAAGAAAGGGTTAGGAAATATGTATACTTGTTTACATTTTAACCACAAAGTCGGATTTGCATCACTGTGGTAATGGAAATAGTATGCAGGAAAGGTGTTAGATCCACATGCCAAGCGAATCTGGTTCCTATAACTGAGAACTCCACACAAGTCAAGGATTTAAACTGTGAATAAGAAACACTGGAGTACGCAACTCAGAGAAGGCAGCTCTCAGAATGTCTGCTATATATATCTATAGTTATAAACGACCCTAAGACCACTCAAAAAATCGTTTCTCACCACCAGTCATTAATAAAAATTATATCCATTTTTATACCGGGGGGGGGGGGGGTAAAATATATGGAGAAATTTAGACTTTCTGCAAACAATTTTCACATATCAGTAGTTAAGAGTTCATTAATCCGCAAAAGTTGTTGCAACTCATCCCTAGTTGACTGCATCACTGACAGCATTCATAATGTGATACCAAAAATGCCAATATTCTTCCACTTTTAACATATGTTTCACCAAAAATGTAAACTTGAACTTATTTAATTCATTCATTCTAGACCTGCAGACCATGCATGTGTAGTAAACACATCCTCACATGTGGTAGGCAAACAGCAGCATGACTACTTCCGTCGACCCAGAATGCAGCGTGTCTGGTGAAGAGTAGAAATGTCTGCTTGTAGGCGAGGCACGAAATGCAGTACTATTGCCAAGAGTGCATTGCACTCTGAGCTCCAAGAAATTGGACATTAAAAAATGTTCTCAAATTCTCTCACGTCCATGAATGTGTTCTTGGAAGGGTTTGCAACATTCCTCAGTCCATTCCCCCATCGCCTACTCTCCTACACTTCTACATCCCTCTACGCCTATACCATCAGCAGTGGTATGTAGCAGGTAAGGGAGGTCTTGATCTAGGCACTTGTATGTCTGGATGTGCACTGACAAGGAAGTACCAAGCTAAACATTGGTAGTGAGGAGGTTGGTGAAAAACAACTCAGGAAGTCATTGATATGGGAGTGCTGCATTCCAGTCCAGAATGCAATCTTCTGAAGCTGGTAGGGGGTACAAAGAGTAGAGGATACGGATATTGGGTTGAAAACAGCATGTATAGAGGAGGTGTGTTATAATTGGGGAGGGTTGGAGGGGGTGCTGCAGTGTGCTGGGAGGAGGAGTGGCAGAGAGGAGAACCAGGTTGGATCAGATTAGATCCCACTCGGCAGGTGATTGACCTCATTCCATCATACCTATGTCCGAGACCAGTGGATCAGGAAATACATAGTTCAGCTCCCTCCAACTACTATTCTGCATCCCATCCTCTCCAGTTTTACTTCCCTAGTCCCCCTCTCCCACCAGGCTCCAGCCACCCATACCTGGTCCAAACTTAATCTCCCAGACACCCCTTTAGCCATAATAACCAGGCCCTCCATATCTTCAGATGCACTGGGCAATGAAGGGGTAAAACTAAGTAACTTGCACCTTAAAACCCCCACCCACCATGTATACCAGCTCATCAGGGGTTGCAAATATAAACGCAATAGACCACACGTGTCAGCAGTGTTACGATTTCTAAAACACTAACAAAGATGTTACTTACTATTACAAAAAAGCAAACGTGTTACCTTCCCCAAAAGACCCAAGCCAGATCTAGCTTTTCACTGGACTGCTTATAGAGATTTACATTGCGTTACGGTTGAAACATGAATGCACAAACCACATGCCTTTTTTTTCTTTCCAGTCTATATGTAGACTGCACAGAGAAAAGCCTCCCTTTAT
Source organism: Harmothoe impar (assembly GCA_947462335.1). Classification (NCBI taxonomy): domain Eukaryota; kingdom Metazoa; phylum Annelida; class Polychaeta; order Phyllodocida; family Polynoidae; genus Harmothoe; species Harmothoe impar. Next base: position 25,037,912 of record OX381709.1, on the reverse strand, counting down.
GTCACCAAAACGATTCTCCCTCCAGCCCCTAATTATACTGGACGCTGGGAGAAAAGTGATTGCATTGCCAAAGTCCCTTCCAATACCAGCTGTAGTCTCTGGAGAGATCGTCATTTCTGACGACATAATAGGAAGCCTGGTTGATTATAAGCACTAAAACTCGCGCACCTTCATCCATCCTCAGGAGGCTCAGGAACAATTATCATCAGCAAATCATTGGTCAAATAGGTCCACCATGAAGGACTATATGCAACCGTATGCTACATATATCTGGATGATATATGTATCAGTGTAGTACCTGCCTAAATCTCACGAGAAGGAAGGTCAAGATGGCCGTGCATAACGCATTATCCTTCTAAGCCCTGCAGTACATCGTACACACAATAGCTATATACATGAGTAAATAATTTGTATTATCACCACCACCAGGGGTGTGCATGACTGTTGGTGGCACCAGCCATTTACACAGTTGCAGCAGTTTATCGGCATCCTACCCTCATCGGCCTGGACAAGGCCTGCTGGCAGACAGCAGCCTGAAGCAATCAGCCACAAGCCTGACTATTACTGTTACAGCGACGTGCTGTCTGCTACAGCCCATAATACAAGGTGAATATACCAGTCTACCTGCCATGATCACTTGTCTTTGTTCTGGTTAGTCATTGTTCTCCTTACCCCAACACAGCTGTTTATAACCAAAATGGCTATCATACTATCTAGCCATGATTTGATAAGAGGCGGAACAGATTCATGACGAGAGGAATCCTTATGGGTTAGTTCTGGGCACGTTGCCTTATCTAATAACAGATATCAGCCTGACCAGTGCAATGCAAGATAATCAGATAGATGGATTTGGACTAGTATGAATGCGAGTGTTAACAGCTAGGAGGGACTATAGACAGGCAATTGTACATATACATATGTGCACATATCAAGAAATACCTAAGTTCCCAGCAGCTGACAGTTCTGCAGCTCGATACAAATCATAGTTTTAAACTGCGAAATAGTTTTAAACTGAAATGCACAGTGCTGTTTCCAACTAGCCATATAAAATCCCAGACTGAGGGAAAGCAGTCAATTCACTGAGTGTAGTAAACATATGTGCAGGTATGTTATGGAATGGAGGCTTGGCTACTTCCGTCTACCCAGAATGCCGTGTCTGGTGTTGAGGAGGAATGTCTGCTTGCAGGCAAAGCATGCAACCTAGTTCTACTACCAAAAGTGCATTGCACTCTGAGGTCCGAGAAATCTGACATCTTAGACTAAAAGTGTTCTCGAATTCTCCCGCGTCCATGAATGTGTCCTTCTAAGGGTTTGCTACATTCCACCACGACCCCATCACCAACCTTCTTAATCCTACCCTTCTGCCATGCCCTACACCCATAGCTCAAGCAGAGAGTGGGTCTACAAGGTACATGCTATATCCAGGACTATCTTAATATAGGCAGTTGCATGTCTGGATGTGCAGTGACAAGGCATTGCCCAGATAAACATTAGCAGTGCATAACGAGGTGTAAAATGAAACCAGGAAGTCTTAGAGATGAGAGGGCTGCATTCCTGAACACACTCTTCAAAGGGAGTATCAGTAGTAGGGTATGCATCTATTGGGGTTGTGTGTATTTATGTGTGGTGATGTGGGGGGCTGCTGGGGTACTACATGTAGCAGTAGGGGGAGGGAGGCATGAAACTAGGGTGGATCCAACTCGGCAGGTGATTGGCCTCATTCCGTCATGCCCACGTAGGAGCCCAGTGGATCAGGTAGCGAGTACTCCAGCTCCCTCCACCCACCACTCTGCATCACATGCTCTCTAGCTCCTCATCCTGTTCTACTTCTCCACCCCTACCACAGGCTCCAGCCACCCATACCTGGCCCCGGTCTGATCCCCCAGACACCCTTCTAGCCATCACCAGCCCTCCCTATCAGCAGATCTCCAGGTGTTCCTAGCACTAAAGGGGGAGCTAGGGCTAAGAAGCTTACACCTGGAGAGCCACATCAACCACCCCTCCTCCCAACTCACCCACCTTAAAGCCTCCTCACCTCACCTTCCACCTGACTGAGGTCAGTAACCGGGTTTTCCTTACTATCAGCTCATCAGGGGGTTGTCGGTATGAACACGTATGCACGTGTCAGCAATATTAACAGTGGTAACATACCTATACAATGGTGCTACAACGAGTTACACGCACCCTGTGTTTACCGGACGGTCCGACGCCCTTTACAATTGGGCATAAACATTGTTTTCCATGTTACAGGGTCATAAAGGGGTTGCTTTTAAATCACGAATCTTCCTGCAGTAGGCTCTAAAATTGTCAGGAAATGCATAAAAATACATTCCAGGTAAGTAACCTGAAACACATCCTGTAGCGTTTCACTGGGTTATCGTTGGAATGTCTGCGGAGCTTTACGGTTTGTGATGGTGGTAAACATAAAAACACAAACCATATGGCTATGTTTGTTTCCACCATGTATGTAGACTGGTTAAGTGAAACACTGCAACTGCAGAACCTTCATCCATGTTCATAACAAAGTTATGAGGCTCAATGCAAAAGCAATATAACCAGTCTGTTATTTCCCTTGTTCCCCCTCTACTCCAAATCATTCTTAGATTTAAGCGATTGCATCAACGTGTACTTATGCTACAGTACTTCGTAACAAAACGTACGAAATGGAAACGCCAATACATTCAAAACACTAAGTTAAATCATAACATATTGAACAGGTGATCAAAGACTGAAAAGGGACATACGTTCTTCGTTGGAAATCGGGTTATATTCATTTGACGTTTTACAGACTGCAAAGAAATATATGATGATATGGCTATAGGCATTCATTAATGATTAAACGTCACTTAATGTGGATTGGACTTATATTTGCGATTATCACGTCACTATATTGTCTGATACCTACAAATGTCCCTATCGGTTTCCCTACTAATCCCTCTGCCGAGACAAACCAGAGTGTCTGCTTTTTAGATGGGTAACAATGGGGAGGTGGAAGCTTTATGGCTCAGCCCACATTGTATTGAGTAAGGCTTCTACTTCTCTGTCTCCCCACCGAGTGTCATTGACTACCCCCTTCCCCCCTACTGACAGTGTGTAACGAAGGGCCTACCGATCGATAACTAATTTACTGCTTTCTGGGTCACAATGAATGCCTTTCTTATTGGTTAGCAGAAATCCGAGTGTTATGGACATAGCAGTGCTCATCATACTCCCTATGACTAACTCCTAGCTGTGTGTCATTTCCCTTATGAGCAACTCAACCCACTGTCCTCAGCTTTATTGAATTGTTCCCGGAGCTGCTCTGATATTGAACTGGTATCGAATTTCCTCCCTGGCTACCTCCACGAGACAATTTCTGCTGACGGAATAACTTTAATAACTTAATGATTAGACAATGGATTCCAATCCACTTGATATTGTTAAAGCCGCGCATGCGTACTTCGTCCGAGAAGGTAGCCGTCCTGACAAGGCCTGGGTGCGAGAGGTAATCAATTCTGTGGAAGGAACCACTGCTCAGCAGTAAATCAATGGGGCATTAAACAATATGGACCATGCTGCTTTTCTACCATAGATGCTGACTAAATTATTTATTAGTTTCTATGATACACAAACCATTCATTATGGTTGTTTTGTCTTCCTCCTTCCCAATAGATTCCCATTCGTCAACGTCAGATTTATGACTTGTCAAAATAAAAACCTCCTTGGAAGTTTAACTTTGTGACTGGTCTGGTAAACTTAGTTCTGATGGACACTTTGTTGAAATAGCTGTTCAGTGACAGGCAATATAGATCTTGGTGATGCATACCAACCTCTGTTCTGGCCTGCTGATTACATTTTTTTTTCTATTCCTTCATCTTGACAGTTATCTCCCTACAGATAATCCTTATCAGAGGGTGTCGTGTCGGTCATTCTATGCACATTATAATATACACATAGCTTGGGTTAGATGGCAAAACATATAAGGTAAACAAAAGGTTGTGTTTACCATTATATATATTGAGTGTAAGAGGCTTCATTCAATTTGCTAAAGCTACAGATATCAGTTCGTATTGATTATGGTAGTAAGATAATGAATAACCATCTAATCGACCCCAGTGCTTTCGACTTACTAATGCTCCAAGAACAGCATTTATAAGAAGTAGATATGGTTCACGTTAGGAGTTGTATATGCATTCTAGACCCCAAGGACTGGGTGATTGCACAAGGCTCCAGTCAAAGGCAACCACCCATGTCCACGGTTTATAACATGTATACAGCTACTTCCACGGAGGCATATCTGACTATACCGACGGAATGCTTTGTGATTTGTTAGTGAGCAATATACAGTCAAGTTGTTCCCTTTGTTCTCCCAGCTAATTGTGGTATACTATAAATATATGGCACAAACTCCTGAGTTATGCAGTTTTGGGGCAGAGGAGGGTCAAACTAGAAAGTTCTTTATATGTTTAAACAAGTTGGTTATATTGAAAGGTTTATATCTTGGCTCCTTGGAACACTTTTTGATACATCTCTAGCCCTAGCGGTTCAGTTTTTATTGCCTCGCAAAGCTGATCGTCATTATTTCGGGTGATTCCGAGACCGAAAATACATGGGTATTGATTTCTTGGTGTTAAATACATCATAGCAGCTCCTTATTTTGTTTACAACATGGTACAACATGTATCTAAAATCATACAAAAAATTGATATCCTCAAAAAAAAAAACTTCTTGAGTTGTAGCCCGATCAATTTTGAATATTAGCCAAAACTTCGACAATTTCCATCACATACTCTCAACTTTACACTATTTTCCTCAAAATGGTTCAATTAGTCCTCAAAATCAATCTACCATATCCTCATCATATATCCTTCAATATATGTGGAGCATTAAGACCGTTGGTTGTACCCACTATGCACAGTACTGGCCTAAAGTATGGCTTGATCACTGATTTTGCGTCTCGGAATCACCCATATGATTCACCCATTAAATTATACATAAAGGTCTCCCATCACTAGCAAACTCCACACAAGCTCTTTAAACTATCTCTACATGTACTAAACATGTGTGGGCTGAGTCCTGGGTATATTTTACAACATTTGCTACCTTTTAACTGTGCGCACCTTCTAACATAAACCCAGATTCTGAATTTCCGTCTCGGAATCACCCATATCAAGCCGCTGGACAAAAAGTTCTCCCATCACAACCAAACTCCACCCAACCTCCCCAAACTATCTCTACATGTACATAACATGTGAAGGCTGAGTCCTGGGTATATTTACCATGATTTGGCACCATTTACCTATATGCACCATGTCTTATAAGATAAATTTCCTTTATTTTTCTAACTTTCCTGATATCATGTGACCAGATACAAAAATAATATCATCATAGTAGCACTCTAATACCTGTATGGCATAAGGTTAACATGTCTTCTATCAGGTTAAACAGTAACAAAGGCAATCATATAGTCCACATATGCATGCTATCCCTTCTAATATGTATCACATTTCAGGAATTTCCGTCTCGGAATCACCTGGTGATTCCGAGACGGAAAATATGTATACCCCTCCTGGAGGCTAGATTATTGGATTTTGCACAAATCAATTTTTCTCCAGCATAAGGCAAAATAGTTACCTTACCATCTGGGGTACAATGGATACACTGTGTATCTTCTTTTTTTACCATATAGGGGTATCAAGATGAAAGGACCGTTGAAAATTGTGCTGACAATACACACTTAAAAGGCTCTGGTGAAAAAAATACAGTACATATCTAGTGAAATCCACGTGAATCAATTGACTATACCATAGGGCTAATAAGAAATGATATTAGGGATAGGCTGTTACTGTCCCAGTAGACATGGGAGACATGTAAAACATGTTATTTTAAGGGGTTTTGATGTTTTTAGGGGTTTTTGGGCCTTTGGAGGGCCAGAAAACTAAAAATATTGGGCCAATACACAAAAAAAAAAAAATTCCCCAATTGTTAGGATGTTTTCTCACATATACCAAATTTTTGAAAAAATTGGTGCAAAACTGGTTATTCTGTAGGGCTATACGCCTGAAAAGGGCCAGAAATAGCTAAAACAACATAAGTCAGAGGTTTGAGCCATATATTCTTTAAGTCACATTTGTCTCTGTCTTCTTCCAGGCACGCAGCAGGGCCCCAACGAGAAGCGTCTCCTGTCGGACCTGTTCCGGTCCTACGACACTCTAGAGCGGCCCGTTGCCAACGAAAGCGAGGCTCTAGGTGTTTACTTTGGACTAGTTCTACAACAGATCATCGACGTGGTAAACCAAAGCTACCTTCTACTCTCACACTCCCCTATCTGATAGGAGAGCTGCATGTATGCACACCTCTATCACTGGTCACTGCTATGTAATGAATGATATACAAGTGTCCAAGTTGAATATAGTGAGACAACTATAAAGTAATACTTACCCGTGAGGTAGTAAATGTAGAGTGTAATAAATAGTTGTACAGCATTTTATATGCATTAGGATGAGCACCATCATTACAAGAAAGAAACATGACTATAACAGAATGCCGCACGATGTAAATGAACTTTTCTGCAATGAAATTTAAAGTGAATTTGTAAACGTAGAGACTATAAGGAGTTATACAGAATGAGAAAAAGTAGGATCGTAATGATTTTCCTATCATACTGTAGAATACAGCTAGTAATGAATGATTAAAATATCCATGACTTCTTGAAGTGCATGTAATTTGTATGACATTACATAGACTGTAACAAAACAATGTATTGACCTTTTTGGACTGTTGCTATGGTTCGTTGCTCAGTATGATTTTGACCAATGACTACTTACCTGTGCTAACAGACCATTGTTTACAGGAGAGATCCCTCCAGTACCCCCCTGTGCCCCGACGTGGGTCCAGTGGCCAGGGGGCGGCATGGCATGTTTCTCCCCTTGGCCTTGTCTTGACCATTGCCTTTCACCATCCACCTGCTTCACTGGAGTATGGTGCGGGTGGTGTGAGCAGTTGACTTGATGACTTGACGTGTGTTTTTATTGTTCTATTCATTGCAATGTTCACCTGGTTTCAGCAGCATGTACCCGACTGATCACCAAACCTTTTTTCATAGTTTTTATATATATTGAAACTACACTACCCATGTCAGCAACGTTCTCAAGTGGGTGTTGGTGAAGTAACGTCAGCAATATTACTTTTGGTAAAGCTCATCATATATCTGGTGTTTTTGGTACAGAGCCCTAAGTTAGATGTCCATACACATTCAGCTGTTTTTGAGTATTTCAAGTACTGCGCAGTGGACTGCACCGCTCCATCAAAACACATTTTGATTTGGTCCTCTTGCCGCCAACACGTTTCAAAGTTTTTTGTGGAAGTACTTTTTCATACATGGGAAATAATGTTGTTGTTTGACAAATACACCATATCAGATTCTCAATGCAATAATACATTATAGTTATATTTGTTATTAGAGGAATTGAATAAACATAAAATGTGATTTTGCCGATTAAGAACAGTTTGATTGCAACACTACGAACAGTAACAAGACCTAGACTTAACTGTATCGATAATTAATCTAGACAACCAGTAGACGAACCAGCAACAAACCATGACGACACATGAGTTGAATATTCCTTTATTTATGCCAAAAATAACCAGCTAAAAGGCCACTACTACGGGTGTTGTGTGTGCTCCGACTCACCACTGTGACCTCTAATAGGCTGACTGGACTTTCCTCTGTAATGAATACTCAGTTTTGTTAGCGGCCCGTCCCCGTGTCGCACAAACGCCACAATCAACAAAATGCAACGCCTCATTTTTGTCCATCTCACATATGCAGCTGACTAATATCTGTTTTTTATTTTTCCCAGGATGAAAAGAACCAAATATTAACATCTAATATATGGTTGAATATGGTAAGTTAACCGGAGTTATGCTGACGTCACTGGTCACGTGAACAAATAATCCTCACGTGGTCTAGTAGCGTTTCTATAGTAACACAATCTTTCTCTCTTCTTCACAGGATGAAAAGAATCAAATCATAAACACAAATATCTGGTTAAATTTGGTAAGTCAGAAAAGATAACGATAAAGAAATATGAGGATAAAACAAGTTGACGCCGTGAACTGATTACCATTATTTTTTTTTGCTTAGGCCTAAAGGGGATATTCGGACATAGAACCCCCTACCATATACGTTCTGTAATCCTTAATGTCGCAGACACCGACATAACCACGTGATAACCAACTTAACAAGACCTAATGACCATTCAAAATACAACTAAGGATAAAGTCCCTAGCTTATCTATATAGACGGAGGCAATAAAAAGATTTAATACTACACCCACCCCTGTAGGTTAATAACAATATATTACCTAACCCCATAAATAACAAATAAATAAACTTCAACTTATTTTATCCTCGATTGGTTTTAAATAAGTGTACATCAACTTATTTTATCCTCCATGTACTTTTATTTCATAGTGAAGGGAACTGAATTCTTGAAATGCTTTCCACGTTCTCAGGGTGGTGTAAACTTTTCAAGTCTTTGGTCCAATGAAAGGAAAACGCAATTTTGAGTTTTCAGCAGCAAATTTGATGTTTGAATCTGTGCTTAGTGTCTTTCACTTATTCCATATCTAATAGTATAGCTTGACCCAGGATCTCTTTTCGTGTGGTTGTTGGTATTTTCGGGTGTAAAATTAACCCGTGAAATAAGCAAACGGTATTTTTTCTTCTTAATTGGTAGTGGTTTGACTTTCACATAGAAGAGTGGATATTTTTAACCACTCAAGCTCAGGTTTGGGGAGAATAGTTGTTTTTCCTCGCACTATAATTGAGTGACTTTTCTGCCACCCTGAGTGAAACAGTTCAAGGAAAGCCTAAATTGCATGCCCGACCTAATTGCAGAACCCCAATAAAACCACCATGCATGGTAAGAACCCCTCACATACCCCTTAAATGACCGTCAACCCTGTTCCTATATTATTGCATTTACCCCTTTTCTTAAACCGTGCATATTACCTAGTTACAATATAATACAAAAGCCACCAGATCATATCAGCATGTCACGTAAAAATGCAGCTCTGTGCATTTTGACCTTTGTCGGTATACCTCGGTGGTCGTGCAAGTCAAGTTTAAGTCCATCACTCCCTGTCTTCATACAATTAGGCGGCACTTTACTTTGCCTTTAGATCTCTTCACCGAGAGATATGCATACATCTTCTCTATTACTGTAGGGCATCTCTATTTGTCTCATTCCACATTACACCACTCTTGTGTCTGGTATACTAGCTTAAGCCTCCGTTTGTTTAAAGTCAGAATTGTAAAGTAAACTCATGTCTCTACTACAGGTTTGTTTAAAATCTTAAGTGAAAAGAAAACATTTCACATGTATTAAAATAAAACACGAGAGTGATATTTGCCGCAAATACTGTTTTGATTATCAATATATATGGTACAACATGCTATATTCCTATCGTTGCTCCTATCTAGAAAAAAAAGCTATGAACGAGATAACTACCTTTCCTTCTATTCCATCATATATTTTGGTTAGTTCCTACTTTCAAGAACATTATTGAGACATCATTCAACACAGTCATAAACTCATTTCAAAAACCAATACTCCCATTCCAGCTGAGATCCTCCCATGCCTAGTTTCCCTATGATTACCCAATATTTCAAGTAGAACCTTTTACCCTATAGACATCCCCAATGATAGCAGGCTAACAAGGGCAAACGGGTCCCATCGGTTCAGCATGAACCAAAAGGCAGTGCTTAGCATGAGGAGGCGACCAGAGGAAAACTGAATCGAAGCAATCTGATTTACAGGCTAATAGAAAACAATTGTGAACCAAGGCCTTTTACAGATGTTTGAAATCATTTAGGCCGACGCACTTTAGCATTATGCATATCTTACACTCAATGACAATAAAGGTATCGTTTGGAATATAAGAAGCTGCTTTAGTTGTTGCAATTCACTATCTCTACCAGGCCGGATCAACTCCCTCTGATGTGAATACCATTGTGACCAAGGCAAAGTGACCGCACTAGTCGGGTGGCTGCACTAGTGTGGTCACCTTTTATAAAATGCCCAAAAAATATATATACTGTGTCGGACTATGAGAAAGTGTCTGCCATGGAAGGGTGGAATGCATTGGAGGGATGGCCTTCAGGTGGAATTGGACTGTATGATTATGCACGAAGAGACTTGTCCGTTTTACTCATTATATACGTGCTGACAGGTATACTACAATACAGGTGTGTCCCTTTTAGCACACAATCCTATTCCTGTAGTCAAAACATACCATTTGGCATTTGGTGATCATTAAAACACCTGTCCTTGTGCTTCCCTAATATTATACGAGCGTACAGGTATGCCTTTTTCAACTGCCCATCCCTTTAGTTAGTCAACGCATACAGTTTCACACTAGGTAATGAGCATTCAAACACATGTCCTGTGAAGGTAGTTATAGTAACATCCTTGAGTTACACGCTGGAAGATACTAGAAGCCATACATCAGTGCCAGTAAGTCTCCTCCACACCGACTATATGCACATTCCTGGGGCGTTAAACACCCTTGAAGTGGATACAGTTGAAGGTGATTAGCTCCTGGAGTGACGGTATGTAACAGATAGACAATGGTTATTAAAAGGTATGTAGAATTAACCACAGCTTGCTGGTGGGGGCCAGACGAGGGCGAAGCCCAAGTCGCCCTACCAGCAAGCTGTGGTTAATCTACATACCTTTTCATAACCATTGTCTATCTGACTTAACCTTCGGTATGCAATATAACCAAGGTGCGAACCCTTTGTCTTAGCTCTCCACCGTGGGTTAAGGGTGGAAGGCCTACCTGCCACTTTGCAAAGGTGCAAGGCTTGATATATTCATGGAGTAGTAGAACTTGGTATGCATGGTAAAAGAAAGATGGAACAGTTTGAGAAGGAAGAGCAATGCAACTCCTGAAGTGCTCTTTTATGGAGGAGCATGATACGAGGTACAGGAAATGAACAAAAGAGTGGTAGGGGCAGACCGCAGAGGATGAAGAAAAACACTGTACATTGGCTATTTTTGTTTAATCCTGTGCAGATCAATGTGAGAACTTAGGAAGCAAAGAATCAATGGCTGTTTTATAAACCAAGTTCATGTTTCAAGTTCCAATGTTCTCATAGCTTCAGCTGGCTACTGTCCAGTTGGCTCTAATTGACCAAGATGATAAGGGAATTTATGGGGCCAATCGACCAGTTACCCCATTTAGTAGGTATACATATTACTCCTGCAATGCTGGCTTGAGTGTCTAGAACATCTAGAAAAAAGAAAAAAAGAATAGTGACGTTTCAAAAAGGCATTGAAAGTCTATATATAATAGTAGCAAGTGTAGGTTGCCCCAGGTTAGCAAGGAAGCATATTAGATTCTAGGTAGAGGTATTAATCTGTGGTTTGTACTAAAATAGCACTGAAAATAAACTCTACCCATGAGTAATGTTAATATAATACTCTCAAATGGTCACAGATGGGAGGGAACATACAGAGTGCAAACTTAAAAGAAGTGGGAGATTGCCAAATTATAGCTTTGGATACAACGATGTTCAAGAGGAAAAACACCACGGTCATAGGAAAGGTAGTCTGTAAACACCACCAGATGTAGCAAGAATGGAGAGCTCAGAGGAACAACAAATAAAAATACTCCAGGAGAAGATAGCAGGGAAGGAACCTGTTGCTAGGGCACATGGTGCGACCATGTGCAGCCACTAGGAGTAGCTCAGGCTTTGATTGAGAGCAGCTCCTCGCTAGATAGTAGAGACAGGCAACTAGCAGCTGATGGGCTGGCGCTGGGCGGGTTGGTAGAGCTGTGAGAGAGGTCTCCAACCTTCATCTTCCTCCACAGAAAAAGTGCATAAAAAGGTGGCAGTTCTTGTAGAATCTATCGCTACCAGTGGCCTACCAATCCCTGGGTGACTGCGATAAGCTAGAGTGGGCGGTCTGTCGGTGGTCAACCCAGACGTACCTACCTAAATCCTCATCTGAAAACGCCTTGCAGGTTCACCATCTCCAAGATGGCAGATATTTTGGTTTGGTCAGACCTACATGTGGACTCAGTAAGTCACTTAAGACATGAAATGTTGAGTTCATTGCCTCAACTCTAAACAAAGTTATGACAGAACATCTGTACAGACTATTTCTCTTCTCCAGAACTAAAGGTCTGGGCCTGCTCAGTCTTCAGTCCGAAGCATTTAACTTTTCATAACAATCCTTAACTTACCTGTACCATGAGCTCTAACTATGATTTGGAATTTCAAAAAGCCTACTTCCTCTCTTTACGGCTAGGCTAATATAGAGGCATAATGTTAGACCTTTAAGATGTATCACCACTCCAGTCAACAACAAGCAATGGGAGTTTTGAATGTTCTACCAGTCCATCCGTAAACAAGTCAGTTTGGTGCTTTCCCACTACCAGCAGTTTATTGTAGCTTTCTAACCTACAGGTTTCACTAAGGGGTTTCGCCAAGCCCCTCAAATTGACAGGGTTGTGGAAGATTGTAATTAATCAATCGACTGTATCCAAACTTCAGCCGTGGGTACATCGGCCATTTTGATGACGTCATCAAATTGCACAGCCAATCGCAGGGCTTTGATTGTGCACTGCGGACCTGTTATCCGTCATGGATCTTCTCTTGAAGCCCCTGCCGGAATCTTTTCTCAATTTGTTGCTTGGAACGACCATTTGCCACGTATCCTTCTGCCTTAATAGAACCTCTACCAATAGTATCCCCCAGTCTTTTGAAAGAAGAGAAAGCCCGCTGAGTCGCCCCAAACCAGATTCCCTCGACCCAACACCCTGCAACCGCCTTCCCCAGTCCACTGCACGTTCCACATTAGGGCTCGAGTTAAAATAGACCCCGATAATGTAACCACGCCACAATCAAACGGATCAAATTAGTTTTCGTTAATTAGAAGGGACAAAATGGGTCTCGGAAAAGACATTTTCCACAGGCAAGCCCTATTATCGACGGCAGAGAACTAACAGCTTTCTCCACCATGTGCCCGTCCAATCAATGATTGTTTTTAAAAACATGGTCGCTTACAATGCTTCCTTCAAATGCACCAGACCCCATCATTCAGTTTATGATCTCCACACGAACATACTAAAATACTGAGTCTTAATTCCCTCAAGCTTTCTCGATCCGAATTCTATTGTGTCATTTGATAAAGATGGAGAGGAATGAAGGTGTTATTCTTGTCTAATCATAACGTGCTAAATCGGCACTTTTTAAATCCCCATTGAGAGCTTAATGAAAGGCAAAGAAACTTAAGTTGCGTATATCAAATCCCAGACTTGTACCAGTAACGACAGATTCCAGAACAGAATTAAGTAATTAATATCGAGTAATAAGGAAGGAGTAATGTAATTCATTGAAGCGGATTCTTGCTGTCAAAGTTTGCGAATAAAAAGCTCTATCTTTTGTGACACATTTCATCCGCTCCTCCAGGCTTGTGTACACACTCCATCAGTGAAAACATCCACTCGCTTCTTTTTCTAGGTATGGAATGATTACAATCTCCGATGGAATGAATCCGAGTATGGCGGACTCAAGAGTATACGGGTGCCCCCAAAGTTTTTATGGAAACCAGATATTCTAATGTATAACAGGTAAGCGTCCTGTCCTATGTGCTTAGTACAAAAATGTATGTATACATATGAGTGTGCTTTCCATTGTAACAATCAAGTATCATGTTTAAAAGCTTTCTGTTGCGTATCAATATCTGCACTCTTGGCAATGGTAGATGTATAATGTAGATGCACAAAAGTCAAAGTCATCGCCATCATGTTACTCATATAACATTTCTTACTTATTCTGCCACCCACACTTTCCCAGGAAAAGAAGAGTGATTTTTACCACAGAGCCCCTCCCCTTTGGATGATGACCTCTTGTTATTTTATAACATTGTGGGAACTCGGTATATTATATAGTATTGCTCTCTGATCGCAATTCTTCCTTTTCAGCGCGGACGAAGATATTGACAGTACATTCCCCACCAACGTGGTCATATCGTCCAATGGTGACTGTCTCTGGGTACCACCCGGGCTCTTCTTGAGCACATGTAAAATAGACATTACATGGTTTCCGTTCGACGATCAGAAATGTACCATGAAGTTCGGTTCATGGACTTACGATGGTTCGGCTATCAACCTACAACTGCAAGGCGAAGGAGGCGACATATCTAGTTTCATACCCAACGGAGAATGGGAATTAGTCGGTAAGCGTTGGGAAGGTCTGGCGCTGCTTTAAGAGCCACCCCGACGATGGAGAATATCCCTTATCTTACACCTTCTATCCAACACTATAAAGCCATTTTATATGTACATATCGATATAGTGAATACATGCATAATGATGGACCCTTTAGCATCTAGGGAATGCTGAATGCAGTAATTGTTCGAGTCCAGACAGTATGATTATTCTAGAAATATGTATACATAAAAAGAATATATAACACAGCGATACAGCTAAAGTAAATGATGACAAACTATTTGTGAAAATGGAGCAACGGTACCATGAAACAATGTATAATAACTACGATAAATAGATAAACATAAGTACACATGTTTATTATTAAACTGGCGAAATTAGCAATACTGCTTGCTGTACTAACCCATAATGAGGTGATATTGTTAAGTGTTGGAGTACTGGAGCGGGTGCATGAGCTGGAGCGTGTATTTATAACCCTGACCCACTATGAGTCGGACTTTATGAGTTGCTCACAACATCCTGGGTTTACAATGCACGTTCTTATTACATCCATACCCTAACTGCTCTGTTTTGTGTACCTTATGTCCACGTCAGGTGTGCACATCCTTATTAGGCTAGGTACCTGGCTGATTCTGTTTGCCACTTTGGTATAGTCCATCTTTGTATGGCAAGTCTTTATTATTAACCAAAGTAATCCTAGCCTTATTCCTGTCACACCTCAGTTATATCATCAACATTCTGGCCATCTGATAATTGGCTCTTTGCATTCTGAGTTTGATTCAAGTAATTGAGTTCTCCCCTGGATAATGACGTACCGTGTTGCTATGACTAACCAAACTACATGCTGAATGATCTAAGCCGCCTCTTTTTTAATTATCGTTAATTTTTATATCACACAGAGCTTTCTGATGTTCAATCGATTTCGATATCAAAAATGACGAGACCGCTAAAATCAACATTTTGGTTTTTTGATCAGTAACTAAAGAATAGTGGCTCATATATGAAAGTAGAATGCGTTAATGGGCACAGCTTCGTTATCTGGAACATTCCCAGAGGATCCATATGTTTGTCTGTGTTTCTACATTTTCACAAATGCTCTTGTCCAACATTATTCTCAAGGAGGAAATGTATAGATAACAGTTAACAACCATGCCTCCTCCAATCTACCGTTTGTCACCCATATTGAGTAATTGCTGAGTAGAACTAAGAGCAGATAATGCACTAGTCCAGTTCATGTCTATAGTTGGCTGAACCAAACAACAACGCTATCGAAAATAACGCATGCCAATGTTGCGACTGCTCCAGCTTATGGACTTCAACAGGACCACCACGTTGATTTTATTCCCTTTCCCCTTAGTTGAATTTATTTCCCAATGGGTTATTTTCCGACTTAATTCCTGGAAAATACTTTTGGTTCTGATTACATTTGGACAGTTAATTTGATTGCGATCCGTTGGCCGTTGGAAGTCTGACTGCATTACTCCCCAGCTTGTGTTGAAGCCTGTTCATGGCTGATTTGGTTGACTCTTGCTTTGGTATTTCCCGGTTTTGTTTCCCTCCACACTGACCCGCCAACAATCAGCCCTCCCAGTCCCCCCAACTTCCGGAATGTGCACGGAGTCAAAGCGAGGCTGTCTCGTCCTGCACGGGACTAGAGACGAGACTACGGTTCCACTGGTTCCCTGAGCTGTGCTCTGCTGACGGAGAGGGCCAGGGCACCAGGCTAAAGTACCGGCCAGCCTCGGTTTGGGCATGACAGCGGATGACACGAGCTAAAGGCAGCATTGAGCATGCGCGGAAGGATAGTGAGTGGGAGTAACCTGGTGTCCTGTCTTTGCAGGTGTCCCTGCCTCGAGGAATGTTGTACAGTACGACTGTTGCCCAGAGCAATATATCGATATTACATTTACCATCAAAATCAGGCGCAGAAAGCTCTACTACGTTTTTAACTTGGTTGTACCCTGCCTCATGCTTTCCCTCCTCTCGATATTGGTATTCGCCATGCCCCCGGATGCTGGAGAGAAAATAGCATGTGGTAGGTTTCCTAACTCTTCCTTCCTTCGTTCACTCTATTGTTACGATTGCGTATACTTGTTGACGCCATGTCTTCTTTGTTTCTAGGTGTTCCCGCAAAACGCAATGTAGTACAATACGATTGCTGTCCAGAGCAATATATAGATATAACGTTTACAATCCACATCCGACGGAGAACGCTGTATTATGGATTTAACTTGATTATCCCATGTGTTTTGATATCATCAATGGCACTGCTGGCATTCACCCTCCCTCCCGACGCTGGGGAGAAAATCTCCTTAGGTAAGAATAGTTGTCACGTGACCACTACGTCATCGTCACTGAGGTGTGACGTCATGACGCCATGTCGACGTCACGGCACCACTGCATGTTGTATTGTGGGGCCCGGCTGGTATATCTCTTCTATTGTCATGTAGGCCTTACATATCGCAGTATTGTTGCCCGTCTTGGATGAGAGGCGTATATTTGTTTTGTCCACATTATATATATTCATATATTATGCTGGTGCATCAATATCGTCTAATGTATTGGCGTAGACAAAACATATCACAGCTGTATCGTCATGGCCGTATATACCTCCCATAGAATGCCAAGTGGCCAACATATTATCTCTAAATACAAATAGCACCCAGCCTAGAAAATCTATCAGGCGCCATTATCACATAAATA
Organism: Harmothoe impar; assembly: GCA_947462335.1. Classification (NCBI taxonomy): domain Eukaryota; kingdom Metazoa; phylum Annelida; class Polychaeta; order Phyllodocida; family Polynoidae; genus Harmothoe; species Harmothoe impar. The sequence continues at coordinate 25,020,987 of OX381709.1, read as the reverse complement.
ATTATTTAGTAGAAGAAAACGTAGATTGTACATCGATTTGTGTGGAACTGAGACTTGCTCACAAACAAAAAAGAATCATGCGTCGATTCTTACATATTGTGGCGAACTAATATAATGTAGCTGATTATTAACTGATCAACTTTAATACCATGTTATTATGATGAGCATTGTATGGTTAGCAACGCATTTACAGTGTATTTCTAGAACTTATTTCATTTGGTACGTATGTACATGGAGGGAAGTTCCATGCCACAGACCACGCCCAAGCCTGTACATAAACCCTATTTACACTAATAGCATGGTGTGTGAATATCAGTACTAACACAGTTGTTTGAGAGTGTTTGGCCTTGATGATGACACTGACTGTGTGATCCTGCCTTCCCAAATGTAGCTAAGGTTTTGAACATTTATACATAATTTGCAGCGTTATATACTTCAAGATGGGTTAGCAGTTAGGTAATTATGTCATAGGACCAGACAAGTTATTGAAAAAGCATATACTTGAACACACACACTGCTTATCACCAAAATATGTTTCCAAATATCTTGCAATTTTCAAACCCAAATGATTACTAAAAAAATAAGATTATGGGACAGTTCCCATGGTGGTCACAGGGGTGCCACGACTATCAGAACGCTCTTCTGGGAGAATATCATTGGATAACATCATCTGGATTGCAGCACCTCTCTGAGGGATTTAGGAATTCTGTCAGGTCTCAGAGTTACTGTGACAAGTTTATTATCTTCATTTATACATACCCACTTATCAAGAACATTGAGGCTGCTGAACACACATATAAAGTGACATTAGAACCATGGGTGATTACAATCAATAATTAGCTGGGAACCCATCTTTAAGTTCATCAACTTATTTTTAGATTATTTCCATTAGTAAAGTAGAAGACCTGACTTTGGTTCAAACCCGCTTTAACCCCGATTAACACAGTGTCAGTCTATCATCCGATCGTTGGCCATCTTGTGTGTTTCTCACACTGAGTATACTGACCGTTGGTTTGAATACACTATTAGTAGAACTGATACTATAGAGTGATGTGCCTGTGTGATTGACACATCACAGAGTTGAATGTATGTAGTATTTCTGTGATTAGTTTTTCAATAGATTGAGCACAGACTGGAGCTCAATCTGTTAATTAGTAATACATGTACGTTGTATAGAAGTCCTTACGACTTAGAACCAAAGAGCATCTTAAGAGTGCACTCTGATAATGCTGTTTGTGCTTTTGATTGCTGTCAACCACCATGACTGAACAGTACATCTTAGCTAGTGTAGTAGTCCATAATAACAGTAGGGGGCACCACCACTAGAGTTTGTCCTCCTCCGGTTCACACAGCCAACTGCCAGAAAAGCACTGCAATGCTTGTTTCTGGCACTAGACTGTGGGATCCCAATGTATGGGGCTATGTGGCTGGCTGTTTATTGTACATACTGTGTAAATATATTGTACTGCACACAATTCCATTTGTGTATGTACCACCACCGTGCCTGTGTGTACGTGTACATTATCTGTCATTGCTACCTCTCATCATTTCTGCGCGCGCGGGGCTTGCTGCAAGTATTCTGTGACCATGAAATCCTCTTATATTCGCGGCGGGCCGATATGATCTTCCTATGTTCTCCTACCTCATCGAAATCTGCCCTTATATAAGTTGAATTGACAAAACAGTTGTTTTCATTTCGGAAGACTTTTCAAACGTTTTGTTTCAATTGACTGAAAATAAAATTGACTTAGTATTTGCAACCTTGGTCGCTGCTCTCACATCAGATTCACTTGGGAAATCCTTCCCCGAATTTATTCAGTATACCTGGATGCCTTCGAGTATTTAAAAAGAAATTCATGGTCAGATATATCGGCCACCCGTGAGACAATGCTTCAAGTCAGCATGGGGACACTTACGCATAGAATGGCACCAAGCCCCCCGCGCGCCCCCTGCCCTGAAAGGCGAGTACTAAAATGAGGCTGCGGCCCTGCCTCACTGACGGTGTGATGTTCTCTTCGTTCCAGGCGTAACTATTCTACTGTCACTCACTGTGTTTCTCCTGCTGGTAGCAGAAACAATGCCCCCAACCTCGGACGCGGTGCCGCTCATAGGTGAGAGGGTTGCCCCATCAAATAATACATCTCGTTTCCTCAATGCACTACGAGTAGAGACCATGATGACAAACATGGACAGAGTCTTAACTAACCAAATCAGGGTGGCCTAACACTGCTAACGCCAGGCGCATGCATGCCTGCTCTCCCCATGCCCACTAGCCAACACTGCCTAGCTTCAACACCCATACACCTGCCTGCTTGCTTGCCTGCTTGCCTTGTCACTGAGTCACTTTTGATGAGTTTTTTTCCGGTGATTTTAATTTACCCCATACCCATTTCTACCCCTGATACCTGTCTCATTTTTTATGCCTAATTTTTGGTATCGGGTTTCCTGACAATTTTGCCTACGTCCGTATTTATTCAGCTCCAGCCGCAAAGCAGCAACTTTCTACTTAACCATGACGTTTCCACTTTGAATATCAACATTTTGCACTGTTTTACAGGCTTGTAATATAATATACTGACTTGCATTTTGGGACTGTAAAGGCTTAAAAAGTAACACCTTTGACTTTCACATCATGTAGCGCCTTGACTTTTTGAATAAGATAATACACAAGGACGGCTTGCAAATACTGAACTTTTTGGGTCGGATGACACGTGATCAGTACTTGACAGAGAAGAGTTGGAGCTAAGTAAAAAAGGATCCTGAACTACTTAAGTTTATGATTTGACTATACGCATGCCCATTGTATATACGCAGGGCTGACAGTTTAAAGCACTGACTAAGACGTAGACAGAGAGATAGCAGAGACCTGCTGCCGTTGTGACGATATATGCCTCCTATTACCCCCTCTCCCCTACCCTCTGTATGTCCACGTTGGACTCTAACACAGACATTAAGTGCTGTGTTAGGACAGCGGGAACATACTTACCAACCGCATGTCTTAAACCCATACCACTTGTCTCTCTGTCCATTGAGATGCCTTTTCACTCCGCAGCCAGTCAGACCAATTTTTTGAAAGCTCAAAGTCATGAACGACGAGGTTCCAAAAGCCGGCCGCCGAGGCTCGCTTTCCACAGGCAGACCCCAAATCCCCTTGTAGGCGCAGGGTAGCTTCAACTTTATAGCGTCATTTTTGGTATGAAGATTTAAGGATAAAGATGAAGTAAAGAATACTGGTTGTCACTCAGCTCCTCTCATGTCGTCATGTACTTGTCGGTGTTTGTCAGTACCAGACAGAGACATTAAACTCTAAATATTTCATTCTAGCCGCGGAGCAATCTCTCATAAACGCAGTTTCCCCCAACCCGCCAGTACGGTCGAGTCAATAACGCTATAAAGTTAAAGAGAAAGCTTAAGAATAACAGCTTTGCTATGTATCCAACCGGATTTAGCCGTGTCCTTGGCCTAAAAGTGACTAAATTCTTCTTCCAAAAAATCTCACTCCCTGATATCTATAACAAATTCCTCTTTGGTGTGTGTTGCTTTCTGGAACTACTTTTTCGTGTGAGGATGAATTATTCTCTCCAATAATGTTGGTGTGGCATAGTGCAACACACATGGTCGTGTGTACTTGCAGGACTAAGGTGCTTTGGACTCCCTATCTCCAAAGAATCTATCCAAATTAACCATAACAAAACCTCTCTTCTGGCGTAAGCAGGAAACCTTTATAATATCTTTACAACAGAAAATGTCCAATAATTTGTTTTCATGGCACCCTATGTGTTTGGTGGGGCAGGGGTATTGCTGGCTTCCAGAAGGTGAAGAACCCAGTTCTTTCCTATATATATCCATCATCTTTCCCACCGCAGGAGGGCCCTGTAAGCCTTTTCTCCCAGCTTAGCAACCTAAGCTCAGAGTTCTGTACATAGCCTATAGTTGACTGCTCCAGTCAGCCTCCTTCTGGGGTGTTGCTAGGGCCTGACACACCACGTGATATAAAATGGCGCGGGTTGTGCTCAAAGCTTCCCTTAGGGACAGGCTGAGGACGGTAGGTATCGGCGGCCGACAGACCTTAAACCTGGGTCACATCCAACAAGCATTACTACATCCCTAAGAATCATAATTAACAAAAGAATGAGACAAGTAGAACGGTCCGAGACTTCCTATGTATTCACCTGTATATTATAGTTTCCTTTTCATTAGTTGAGTTTAAATTCATGTGTGGACAGATGATGAGAAAAGGATATCCGAGGTGAAATGTATGTTTTAAAATTGAAGTCATAAGCTTTCAAATGAGGTATCATAGATAGAGATATCCCTTCTAGTTTTTGAGAAATTGTTTCACGAATCTGGGATGGTGCTACCCTTACCAAACAGCCAATAGGCTCTATCTCTTGTTGTTTTAATTGTATTTCTATATGTAATAATCATGATTTTGCAAAATTTCACTTATTACCTAACCACTATTTTTCATATTTTTTGTCATAAATCTGGATAAAGAAATGATATCAACATTCTGTTTTCAGTGCAGTAATCCCTATGAATTTCTCTATAGATTTGAATTCATTCTTTTTTAATTTGGAAGGAAGTTGTGGTTGCCATGGCAACACATTTTAGGGAGAAAGCCTTATTTAGGCCTCATATTGGCTTCAAAACGTTCCATTTACATTCCAAATATGGAAGGATTACCCCAAAATAGAATGTTTTGGAGAAAACCATCATTTTCTATGTAAAAAATCACCTTAGAGCAAATTTTGGCTCATTTTCCCATTTGTGATCATTGTGATGCCCCCTAGTGGCCAAACCCCAGTACTAAAAATCGCTCCTGGATGTACCTTTCTCCTCAGCTGCTTACATGTACGAGTCCATACAATCATCATATATCCTTCCCCTCGTCCATGTATATCTATATTTATACAGTAGCTACCACATCATTACACACAGAGTTGGAAGTAGTGCCCACAGAGTAGTTGTTCATGTAAGTCACTAACACTAGTATATAACAGGACATGTAAACTCGCATTACACCAGGCTTGCCTTACTGTTACATTACCACCTTCCCATTGGACATGCTTTAATTCCTACACCGAGATTTATTTTGGATTTTCGTAGTGAATTCACATGACATATTATGTTTGATCTGGAGATCCTTTCAGTGCTCATACACCACCCTCCGCCAACATAAGTTGCTTTTAGCACTTGCAATATGCGACTCTTAATTATTGTACACCCAGATCTGTAATGCAATAATCAAACCTGTTCATTAGCATCTATCATACATAGTATTATACGATCATTTAGAATACACAGTATCATATATAAAATATTATCATCAGTATTCGCCATATTTTATCACTATCACTTTGTAACAAACCAACAATCCAAATATTGGAGATACATATACCTCTTAATGAGCAATACATATTATACCAATGATGTAGAGGATTTAGGATTTTGGAGATATTTCGAGTACAGTAGACGTATAGCTATATATCCATTTAACTAGGGGACCTAGTGTTCATAATGGATCCACATAAGGATGCCTACTGGGGTGGGAGAGCGGGTGGAGGGTGGGCAGGGGAATGGCTGGTCAGTCAGCAGGGTGGAGCCCCGGCTTAGAGGGCAGGGCAGACATGACTCAAGCTCTGCTCTGGTTCTAGGTATGTATTTTGCGTGCATCATGCTGATGTGCTCGCTATCCGTCGTCTTCACGGTGCTTGTCCTGAACTACCACCATCGAACACCTGATACACATGATATGCCCCAGTGGGTAAGTATGGTATTTTCTTTTATATATATATATATATATATATTATATGACGAGTATTATTATTATTTCACATGGAATAAACATGCCCAATTCAATTGATGTCCCCTGTCCATTAACTTTGGTTTGGATAAAGTGCCTATCCACCAAATTAGTGTGATACTGTGTGTGAATGTGCTCTATAGCACTATTTTTGATTTTGTATCATGTGAAATACGTATATTCTGTGTGACACCAGCCCATGATGGCACATCATGGTAATTATTACACGAGCCACACTTCTCACGTATTTTGTGTTATGGTGTACCAAGTACCATGTTAGTAAACCACATCTAACGCATTGTCACAATATCACATTCATTTTCGAACCTATATTGGTACACCATTATAATTATAGTTTAACTGATGTCCCGGTGACATAGGCGTAAGCCTAGCTTTTATTTATGTATGAAGGGATGGGAGGATTGTTACCAAAGGTGAATGACCAAAATTAATATTCATTAATTAACTGCTTTTGAAAATGATACACAGGTTCAGGCAGATGATAAAACTATCAATATTTATTTTGCATATGCAGACTTCGCTATATATACTAATAGAATTGCTGAAGTATGACCATGCATTTTAAGTCCCTCTTCAAGACCCCCCCCTCCCCCAATGTTCAACCTCGCATTACCCTAATCTTTTATGATGGCTCCATAGTATGAGCGTAACCTATGAAAGCATTCTAATCACTGAAATATACCCTTTAACCGTTCAATCGGCAGCATACAAATTTGATTCACTATGCCCCTTTCTCACCATAAATGATGCAATAGTGCTGCACTCACCCTGTGGAGCTGATACGCTCCACAGGAATCGATGCAGTGAGTGTCAGCGAGTCACTCACTGACACCACGTTGCTGCATCATGCCAATAATTAAGGGAGTGATCATTTTTTATCAACAGGGGGGGGGGGGGGGGGGTTGGTTTGGGGGGGGGGGCAAAAAAATTTGGACCCCTTGACCGGGGGGGGGTGTAAAAAATTTGGACCCCTCTTGGGGGGGGGGTCAAAAAAATTTAACCTGTTTTGGGCCAAAAAGCCTGCGCGTTACTATGCTTCAAAGGGCCCGCGCGCGCGCCGATTTCCGACCCGTAGGGGGGGGGGGTAAAAAATTTTGACCCGTTGACCGGGGGGGGTGAAAAAAATTTCGCGCGCTCCGCGCGGAAAACCACCCCCCCCCCCCTGTTGTTAAAAAATGATCACTCCCTAAGTGAACAAGAAGCATCGGGCATAGTGCTGTCCTGACTTTGTGAACATATTGTAAGTAGTCACTAAGGTCTACCTTTCCTTACTCCAGGTGAAGAAGGGCGTTTGCGAATGGTTAGCTTGGTTACTCAGAATGCAGAGGCCTGGACGAGAACTCACCAGGAAGAAATTAATCCAAAACGCCAAGATGCGCGATCTGGAGATGCGCGAGCGGTCGTCCAAGAGTCTCCTGGCCAACGTGCTGGATCTGGACGACGACTTTCGCGCCAACAGCGCGCCACACCAATACACGAGCGTTAAGATGAGCAACAATGATGAGAACTCGTTGCACATGTACCCCGGCAAGGTGGAGCTGCGGGAAATTCTGCGTGAACTCCGATTCCTTACAGAGAAGATGAAAAAGGATGAGGAGTTCGAGGACCATTGCAATGACTGGAAGTTTGCTGCCATGGTGATAGATAGACTTTGCCTATGGATGTTTACATTGTTTACAATCGTGTCTACGTTTGCCATTTTGTTCTCAGCGCCTCATATTATGGCGTAGTAATCTCTTGGGAGGGGTATAGGTGGTATTAGGGCATATTTTATATGTCATTTTTATCCATATGTATAACCATGGCAGACTCACCCTGTTGAGGATTTATTGTATATCAAAAACGTGGCAATGGGTATGACATTATGTGAAGAAAGACCAGCAAGTTTGAGGCTGTAGTGGTACTACGCGGCGTCTCAAAATGATGCACATATGAGCTGGCTACTCAATATGACTATATGTAATAGGTGGTTTACTGAAATCACCCTCTCTGGCTTCTACCATCACACACTCAGATCACACACACACAAGGATGGAGAGCAACATGGATCTATATTAATCCAAGTACTGTTTAGTTGTGCTTCAGCAATCCACATGTCCCTACAGTCAATCCTGAATGGATACCATATTGGAATCTAAGAAAAACGATTTACTGCAATTTCATTGCTTTGGATTTGATTTGGATAGCACATACACACAGGTCCCAATTGCATGGAGCCGATGGGAGCTACTGTACGTGGTCTATACTTCTACAGACAATACAGAACAATCAGATCATTTCAATATATGACGTCATGCAATCAGATCATTTCACAATATGACGTGAAGAAATCATGTGTCAATGCTAGCAGCTAGCTTTAATGTTCGTCAAAATAGACTGCTGTTTGTAGAACTAAATATGTTGCATCTAAATTGCATAGTACCCTTCCTTAACGTGTGGAACTGATACAGAGTCTATCCAGTCTCTAAATGTGGGTATGACGTTGTTTGAAGATATTATTGCTGGGTTAACCTGTTCTGTAGGAAGCCTGTCTTATAGCTACTATACAAGTTAATTCCAAGTTGTATAGAAATATCAAAGGTACAGTCCACTGGTAAATCCATCAAAATTACGCCATATGCCATGAATTTCAAATGTAATATTCAAAGGTCTGTCAACCCACAGCAGATGCAGCCTGAAGATACACTGTAAATAGTTAGTGTAGGTACACAGTAGAATCTACTGTAGATCTACAGTAGAATCTACTGTAGAATGGATTTACAGTATAATCTACAGTAGATTTACAGTAGATTGCATTGTTTACCTACAATAAACTTTACACCAACAGTAGAATCTACTGTACTCCTACAAAAATGGCAACCAACTTTTTATTCTACAGTGCACTGCTGAGATTGTGACACCCTTGACTGTACCTTAAAACCATGCATATACATGTTGTAGGCTGCGAGATAGGTTAAATGAAACGTAAAGAGGTAAGATACCCTGACTTGTATAGTTGCTTTAAACAATCAAGGTTTATCTAGCAATTTAGTTCATTCATTGACCATCCAAAGTGCTCACATATTTCAAAAAGCATTCTACGCACAAATTCTCTCTAGATAAACGGTACAGGAGTTCCTGAACCGAAAGCAATGTTCATTATCACATCTGTCAAAAAATGCAATGCATATTCTTTCTTCTTACTCTCAAAAGGCTCAACTTTTTAAAAACATGATCTAAATTCCTGCACTAAAATTTGAATCCTCGGTTTTGTCGTCCAATGTCTTCCATATTCCGCATGTCTGAAGCATGTGTCTATGTGTTCTACAAACCGGAGGAAGTTTGTGTATCTATAGACGAAACGGTGGTACATAACGCCGTTAGTTATATAAGGCACGATATTTACATATGAGATTTTTCAAAACCGTTTAGAAAATGATAAGTAAAGATACTAACAAAGGTTTGGTATAACTCATTTTCCCCACAGGGGAGAGTGGTGTAATATTGTATGGGTCAGAACCACCAAGTGGGGAAAGAGTAGATATACCAACACAAAAAGGTGTGATTCGGAATTCAAAACAGGACCCAAATTCTTGAGTCAATTTATCAGAAACTGTTAATCTATAGAGGTACATTTACAGTCGAGGTGACTTGGTAATTTATGCATGTTAAAAAAGTCCGACTTGTCTAATGTATGCAATCTGACCATACAACCCAAAACACACCTTTCTTAAAGGGAAAACGAAAGTAAAAGTGCAACTCTGGATTTATTCCAGCCCTAAATTGCGCTAGTGCAATGGATGCCCGGTCTTAAGCGTCCAGTGTTAAGCCTATGGGGACCCGTCCCAGGGCTGAAATAAATTTAGCAATACACATTATAAGGTAAGCCCACAGCCTTCAACTGAGTAGTGTGCTCATACTTACAGTAGATGACTATATATAGCACAATCCTTGGTATGACAGCTAGACGTCCATCATCTTTCCACTATAGACGGCCCTACTGTGCCATGCATTTGGCTATAGACATGTGGCTCCATCTGAAGTATAAAGATGACAGTGGACTAAGCTGTTTGTATACTGCTAACCAGACAGCGCTACTGTCTATGTCTAAATACATGGTACAGTAGGCCTATTTATGGTTGAACGATAATGGGTGTCTAGCTCTGTCATAACTTGTGCTATATACAGTCATGTACTCATGGCATAAACATGCCACTCAGTCTTTGGTTGAGCCTCAGGATAGCTTAATGTTAAGGTGAGGCAATGCAGGGTTTGAGATGGCATGCGTACATCACCCCTGCTGAAGAGATTATGTTAGTGAAAGAGTACAAAAGTGTGCTCTGGTGGGTACTATTGCATTTTGACATTTGTTGTAATATGATGGATGATCATGTACCTGGATTGTAAGTGCATGTAACTGGGATAATTCTGCATATATATGTGTGGTCATGGCTGTAATTGCACAAGGCAAAGCCGAATTGTATTAATTCACCTAACCACATTTTATTGTAGCATCGTCCCAGTTCCTGCACATGAGTTGAGATATGATTTTATTCTGTCAGGGGAACGGACTAACCAGAAGTGGAATATATAATTCTTGGGGCCCATATTTACTAAATCAAAGAAAAGAAATGATATCATACACTTAGATCGGTTTTTGGCAAATTTCAGACTTATTATATCACCTGAAACAGCTTTTGTGTGTGGCAACACATAATCAGACATCCTGAGTCAATACAGCATTGTCTGTATTGCATTTTCAGTGTTAGCTCTTTAAGGACGGCATGATGCCTCAAGGTTTCATTTTTATTAATGAAGATAATGCACCAACGCAGACCTTGTGAGTACTGCATTTGTGCATCATGGAGACCCTTTAGGAGTCTATCGACCCTGCAATGTAAGCATGATGAATGAATGCAGCTCTGGTGAGTTACTCGCCACGGCTGCATGCAGGCTATCAAAAGGCATTGTTTATGAAGGCACTAGATACTGGCCTTAAAGAGTTAATCATCCGATATCTGGGAATCCATTCTTCTGGAAGAATAAGATAGGCCCAGGCGGTGCCACATCCTTTTGTTATAAAACTTTGACTGCGGGTACTGCAGGGATAGCTAGCGTTTGAGGTGGAATTTACATGTACAATTCCATCTGTACACTCAATCTGCAGTTTGGATTTGAAGGTGTGATATCAACTGTAAAGGTAAACACTTGGATGATCATGATCTAGGATGCATTGGCTGTGGTTAAAAACTGTTGGCAAAATATCCTTTAGGTTGGGATATCAATTAACCTAAACTTAAGAAACATCAAACGTAAGGCGAGGGGTTTAAGATGTCCTTCATGCCCATTGCATGGCTTCTACTGGGGTCAAAGCAGAATTCCTCCCCTGCTTAGTTCTGTAAACCAAAACACACACACGTTAACGCCCTCTTGGCTGCTACTCTGTCAATATCTAGAGGACAATGTTGTGCTGTTTTATGTGAATGTTTGCCATAGGACACCAAACACCCCAACAGATGGCGTATAATGTAGTCTCTGAGAGACATGTATACCAGGTTACTGTAATGGACCAAGGCTTCAAGGGCTCCTCCAGGGTATTCCTCCAATTCATGCTGATTTATCTATTAAGAACATAATAATTTCATTCATATCTTTTTAAACTACACAAATAACTTATTATGGCCATCTAGATCGACATTTGATTCATTTTGCGCATACTCTGGGCACATTTTACGTGTGCAGGACCCAAAAATTGGCTTCGAAACGCCCGGTATCACACACCTTTGTAGTGATTTAACAGCTGTTGAACGAGACAGAGCCAAGGTAGCCTAGGTAGCTATCAAACAAGTGTGATATCAGACTTTTCGAACCCAGAGATGGAATTAATTATAGGCATACCGTCTCAAAATTTAAAAAAAAATGAAAAGAGGTGTAAATTTGTTGCCCGCCTAATGATAAACATCGATTAATGATGTCCACTGGTGACCCCAATGTTCAAAAATACGCCTGGTTCATTCTTTGACTATGAGAATATTATTATGTATGTCACATATCCATATTTGATCTGTTATTGTAATAAATGTGCAGATACTCTGTTACTGGCATAAAGCAATATAGGTACGGGCCAGCCATGGCTACACATTATTATTTCAGTTCGTAAAATATAGGTGCCAAACCGCTGCTTCCAATATGCTTCAAATGAGGAAACACATAAAATGAATCTACTGGTAATAATGCTAATTATTAAGGCCAATATTAGGCATAGTGCTGATATCATCTAGAGTCAAGTCCCCTACATAATCCAGCCCAAAGAATCTGGCCTTCTGCTGTCGTGGTGGAGGCATCGGTTGCATCACACTTATGCATTCCACGACAGAACTTATTGTCCAATGCTAAGCATATATACATTGGTTCTAATATGTAAACAGGGCTCATCCACTTATGTAAATTACATGCTACAGACTGCATTGTCAAGTAATATACTCTTGACACTAGACCATGCTACAGTGTAACTCAAGCAAATAATGCATGGTTTCTAGGGAGAGTAGAAAAGGTTTTAAGGTATTGCAGTAATCAATATGACAATTTGAATAAGGAATGTTTAACTAATATGTACTTGCAAAAGCTGACACAGAACAAGGTCCACTGGTTTGATTTGAGAAGGTCCCATCTTTGTTTCAATTGAACTCAGAAGGTATCATATGTTTTATGACGACTGGAATAGGCCGACTTGGGACTAGAACTAACTAATTAACAACTCAGCATTAACAATAAAACAATGCATCAACTTTCCCCACATTTCATGGGCTACTTCCGGAGAGACTTGTGGATCATCTATCCTCAGTTAATGTACTTTTCTTCGCTTGGTCTGATTTTCTTTCATTAGATTGCCTGTAAAATTGCTACACTTTCATTAGGTCAATTTGTGATGCGTTGATGTGTTAGGAAATCCTTTGGATGTTCTAAAGGCAATCAGTAGGACTTTCTGGTTTTCCTGTCCACTGGGATATAGAGGAGGACCAAGAAGCAATGAGTGTTCCTAGTCGTTGAACTCTGTTATGTGTCTGTGATTTCATTCTGTAAGAGGACTAGTTGGGAGAGCAATGTCAGTTCTCACTGATTGTTTTTAAATGGAACCAACAGTCTACTCTATGTAGATTGTGGATTCAACTCTTTTCTTTACTGGGGAGGAATAAAGCTTTCAGACAAACTAAATTATATCTGGTATTGTTAATTCTTTACTACATGTAAAAGGAAGTAGCTACATGTCTTATCTTATGATTATATTCCATATACAACTTAATCAGTTCCATCATATTATCGACTATAATTATCATAGAAGGGATGTTTAAAATGCATAATGCTTCAGAGAGAATGGTACAAAAAGATAATAAGTAAATGTATTTGGTATCAAGCAGTATAAACCTTACCACTCTCTACCTATAGACTTCTTCTGCACAACATCCAAAACCTATGTAAATGATAGTAATTCCAAGGTGATCAAAAAGCCATCCTTTGACATGCAGGAAAATTTGATATTGAAATAGCCAACAGATGACTACCATCCGCCAGAGACTAAAGTTCCCAATTTCAACACGAGAGGTGGTAAGGGAGCCAGCGTGAAGTATCTGTACAGTAGTAGATACCACCTACTTTAGGTGGCAGCACTGGAGCAGTTCATCTGCTCAGAGAGCTGCTCAGCAGTTACCAAGCATCTCGGGCTGCACCTCCCATTGCAATCAAACACGCTAACTGTAAAGGCATTGAATGTTACATGAATGACAGCAGCCATTTACTCATCTTTACTCACAAAGCAGATCCCCTTACAACCTATTGACAGGGTGTAAGTATTAGTTAATGCATGTAATCTGTAAGTAAAGCATTCCAGTTTTTTTTTAAATGTAGGGTTAATGCGTTTCTAAGTAAATGCAAATATACAAAGAACAGATACCACCTTTATGCTATTTAACAGCCTTCAATAAAAATTCCAGTTGGACAGAACGTTCTATAATCTTATCTTTAGGCCCAACTTGACCTAATTTCAGATAAATTTAGAAGTTTTCATCTTGTTGGATCCTTGGAATTGAATAAAACGTTAGTATTATGTCTGTTTAGACATTAAAAGTATCCATACCTATACCAACCACGTGCCTGAACTGATTACACTCGCCAGCCTGATATTATGCTATAGTACCAATACTGTGAGAATCTATTCGTCTGCCACCTGATGTGAGTGGGGTTACTCGGCCAATGAGGGAATTCTGAGTGGAATTAGATGCCACAAATGGAGCAGATCTCAGTTATATCCCAATCGAGCACTACCCTGGGATTTCAGGAACTATAAATTCATTTATCATTGAGATTCAAGCACTTTTGAATTTGTCCACCACCTCCCATGTGTCAGTTCATCTGCCGAGCTAGAAACACATGGCTAATTTGCATAAGACCTTTGGATAATGGTCAGCCACCTGACACCTGTGTGCACCCACCGCTGCACCTCCCACCTTGATATATATTATATACGTGCACCCACCGGGGAATTGTTTTAGATTAAGGCTTGGGTAAAGATCTATAAAATGAGATATCATAAGCTAAGATATTCCTGGTAGTTTTATGGGAATCATGTATCGAACATGAGTTGTTACTTAGAATAGAAAATGATGAATAAGCTCTAAATACACTGTTTTCCATAATAACTACTGAAGATGTGAAGATGAGAGATTTACAGAGAAATCATCTGAAGAACTGTGCATATTTAGCGTAGATTAGGTCCTAAGAGATGTGCTCATGTTCTGTTTTGAGTTTTGATTTACTGATGGAATTTCCAAGAAACTAGATCCAAAATGTTCCATTTAGAAAAAATGTAATGGTTTCATGACAACTAGAAAGTGCAATAAGAGCCAATTTTCCACAGAAAACGTTCCATTTACCTTCCAAATATGGAATGTTTTCACCAAAGACGGATAATTCTGAGAATACTATTTTATTCTCCAAAAGTATTTTTTTTGTAAACTAAACATCCCACAGGGGGCAGTCCTAAAACAGGTGTATATTGCATAGTGTCCAACACTCTACCTTACTATAGGGAACCTCAGCTGTGAGATGGTAGTGCCCCAGTTAGTGCAGTTGATACCAACGAATTATTCTATATGATTATGGATATGGGTAGAACTGCAGATAACATTCAACTCAGGAGCAGGAAGAATAAAATGGTAAGGAGAAATAAGAGGGGCACTGTAGGAACACTGAGCCTGGAATATTGAGTTTGCTGATCCGTAATGGCGGATGGTGAGCAAGCAATGCTAAACTACATAATACATGGCTATAGCCACCAACACAATCATAACTTTACAATGTTCAGCTCGCTATAAATACTGTGCAATTACCCCATGTAGTTTTGCTTACAAACCTAGTCATCCACCATTACTCTTGAGTGTTCCTACAGTGATGGGTGAATCGGACTATGCTCATAAATCTTATTTTGGTGAATTCTCAATTTCCTGTGCATGTCTCGACTTCTTAGAATAGGCCAGCCCCCATCCCCAGCCGATCCCAACACATAGTGAGTCGGATCTGGAAGCCGGTCATAATATGCTGGCCCCATTCACATGGTACAAAAATGTAGTTAGGTATTTTGTACGGGGTGGGGTATCCGTGGTTTATGCAGTTACCGCTGAAATGAGCAATTTTCAAAGTGACTTGCTCTTTTATAGTGGCTGACATGTGACCTATATTGACCAATCAGGGCCAAGTGAGTGACTCTGAGTTTGTTGACAGAAGAATGGTTTCTACACCGATTTAGATACCAGGCTTCTGATTGTACAGTGAGACTAACATGAGGAACTGGTGGTTTCACCTTGGGGGATCTTCAGACGGCTATGAAATAGATAAATTTAAATTGACCAATTGGAGGTGGGGATGGGTTTTTTTACTGCTAGAAAAAAAAGTATTTTCTGGTAGTAAAAAATCCTCAAAAAACCCTCAACATTTTAAAAACCTATTTGGTTGTGTTCGTGTAGTGTCTCCCGTGGGTGGAATACTCGCTTTAGGTTTAAATAAGGATATACATCAGACAACTGCATTTGCTGATATACTCAGAAATTTGGTAGGATTAGATAACATCATAACCTCGTAAATATCCCCTAAATATCTATGAGCTCCCAGATTATATATTATACAGTTGGAATGCAGTCACCTTCATATGCCATTCTATAGGACATTAAACACTTTATCAGGCCCGGCAGTTGTCGACAAATACTATTCCAGGACAAACATCGTTCATAAATTGATAGACAGACCTCTGGGCTATATCCATGTGACTTCAGAATAAAATCTGCAAATCACATCAAGGCCCATATCCACACCATAAATACCAAATCACACATCCCATTCCACATACGGCGAGATGTTACGGGGATTACAGCATCCGGGGCCCATAAATCATTCTGACACAGTATTACCACACTCTGACTACAGCTACAGTGGTAAATGATGTTTGAGTACATCCCATCTTATAGTTATGAGGAGGATTAGCAGTTTAGTACTTCTAATGTTGGTCAGAAGCTAAATCTATGAGGCATCTCAATGAGTGCATGCAATGATGTGGTGGTGTCTAGTTATCTCAATAGTTTCAATGGGATATACACAGCCATGATATAGTTGAAGATGGTAGTTTAGATGAGACACTTATGATAAGAAAGGTGCACAGCAGCCTATTGCCACATCCCATAAATAAACCTGCTCGATATTAATATCCATGGCTCACATAATCATATCCCCCAATCCATCATCGTTACATATGACATTTATTTTACCTACCTACTAATCATTTTAATGTATTTCAATTCATTCAAAGGTAAAACATGTGATATAAAATAATACTAAATTGATGTGAAGGAAAATGCAAATACATACAGTCGATCCGAGTAGAATGAGGACACATTGCATAGGGACACACACACAGGCTTAGTTGTGTTATATTTTACCACAAGTTTGAAGAGCATAGTGCATATCATTATATTATGTCTGAACCTATGAGAGGGTAATAAATAAAACATGATATATGCAGTCAATAGTGTCAGGAGAATAATCTTTTGAAAAGAGGCCTACCTACGCTTTCTATGAAATTGGACGTTTTGAACATGAGTTTAGATTTTTATTTGGAAATAATACTTCACAATGGCCATGCAGTCCTCAGACTTTCTCAGACAGAAGTGGCCGAGATCAAGGAGCTGTGATCGAAATGACTAAACACATTCTTAGGATAAGCACCAGGGCCTGAGCAGTGCAACAGGTAACAGGAAAAAATCTTACTGGAATATAACCAATCAGTAAAATTACATTGACTAGTGTTCATAGAGAGGCATTGTAGGAATATAGATATATTTAAAGCATATCGAGACCCAGTATGACAACAGTAAATACGCCTATTCTTCACCACTGTCTCTAATACAGTATTCAGAATGAGCCCATAGATCAAGGGACTTTAACCAAGAGACAGTGAAACCTGGTGATAACAGCTAAGCAACAGTAAGAACCTCATCATATGCTCCCCATAGACTCAGTAGCTGACAGGGAGAAGTAGCAAAGAACCCTGGAGTTTTCTACCCACTAGCACCACTAGACTCATAAAGCAGGCTCACCACATCCAACCCGCACGTCAGGCCTCCCTTAGGACACCCTTAAAGCTGGCATGGAGGAAAATGATAACGGGAATTTGTCACAAATACAATTAGCCTTTCCGTGTTTGTTAGAATTCCGTCTCACCACCCCTGGTTCCCGCAGATCCCACCAGGACCATTACCGCGCGGCAGTGTGGTGGAGATCATTTAGACGGGACACCTACAGGGACTTGTTGGGAAGCTTGTGGGGTGCGTT
Organism: Harmothoe impar; assembly: GCA_947462335.1. Taxonomy (NCBI): domain Eukaryota; kingdom Metazoa; phylum Annelida; class Polychaeta; order Phyllodocida; family Polynoidae; genus Harmothoe; species Harmothoe impar. The sequence goes on along the minus strand of OX381709.1, from coordinate 25,003,304 downwards.
CTCATGATTCTGGTAGCAGGGGTACACAAAAGCAATCAGACCATCCCATCTCCCCTCAGCCAGCATCATTTTAATTGAAAATCTCAGCACGACGTGCATATGAAGTCTTACAGGGCGCAAAGAGATCAATTAGGCGTTCAGTGTCTTTGATTTCTCCATCTAGGGTACAGCCTCTCAATTTAAAACCTCTACTATTAAAAAAATATAGGGTTCCTTCAAGAAGAGGGTGGGTGGGGGGTTGACTGCGTTATCCAGTTGTGTGGAACTAGGTCGCTGTCTGTTTCTTAATCCGTTTTTTAAGAATGAAATTACATTGCCCTTTTGTGATTAAACGCGTTACAATAACAAAAACAAAGTAAAAATTACAGAGGCTAATTAAGGGGTGCATTAAGGACGTGCGATATAATTTTTGTGGTCAGGATTAAAACAACTGGCCTAGTTTTCTTTATACTCCAGAATGTCCTTTGTACTATAAGGATGACTACATAAAATATTTATAGTTAGGGGTGTTATAGGATCCCTAACATCACTAACTATATAGATTGAGGCAACTCCCATCTACTGGTCCACACACCTTTGTCCCTATAGTGTAGGCCTGTGATGATCTCCATGACCATGTATGTTCCAATCAATGGCAGCCACAGGCTTTAACTGAGCAGCATGCTTGACTGGTTGTTGTAGTTGTTGACTGTAAAATATTGATTGAAAAGTGGCACACTTATCTTATGTCTTTGAGTTAGGATTCTGGTGTATATATATACTCATATAGAGTTTCGATATCTTATGTGGCAGTCAAAAAATACGGATAAAAAGTCAATGGCTACTTTCTATAATAAGACGATCAGTAACATTATGACGTGGCACTCATAAGACACTAGGGGAAGAGCTGCATCAGACCTATAGACCTATATCATATGGAGTAAATGTGTCAGGAAACATCCCACTAGTCTACATCAATTGCGAATAATCATCTGATAATAAACACTAAGCATACACGTCCATGGTAGCTACACTGCAAAAAAGGTGTTTAGATCCTAAACACAATCCTAAACATATTCCTGCCCCGTTTTTGTCCACACAATATGTTCCTCAACATGTTTAGACCAATAATATGTTTAGCTCAGTGCTTAGACATTTATGTGTTTAAGGAAATGTGTTTAGGACAATGAAGTGTTTAGAATTCAAGAATTTAGCATATTATTGTGTTTATCAGTCAAGTGTTTAAGGATAAAAGTGGTGTGTCTAGAGATGTAGATTATTATTATGTTCAGATATTTATATTTAAATGGATAAATAGTTTTATTTCCATATAGTGTCTTAAAGAGACTTCTAGAAGCCCCCCCCCCTTAGGGCAATATTTGCATCACTATTTCACATAGGCCTCTACTTTAACATAGACACAACCTTGAGTCAATACAATAGACCTTCAGGGAAGATAATGCTTTATCCATTCTTAATTTTCTTAAAAGGGGTGTCTATGAAGCAGATGCATCTTTATTCCATCGTAATCATAGTGATCTAGCATTCAACCCTTGAATCATGCAACGTGTATTATTATCCTTTTGTATCCCATGCAGTTCAAGTTATTTAACTCAGATTTAAGCACTTTTAGATCCACAATAACATTTGAATGGTTGTAGAAATTACAGTCAACCACAGAGCTGCCATCTGGTATGTGTTTGATATACTATGATCTAAACACTAAATGTTTACATTCTAAGCACCAATTTTTTATACTGTTTATATACTATACATCTAAACATATTCAATATAACTGTATAGGTGTTTAGAAGAAAAGTGTTTAATTCCTAAACAGAAGGATTCAAAGACACAAACCTAGTAAAATGTTTAGACTTTAAACATGTTTAGACCTAAACATGTTTAAAACCTAAGCACCTTTTTTGCAGTGTACATATGGATCCCTGCCTCTTTTCTCACCCATCGTTCTACAAGGCCGGGTCAGTTGTTAATTAATACTATACTTGCCAGTAGCAGAATCCATAAATAATCGATACATGGAAACCAGACAATCAATGATTCAAAAAGCCATTGACATTGCCTCATATGTTATCCGGAAATATGATGTGTACAACACGATTCTTATCGACTCGGTGTGTGTACATCCTATATAGCTATACAATTCCTAGTGTCTAATGCAAGTCTCAAAGGCATTTTATCTCTACCTCTGAGACTTCTACTGGTAAAGCCAATACAGACCAAGTTGGTTTTATTTCTCAGTAATTCCCAGGCAATGTCATGGGGTCGTGAGGTCAGGAGAGACTAGAAGGGCGCAGAGTTGATACGGCTGATTGAGAAATGTGCTCCTCGAGGGGCGCTGCAGATAGATTCGTCCCTGGGAAGGTCTGAAGATGTGGCTGTCATACATTATTGATCGATATGACACCTAGCCTCACCCCCTTATTGATCCAGATGTCTACTGGATGGATTGTTACATATACACATGCATGTACATTGTCCTTGTGCACAGAGTATTACATCCTTAAGGCATACAAGATGGCCATTCCGCCACAGATACAATGAGGTCACCAAAATTACTCCTGTCTAAGAGTTAATACACCCAGTTGACTCTCAGAAGAGTCTTTGGTTAGGGAGTGTTCATTTTTTAACAACAGGGGGGGGTTGGTGAGTTTTCGTTTTGACATGCAAGTTATTTTGCGCCCCCCCCTCGGGAAGGGCCAAGTTAAAATCCGCCCCCCCCCCCTTGGGAGCAGCCGAGTTATTTTGCGCCCCCCCCCCCCCTTTCAATTTTTCTGCATCAATTTGTGTTGCATCCCTTTGTCGCATCAGTGCTACCTAGAAATGAATCTATACTTGATATATAGGATATAGGCCTTATTAACAATCCCTATGTTGCTTCATGGCATGTACCATAAAACCCCTCCTTAATTTTTAAGACAGACTTTTAATGGAGTATATTTTTCCTAACTAGGCGTCGTCTTAAAGGTGGGGTAGTCTTATATAGGTTTAAAGAGAAAACCCTTTTACAATTACCTTTATGTTACTCAATACAATCTATTACTGTCCAGTATCATGTTCAATAAATATCAACATTACGGCTCAATCATTCCTTGAAGGTATTGCTCTCAAGGTCAAGTTTTAAAAATGAATGTCCTTGATGCAAACCGGTGCCCTGGTCAACCAACGGGGCAGTCTAATCCTAGTTTGAAACGAACAGTTGGTAACAGCCTATCTGTAATGATGAAGCACAATCTATACGAAATCCTGCCGGACACCGGCTATAGCCGGCTCAAAACCTGCTGGTCCGGCAGAAAATCTGTTGTCTGCCAGACCCAATGGCTGGCTCTTATCCTGGGCTACATGCCAGTTTTTACGGCATGTAAATCGGACAATTATTAATGTTTTTAGATAGTAAACTAGAAAGCCTGATTATATTATGTACAAAAAACACTAAATTTTTTAATTGATTTGAATATACCAGTAACCTCTATTTAATATCATTTCTTATCTAAATTCTTTCTTTATACTACATTTCTTGATACAAACATTTGGCTTGGCCTGCAGAATTACAAATCTGGGGGACCGAATGTCCTGCAGGGTGAAAAACTTTTCGTATGGACTGGAAGCATCCTGGGTACATTTGATGATCATTATGTTAGTCTCTATTATTATTTTTTTCAACTGGGTCATTCTATTGCAATGATATTGCAGCAGATAAAATCTGCCAAAAAAGTAAGGTGTAAAAAGATGAACAGTTGGTAGTCTTTTGGGCACAACTTCATAGGTTCATGTACTGAACTACAGGAGTGTGATGCAAACCACACTAGCATTTCATCCAACATTTAATAGGCCTACAACGGGTTCCCTTTTTTACACTGAATAATCTGTTTGGTCTTAGTTGGAATTACTACAAACATCTTTAAATATTAGATAAGCAAATTGTTACTGCCAATCAAAGGGTGCATTGATAAAACAATTTTGTTGATGCAATAATGGGAATTCTGTAAATTTTGGAATATCAATTTGGGGGGTGCCCAACCATGTCTGTTTTTGGTTCAAAATCCACTAACATTTCTTTAGTAGTCTGGTCTGCTGTGTTATACCAGCAAAACAATCAACCGGTAGACTGGCCTGTAGAAAACACACTTCTTACTGGCAAATGTGGGCCCACAGTGCACACCAGACATGCAAACTCCGAAGAGGAAAAAATCCGAGCCCAGGATCTTTTTGGGGAATGCTACTGCAAGAAAATTTGAAAGCCTATGAGTAGCAATGCTGTATTCTGATGCATTTTGTCATACAATATATTAAGGCTCAGCTCTGAATTATTTATGATTGGGGCTGGAATCCTGTTATTTCTTAGGAATGGTTTTTAGGAAAATTGGAAATCTAGACTTGAAATAGTGCATTCTGCTGCATTTTGGCCAAAAATATATTACAACTCGGATCTGCATTATTCAGCCTCTATGATTGGGGCCTTATCTTTTTTTGAGGAAAGGTTTTGGGAAGATTTGACAATCTAGACCTGAAATGGTGCATTCTGTTTCCTTTTGGCCAACTGTATTTTAAAGCCTATTTTTAGTGGGAAACTTTTGGGAGCATTTGAAAATCTAGACCTGAAATGGTGCATTCTGGCCAGAATTGTATCAAAGCCAAGACCTGTACTAGCCAGCCTTTATAATTGGGGATGGAACTTTGCTTTTCGGATGGAAAGGTCTTAGAAAATTTTGAAATTCTTGACTTCAAATGGTGCAATCTGATGCATTTTGGCACATTTGGCATGTCTACCACCCATCTTAAACCATCACTGAAATAGTTATGTGTTCATTTGCTAATCACATGTCACAACAAAAGAAAATTTTGAAAATCAAGAAGGCAAATGGTGAAATTTGATGTATTTTGATCTTCTTGTCTGACACATGATATATAAAAGTAAACAGAGTTCTCAGTGGATCTGGATGAATCACAAGAATGACCAATTTGGAGAAAAATAAATCTGAGAAATCTGAGGAGTTTTCCTGCGAAAACTTTGAAAATTCACATAGTAAAATTGTCAGATATAATGGGTGCGACACAAAGTGTCGCAAGAAAATTTTATGATTTTAGAGGCAGAAAAAGTGAAGAGTTAAAGTATTCAGCATCATGTCGCGACAAATCGCGCACCCTCCAAAGGTGTTGAGTTATTTTACGCCCCCCCCTCAAGAGGGTCAAGTTATTTTATGCCCCCCCCTCGGAAGGGGTCAAGTTATTTTACGCCCCCCCCCCTAAACTCACCAACCCCCCCCCCCTGTTGTTAAAAAATGAACACTCCCTTAGTGACATGTGATGATTCTCAATAGAGCGCTTGGTTAAAGTTGCACTCCGAGGTAGAGTTATAGGCAGGGATATACTCTCCCTCAGAGTCAAGAGACTCTCAGAGGAGAGTTTAAATACTAGTAATATATATTGATGACTTGTCTGCCTTCTGAAAGAGAGTAACTCTTTTTGCTGTATGTGTCTACATTCAAAGTATTCTACCTAAATTATTGGCTCTTCTGTCACTAATTTTTTAAGTTAACATCCGAATTATGTAACAGCTTGACAACACATCGTTGACAACATGCATTATATACAACATTGAACATAGTGCTCCTCTGACATAGATGATCGTTTCCAAACGTGCTAAGTTTATGCACAGTGTATTGTTACTATGCAATATCTTTTCTGTTGAACACAAACTTGATACCCCCCTCTATTAGACATAATCCACCAACATCACGCCCGTTATGCAAGCTCTATCGGTGCAGTTTACTGGACAGTGTCTAATACCCTGGACTCTTTGGAAAGACAGGCCGCTATCTAACTGCAAGGCTGACACGATTTACGAACCTATAAACAACAAGGCATTACCACCTTACACAACCTTTTTATGGACATCGTAAGATATTGTCTTAACCCATCTCAGGAACCTGGCATATTAAACAGAATGCCAGTCTAGTCGTCTCAGTATAGCGTTGATGTTATCCTATACCTGTCCTATACATGTCCCGACCTGAAACATTTGCTGGGTTTGCACAGTGCTTCTTGTATGGTAGGGACCAGAGCAGGAACTGAAAAGTGTGGTGGCAGCTTTCTAGGATCTTTCCCTTTATTGAAATAGTAAGCAGCTGGTCCTGACACCGGCTTACTTTGATTGACCTTATACTCCTTTCTGACAACCGGTCAGCTGAGTGAGGTGAATTTCCACTCAGACCACTGTACTGGACATGTGAGTGAGGAGGGTGCCCCTCTCCATTGGACCACAATACCGGACATGTGATTGAGGTGGGCTTCTGCTCCTCTCCGCTCATTCCACTGTACTGAACATGTAAGTGAGCTGGGATTCTGCCCCTCTCGACTCGGACTACAGTACTAGACATGTGAGTGAGGTGGAATTCTGCCCCTCTCCACTCGGACTGCTGTACCGGACATGTGAGTGAGGGGGATTCTGCCCCTCTCCACTCGGACCACTGTACCGGACATGTGAGTGAGGTAGGATTCTGTCCCTCTCTACCCTTACCAGATGTACCACTGCACTGGACATAAATTGCGATGTGGTAGGGGTTTAATATGCAACAACAGCAACAGCAACAGTTGTAGAAGCCTCCAATCATCTTTCAACAGTAAATGTCCCATAGTCTAGTATGCAATGTACAAACTGCTTACTCCACCATCATCTATCAACATTTGCTGCCATCTATCTAAAACTAGGCCTAAACACATGGGTCCTAGTGGGGCTACTGTTGACAGGTGATGAGAGTCCTTTACTGTTGTATCTTGTGCTACATAATTATGTGGGTATACATGCATGTATATACATACATGAATACCTATGCTGCCTTCAACAGCATGCTGCTCATGCAGTTTAAGCCCATAAGGTAAAGCCTGTGCTATCTGGCAACTCTATGTCGAGCAGTGGTGATTGAGGTGGGGGTGGTGGTAGTATAGGGCATTCTGCTGTAGGGGAGACCGGGGCATGTTGAACCGTTTTGGCACCTTCATTTTTTCCCTGACCTTGTTAAAGGGATCTGAACTTTGATTTTGTATCAAGCAGTTACCTTGTATCATTGTGGTATAAGAGGACCTATGGCAAGGCAAAAATGCTCACTTTTTATATTTTTGAAAATAAAATCTTAGGGTGGTTCAGTGTGGCCCATGCTCGGGGTAGGTTATTCCCCTTACTGGGGCACCTTGAACCATGTATGTTGAATGATCCAAACAATCACCAATATAGATCTATAATTGAAATTTCAGTTGGAATTAGTTGCTATTGTTACTTTTACATAGGATTGAATGTAAAAATTACATATTTAATGCACGAGAGTCACTGAAGTACAGTTTCTATGGAAGTGACTGACTTTGAACCTTAAGGATTTTTATTAGGGTCAATATAAACGAGTGAGAGTATTCCTGTTATCTATTAAGTCTGAATAAGTCTTTGATTACATTCTTCTATGATATAATGCACCTTCTGCCTCTAAAAAACAAAAGAATCCACAAACTATGTATTCCTTTCATAATCTTATAGCCAAATTATATCTTATTTGTTTATGTCTTTATCCATATTATCTGCCCTTGATATATTACTAACATTGTATCATTCTTCAGTCATTCTCAACACCATTGTCAAAGAGCCCCGAAATTGGGGCATCTTGAACCATGCTCAAGGTGCCCCTGAGCTTGGAGCACATTGAGCATGGTTCAAGGTGCCCCATTTTTGTGGCTCAATGTACTCATGCTGGCTATCATAGAAAAGATTGATGTTATTCAAATTATATAACACATCCAGCAGTAAAATTGGGTTCAATTCAAGTGTTCATTCATATGTATACTTTGACCTCCATAGAGATCTTAGACCAGCAATGTTTATAATGACACAAGAACAAAAGGTTAACAATTGCAAATATTTACTTTTAAGGCTATAAATCCTTTGATGCTGTTTAACTTTCTTATCAGCATCCCAAAATGATTATGATGTTACTACTCTGAACTAGCTATATAAGGGCGTTATATGGTGGGCAAACTGCCAGAAGATTCGCAAAGGAATAGCAAAGAGAGCAGGCGGTTCAACATGCCCGGGTGGTCAACATGCCCCGGTCTCCCCTAAACTGCCAACCATGCACTGTGGCTGCTTGAAATAGGGGGCCAACTAGCAGCCACAGCAACAAATGATGTAGAATGAGGGACGACTGATGGAAATGTCTGCCGATTGGCAGCCAATTCCCCCCAACCGCCATTATTGTTATTGCGTCAGGGTTTCCGCCAAGTCAGACCAGAGACTATTTAAGGAGGGAGGAGGGTTGAGAGGTTTAGAGACGAGGGCGATGACAATAGGGCTGAGAGCAAGTGGAAATCAGGGTGATGTACACACGATTGACACGGGGGTGATGCCACAGCGCCGGAAAGATAGTTAGGGCAGGGTACAGCACTGCATATACCCTCAACTCACCCTCGTGTCCAGCAAGGGAATGGGCCTGGAGAGGGTGGAGAGGGAAAGTCCTCATAAAATCTGCTGATAGGTGGCAGCAGTGTAAAACTGCCTCTTTAGGCTGTCTGCTGAGGGTGCTGGTGTGACTATCTCTGGCTGTTCTATTTGTAGATATGGCAGACATGCCTCGAATTCAATAGAGCTGCTATGTGCACTGCCTGGCCGATAACACATTCAGCTCAGGGTAGTTAGGAACCCCCTACACTATTTAGTATGGCTGCTGTACATATAAGAGTTTGGAGGCGCTGAGGGGGGATGTTGGTTGGGTTGGTTGGATATAAAGTTTGGGCAATGGTTAGTGCTGCTACTTGTGCGCCACCTACCTCGTGAAAGAAGCACTATCGACTGGCCACAAGGGGGCATTACTGTTCTGTTAGTGAGTTCCTTAGAATATTGCACATAATTTTGCATATATATGTTATCAGATTCCAAAACCATGTACATGCATGGTTGAGTAACGTCAGACTCTTCATAGTAATTGTTATTGTAGACCTAGATGTGAAGCGTCAGCAATACTCGGTCGTGATCATATTGCTAACCATAATAAGGCATCATAATGGGTGGTCCGAGCATATTGGACAGAATGACATTTGGCGAGCTGCCATAGAGAAAGTCAAAAGGAAAGGACATGAACCTTTGGTTGAATAACAGGACTCCTATACTGCTGCACACTTTGAACGGTATATACTAGTACCGTTTTATTTGTGTGAGATATGCATCAAAAATCATCACAACATACTAAATTTAAACAATGTCAGGCTTTCAGTGTCTGGTAAGTAACACACTGAAAACCTAAATTGAAAATACCTTAATTGACAACATCATTGTGACAACCTTAGGTCATCACATCTCTCCAACAAGACCCAAGCTCGTCAAAATGGCGACCTTAAGTCTTCACATTGGTTTTGACACATTGGGTTGTCCGTTGATGCCCTTAGGTTTTCGATTTAGGTATTGTCAATTTGAAGACATAAATTCATCAGCAATGACGACCTTCAAGTCCATATATGCCTCATGAACCTTGGGTCTGATGAACTCAGATGTGGCGACCATGAAACCCCTGAGGTTTTCAGTGCCCATGGATGTTGATTAAAAAAAAAGAAAACAAACTTAAGGAAAAACGTCTTGTTAGAAGTCTACCAGGAGTAGTACTATAGAACTAGTAGTTGTCGCCTTGGTAGTAGTATAGTAGTTGTATTACCCGGTAGGTCGCTGCACGAGTTGCCCACCCCTTAACCCTGGCAAGGCCACATAGTGCTTTAAGACACTATGCCCTTTTTGTCCTCATGATGCATAAATGGAGCAGTGGAGCCAGGCTGCAATCATGCATCATGTCGACCCTTCTGGAGTGAACCAACCCAATATGGTCAGCATGAGGCATGAATGCAGCTCTGGCGGGTTACTCACCAGGGCTTCATTCATGCATTATGACGACTAAGAACAAAATGTATCAAAGCACTATGCAGCCTTTGAAGGGTTAAGGGCAGTAGAGGCAGTCACCAGCGGCAGCCCTGTCCCTGCACTGTTGTCCTGCCAGGCATTGATCGCGCGCGGCCTTATCATTTCATGCATGGCCTGTGGGCAGGGATTAGTGCACCCTTATCAGGGCCTGTATATCGGGCCGCCCCAGGCCCCTCTGGGTGCCCCCAGCAGTACTTCCAACAGCCGGTCGCCACCCCACCCCCCAAGCTAACCTCGCCCCACACTTGTATGCACAGGTCCCTGCCTCGATAGCCTTTTACACATTATCATTTGTAACCTTGGATGCTTGCTATGGACGCCCTGCTCACCAGGCTCTGCTCAACTACCATAGGTTGTATACTGTATAGTAAACTATTATTATCACGTGCCGTCGCGTCTAATCTAGTATGGTGTATTCTATGGCATTGGGGAACGTCTAACAATTATGCTACTGTTTTTTTAGACATTTCCAGGACCCACACACCCCTTCGTCGATTTCATAAAAAGTATGTGTATGCCAGACCAAACGACCCCCCACGCCCACCACCCACAGAGCAGTGAGGTATAGTTGCTTAACGTTCGCTACTGCTAGTGTCTCCCAAGACTCTAGACTGGTTTTGATAATGTTGATTCAATTATGAGTAGGAATCAATCTTTGAATGAGCTAATGGGACTATGTTGACTTGGTCAATACTGCAGATGACTGTCATTGCGCCTATGATTGCCTGGGGCTTTATGACTATGAAAGTGAAATATGACTCAGCCAACATTGCAAATAATACAGATTGCCTTCCAGGATTTCTTGAACACATTACATGAGTATGTTTATTTGTCAAATCATATTGCGTTAGTCAAATACTATATATACTTTAGCGGGTTTATTTTCTCTCGTAAGTGCACCGCTGGCTTTATTTCCATGAGCGTATTCAATATACAACATTATATTTCAGTTTTAATATGAAATATCAAATGTGTTATACGCAAATGTACAGCATATACTTGTCATTAAACCATAGCTCGCTCCATACATACCATGTACACAAGGGCCTATTATGAGTAGTAGACGTATTCAATGATCCCCTTTTCTACACAAATTACAGTTTCCAATCCCTTTCAAGAGGTTGAACCTCCTTGAAGCGCAGTCTGTCTAAAAGGCAATGGGTAGCAGTTTGCAGGCATGCCAGCTACTTTGCCTTCTCGATTGGTTTTTGATCCCTCGATGCCAAATCGATTCTACTATAGTTGCAGAATTGTCACTAATGCCCTGGATGTCCTCGATTTAGACTACAAAGAAATAGAATCCAGGTGTTTCCTGGAAAAATAGACATTTATCGATTTGTCAGGTGGGACTGACTGACACACAGCATCCTCATTCATTTGGGTGACATTGAGTAGATCCCATTTATGGTTCTAAAGAAAGGAAGAACTAAAACATGCTCAGGTCCAGGAATGTATGCCATTCATTAATGCACAGTACGGGCACAAGAGCATACAGCAACCCGGGAAACTTAGATAAGGTTTAGTGTTGATTTAGATCCATTGCAGTTCGGAAATATGATGGCTGGGGAAAAAATCAACCCTCATAAAATTAATCATATTTTCCTTGCTCCCTATTCAATTCCCTCTGATGTAGCATATATGTTTGATCAAATAGTCAGATTAAAACTCAAGGTCTGCAATCCGGAGTGCATGTAGTTAATTTCACTTATTTTGAAATACACTGTGACATACCTATAACCAGGCCCCATGAAATCTTCCTCTCATCTACATGCACTTTCACCGTCCCTGGATCGTGCCCTAAGTGTGACATTGTAACCATGTATATGGGGAGTATTTTAATAGCTTCCAACGTTAAATACTTAGTAAGTCTATATGGCATAATGCCAATTCCAGATGTAGAACAACTGCTGGACATGTGAGAATAATGCAGTTGGTGGTATGGGAAGTAGGTCAGCTACCACTTTACAGGTTGGCGATGAGTGAGTAGCTCCTACATCAGGGGCGCACCCTGGGGGCAGGGTCTCTAACCCTTTAAGGGCCGCATCCTGCTTTAATGTTAAGTGGTCATCATGAATGTAGCCCTGGCAAGTAACTCGCCGACGCTACATTTATGCGTCATGCCGACCCTTTGAAAGTGCGGCTATCCCGTAGGATTTGTAAAATATATTATTTGAATATAGCCCTGGCGAGTTACTCATCAGGGCTGCATTCATGCATCATGCTGACAAAGGGCATATCTCATTAGAGCACTATGCGACCCTTAGAGGTTAGGCTAACATGGGTTCCATCAGGGATGGGTTATTTAGGACAACCCAAAACACAGGCTCAACAAAAGGTTCGTGAGTCAGACCACACTGACATTTAAAAAGGTACTTATCTGTAGGTTTCAGAGGATGCCCCGAAGCTGTTCAAGCTATTCTGTCCTAAACATGCCATGTCCTTTTTCAAAATATGTTATAACTAGTAAAGATTCTCAATTCCTTATGTTTTCACATATTTTGTCTTTCTGTCACCATTGTAATTACAACTTTACTTATTTTTGCTACAGCTTTGCTTATAGATAGTTTACAGCTCTAAATGTCACTGTTGAGGATAATTATATTTTGAGCGCTGGTCTCAGATTTGGATGATCTGTTGGCTGTATAGACGATCAATCACAGCAATGGAGTGCAGCTGCTGGATGACTATCCTCTGTCGACCGGACCACTGTGTATCACAGCCATATCCAGTGGCTTATTTTGAGAAGCGGTTTGTAAGTATCTCACAATCCCGCTCTAATCCACTACATGTATACTGTCTGAGCTATACTTTCACATACGTCTCCTCCAGTCCAAGATGACAGAGCTGCCTCCAGTGTTCCTCCAGGCTCTCACACCAGCCATGCTACATCCCAGTGGGCACAGAACATTGAATCAACATTGATAAACAGTTGTCAATGTTGAATCAATGTTGATTCAACATTGATTCAACGTTGACCTGAATTTTGTGCCCACTAGGATGATCAACTCCACCTGGTCATTAACCTTTTAAGAGCAGCATAGTGCTTTAATATACCCTTCTTAAAGGGCCGCTATGATGCATGAATGCAGCGCTGGACACTAATTCGCCAGGGCTGCATTCATGCATCATACCGACCCCTTGTGAGTGTATCAATCACGTTGGGTCGACATAATGCTTTCAGAATGCAGTAATGCGAGTTAGTAACCAGGGCTGCATTCATGCATCATGACGGCAAAGGGCATACTGTATTTATCTAACAGGCGACCGTTAAAGGGCCATTCTGTGAGCAGGATTGATCAGAATTACTTCCATATTTCCCCCCTATCCATGCCCATTGTCATGTAATCTATATATTTCGTTATCATCAATAAACTCGGTGCAAGCTTCATCATGAGCATATTTCTTCACAACTCAAACAGTATAAAACGGGACGCTGGAGACGATTGTACATTTATAGCCTCTATTACGCATTGATAGGCTCGGTATTTTAGGACCATTCCTCCACGGCTCACCATTGATCTTATGGGTGTGTGTGACGATGGCAAGAAGGCAGAAGGAGACTACTCTTTAAGGGTTGTTCTGTGTCGTGTTCCATAAGTCAGCAAGCAGAGGCAGGTTCCCTGACTTTAATTACAACCAGTGCAAAGTAGGGCGGCCGCTGGAAGTCTTAAGAAATTGAACATTAGACGGATCTAAAGTAATTAAGAATTCCATTAGGACAAGGCCATGCTAATTTGGGTTTTACTATACAAAGGACTCAGACATTAGAAACCCAGCAGACGAGGGGGGGCCAGGAACAGCTCAGTTGACATTCTCCATGTGTTATAGAATGAGTAATTTAGACAGTGCGTGTATATTATGACTCCTTTTGGTATGGCCCAAAACTGATTCATAATTCATATTCAGCAAATTCATAAAAGTGGCGCCAGGGTATTGTTGTAGAAAGATCTAGCATAGTTATTCAGGGAATATACTGTATTTAAACCAAATCTAGGAACGCAACCATTGAGCGTGCCTAACACGGCATATATAGCCTATATGCTACTATGCAATTGGGACTTTGGACCGGGCTGTCCGGTCAAGCTACACAGAAGAATGCCCCTCGTGTATCGCCCATGGGTCATTGTGGGACAATGAGAAGGGACTGAGGAGTGACTAGGCCGTGCAGCTAGCACATGTTTGCCGGCCTCCAGGGGCACACAAGGCCGGCAGGGGTTGGGTTAGGTACTGGAGGAGTGCCCTGGGGGTGCCCTGGTGCATGTAGCGACTACTGACCTTGGTTTTGGCTATGTGACTGCTGGACTCCTGCCGCCCTACTGTCTGCCCCACAACATGGCAGCACAGATCCTCACGTGTTATCACGCTATGACCTTTCTCCTAACTCCCCATCCAGTGCCTCAGTTAAAACTCGTCTACCATCTACCTACACCCCTTTCACGAAACCACAGTGAACAGGGCTGTCCGGAGGGCATTTGGTTTTGCAGTGACACGTCATATCTTTAGCCCATGCACATGACACACCATGTAATAAAATAATCGAAAGTAACACTAGGAGTATGAGGGACGATCGAAGATAAGGGTACTGAATAGAAAGTAGAGGGGGACAATAGCAATATATTCCTGTTTATAGGCCTATTTTCTTATTTGCTTCTGTTTATCATTATGTGTTCTATATATGTATTTGTATTGACCTTACGGGTGTAAGTGTAAAACATAGCAACATAGGAAGCATGCATACCTAAGGACACATGCAGGGGTTGGGATGGGTGAAGGGGATAAGGTCCCGTGATCGGGTACACGAGGGGTCCCAATGAATATACAGAGTCGGTATTGCCGGGCGGGCAGGCGGGCGGAGGAGCTTGATGGGCAATGCTAAAAGGGGAATGCAACAAGAGAAGGTCCAGAAGCAGTTGGCCATACACCCCTCCCCCCCCCCCCACCACACACACACCGGACCTGTGGGACGTCCCAGACACATGCCGCCCTCACTTATTGACCCTTACCGGAAATAGGCGCCACCGGAAGGCGCTGGTCACCGCGTGACCTGAATGTTCCGTCTGCCGCCGCTGCCACCAGAGTGGCGCTGCGGTCGGCCCTTAAGCCCAATGGACAGGAGGAGGTCATTCTCCTACTGGAGAAAGATTAGAAATAAACCAACAAGACCTCGTTTTTTAAAGCAGGTCGCCATCAAAACGCTTTTAGGTCGGCCGGACCTGGGATGTCCTTTATTATTATGTAATGGGGAATTCTTCCCTTTCAAACTGATACCGGAAATGAAACGTCCGCTGGTTGACATGACTACACTGATCAGTGCGTATAGCAGGTAGGGGGTGATCAACCGATTCCCTCCTCCCCATCTTAATGAGGACGCTTGTTTTATTAATGGTTCAAATTGCGGACAAAGAAAGAAGAATTCTGCAGCTTTCTCCATCTGGTGCCCGGCCCTTTGATCGAGGTGTTTGTCAAAAAGTGGGAATTATCGTCGACGGCCGTTTCCAATTATCTCGCCATTCTAGCCTCGCTTTCGATCCAGTCTTAATTAATGGCGACGCCAATCAGCAGGCCTTCAGTTCGGGACGCGGCCGCTACTGGGCGCCACCGATGAGGAGGCGGGCAGTCCACTTCCTCCCCGTCACTCGGGCTGAATTGATGGCGACAGCAGACGACAATTAGGACACGCGTTCGGCGGCAAGAAAAGCGCGGGAAAGGCGCGCGTCTGCTATTACATTGATGCGCTCAGTGTTGGAGCCGGTGGTTGGTGTGTTTTAGACGGGATCCATGAGTGCTGCACTCTGGTCGTTGGCTTATTGGTGATTGACAACTTGAACATAGCTACATATTTAGATTGTCATACCTACCGTCAACTGGCGGAGTAATCGATGGCAGCAGGCGCGGAGTGATTATAGTATCAGTATCAGGCAAGTGGCAGGCAATGATAACAGAGGATATACCATGAAAGCATTAATCAACGCTTATAATGTGGAGTGCCAGTACAATGCCATATAGCATAACATATACATGTGCTATATATAGATACATATCGATTTTCATTGAGATGAAAATAGAACAACGGTTATGACTCCATGACCAACAAATATTCCAGGCCAGTTGATTAAAAATGTCCACCCGTTTCACACAAGGTGAAATGAGCGGAAAGAAATTGGAATTAAATCAACGCAGCGAAAGATGAATCCAATCGAAAAGAAATCCCCTTAAGCACCGTGGTTGCTCATTAAACCAGAATGGGGAGATTTTAATTTTTAAAAGAAATGAGATTTACTGAAGTGTATGATGTGTTGATCTTACGCCGTTAACATGTGGTGACGGCAGCGTTCATGACGTAACTCTTTTATGAATGAACTGCCAGGGAAAACCCTACTGGCTGTTCAAAGAGAGGAGGAAAACAACTGAGTCAGATTTCCTTATCTTTTTTGAGAGTGTTCCATCTTGAAATAACATTCAATTATCTGGCTCTTTCTTTGAATAATACATAAATGACCAAATACACTGTTCTTGATGGCGTAGCTGCTGTACATTGTGTGGGGCCCTGCACACAGAAAAGCAAAGGAGCCAAATGTGTCTCCCACGTGGTTCTGGTAAAATAGAGTGTCAAACAGCTACTGACTCTGCTTAAATGAAGGGTCAACTTGGGTTGACACTGATAGTAGAGAGTCAACTCAAGTTGACCCTTCCTAATACATGTATAAGCAGATTCATTTGCTGTTCGACTCTCTATTTCACCAGAGCCACATGGGAGACACAGTTGACACTTTACTTTTCTCTGTGTGGTTGCATTGGCAGTAACATGACCACACAATTACGTAGCATATTCTTATGATATACTTGCAATTTACCCCTACTGGTGAATAAAGGATGATTATGACAATTTACTAAAAATATAACAGTTGTTCATCATAATGTAGAATTAACTTTCAAAGAGTCAATTTTTTCATTGGCTGGTCTGGATGATTGATTGAGTAATTGTTAAAATAACTGATGTATTTCCTCTATTGTATCCCTTATAAGGGGGGTAGATAACCATCGCACTCTCCTGATGCCTTTGTCTAGGGGTGACGAATAACCTCTACCCTCTTGATGTCGTTGTGGGGATGTACATCCAGTGCATGAATGTTTGCATTTAGTCAATTTTAAGATGCTTTGAAGGGACACTTTAAGGCAGCAAATTGTTCTTTAAGCATGTTTAATTTAATGTAATGCAGACATTCATGCAGCTATTTTAAAAGTGAGGTTCTGCCTGGGTAGTAGGGGTGGACTCGGGTAAAATAGTGTCTTCATTCATGTGATGTTACATGCTATTCTTGTTCAATGCAAGGGAATAAAATCACTCCCGCTCACAACACATTCCTCTTATAGCCTGCATGCCTTCAAATCATGTCCTGTAGAAAAGTTCAAGAAAGTTAGTTGCTCACAACCTCCAAGTCCAACCCATACCCCTTAACATGCTGCACCAATCCTGATATACCCAAAACATGGCATGTGGCGGGGCATCCCAGCTGAGTTGGTCCCACTCGGCCAGATTCCGGCGATTGAACCCCCATCGGGAGGGTCATTACTCTCTGTTGCCGAGCTGGGTCATTGGTAAACGGCTCCATTTCCTTGTCTCTTAGGGAAAGTGGAGTCTTTTGGCGATTGCCTTTTTGTCTCGACAAAGAGAGCGATTGCCTGCTGGCATGACATGCTTCGTGAAACAGCCAGTTAACAGGCAAAACGGCGCATTCTGTAAAAGGAGCAGGACCTAGAGTTTCAGCTATGAATGCTAAGTGGGAGTGGAGACAAATCTAATAGTGGTCCACGGTGGTTTGGGGGCAGTCTATTTGGATTGGTATTTGATCTAAGGGAAATAGGAAAAGAATGATGTAGGTGTACGTTTGCGTGTCAGTTGATTTAGCAATGCCACTCACGATAGCAGGTAAGGCTGAGGTCTGTGACTGCTTTTGAGAGCAACTTGTGGATTGCAATAAAAACTCGTGGATGGCAATGGAAAATACTGTCGTTCCATCTGAAATACTACAATATCTATCTTTTAATATAAAAAGAATAAAGATGGTAGAAGTTCATATGTATTACAGAAAGGAAACAAAGAAATAGTGTCTGGTTAATTATTGTCAGGAAGGGCATCCACACTACAGTTGTCTTATAACCCCCTTAAAAGGCAATTTAATACAAGTCGCAGTATACCAATGTATGGTCACTGTCCTATGTATAAGCAGCCTGCATGGTTTTGGAGAGGCCTAGATACATAACCGGTTAGTGTATGGGGTGAGATTGATCTCAGTATCTATCTTTTGTAAGGACAGTGAGACTTATGCGCTTCTATACTCTGTGCCACCCTAGCCTGAAATACCGTCATATATAGATATATCATTCAGCCCTTACCCAATGCACCCATCACATTTATACACCCCTAACCCTTCCAACCCTGGTGCCCACCCCAGCTCTGTTAGCCCCAGCCAAGTGACAGGCCGCAGGCCCCTGCACTCAGCATTAGCATCATATGGGGACCTCATCTGCGTTTTCAGTCCTCGAGACTACTCCTCAACCCATGAAATGCAGGTAAAAGAATATATTGTTATGAGGACATACTACGTAACACCGTATTCATTTTAGTACTTCGAGGTAAAATATCGCTAATTTAAAAATCCAAGGAGTCTGCTAAGAACAGACCCCTTGTATTTAAATCCAAGGAGTTTCTTAGAGAAAAAGAGCTTTATTTTCAAATACAAGCTTGTTTAAAAGACATAGAGAAAGACCCATATTCCGCGATTTTCAGAACGCGGGTGACGTCCTATGTGGGTGTTATGGAGTACAGGGGGCAAGGGGGAGCGCCCTATAGTATATAGCAGGCCAGGAGGACAGGTCAATACGCCTACTGACCAGCACCAGGCAATCCGCGTGTCCGATTACCCATCTGTAAGATGCCCGGTAGCAGATTAATTGTGTGTGATGCGGCGGGTGACGGGCGGGGCATTGTCCGCTGACCCTGGCCAGCTGCTCCCAGCCCCTATTGAGCTGCTACCGCCCACAACTGAGCTGCTCCCAACCCCTGCCGATCCCGGCGCCCGCACAATCTGTCTGTGTGGGCGGCCGGGCGTGAAGGGGCTGCCCTGCATTGTATAGCCTGGGACCAAGTGTGACACTAGACCTTCTGTATGTGTCACCTGACCATACCTTTCAAAACAGCTGGAGCTATTTCTTTAAAAAATCTGCTTATTTCTATATCTGCTTATTTCTATATCTTTTTTTAGGGGTTTCCGAGTTTACGCAAAGCCTGGCTAGTGCGTTTCCGTTTAAAAAGCTAAAGCAGAATTAAAATCTGACCTACCGATCATGAACTTTTCGCCATGTTATCTCAAACAACACTTCTATTTGGTCTAGTCCGGGCTTTAACATTGACGCAACCAGACACAGGGGTACCGCGGAGTATGGTATTTTGAAGCACAAGCCCTAGGCCTTTGAAGGACTTTGGTTATTCTTCCATGAAGGAAATGAATATGTCGGGCTTGTTCATGAATGCAATCTCATGCACAAGGACTATTCCTCGCATTTATTCACGTATAGTATATCGAGGTATAATCTTGGTTGTGGTTGGTTACAATCACAAATCGGTATTCCATTTTACTGTCCTTGATACCCTAAATTAGGAATAAACAGTTGGCAGTATGTTCATTAACCATATTTTAGTTTCTCCCTCTACCCCTTGGGTACAAAGATCCAAAGTTTATAAAACTTACTTTCAAATTTGAGGAGAAGCAAATACCGGTAGTATTTACCTACAGCAATTAAAATGTAGCAGCGAGGGTATAATTCTTTTTCGGAGAGCACAATAATATTTCAGCCCTGGGGACCAGCTGTAACACAATGCGTTTAGGGTAACTTTATTAACTATACTTTATTTATATTAGAAGTAGAAGAGACGCAAACCCTAATAAAGGCGTCTCATGACTGATTAAGGTATTCAACGGCTATGGCATCAGAAAAAAGTCATTATGGCGATAAATTTGATCTTGTGTTTCAACTTTTATGCTCATTAGTAACCATTCACGAATACTATGCAGTACATTTAGTGTTGTTCTTCACGGTGAGTGGTACTAGCATTCAATACTGCTTCCACTGGGGTGCACAAGTGGAGTTCAGGCATACTGACGATTTTAGAGCAGTGATGGAATAAAAGACTAGACATCTTCTAATCGATGTGATTGCGATTATAGAAATGTATATTAAACCCAGAAAAGTACGATCAAGACTACCGGTATACTATTTGTTGGGAAGGCCTACATTACGTTTCACAGCCAAGGTGATTTAACAAAAAGCGATAGATATATGCTGCAGTGTATACTGACAAAGAAAAATAAGAAAATGATCTGAACATCAAAAATATGATTACAACCTTACACGTTTCAAGACGATACCTACATAAAAGTAATATTTATTCTATTTCCTGTTCATGTGAGATGTTATATAGGAGTTCTTTACACGACGTACAATCCCGTTAGAATGAATGATAAAGCCTACCCTGTGGAGTTGCAGATGATCTGACCAAACAAAAAGTAAATCATTAATTTAGAGATGGCAATGTTGGGCAACGATGCTGTCGTTAGATATAGCCCATAATTCAAAACCTATAATAGGAATCTGGAAGAAGAGTTCTCTACCCGCTAATAAATCAACAATCTTTACGGCTATTTAAATTGCTACTAAACAAAAAGTGGATGTTGTGTTATCTATTATGAATAAACGACAAGAGTCAACCCTTCAAGGGTGGCATAGTGCATTCATGCAAAATACAATGTGTGGCCATACTGCATGAATGCAACACTGTCGAGGATAACCTGCATGTGGAGCATTCATGCATCTTGTTGACGCTATGAACTTGATATAGTCCTGAAGTGTGGGCATGATGCATCAATGCAGTGCTAGCGAGCTTTTCACCGGCAGTGCGATCATGTATCATGACGACAAATCTTTCAATTGGAGTCTAAAAGTAAGCGCATATCGACAGCATCTATTATCAATCAGCTATTTTAGAGGTGCTGATGTGAAATCATTAGGGAACATGGAAGATGAATACATAGTTATGTGGGCAGATTTGCTAACAGTTTACGTCATTTTGACATTATTCTGATGGACTGTCGTCACTCTGAGAATATGACTTAACTGCTAATTCTGAAGGAGGTAAGTAAGAAAATGTCTACATTATAATGGGGCATCCGCTATACTGGCACTATGCATACTTGATCAACCATATTATGTGATCTGATGATATCATTATCAAACCTCTTTTAATATTAACCAAATATATTGCTACCGAATCATACCAATATTCTTAAAAACCTATTCGTGCAAAATCCACCTAGGAGACAGGGAATTCGATCATCAATACAAATGTCTGATGCATTGTTATAACTAGAGGAAAAATGATTACGGAATAATCCAATCACGAGGCTGTGAGACAATCAGAGAGCTTGCACCAATTCCATTTACCTGAAGTACTTTTGCATTCAAAACATAAAAGACGACACCCAAATTGTGAAACCAGACAGGTTTAACAAGACCCTGGTGATTGCCTGCCACAATAAGTAAGGGGTCCTCAAATCCAGCAACATCGGAAAATGAGAGTAAAGACACCCTCTGGCATCACCTTCTCAGATTGTCTCACACTGGGACGTGAAACCTAACACCCAGAGCAGCTGTGGTCGCCAGGGCACTGAGAAGAGAAAAGGTAAAGGGGCCCCAGTGTAGGTTATATAACAGGCTGATGTAAAAGATGGGAAAGATAGGCCGATGTTGTGCTCTGGACTGAAGAGCTATTTTCATTCGGCAATCCAATACAGGTAGACTGAGACCTGTGGCATTTTACTAGGTCTCAAACGTACCTATACCATAAAGAAACCATACGTCCTCTGTTCACACATTCAGTTATTTTCATCCTTTTCCCTCCGAAATGGTCATACCTTCTGCTTCCACTTACCCCTACCTAAGGCAAGGTGAAGCTAGTAAGAGTGCTATTCAAAAAAAAGAGGCAGAAGCAAGTGGTAGACAACTTATGTTATATGCTGGTTGGGGGATATCGACGTTGCAGTGGCCACAGGCAATGGCTTGTGGGAGTGAATGAGAAGTAGCATGGTAGGGGAAGGGCCACAGGAAAGGGCCAACTTTCTTCACCAATACTAAGGGGATTAGACCAGATTCAGTCGATAGGGGGCGGTGGGGGTTTCATTTTAATTCCCCCGCAGCGGCTGGTGCCCGCCAGTAGACCCAACCCGGAACAGGTTGGGGTGGTAATAAAGTTTATTTGATTCGTTCATCTAGATGAGCACGTATAGCTGTTGCTCCAGGGTGCAGGGCAGCAGGCGGCGAGCTATATAGGGAGTCCTCCAGGGCATGGACGTGAGGGTCAGGACAGGAGACATAACAGCGCCTTACTCCTTTTCATCGGTATAGGGAGCGTGTGGGGAAATAGTGCAATGAGAACACGTTACTATCGAAGGAGAAGGGGTTCCAGCCTGACTCTCTTTCCAAAGTCAGGCATGTAGTCGAAATAACTCCCTTTAGAGAAACAGTGTAGCGTTACCTGACTCATTTTAAAATGAAATCAGGCTAGTCTCCTTCACTTCCAACCTTGCCTAAAAGGGATCTATATGTCTATAGAAAATCCCGGATGCGGGAGGAAGGGCCGGGTCGAGCAGTTTTTGATGTATTTGCAAGAGAGCCAGGAAAAGCTAGATTTTTCCTGTTATCTTGTACACTTATTTATAATCATAGCATAATTATGGGGTAACATTGTTTATGCAGGTATATCCGTAGGAAAAGGAGGGAATATGGGTGTCAAAAGGCCAAGGACGGACGATGGACGAATATCCAGGGCAATAGGAAATGACGGCTGCTGCCCAATATTGTCCTCTGCTGCCCAGTGCTGTCGGCTGCTGCCCAAATACAGTCCCCTGCTGGAAATTGCAGGGCATTGCCAGCAACTGCAGGACAATTGGCCAAATGCTCCCCTGAGCTGGCCAGTAATGTCTTAAGCTGCCTACTCCAGTGACCAATGGCCAATTGACAATGGCTGTAGCGGGAGAGTTGTCGAAGAATCAGAGTACAAGAGGGAGAGTACTGCATGGAGGCGCTGGCACCCACCCAACATGTTTCCACTATCTTCAAACCAATGCCTTGCACGGCTAGTTTAGATGAGCTTACGAACACTAGGACGTACTTATGTAAAGAGCTAATGACGTTACGGCACCGGAAGCACGTGGGCGTCACAATGACATAAGATGCCTGCAGCTCACACTTCTGAATTTGTCTCGTTAACCCTTTAAGATCCGATGTCTCTAAAAGATGACATTTGTCATGATGCCCCAATGCAGCCCAGACGAATAACTCGCCGGTGCTTCATTGGTGCATCATGCCAACCCTTCGGGAGTGTTGACGATTGCAGGCTACCTCCACGCCAAAGTTATCCAAAGTTGGGTCATATTGTTTCATTGTCAAAACTGTATTCCAATGATGCGAGAGTGCTGGTCCATTTTCAGTGGACACAGAACATTGAATCAACATTTAAAAAAATGGTTGACAATGTGCATCCAATGTTGATACAACATTTTTTGTCCACTGGGATTAGCCATGGGTTCCATGTTGGTAGTGAATGTGTTGACTAGATTAGGATGATGTACAGTGTATACCCTTCGTCGTAACAATGATATCCATAGGACGTCATTGGCTATAGGTACATGAAGGCAGGCGGAAGCCACATACTGTTGTGACAAGGTCATTGAGTACAAAATGGCGGCTCTGAGTGCACAGAGCCTTAGGCCGCGTCTTAACGCCGACTGCTGGCGTCCCCTAGCGGTACAAGCGGCAGAATGCAATTTGGTACACATGGCCGACAACAAAGGCCCACTGATCAATGCTTCACTTATATGAACCTTTCCTCTTTCAGTAATGGCGGGATATAAGGGACAAAGGGATAAAGCAAGCCCCACTATCTAATTATGAGTGTAAAGAAATAATGAAGATATAATTATGTTGATGTTCATCTGAAATGGCAATTTGAATATAGTTGAGACATACAGTAATAAATATAGAGCTTTGAACACATTTAATCTCATTCTGTTGTGCAAACTATTCCTCTGGTTATATTTACGTTAAATTCCTCCTATCACACGACCTTTGACCTTCAAATTTCACAAATACAATTCTATTCCTGTAGTTCTATTACAAGAAGTATTGTAACAACAGTTCCAAATCTGACTCAATTACATCGTGTCTGGGTCCTCAAAGCAATTCCTAATTACCTGTTTTTGGTTTGGACCAGTGGAGATTACCTTAAGCCTTTCTATTTTAGTCTTAATGAATCGCTCGGCTGGTGGTTGAGGTCTACGTTGCGGTGTGTGATCGTTAAGCACTAGGATGGCTACAGACTATAAACGGTTCTATTTTTGACATGGCCTTCACAACTCGAAAGGCATAGTAATGTAATTAGGTGTTACTCATGTAGAACGAGCTACTTCTCATAACATTAGCTCATTCTCACATGAGTCACTCGTTGTTTCCTTGAAACATGGCATTTAACCTGGTTCAGCCGGAGCGGGCCCTGTCAACCTCCTGACCAGAGTTTGGCTGTATTGGTTTTAAAACTATTCCACTGTCCTTTAAAGACGATGTAAATAGATGCCAGGGGCATCCCTTTCTACGGACTGATGCGGCTCATTACAAATCGCTTATTCAGGCCAGCCATTACTATACACTGACTCAACATCTGCAGTGGCCAAATGTGTTTCCAATATCTATATCCGTTGATGGTTGAGTCATGGTGGTTCACTTAACTAAGATACCACTGTACCGAGGACAACCATTCGGTTCAGAATTACAGGGAAAAATGGAAATCATGCGCAACTAAAATAACCTCATGTTCGGGCGAGGGTACGTTGAATATGAGTTGAAATAGGAGAATGCCGAAAAACACGGAGGTGCGTGTTTTATCTATCCTTTAAATGTTGGAAGTACAGTGGTACATGTGGTACACTGATATTCTTTGGCTCCCTATTCTACCAGCCTAGGTTAGTTAATATTATCAGGTTGGTCAGTACAGACTAACTCACCTTAGTCTTTCGATTTTAGGCTAGATGGTTGGTAATTCCCATTAACAGCTGAACCCTGAAAGTACACAATCTGTCCGAGCCACTGCATGGGGTCAGTTGGAGACTTCCCGAATCAGCGGATCCTCCTTTTCTTATCCTGAAAGTTTAGGATGTGCTATATGTATTGGCCTTATCACTAGGGTACATCGGTTTGGATGTGCTAAGTAGTGCTAAGTGCCAGAGGCATTAGTAATACAGCAGAACCTAAATACAGTATAAAAAGTAGGGTTTTTTTTCGGCTGGTATACAGTAGAATCTACTGTAGGTGTGCAGTCTTTGTAGGTCCACAGTAGAAGATGTACAACCTGGAAGAATAGATGGTAGAAAAAATGTATTTAAATTGAACGACTACATCTGCAATACTCAGCTTTTTCACAGGTGTCTGTGGAACAGCATGACTAAGGAAGTTTACCACGACAGGAACCCCGATGGTGTTTGATAGAGACATATTCTGCCAATTTACACAAGAAGTTGAAATAAACTTAAAACCTTAGCATATAATGGTTTCCACCTGCAATGCTCCAGCGATTACAAATATGTTCACACTCCTACTGGAGCCATATATGTACCATATCGAACCACAAGTCACTCCCTTCCTATCAGCATACATACCATCCAGGACTTTGTTGCTGTCTTGCTTACTTTGGAGCGTGTTGGTTAAGCCCTGACTAAGGACGTAGGATGTAAGTAAAGCTTGTCATGTATGGTGGCCCTGGAGGCTCACGTAATTTTTTTTATTAAAAGTGAAGTTTTTTTTTTCAAAGTGAAGTTTTTTTTTTCAAAGTGGAGTTTTTTTTTCAAAGTGGATTTTTTTTTTTTCAAAGTGAAGTTTTTTTTCAAAGTGAAGTTTTTTTTTTTCAAAGTGGAGTTTTTTTTTTCAAAGTGATTTTTTTTTTTTCTAAGTGATGTTTTTTTTTCAGTGATTTTTTTTTTTTTTTTGTCTTCAGAAAAAAAAAAACTTTTTTCAAAATGAAAAACTCACTGTCACTGTCAAGCTGATGGATGCCAACTTGTGACAGCTATCCTTAAGCATTGGGATGCACTACATGTGGCAATTTATAGGATCCTGTGTGGAAATCTACACAGGGTAAGTGGCCCGCATGATAACTGGCCTTGGGATAAAGACATCCTTGCCCATTGGCGCCTTTCAAGTGGCCCTTTCCCAAGAAATTGGCCCTTTGGCCCGGTAAAAATGTATGACAGGTATCCTTTAACATTGAGACTCAACATATTATAGCATTGTTATATGGGATGCTAGGTGATAGCTGCCTCTTGAGTGGTCAATTTGCCTGTTGAGTGGCCATTTGGCTGCCGTAACTGGCCCCCGTGACTGGCCCCTGTGACTGGCCCCTGTGACTGGCCCCCTGTGACACCTTGTGACAGCTATCTTTTCACAATGGAATGGAGTATGTTTATGTGGGCATTCATTGGATCCTATGAGACCAGGTGATAAGCCTGCATGAGAACTGTAGAATATTGGCCCATTGGCCCATTGGCCCATTTTCAAACATGCCAAAAAACACTAAAAAGTTGATATTCTGGAAATTGGCCAATTTGGCGAGAAAATAGGTCAGAATCTCAAAAAGTCGATTTTCCGGGAAATTGGCCAATTTGGCAAGAAAATGGGTCAGATTTTTAAAAAGTCGATTTTTTGGGGAAATTGATCAATTTGGCGAGAAAATAGGTCAGATTTTTAAAAAGTCGCTTTTTTGGGAAATGGATCAATTTGGGGAGAAAATAGGTCAGAATTTTTTTGAGATTTTGACCTATATTCTCGCCAAATGGGCATTCATTGGATCCTATGAGACCAGGTGATAAGCCTGCATGAGAACGGTAGAATATTGGCCCATTGGCCCATTGGCCCATTTTCAAACATGCCAAAAAACACAAAAAAGTTGATATTCAGGAAATTGGCCAATTTGGCGAGAAAATGGGTCAGAATCCCAAAAAGTAGATTTTTGGGGAAATTTGTCGATTTGGTGCGAAATTGGGTCAGAATCCCCAAAAAGTCGATTTTTCGGGAAATTGGCCAATTTGGCGAGAAAATGGGTCAGATTTTAAAAAAGTCGATTTTTTTCGGGAAATAGATCAATTTGGCGAGAAAATAGGTCAGAATCTCAAAAAGTTGATTTGGGGAAATTTGTCGATTTGGCGAGAAAATGGGTCAGTATCTCAAAAAAGTCGATTTTTCGGGAAATTGGCCAATTTGGCGAGAAAATGGGTCAGATTTAAAAAAAGTCGATTTTTTTCGGGAAATAGATCAATTTGGCGAGAAAATTGGTCAGAATCTCAAAAAGTTGATTTTGGGGAAATTTGTCGATTTGGCGAGAAAATGGGTCAGAATCTCAAAAAAGTCGATTTTTCGGGAAATTGGCCAATTTGGCGAGAAAATTGGTCAGATTTAAGAAATAACATCGACTTTTTAAAAATCTGAACCATTTTCTGGCCAAATTGACCAATTTCCCGGAAAAATTGACTTTTTGAGATTTTGACCCATTTTCTCGCCAAATTGATCAATTTCCCGAAAAAATCGACTTTTTAAAAATCTGACCCTTTTTCTCGCCAAATTGGCCAATTTCCTGAAAAATTGACTTTTGAGACTGACCTATTTTCTCGCCAAATTGATCAATTTCCTGAAAAAATTGACTTTTTAAAAATCTGAACCATTTTCTCGCCAAATTGGCCAATTTCCCGAAAAATCGACTTTTTTGAGATTCTGACCCATTTTCTCACCAAATCGACAAATTTCCCCAAAAATCTACTTTTTGAGATTCTGACCTATTTTCTCGCCAAATTGGCCAATTTCCAGAATATCAACTTTTTAGTGTTTTTTGGCATGTTTGAAAATGGGCCAATGGGCCAATGGGCCAATATTCTACAGTTCTCATGCAGGCTTATCACCTGGTCTCATAGGATCCAATGAATGCCCACATAAACATACTCCATTCCATTGTGAAAAGATAGCTGTCACAAGGTGTCACAGGGGGCCAGTCACAGGGGCCAGTCACAGGGGCCAGTCACGGGGGCCAGTTACGGCGGCCAAATGGCCACTCAACAGGCAAATCGACCACTCAACAGGCAGCTATCACCTAGCATCCTATATAACAATGCTATAATATGTTGAGTCTCAATGTTAAAGGATACCTGTCATACATTTTTACCGGGCCAAAGGGCCAATTTCTGGGAAAGGGCCACTTGAAAGGCGCCAATGGGCAAGGATGTCTTAATCCCAAGGCCAGTTATCATGCGGGCCACTTACCCTGTGTAAATTTCCACACAGGATCCTATAAATTGCCATATGTAGTGCATCCCAATGCTAAAGGATAGCTGTCACAAGTTGGCATCCATCAGCTTGACAGTGACAGTGAGTTTTTCATTTTGAAAAAATTTTTTTTTTTCTGAAGACAAAAAAAAAAAAAAAAAATCTTTGAAAAAAAAACATCACTTAGAAAAAAAAACATCACTTTGAAAAAATAAACTCCACTTTGGAAAAAAAAACTTCACTTTGAAAAAAAAACTTCACTTTGAAAAAAAAAAACCACTTTGAAAAAAAAACTCCACTTTGAAAAAAAAAACTTCACTTTGAAAAAAAAAACTTCACTTTGAAAAAAAAAATTTCACTTTTAATTTTTGTTTTTACGTGAGCCTCCAGGGCCACCATAGTCATGGCCATATTAATGGCATTTAGCGAGCCCTGCACCAAACAGCGGCCAGGGGCGCTCTCCGTAGTGAGTGCAGTGTAAACATCAGCTGAGCCGCCATCTCAGGGGGTGCCACAGGCTCCCAGCAGGCCCGGTGGTGGGAGGTGTGGGAGTTGGGTGCAAGCTTAGACTGAAGCAATGAGTGGCTTCACAGGCGCCAGCTAATGGGGTGCTCAATGTTTCAGTAAAAGTTATATACATGTACACAGGCAGCAGTTCAAATGGATTTATCAATAGCTCATTGGTTATTACCATGTATTTATATGTATACACAAAGTAGCCAGACATGGTTTCCTTAGTAACGGGACTATGCTCACCCATTCCCTCCTTCTAATAGTTAACATTTGAATAGTTACGCTGCCTTTACAATGGGTCTTTTATAAATTGAAGCTTCATGGTTTTGAATTTGCCAGTTACCAGCCTAAAGTCCTGCATTTTATTATCTTTCTAGAAGCAGCTGTGCATCGAGAAGACTGTAATGAAAACCTGCGTTGCCACGTAGAAATAACAACCTGACATAAAACACCCCATAGTAACTGCCCTTAAGGCCTCTCTCCACTCCAAGCTCTCATCTCAGCCACCATAACCCTCTGATCCCACCCTGCCACCTCACCCTCTTATTCGCTGGTAGCCTCTTGACCCTGGAGTTACTTTGTCCCCGTTGGCCTGTGTACACATCCTATACAGACTCCCCTTTATGGGGCAGCCTTTGTATTACAGACGGATCTGTGTATTGGATTACCAATATCTCCCAATATAATCCCTTTGTTGGGATCCTGTATGAGGTTCTTGTTATAGGTCGCGAGGCAGGCATTGTACAGCATTGGACTCCCATTTTGAGGCTTTGCTATAATCCTTTAAAATTACCTTGTACAAATAAAACAGCCGAATCCACATTTAACAGGTGCAACCCTATTGGATTTAAAGAGCACGTTAACATTTTAACATGGTTATCCATGGTTTTGCCTTCTCAAATGTGTCTTTGTAGTCACCACCTGGCCACTCGTGTTCCCCTCCCTGGAGGACCTCCTCCATCTTTAAGCTTCCTTCATCCATAGACTCCACAGGACACTCTACCCCATCATCCATCAAGGTTACAAACAAGCCACTTTGTTTCCCATCGTGGTTCTGCATCGTGCAATTCTATTACCTTTTCTGTGTTTTCTGCTGCTGGCTTGTTTCCTTCCAGGACTGCCTGTCCAGGGCCTCTGCTGGCGCTGCTTCTGAATTGGCATTCTCTGTGGCTCCTTTAGCTAACCCTTTAAGGGCCGCATGGTGCTTTAACGTGCTCTGCCTTCTGTCATCATAATGCAGGGATGGGATCTGGTGAGTGCTCGTCAGGGCTGCATTCATGCAGTATGGTCACTCTACCAGCTTGTATTAATCCAGTAGGGCCGGCATGATGCTTGAATGAAACACTGTTGAGTTGCTCACCAGGGCTGCATTCATGCAACATGACGGCAAATGGGCATGCATCTAAAGCACCATACGAAACTTAAAGGATTCTGAGGTTCTTATAGCTTTCTTTCCTCGTCCTTCATAGCCTTGTTCTGCCTGTGAGAAGCCCCTAAAGACTTTGCCATTGCGCCCTTTAGCAGTATTCTATACTTCCTTTCGGCTTGACGAAGCATGTAAGACGACCCTTATAGATTCCAATCCTGGCACTCCAGGGTTTTCTATAGCTTCTAACACCCTCTTCCTAAATCCCCCTAACAGTGGGGCTTTTCCTGTGTGATTTATCAAATCCTCCGGTGGATCCCTCCTCCACAGGCGGCCTAACACCCACTATGCCCCACCCCCAGCCGCCCGCCTACAGAAAGGCTTTTCTCCCCATTATAGGTTCCTCCCCAATTATGGGTTTTACTCCGATGCATTTCTAGGTTTCCTTGGTCCAGTCACTCAACAGTCCCAGAATCGATCAGGATCTGATGATCTACGGCTACAGATAGGGACAGAGGCCTTCCATGGGATCGGCCCTAACCCCAATCTGCTCACGGACCAGCAACATAGGCTAGGAGCAGCTCAGTGGACCCCAGCACATTGTCCTCTGCTCCGGCCTCTCACGAAGCAACCTAGTCACCTTCTGACCCCTGGACGTTGGCCACCCCTGGTTGTATGGACGTTGCTGTGAAGAGTGGACTCTTTAAAAAAATCGTAATCCCTTTTTCTGCAACCTTTTTTTTCTAAAGACATACATGTGATATCTATTTACGATGAAGGCACTTGCCTAGTAGTAGTAGATAGTAGAGCACCAAATGACTGTTCCTAGTCTTTTATATTGTTACATGGGCCTTACCTAGATGGTTCTTCAACGTTTTAGGGAATATCCCACACTTGTCTTGCATCTGCAAGCATTGGTTTATTTCTGCTCCAATGCGTCTGGAGTTTGCCTATAATTAGGCCTGTGTCCACTAGCATATATGAGGCCGTTTGTCGTCCGTTAAAACGTGAATTTGAATACAAATACGAAATATATGTTTTGTGTCCCTGTGGACACAGCTGGACAACAAAATTCTCAAATACAAAAGTGGGAGAGCAATATGCAGGGGTCAAAAATGGACGTCAAAAGTGGGCATTTGAATATCTAACATGTTTGATTTTTAGTGCAGAAATTGGAATATATGCTCTTTATTCTATTGTAAAACCTTGTCCATGTTTGCCCTGGGCAGTCTGGGCAGCAATTTATAACGCATAGTGGACACAGCATACCTGCAGTTAGAGTAGAATATATCTACAAAATATATTCCCAGATATGTACATATTTCTGGACGTCAAAACGACCATATATTCCACTTTCTTTGTCGTATAGTGGACACAGGCCTATTAAGATGTGAAGTATACAAATGAGCCTGTAGTATATATGCATAACGTCAATTCCGCCACAGCGCAGTAATACATAGCAATGCGTTGGTTCCCATAATACAGACTACATCAGGCCATTGGAGGAGGAACTAAACTCAGGGTGTCATCCCCGGTCGGGCATCTACCCCACGTTTCCGTGCCCTAACACTACATATACATAAGCCATCCGAGCCACTCTCCCAAGGCTGACAAGAATACAAATGGATTGTGGAGGAATATCATTTCGGCAGCCCAACCATAAACAAAGAAGCTAATATTCGCGGACTACCTGTTATTGGATTACATAAACCTGTCCCAGGGGCACACCATATATTGGAGCCCCATAGGCTAGACTGGATCCGTGGTAGGCGTCTTATATTGAACACCCAGCGTTACATTGGCTATCCTACCAAGGGGCTGTAATCTTGTCCCCGGGGAACAAGTTTTCGCCTTGTTGGCACCGTTCACGCCTTGGGATAGATGCCTGCTTG
This sequence comes from Harmothoe impar, assembly GCA_947462335.1. Lineage (NCBI taxonomy): Eukaryota > Metazoa > Annelida > Polychaeta > Phyllodocida > Polynoidae > Harmothoe > Harmothoe impar. The sequence continues at coordinate 24,971,170 of OX381709.1, read as the reverse complement.
AGTTCCGCTTCATTTCATAGGAGACCCAACATTGGCTGATTATTGGAAAGATGAATGACAAACATTCCCACCAACTGGAGGAGAAATAACTTCATGGGCGTAATCAAATAGGCCTTCTAACAAAGTGTAAGAGACGTATATTTGTATGTGGGATGAACGGTGTACGGAATTTGATTTCTAAGAATTGAACTGGGGATCATTTCCGCATGATGCTTAATTCAAGTGGTGCTTTCGTACGAAATTTAATCAAATATGAATTCTGACTGCCACAGCTTTGTGGTAGTGCGGGTTCGCTCGTCTTCATGAAATAGTCCCCTGGTTCTAGTTACTGCATGGTACAGATCGAACCCAACTTTTTGTAAGAGGATCGCATTGTCGCATTAATATAACTTAGGTCAATTTATAAATGTGAATATGATTAAATATTGAGATACAATGTGTATAAGGTACTGTGTTTAAAATATCATGCAACTGTAATTGACTCCTGTAAAAGCTACTTCTATATATGCTGTTACTGGCTGAAATGTCATAACAGATAAGGACTTTTTTGATGAACTGTCTCATATGAATATCCGCAAACAGTGTAGATATGAAAAAATATTGAGAGCCTGTATGCTCATGGTACTCTATTGTTTAATATCATACTGTAATACCTGAGATGCCCAATAACAACAGGGTATATATGAAACAACATCATCATATATCATCTCATTGAATTGTACTGTGTTTAGAAAATCATCTTATGAAAATAAACACTTTATAAACTCAAATTGACCTGATTGGTCCTGGTATTTCCTAAATACAATGATCAAACCAGTTCATTACTTATATTTGAATGACTTCAATGCTTGCATACTAGGATGTTTTAGAAATCCGTGTACTTTTTATATTTAGGCCTGTGTCCATTATACGACAAGGAAAGTGGAATATATGGCCGTTTTGACGTCCAGCAATATGTACATATCTGGGAATATATTTTGTAGATATATTCTACTTCAACTGCAGGTATGCTGTGTCCACTAGGCGTTATAAATTGCTGCCCAGACTGCCCAGGGCAAACATGGACAAGGTTTTACAATAGAATAAAGAGCATATATTCCAATTTCTGCACTAAAAATCAAACATGTTAGATATTTTAACGTCCACTTTTAACGTCCACTTTTAACGTCCACATTTTTGTATTTCATTTTTGTATTTCAGAATTTTGTAGTCAAGGTGTGTCCACAGGGAGACAAAACATATATTTCATATTTGTATTCAAATTCACGTTTTGAAGGACGACAAACGGCCTCGTATATGCTAGTGGACACAGGCCTATTGTAACTTGTGCTTTAATTGTAATATCAAAGTAAGCGTATACATTTCAATTGTTGAGGGATAAAGTAACATATGGTGACCCACATGAGATCCATACATGTAGGGTATTGTGCATGGCTTCGATACCAACAAGTAACATCAACATGGAACCTAAGCACAGCTGCAACTGACACAATCGTCTATGAGCCGTTATCCAATGAGACGGCGTTGAACGTCGTATGGTTAATACAGCTCTTTCTCACTGCTGTACCATAAAGTACCACTCTGGGAGTTATTCAGGCGTCATGTGAGGAGTTGTATTGCCTCTTTTGCAGTGAGATATAATAATAAGGAGAATGAATACCAGCTGAAGAACACTTATATAAGGGACACAATGACACGTTGACGACTGTATATGGATTGCCATACTTAATTACGAGGTTTACAACGAGGTCTTGCTGTGTGTTAATCACATTAGCTTCAGGGCACCGAAGTGTCACCGAAACCGATATTCGGCCTATTGAAGGGTATATATATAGAACCTTGTAGACGGCCAATTAAAATGGTTAAGACCTAAATTTAGATCCTTATATATTGTATCAGTATAAATACATGATATATATGTATGGCGTAACGCGCTGCTGCTTGCCGGGCCTGTGTCCAGTACCATTTATCTGGCTGCTTGTTGTCCGTCAAAACATGAATTTCAATTCTGAGTCAAAATGTTTGTTTTGTTTCCTTGTAGACAGAGGTAGAATCCTGGCATATACAAATGTGATAGCAGACGGCGGTCATCAAAAGGTCGGCATTAAAATATCTTACATGTTTGTAAGAAGCCGACAACATGCTCTTCGTTCTATACTAGAGTTAGAGTATCTTGTTTACTTATGTAATTTACCACCCCTAGTGGACATGCCATTACTTGAGTTGAGGTAGATAGTTAATTGGAAATAATATTCTCAATTTCAACAAATTATTGGACGACAAATCGTCTACTTCCCTTGTCGTCATGTGGACACAGTGCTATTCAAGGGGTTCAATTCTAAAGAATAGTATTATGAGGCATCTAGTATTATGAGGTATTCCCCTAAAGTTTGATGCAGATTATACCTCCTAAACCATTTAGCATCGGTTATAATGAGCGTTACAGTGCAATCCATGTTACTGATCAATAATGTTGGCATAGAATCATGCCGCATGTACCATTAAAAGAGAACATAAATCAAAGACCTCACGACTTAATTGCAAAGGACAAATGCGTTTATATATAGCATCACGACATGATGAAAGTGTACATGTATACATACATCGTACGCCTCGCTTATGTAATTGGATTATTATCTGTATCTCTGAAAGGTCTATATATGAACAGGCAACGTGTCTAAACCTGTTGTAACATTAGCCATCATCCTACAGCCCTTATGGCGTCCCCATAGTATTGTGATTCTAAGTAGTATATGGAGAGACAGCTGCAACACAGGCTCTGTGCTGATCACAATCAGGGATGGCTAATATGTGATACAATCTCCAGACATATATCAGGCACATCAAACATATAAAATGTGTTGACTACTGACAAAAGTGTATATTTAGATTGTAAATAGTTACTGTAGATGAACAGTAAAGACCACTGTAGTTTTACAGTATATGCTACGGCATTAGTGTACGTGTGCAGTAAAATTGGGGTTAACTATTACAGTGTACAGGCAATCAATCAATGGCTATTTAAATGGCGCTACAACTACTACAAGGGACAGCTAATGGTGTGGTCTATTGAACCTGAGCAGTATATCTGTATATACATGCATGAAGATTCACCTTCCTTTAAATCCTTAGAGCTGGATAAGGTATCGCTGGGGGTATAGATAGATAATCCTGCCCAATAAGTGAATTAACCACCCAACGCCTGGGTCCATGGCCGAGGGAAACACCGATAAGCAGCCATGATAAATAGGTCAGCCAAGACGCATCAGTTTTCCCTTAAGAACAAACCCCAAGTTTTAGTCTCGTATTGGCTTCTTTATTCATGCTTTAATTTACAAATTCGATCTTTTTCTCTCTGATCTGAGACATGAAAGACAAGGCACTACATCCCAATTGAATTTCCAATAAGAATTAACGCTTTAAAAGATAAGGCAAATATGAATCAAGGCAACAGGCATTAGCACAGGGATGCTTTCATGTGATGGAGCATAAGAATAAGACTTTCCTAGCAACAGGGAAGTTAGCCCCTCTGCGGATATGCCTCATTATGGTAGCTTTTAGGAGATGCTAGCGGCGGAGACTGAGGCTATGCCCATGCTACATACATGCCAAACTAGCCTATAGTGTATTAGATAGGGAGCCGGATAGGGTATCAGCCTGTTGGGCTGGTACCTGGTACCTGATACTAGCTAAGTAGGTGGAAGTATGGATGAGCCGGGAGTGGATGGGGACGGGGAGGGACTGGGAGGGGCACTGCTGAGCAGGACTGAGCTGCTCCATGGCTGATGTCGACGGCGACGGCTCGCGCACGGCTTGGCACGGCTTCGTAACGATGTTAGGCGGTCGGGGAGGCAGGGACACAGCGTCAACTCGACCGTAACACAGCCTGCCAATTATCCCCCTCCACCCCCACCCCCATCACCACCCCACCCTCCTGGTATTGGGGTAACTGTGGAGGAGGACGCCCGGGGCCGGGGGGGGCGTATTTGGAGACGTTGCTGTATACATGCCTCCCCACCGTCCTCCCTATTGCTCCATTTCTGTGCCCCGACGGAGAGGACAACTGTCTTGGTGTGAGGATCTACTCGGTGTGAAACTGGCTTCTATTGACACCACACAAAGCAAGCTTGAGGAAAGTGATAAAAGCCAAGAAGAATTGGGAGAGGGTGAGGTAAGAAGTGACTATCGGTATCACGGGGAGGAAAGGAGAGTGACATATAAAGCACAATAAAAAAACTATGGTTAGCCTAGTTGGAAGGAGTAGAACAAAAAAGATGATTATAAAATGGATGTACCATGAAGAGGGGAATAGGGGGATAAAATGAACAGGCACTACATGAACGGGACGGGGGCTATCAGTGGGTAAGGAGGGCGAGGATAGGGACAAGTAGGTAAAGAGGGAGTTGGGGATTCAATGGAAGGGACTAACAGATATAGAGATACCCGGTAATTATAGGACGTGTAACGCTATGTGTAAGAATTGGGGAATTGGAATTGGTGGAGATTGATATTTGAACTACACTATGTAGGATTAAAGGCCAATTGAGAGATGAGTGAAAATGGGAGGAAAATAAAGCAATTGCTGGTTTGGTCAAGAGAGGAGCTCTTGATGCAGGGAGAGGAGTAAATAAGGGTAACACGAGGAGGCGTCCCTGGGTGGGGCACTGGAGGCTAACCAACAAGAACCGTCCATAAAAGGGGTTTGGGGCGTAGAAACAAAGCGCGCTAGTGCGGCTCTGTCCGGAAACCCAAAGTGTCCGAGGTCGGAGGGTTGGATCGCAGGACGGCACAGCTGTCCCGACCCAGCCGAACGACTTCTCACAACTGGTCAACGCAATATTCTGAGGCGATAATATTATCCTGTTTAAAAAAAACACAATTAAATCATTCCAAGAGCATCCAAGAGCATGCAACAACAATGAGCAGACAACACCAAAGACACCACCTTGGATCTTAGCCACTTGCATCGCTTAATCACTTTGCCTATGTTACCCAACTGCGCTGTAGACTATGGCATGGTAACGCTGGAGAAGTATTGAGATACTGTAGGGCTTTGCTTGGCACCTGTATGGTTCTACTGATGGAAAGACATCTTTGAGCAGTGAAAGCTGCGCCCTCGCCAGTAACGCGTCACTCGGACAGTCCTAGAGAAATGGCATGTAAAACCTCGCGTATAAGCCGCCGCTACACCCTCAGAAAAGTGAGAGTCATTGTCGCTAAAACTACCCTCACCTGAGGGTCAGGCCGTGCCTGACCCTCAGGTGAGGGTAGTTTTAGCGACAATGACTCTCACTTTTCTGTGTATGTAGTACGCGAGTCAGATCGGCTTTGCGGCTTATATGATCGGCCCATGGTCAGGGTGCGGCTTAAACTCGAGTTTTTGCTAGTATGGTAGAGTAGTAAACAGGTAAAGTCAGCATAACCAGATCGCCATTGCGGCTTATAGGGTTGGCTCTAGGTGCGGCTTATATGCGAATTAGGCTTATAGGCGAGGTTTTACGGTAGGCTCATTCAAGGCTCGTCCAAGGGTACCGGGTATTTGTGGCATGAAACGCTCAGTGAGTATGGCACAAGCAGCAATTTCCGCACTGCAATCTAAAAGAAATAGAATGGTTTTAAACGTTAGTTGATTATAGAGAATTTTACCAGTCGAGAACAGGAAAGCAATGAAGGGAGCGGTATCAGATTATCTAGCGTTCAACAACTTTATTAACGTCTATGCGGAAGCCGTAATTCCTGACTCAGACGCTTACTTGAGCTTGGTTCACTACTGTTGGTGCCATTTAATGGGGATAGACCATTTCCGTCCTCGGTGAGATATATGCTGGTGGTGGCTTTGAATGGCAAGTACTGAAAGTCTCTGTTTACACCACGCGGCTCCAATATTAGAGCGGACCGCCGATCCCGCCAGCACCGAAGGGGCACATAATTTAGATCCTTAAACGATACAAGACTGTAGGATGATTGAATGGGATAAAAGTGTGAGGTGGCCTAAGGCTATCGATCAGATCCTGTTTACCATATATAACAGCTACTGTGGATTGTCGGCATAGGGTGGGAAGCCTAGCCCTTTAAGGCTTCCATAGTGCTTTAATGTGCTCTACCCTTTATCGTCATGATGCAAATCAAATAGCATTTTTAAATCAAAGAAAAATAATTCAAGGATTTTCAAGATCTATGTAACACATTAATCATTGGTTATTAAAGAAAAAAACTTTTCTTCACCAATTCTTCAAAATCAAAAATCGTAAAATGGATTTGTTGCGTTTTGCAACGAACCTCTTTATATACAATCTAGAAAATATTCTAAAAAGTGTCAATGTCGATTCGTTTTGCTTTGACTGTTAATATGATGAGAACCCCCCCCCCCCTCCCAGAAAATCCCACCAAAAACATTAAATTATTTGAGTATTGGTTTGCTAAGACGGGTTTGGTGATCTGAAGTGAAACACGTTGTTTGGCTCACTAAGCTCCTGCCTTCTGCTCCTCAGCTGCTCAGCTCCAGCCCATATCGCCAGCCCTACTCCATATCGCAACCCCCCCCCCCCCGACACATACCATACACAGGGGCCTGATAGGTCACTGGCACAGGGCGAGTCTAGGCTACGTCAGTGGCGGATACGCACGTCACAACACGTGGTATGCACGTCACAGGGTGCCCTTATCACGTCATGGCACGTCAGATCAAATCTCAAAGCCTTTTTCCAATCCCGCTCCATTCCACCACCCACTCACCCAGCACCCACTCGACCACCTCCCACCCACCCACCCACCCACCCACCACTCTATGGCCTTCACAATAGTCCAACCCCACCGCTCAGGCCTGCACTGTATGTATCGATTTCCGGAGAAAGCGGACAATGGGAGGCTTTTTATTATCGAAGTTTATCGTAGATGATTTTGTTTGATTTGATAGGGAATGCAATCAGGAAAAGCATTGATTCTTGGAATGGTTTTATATCGATTCTTCAATAATGAACACAGCGTCATTGAAACGTTTATTTTCATAGGGCTTTAATAGCATATTACACATATCTTGGAAGTCTATGGGAGAGTGTTTGGTATGGGCCACTCTTGAGTGAGTGAATGCTTATTCACGATAGGCAAGGTAATGGGGTATTGGTGGAATATAAGAGGTGCCATTGTAAGAAGAAGATGCTAGTCATGAATTTTCAAGAAGGGTTGTTCCCTATACCTAGCATTTATGCCATGTTGAATAGTCATCATCAAGGACATCGCCGTAGGTTGACAGTTGAGGGTTCTCCTTTCCCCTCAGGCCCCTGGCAATTTATATCAGTTGGAAAGCTGCACAAAACCCACTGCCTTGAGAAGACATGAGATGAATTAGAATGTCGCCCAAGGGGCATTGAGGTTTCTGCTGAGGCTACTATATCCTCTCCATATCCCATGATGTTCTTTTCAATCCCACTCTTATTCTAAAGCAGCCTTGTCCCTCTAAACTTGCACATGTCCCCAGTGATTTCCATTGTACCCATGTAAGACTCTTTATTATGTCTTAAAATGTGACTAATCAGTCACTATACATCCTTTACATATTACAGACCCGCCATCTGTGATATATCAGGAAATTGGATGTAAACATTCAGCAGACAGAGCTAGCTGTCACTCTGAATGGAGCAGTGGTTTGTCAAGACGTCAACCAGAAGGAGAAATATAAGGATAATGGGATAAGATGTGACTGCTGGTCATATCTAGGGAAATAGCATGAAGGGTGTATTCTTCTATTCAATTTAAATACACTGTTAACATGCTCCTAGTCTAAAAATTTGCAAGACTGCATATATACAGTTTGTATATATTGAGTGGTCTATGAAATAGTTTTTTTATGTGTGCCACGATGTATATATGTAAGGCTTTGTTACAGGCTTCTTCGTACAACAGCATTATCTTCACACTGAAGTTGACTTAAGGCTATAAATGCTTGCAACAAAGTGCTGACTGGATACAGCTTCCATCTAGACGCACCATTATAGACTCATTAAGAAACCATCCTCAGCTGTTTATTATGAAAGCTACAGGTTTGTCAGACAATACAACACTTTCTAATCCACCAAAGACTCTTTTGTGAGGCTTTCATAAGTACTCACATATAGATAAATATATTTAGAAAACACAGTCACTGACAAAATAGATGGTTCCCAAATGTAATACTGTGCATGATAGGATTTGAGAAAATTCAGTCCCCATAGTATAATCACATCTGACTCTGTGACATTTAATCATTGATCATTATGGCTGTTTATATGACCAAACAGCTATGACAAGAAGCTATGCAGATATACAACCTTACAAAGATGCAGTTGAAAGATATCGACCACCATGTGATGATGATGTACAGAGAGACTAATAATGTTGCCACACTACCACTAAATGAGCCATTCCTAATCCAATTGCACACATTCTAATAGTTGTGTGTGTGCTAACACGAACTCTGGTCTACGCCACCACGGCATGAACCATCACCCATATTCCCTAAAAGAATCACCAACCTCTACCGCTCTTCCTTTAATACTATCCACCCGCCCCCATCCACCCCTTCTCTGCCTCACTGCCACTGTCAGTCTTTATGTACATCAAAGGCCGTGTGCTTAAAATCTGTGTTTGCAAGTCGTGTGTTGGTGTGCTCAGAGGAAGGGTTGAAGCTTGAAGGCTCCGCTCCCCCTGGCCTCCCTGATGGCATCATCACTACTATCATCACTATTGTCACACATCATGTATGCAATCCTGCCTTGGTATAGCCTGTAGACAATGTGTGCCTGAGTTAGTTGTAAAGCCTACTGCTAGCTTAAAAAGTGCGATACATACATGCGTGCAAGAGAGACACAGTGCAATGGGGTGGAAACGGGGATGCTATGCCCCCCTGATAATTACAGGGTTCCCTATATATAATGCTTACTGTACTGGATGCCTTACCACTTTCTACAGCCCCAGCTAAGTTCGCTCCCCACCCCTATACCCCTCCCTCCATGCACAGATAGTTGAATCTCGTTAAAGACGAGGATAGACGGACAAAATAGCCTTTGATTAGCAGGCATCCTCGGATATTACACTGTTAGAAGTAAGTACTGTTCCTGTACAGCAAATACTGGGGGCAATTTTGGTTCCAGTAGATTGTGCTGTAGACCTACAGCAAGTCAGCTCATGTATATTTACAGCAGAATTAGTTGTAAAACCAAATCTGAAGGTCTAGGGTTCGCTTCTCAAGGCTGGTGTTATTTTACGTCACCATGAATCACTTTTAGAAAAATAGATCAAAACATAAAGGACCTATAGTTTCATGACAAGCCTGACCTGGGATTGAACTGGGGACCTTCCTATCACTGTCCGGCGCTGTGTCTGAATGAGCTATCGAGACAGCTGGAGTAAGGCCTGCAGCATAGCTCTCATATAGATGATCAGATGGATGAGCGAAAGGCAAAGATGTTTAGGACCTCCCACAAATAAAGTGCAAGGTTGACCTTGTAGTAATAGAACCATATGTTATGTAGAGTTTCCTAAAGGTCTCTTTTGTCCTGCGTACAAAACAACATTTTATGTTTTTCTTTCAAAAATGTCTAGAAAGTATCTTGTATGGATTTGCATATCACTTTTAGGAAAAGAATTCAAAACTTGAAGAAACTATAGTTTCATGACTAGCGTGACCGGGGATTGAACTGGGGACCTTCCTATCACTGTCCAACGCTGTGTCTGATTGAGCTGTCGAGGCAGCTGGAGTAAGGCCTGCAGCATGGCTCTCATATTTGGCACCTTTAGCAACATGCAGACATTATTGTATAACACCTAAATTGTTTACTATACAATGAAAACTATAGACAAGGCCCATAGAGAATGATGTTAAATTGCTTGTGACCATTTAGTATGTACCACATTGAGAGGTGGTTAGACCAAGGATTGATCCCAGGACCCCCTGTGTACATAGCACAGGGAAAACGCTACAGTGAAAAGTGCTGTAGGTCAACAACTTACCAATGTAAGCTGCATCTACAGCAACAGAAATGTACATGTACAGCAAAATTTACTGCATTATGTTTGCAGCAAAAGTACTGTATAGTTATAGCACATTTTGCTGTTTAGGAACAACTTTTTACAGTGTAGCTACATTTATTCAGCCCTGTAGTGATTTCCTGAGTCTATGTCAATGAGTCGAATTGGCCATCAGCATCATGGTCACCACCGCTCCTTTCAACTCAGGATGAGAGGTGGAGAGGTACAAAGCTAACCTAGGGTAGGGGGCAGGGGGTAGGGTTAGAGTGGTCAGCCAAATATTATGCTTTTGTGTCCCCCCGCCCACCACACATATTATGGTTAAATATAGCTGTAGCTAATGATGATATAAGCTGAAATAGATCGGAACTACTGGCCAGAGCTAACCACTCAAGGGTTTTTGGATACATATAGAGGTGCCATTGATAGAATATGTTAATTGTGAGTTCAAAGAGGGATTGTTTCTTAAAACCTGCATATATACTGTATCTAATATTCATCATATTGGGCAAGAAAACATAGGTTGACGGTTTATGGTTCCACTTTATGCCCCTGACAAATCTTTTTGGTAGTAAGCTGTACAAAACCTCCTGCCTTGAGGAAACATGAGATTGATTAGAATGTTGCCCATGGGGTGTTATGGTTTATGCTGAGGGTACCATGTCCTTTTCAACCCCACCTTCATTGTATAGCCACCTTGTCCCTTTAACCTTGCACATGTCCCCAGGATTATGATTCTTCTTATTAGAAACGTTGTTATGTCTCAAAATAATTATGACTAAATCAGTCACTGGTACATCCTTCACATATCATAGACCTGCCACCTGTTGTATATCAGGGAAAGCGGCATCTCATTGTACATTTCATAATCCACCGAAGTCTCCTTTGTGAGGCTTTTCTCACTACTCACATGTAGCTAAATAGATTTGTATATATCCTGTAGTTTCCTGCCACATACCCAGGGGTAGCCACTAACGCTGGCCCGGGAGCCAATGGCCCGTACTTTTAGGTCCGGGCGCGTAGTTTTCAGGATATTTAGATAGCTATGGGCCCGGGTGGCCGGTAGCTATGTCGACCTATGGTTTCAAATTATATATACACATGTACATTTATAACCCATCTATGCTGCAAAGTAGGGCATGTTATATATCGTTGGAAAGGGAATCTCATGCAAAATCTCATACAGAACGTGTATGTACTTCATTTGCAAGCATTATCTATTCAGACTCTTTCTACAGATTTACATTCAGAATCGTGGGCCTTAATATTGTACCCGAAGCTGTGGTGAAAAACTTGCCAGGGCTGCATATACATGTGTCATGCACACCTGTTGCCAGGCTATTTGGCTGATGCACTCCCCAACAACAGAACAGTTCCTAAATTGGTATTATTGCATAATTGCATAACCAATATGTCAGTATTATAAAACTCAAATTACTACCCTGACAAGTTGGTATAATGTAGCTCTGCAGAAGTAGCAAATAACTCACTTTCACTGTGTAGACAAATGAACATGAAACAAATACCAGTGGTGGATTTAGAGGATTTAGGCCCCCGTATTGGAGAAAATTCACATTTTTTAATCAAAGGTTTTACTCAAAAGTTGTTAAGGGAAAATGATTCCAATATAGCACCCACCCCCCCATCATCAAGTGTCATTTTCCGACTGAATACGATTTCTTGCCTTACTAGGGTTAAAAAAAAATTCCAAATGCCCCTATGTGTATGTAGCCTACACATTCTAATGTTAAAATTTCCGGGCCCACAGCTTTATTTCCGGGCCCACAACTTCGTGAGGCTGCGGGCCCGGGTGGCCCATGGTCTAAAATGTTAGTATCTGCCCCTGCATACCCTATTATGGGCAATTTTGTTCAACACATTCCAGAGTATGCTTTGTCTCTGGCATGTTACTTGGAATGAAACATACATCTTTATCGTAATGTTGAGGGTAATGTCTAGGTATTGAAGAATTTACTGACATAACAGCTGGTTCCAGTATTGAATACAATGTGCTAGGCACAGTCCCAACTGCTTGCTCCACAACTTTTGATCATTGATCATTATGGCTGTTGCTAAGACCAAACAGCTATGAAAATAAGTTGTGCAGGCATACAACCTTACAATAGTGCTGTGGAAAAAGCAAGGTCACCTTCATATAGATATATAATAATGTTGGCGCACATACCACTAAATGAGCCATGCCCAACCAACTTGCACTGATTTGGATTCAATGGCAGTGTGCGGCTTAACACCAGCCCTGATCCAAGCTATTCATGACATGGACCATCAGCCATATTCCCTCAGAGAATCACTGACCTTTACCCCTCATCCTTTAATACCATCCACCAGCCCCCATCCACCCCTTCTCTGCCTCACCACCGCTGTCAGTCTTTATGAACATCAAAGGCAGTGTGCTTAAAATCTGGGTATGTGAGTCATGGGTGTGTGGGTGTACTGGGTTGGAGCTTGCAGGCTCTGCTCCCACTGGGACCTCCTCTCTTAGAGAGTGGAGCGTCTTCCTGATAGCATCATCACTACTATTATCACTATTGTCACACACCTTCGCTTTTTAGTGATACAAGATTTACTAAGCTTAAGTGCTGTATTCAATGCCTCTCATTAAACACAATATAGCCGTATCACATGCATGGGAGAATTTTCGTCATTTTACATTACAAAAAAGTAAATGCGTTCTCTTTGCATCGTTCTTGACTCGTTGGGTCTGTTCTGTATCACACGCAGCCCTTGTCTATGTGTAACTAATCCTGCTTTGTATCTCCTATAGACAATGTCAAGGGGAATAATTGGCAAAGATAGCTGTTGATGTGTAGGCAGTTGTGAAGTGACTTCGATAGGTAATCAGTCCAATTAAACCTAAGTCTCGAGGTCACCACTGCTGTTTCAATCAAGATAAGATGTTTAGAAATGTAACGTTAGCCAGAGGGGGAGACTGTGTACTATAGGAGAGATAAGATTTATAGTGCTGCTAGGTGGGAGCAAGGGGTAGGGGTGGAGTGGTCAGCCAACCAGTTTTTCCAGCCCATACACATACATATATATAGTTGATATGGATGTAGCTAAGTAGAAATCGGGTGGAGCTACTGGCCAAAGCTAACCATTCAGAACCTGATCCAACACAAGCAGACATGATTGTGTACAGTATATGGGTGAACTTCACACAGGCAAATATGAGCATCAGCCAATGTCGCCTATAGCACTCTCATACAAGAGTCATGCACTGCTGGACTATAATAGATGGGTCAAGGGCTATTTTAGTGAGGGTCAGGCTATGCTGGACCTTCATCTACTCACCCAAAATGGCTCAAGAGTATGTATATTCTGGATCCTCATGCCAGAGTATGGCAATGCTTGACTCTAGGGAAAGTCCCTTTCAGCCTGCAAGAGTCCAGCATTGTCAGACTCTGGCATGAAGATCCAGCATGGCCAGACTCTCAAGCAATTTTGCAAAGGTCCAGCATGTTATTGAAGGTTCAGCATAGCCTGATCCTCACTGGAATGTCCCTTGACCCATCTATTATAGTCCAGCAGTGCCTGACCCTTGTCTGAGAGTGCTATGGGCGACATTGGCTGACGCTCATATTTTGTTCACACAGAAAGCTCGAGCTATCATGGAAGGTGTTGGGATGAGCTGTTAAGCTCACCCGAATGCGTAAGTACTAAAGCAAAGTTCATGGCGATGATACTCTGATGGGTACTCAACAAAGTGTTAACACAGAAGCAAGCGACAAGAAAATTTTCGCCGTGAAGAGACCAGTCGCTATGTGAGGGGTAAAAGAAATTACCAGCTTACCATGGTAACATGCTCTGGTATGTGTAGCGCGAATGGCTCAAAGGGAGTCCAAAGAGCAATTCAATAGAATAAATTATTGGAAAATGCTGGTGGTATTGAGCAGTGCCGTATTAAAAGACATAATTTATACATTCTTCCGGTTTTCATTCACATGACCACTGCTGGTATTTCATATGACAATATCTGAGAAAAAGCAATGAGTTTTGGGTTAGATATCTTGTATTAGTTTGGTGTTTATATCAGGGACAATGGAAATGAGTCAATATAATACAGTATAACAGCTACCATCAGACACAGCAAATGAAACACATGACTAACACGAAGTGATATATGTACGAATATTCTCTGTTTAATCTCAGGTTTTAGAACAATCCAACATGCTGTGTTTTGGTCCCAACATATTCAAGTACCGCAGACTCTCACTATGTGCAGATAGATGTGGAAGATGATACAAAATCACAAATCAATAGCAACCCTATGCTATGGCTACGTCTACGCTATTAAATCGATACATGTGTATGTAATCCCAGTTATAATTGCTCTGGCATAGTATACTCTTATATTTATATCTCCTATATGATATAATTAAATCACACAATAATGTATATTATATCAATCTATATATACGTATTTATAATCAATATCATATATCTATCAATCTATCTATATATTCATTACTTCATATACCATGATAAGCTCAAATCCGACGCTGCAATTCATACTGGAACGTTTCTACAGTTTTGTAAAATGTCGTGATTTGGGGACCTCCAGCCAATTTGCAACAGCTTTAACAACAACAGCAAGGTATATTATGGAATTCCTCGATAGTTTTGCCATATGCAAGGGTCCCCTGTTCTATTGCAAGGCATTACCTGCTAAGACTCATTACCAAAGTTTTGCGATTTGGATAGTGTCCAATATCAAAAGAATTAGATATTTCCCCTGAAATGTCCTGAAATCTCTCGCCATGTTTTTTGGGATATTTCCAATAGACATTTGGCATTTCTGTTGCAAGTTGAACATATCAACCTGGCACGTGGATATATTGTAATGTCTGTTCCCTCCAATATTTGTATTGCAACAAACATATCCAAATTGGCGAGATTCAGTGCCATATGTACTATATAGTTTGATTTGGGATGAACAGTGGCTTGAAAAAGAACACTTATAAATTCAACTTTAATCAAGGCCCCCAAATCACAAGAGGCTGAAATCGCAGAGGTTCTGGAGGTATAAAAAACTTCGTGGAATTTGAGCTTAAGATGTATACATATATATCTGAGTAAATGTATCACAGAACTAGGTCATATAATGTATGTACATTGTATTACCAGAGGACAGGGCTGATGTCCTCTCCTGCCCAAAAGCGACTGCATAATACCTGAATCAACACGATACACATTGATGCAGGTTGATATGTGAATAGATATGGTACAACTGTACCCTATACTATAGGGGTAGATACTGGACGGGCCATCATACAACTGTATATATCCGCAAAGGGAAACCCTGCCACAGGCAGCATTTTGCATCAGTCTGTCACGAGAAATGTATGATTCTCTGAAAGGAATTCCTCTATAGCCACAAATGAATCGATAGAATGTCTTGGACATGCACAGGTCTTTCATCAGATTATAAAATGCCCCATGAGTAGATGATGCTTCATGTCCACGCCACAACCGATATATCAGTATAACCTGAACAAATAAGCAGTCCTGTTGTGTATGTACTACACTTTGCAGCAACGTGTAGAGGGTCTATTTCTGCAATATTAACATAAATAAATATGTTAACCAGATGCACGAGGTGCTACATCTTTTTCGACATTACCGATACTCTAGCTACCCTCATACCTCGAAAAAAGAGAAATAATTATTCATCACAACAATGGCGATGAACATCAAATTGTCAATACCGGTATACACGTTTCAATTGGTCAAGTGGGCTCAGCCCAAATCTCTTTAACAGGACTCCACTCCTCTGGTCCCCATCCAGACTATCTCCATGACCACTCTGATGATCTGGCCCTCGGCTCCGTGCAGATAGCGCAGGGTGGCTTCAGTACGTGTGGCGTCCACCACCAGCTGACCACTGTCCAGGTCCGACACCCTGAGCACCCCCTTCTTGTCGTCATAGTAGACATAGAGTTGCTCCAGGGCGGCCCACACGGCATGGCAGCGCTTAACCAGACGCGACCCGCCCTCCTCCGTCTGCACACCACTGTGAACCACACCCCTAACAACACAAGGCATTTCCGGTTCCGGTGGCGGATGTTCCTGGGTATCCTCCTCACCACTACCAGTACCAGCAGCAACACTTGCTCTGTTGTTGTTGCTGCTGTTGGGGCTACCAGGGTCATCCAGACATAAGCCTGAGTCCTTGCATGAGCTGTATTTAGAGTCTGACTCTGAATCTGGGTCAGGGGAGCAGTAGCTGCTGTTGTTTTGCTCCTGCTCCTGCTCCTCCGGCTCAGAGCTGCTCGGTGTGATGTCCGTGAGCTGTCCCTCGGGTGGAGGTCGCAGGGTTAGAATTTTGACCCCTCCTCCTGGGTTGGTTAACTGGAGTTTAGGGGGAGGGCCTCTCCTGCAGGTGATGATACTACTGTCAGAGTACTCCCCCTCCTCCTCTCCCTCTGTTCCTGTATTTTCTTCCACTTCACTCTGTTCCTCTGTTAAATACTCCTCCTCCTCCTGCCCTTCCTCCTCTCCTGACTCCCCCATGGAGCTGAGCACAGGGCTGAGAGGTGAAAGGCTACCACCATCCTCATCCTCGGGGGAGCTGTAAGAAAAGGGCGCGCCCATGGCCCAGCTCCGGGGGCGGGGTGGGCGGCGGAAGCGCGGGTTGGGACGGGGCCGACCGGGGCAGCGGACACCCTGACACCCAGGACAGGTGAGGCAGGTCCAGGTGAGGTGTAGACTGGTGCTGCAGCCGTCACCGGACATCTCGTACGTCAGGCTCTGGGCCGGGTCGGCGCGCATACGTCGTAGCAGGATGCTCACCGCGAGGGGGAGGTCACAGTCCATGTTGTTCATGTCCATGGCTGCCTCATTCCAAGGACGCAAAATGTTATTACTGCATGTACTCCCTTGCCCTTCCCTCTCCTCGTCCTCCTCCTGCTCCTCCTCCTGCTCCACCTCTTTTCTCTATTTATCCAGTGCCAGCTAACTTCCTCCAGGTGGGTAGCCTCCCTGCGGATGCCTCCTTCCTGGAGGAGGATTAGTGACCGGCAGGGCCGGCGGCATTGTTGTCAGTGTGCCCGTTGTCAATATGTGGCTTCCCCAGTGGCTTCCCGCTTGAATCTCCTCCTGTACCTCCTCCTCCTATCCCTCCTCCTGGCGCTGATCCGCCCCTTTCCCTGGCAGACCGGCGATTAGGGACTGAGCCAACAGGTGCCTCTTTTTGAGAGTGAGTGAGTGAGGCAGTCAGTCAGTCAGTCAGTCAGTCAGAGAGTGACTCGGCCCAGGCCTACCTACCTACCATGAGCCGCTCACCACTGCCTCACAGACGACCCAGAGCCTACACGCACAGACACTGGAGGAACTACACTCCCCACCACCCACCACCACCCACCGCCCTCCTCCATCCACCACGTGCTATTCCTGGAGGTGGCCGGGCCTGGTTTTTGTGGCACCGTTGAAGGTTGGTGCCGCAAGCCCCCTGCTCCCTCCTCACATCTTAGACAGTGTAAACATTGGGGCCCGGGGAAGGGGCCAGCAACAATCGGAGCCTGAGCATGAATGATGAGTTGGGCAGCTGGCCCATACTGATCTTCTGATCTCTACATCTTGAAGGAATTGACTGCTTTATCTAACAGTATTCCATGGGTGATGCATCAAGTTCCTAAGTAGGCATTTGATCCATGTCATGTTTTATGACTTTAAAGGGTTTTCTATCTCTTTGAGATATATGAGCATAGAGCTAATCTCCGGTAAGAAATGTCAGTGAACTTGCTCCAGCTCACTCCCAAGCAGCATTGCCATTGGTAGAGTAGGTACATATGTAAATAGAATATCGAGGCACATGTATATAGTTTATGCAAACATATATAAATGCTGTATATAAAGATATTTCTATGAGCCCACGAATTGGGTTCTAGAAAATTGACATGGAGATTTTTTCATATCATTGTATGATAAGATAAAAGTTGACTTCGCCTGATATTGAACTTTCATGGTATTTTCATATCTCACAGACATGGCTGTGTCTAGACAAAGACTTAGAAGAGATCTCTCTACATCCCTGGTCTAGCGCATTCAAGTGATATTCCAATATTGAATGTAGCAGAATGCCTCGATGTGCTTTCTATAGCGATGATTCGGGTTTCTCCGTATATGTGCGGCCATGATAGTTCTGAGCTCGGAATTTCTCATGAGATTATGGCAGTAACCGGTCACCCACACACCACAGCTTGTCAGGAACAGGCTGCATTAAGAGAGCAGAACTAAGATCTCAGGAGATTGCATGTGTCAGTGTACACACAGAGTTTGCGAGAACAAGTCCACACCAGTTAGGTCGCTATAGCCCATGATTCGGGATTAGCATACCTCCGTTGCTTAAATACACTGTAAAAAGTTGGATGCCCATTATGTAGGTAAACAGTAGAATCTACTCTAGGTCTACAGCAGATTCTACTCTAAATTCATTCTACTACAGATTCAACTGTAGATCTACAGTAGATTCTACTATGTACCTACACTAACTATTTACAGTGTAGTCAGTTGTCGGTTGGAGGCTGCTGAAGTTATGTCTATGAAAAGCTATTCAAGTAGGCGATGGTAGATTAGGTTAATATTGTTATAGCAAAAAGGGAAAATTTAGACATCTGAAAATGCGTAACAACTTATAAAGATGCCTATTGGTAACTGAAATACCGTAAGCCTTATACCTTTCTGACAACCACGCTAATAGCATCATTTCTAAATATCTTCTCATGTAATCGATGGTCACGAACAAAATGGTTGCTCGTGAAATCAGTTTATTAACCTAGTCCCAGCTCCCGTCTCCCTGTCCAGCTGACGGACTGTAGAACGCCCACCCCTGAAGATGGATGGGTCATTTTGTAGGCGGATATACAATACCTGAACCCTTCAAGGGCCGCCAGGTGCTCCAACGTGCCATGGCATTTGTCCTCATGATGCATGAATGCAGCTCTGGTGAGTAACTCGACAGGGCTACACTAAAGCAATGCCAACCCTACGAGATTCTATTAACCCCACATTGTTAGCATGATACATGTACATGAATGCGGCACTGTTGGGTTACTCGCCAAGCAGGGCTGAATTCATGTATCATGATGATAAGGCATAATGCATCAAAGCACTATGCTACCCTATACGAGTTAATCTCAGGCCATGCCTGGGTCTTCCTCCTCCATCACATCCCTGTGTATAACTCCAGGTTATCACTAATTACATGTGCCCCCTCCCACCAGCCCCCCCCCCCCTTCCCGCCGCCGTCAGGGGCGCCCCGATCGCTGCCTGCTGACAAACGAGCACCTGCGGCGACGGGCTGGGAGGAAGCCGTACACTCCCCATCAACCCACAACGACACCACTCCCGCGCCACACCCGGAAGGAAGACATCTGCCCCCACCCGCCACAGGGGGCGCTGGTGGTCCACTTCCTGTACGCTCGCCGCTGCGGGGATTCCATTTCCGCGTCAGAAGAGGTCAGGTCACACCTCTGGCCGCCAGGGGTCGGTATAGGTCGGCACGGGGCGCCCTCTCGTGAGTCGGGGTGGTGGCTGACGTTGACCCGGCTCCCTAGGTGGCGCCATGGGTCAAAAGCCGGAAGTAGGTGGGCTCGGATGCTGGTGTCTCCGGTCGGATTTCTGGTCTTAAATGTGGTCGGAGAGGGACGTTGACGCTGCAGGCGTTATAGCATGGTGCGCGGCGGTGGGGGACTGTGGGGGAGACGGGATGAATGGGAGTGGGGCATAGTATTGTGCTGAAAGTAAGATGTAGTCTGCATCCACATATCAAGTGTTTGTATTTCACTTGCACACACCTAAAATTGGGAATAGAATAGGAGGGGTAAGCACAATGTAGCGTTGTTCTTCCATTGCGTAATATTAAGCCTCAGATAAAGAATATATACACACCATTTTGCAGTATATATGTAGGAAGCCTCCGGATAAAAGGCTAAGAAAGATAAAGGATGAACCGAGAACACATGAATGAGACAGGGGCGAAAGGGAGGAAGCATTATCTATCCATTATCTTTACACATTGCTAAAAGTGAATACATTAGCTGGACGTATATATCTGTCATGGCATGAATGTTAGGTCCATGTTTTCTTAAACGGGCTTGTTATGTTATTGCAAAGTATTTACATTTTTAACAAAGCATTAGGATCTCTGACATCCATGCCTCAAGAGACATCTAAAAACCGTATACAGACCACAAATTTATGCTAAAACTCCACTCAGTTCATGGTCTACATCAGAAACGTAGAAAGTACGTAGATTATGAACGGCTATAATCATCTAGATCTCACGGATTTGGCGGGATCAACTCACTACGATGGATCACTGTCCCAACACTCTTTTATGCAGAATGATAGGTGGACGTCCATGTTTCATTTAGATAGGAAGTTAGCTGCTCTATTTGAAGGTGTCAACTCCTCCTGCTGGAGGTATGTGGCGATGTACACAGGGGATAGACTTGTATGACTTGGCCATCCCTTTGAATTGTCACTACAGACTGCATATGTGAGGATGAGTAATGATGATACATAGCATATGATATATAAAGAAGAAAAGGGAAGAAAAACGAGGAGTACTGATATAGGGTTATGTCGAGGAGTTGACTGTTAGTTGTTTGCAAAGGTTACGCCGACGTTGGCTAATATATGAGCCGGTGACAGTTTGCTGAACGTGGAGAACTGACAATACTGGTACTTTTTGAGCTACTCTGAGCTGCTCGGAGCAAACTCAAGTTCTACTTGGCTTCATGCCCAGCTAATTGCGCTGCTCTACATAGAAAGTTCTGGCATAACCCAGGGCTCATACACTGATGACCCTGTCGCTGCAGCGCTGCCAGATCATACTTTAATCACGAATACTTCTTTTTGCATACACAGTTTGCAATAACATTCACAGTATGATCTGCCACAGTCCTCGTTACTGCTCGTTTCACTGAGAATCACGGCTATAGCCATTTCAGCCTCGTTCACTAAGGAGAATGTTTAGAATATAACTGTGCTAAGCTGTCCCAGGAAGCATCTCATTCGATTAGAGAATCAGGATGTCAACACGTTCTACATTATTGTAGGCCAGAAACCTACATGAGAAAAATATAATTTTGCAGTCTCCATTATAATATGAACATTCGTATAATTCAAAGCATCTGTATATATGTAGTTAAATCGGCATGCAAGTTTACTCTTACCAGACTTCGGTATACATTAATAGCTCGGGTTCCACTAGGCCGGCACAGGTACCTGCGAAACTTGGCGATCGTTTAAAAGTCTGTCTTTTAGCATTCACTGCATTTCTCAGTGTCATCCTGATTGTCGCCATGCTGCTGGTGATACTTTGGGCGATACTGCCGCGAAATGCCACGAAATGCAGCGAAATGAAGCAAAATCTGTCAGAACAAAACATCAAAATTAACGCCACGTTTTGAAAGTACCTTAGTCGCCCTAGTGGAGTTCAGGCTATACATTATACACCGTACACTACCTCGGCCTGACAAGCAATTCCCATGTATAAATGTCTAGGTCATGACATGATATCAAGCCTTGATGTCTATCCTACTACCCCTGCCCCCTGAGGTGTACTTAGGTGCTCTACAATAAATACACTGCAGGCAGACTAAACACAGGGGCCTATCTCTAACCCCGGAGGAACCCCCGTACCACCACGGACTGTACCAGTGTACAGCAGGTAGCAACAGGTGAGGCCTTCTGCTCCCACCTCCAGGGTCAGATTACTTGGATGACGCAGCAGAGGCCAAAGGCCGTGACATGCTTAGGCTCCACCCAGAAAGCAGTATACTGGGTGGGGTAGCCATGCTACTGGTGTGGGTGAGTGGAGGGGGTTGCTAGTACACCGCCACGTGATCTCTCATGCAATACGGTGGCTTGTAATCACTGATAATTCGATCTTTGCACTTATAGGATCATGCAAGTCGTTAATTGAAAATTAAAAGTCAATTAGATATAGGTAAGGAGGGAGGGCATACGGCACAGCAAGCAATCGAACCTGCCATGACGATAGTTTTTAAGTATTACTGATCATTGATTATGGTAAGGGGTGAAAGGAATTGGGGTGGCTATTGACAACCTGTGTATATGTGCCCAGTATTGGGTATCGGTTACAAGCCATGTTGAATGTCATGGTACTTGTGGGAGGACGTTCATCAGGGGATCTATGCATGAAGTATCGTTAACTGCTGGTTGTAAGCTATCCATGATGCACTGATTGAATTGTCAGTGTTTAGCATCACACACAGATTTAATACCGTTTCAAACTCTGATCAGTGTGGATCACATGTTGCCGGTGGGACGCGATGACCTGGCAGGTATATTATATTCGTATACAGGCTGGAGGGAGGTGAGTCCTGTATCGGCCACCCCTTCACCTCCCCACACTGTACCTGCACATACACCATGTTAATCCAGAACACCTGTGCCAGCCCTCCTATACAGCCACTACAGCTCACCCCCAAAGGTGTACATGACCCGACCCCTGACTGCCCCACTATCCCTCCCTCATGTAGTCGCAGGTACTTGGTGGCTTCAGCGAAATGGCTTCACGGTCGTCAAACTCATGCCTGTACTCATAAATCCTCACCCATAAATCAAAACACCTGGCTACTGTGAGTGATGTGATAGTTCAAAGGTGTTATCATATACACGAATATAACCCATTGCCTTCTATAATCTAGATGATATTTTTTATTCATGTAGTCTGCCTGTAGAAAGACCTGATTTTGGAATATAGAATTATGATAACTTGCTGTTATCTGGACACCAAAAGAGATGGGGAAGTCCCATGTAAAGAATGTCTGACTGTGGTATACTGTCTACGCTATATGTTATACCAGCTTCTGACCTTAGTCCAAGCAAGATTTATGAGGCAGTTAAGCTCTAGAGAAACCGAAACAACAACAAAAACCTAGTTGACATTAAGCCTCTACTTTGTAAGTGTAAATATAAACGCACTCTAAAGTACAAGACTCTACCCGATGTTCACAATTAGTGAACAACTGTAAGCCATTAACCTAACCTCACGCGGAGGCAGTTGCCTAGCGAGAGCAAAGTATCCCATTTAGAGAAGCAATATCCTATACTAAATGCAACTAACTGAAGCCACAATATTACCCTTGAAAACAAATATATTTGGACTAGCCATGTCAGTTATATATACAAGCACAGAGTAGCACTTTTAACCTTCAATGAAGACTACCCTCATGAACACGTAG
Organism: Harmothoe impar; assembly: GCA_947462335.1. Taxonomy (NCBI): domain Eukaryota; kingdom Metazoa; phylum Annelida; class Polychaeta; order Phyllodocida; family Polynoidae; genus Harmothoe; species Harmothoe impar. Next base: position 24,947,930 of record OX381709.1, on the reverse strand, counting down.
TTCTCGCCCCTTGGCAGCAAAGTTTTCCACTTGCCTAGTTGACCCAAATTGGTTGCCATTAACACGAGCATTTACTTAGCCCTCTGCATAGAGCCACATGGGTCATCACTTTGACGGGCTCCACCCAACAGCTGAGCAGGTTCCATCCTACAGTAGAGGTAGTCCTACTATGGAGAAGGGTCGATGTCCATACCATGCAATGTTGCGGGTTAGTCCTTTCAGATGAGGTGGGATTATTCTAGAGCGACACACTGGGGAGCATGGCATGGATTTGTATTCGTAAGATTCATAATGCTATTGGCATCTACATAATAATATATATACATATGCCCGTTCATGACTTTGGCTTGCATATCTTACTGTTTGAATATTATGTACTGCAGTGCTGGTACTTTACTTTGAGAGGCTTCCTTGGTATCCCAACTAAATCCAGACTTTTAGTTTTACTTCTATAAATATTATGATGTCAACGGTGGGTTAAGCCTACTTTAACTCTGATTTAAAAGGGTGTTGTTGACTCCTTTCCAAAAGAGAAGTGGGATTATCTAGTTTGAACTCCTCGTGTAAAAAGGGATATTGTTCGGGTGATAGAATTTTGACACTGCTAAAGGAGTAATTTTGACACTGATAGTTTTCTCTGTGCACATATTCTAAAAGGGTCTGCTCCATATAATCGTGTCTAGTTGGCATCATTTGTTGCCCCCGCAACAATCGACCCTAGATCCGCCTTACATCTACCCCTGTAGCTCCGTAGCACTAGTATCATATCTGTGAACCAGAGTCCTGGATGCCAACAGAGCTAGTTATAGGGAGAAATATGATATTGAATTATTTCTAGTGATGCACAGCGGTTCCTTGCCAATATCACAGGAGCATATTGAGATCGCTTTAAGATCTGACTGGCACGATGTTATCCAAATAATTCATCTGCGATTTGATGTCATATCAGCCAGATATACTTGATAATCTATGAGCAAAGTACCAGGAGCAGCTTGAGTTTATTTGGATATTATGCATAGTAATAAGTTCACTGCATCAATGTGTTAGTCAATTTCATTATCCTTATTTTTAGCTTTGGAAATATCCAGACCAGATTCGATTTGATGAATAATTATTGTTTGCCTATCCACAGTTGTGTCACTGATTCGGTACCCCATTGGTACACTGGAGTAGGACCTTGATGGTGATGGCTGAACATTGCTCAGCCTAACACATTGGTCACGTAGCGCCCCAGGGCAAACCTGCAACCCAATTTCCAGCCAGGCCCTGCCTGCCACACCATAACCCTCCAACCCTGCCAACACATAATATGCTAAACAGCAGTACACCCTGGTAGTGACAACCCTAGTCATCCATTATGTGGTGAATGATGTCACAAACGTGGGGGCGTCATCACCCTATGCTATTTGTCTTGGTGTTTCCATGGCAACCAGGGTCAACGACAATTGGCGGCTGATAGAGGGGGCTGCTCTGAGCTGCTCACCAGTGACCAGGGTATGACGACAACGACGCACTGTAGGCTGGGCAGCTTACTGAGCAATGTAGGGAGCAGCTCCCTAGCACTAAACACCTACAGCAGGGGGATAGCTGATGTGGTCACTCTAACACTCGGCTATATCATCGGGGAAGCCCGCAATGAATAGAACCTTTACTTTGGTATTAAACCAACAGCGCTGTAAAGCCGCAGTAGAGCCTCCAGTAAATCCGGCAGTAAACTGGGCAGTGAATGGCGTAGTAAACATTGATGGTGTATATAGCTAGGTAGTAAATGAGTCACCAAAGCAATAATGTGAGCAAGAAACAGCCATGGTCCAATTGAGCACCTGGGGCCCACTGAGAGTGAACATGACCGATGAACACAGATCCAATGTGTACAGGGATCAACAAGTAGCTTTTTGTAAAATGTAGGCATGAGGAATAATCAACGATAAGCAATCACTGAGTTGTATGGCTAAAACGTGTCAATTATAATGTTAAGTCATTCGTAATAGGCTGTGTCTCACGACCTTGGGCCAATGCTTTTGTCTCTGACCGGGTGCCGTCTCTGACCAGGTGCCGTCTCTGACCAGGTGTCAGAAAAAAGGTGTTTTAAAAAGAATTATACTCATATATATAAGGATTTGGAAAAACGTTATTGCAGTTGTTATATAATCATAATTATAATTATAATTAGCCTCCTGCTGTTGGTATTTTGACCTTATCAAGCCAAGCCGGTCAGAGACGGCACCTGATCAGAGACGGCACCTGGTCAGAGACGGCACCCAGTCAGAGACAAAAACATTGGCCCAAGGTCGTGAGACACAGCCAATAGCCACTGAAGGCGCAGTTCAACCCACACCCGCTCTACATAGGGCCGAATACCTGTCACAACGAGTCTTGCTGTAGGGGTACCAACTTGTTGTCCTTTAACATGGCAGCGTCCCATCTGCCCTGGTTGTTTACCTCCTGTGTTTACGTTTATCTCTACACTTCTGTTTATCTACTTCAGCGGCGGCCTTGCATCTATTCCCATTGCCCCTACGTCATAGTTAGTGGAAGCCCAACAAACTGATTTATCCGGAAACCTTCATGATCGTGGATTGAGACACTTAGCACTGACACAGTCCTATACTGTCGGTGTCCCACATATATATACCAGCACCTTAATGAGACATTTTATGGCTGTTATAATTGATCCTTTAGGATTATTGGAGTAATTATTGTTATTGTTATTATTATTATTATTATTATTATTATTATTATTATTATTATTATTATTATTATTATTATTATTATTATTATTATTATTATTATCATTATTATTATTATTATTATTATTGAATATCACCTCTCTGCCAATATTGAGAAATAATATACCATTATACTTCTGTCCCATAAGTATCTTTGTTTCTCTGCAAAAAAGGGGCAATTGCCTATGGGTCACCTATTCACATGTAGGTGCTTGTGGGTTAATCGCCTCTGACTTGGGCGCCCCTTTGACCTACTTTACCCTGGCCCCTCCTCACTAACTCCTCCCTAAAACTCCTCCCAGTCCTCCTGACAGAAGGTCTCTATTATTAGCCCTCACCCCATGAAGGGTGCACCCCACGCCCACGCTACAATCACCACCTCCAGGGCCGTCAACGGGGAAGCCACATGGGAAGCCATTTTGCCAAATTGATAATGAACGTCCCATTAACCCTTTATAGGTCGCATAGTGCAGTATGTCCTTGATCGTTATGATGCATGAATGCAATCGTGATAAATAACTGCTCCATTCATGCATCATGCTGACCATTTGAACAGGGGTCTGTCAGCCCCCTGGGGCCGGCAGTAGACTCGCCAGAGCTGCATTCGTGCATCATGCCGACCAAATGGTTAGTGTTTTGGACAGTGATAAGTCGAGCTGCATGGAAATGGACTAATTGAACATGGGTTTGTGGGTCTGAAATTGCCTCTAGCATCATAAACTCTTTATAGCTACCATGTCGCTTAAATATGACATTTGTCGTCGTAATGCACCAATGCAGCACCGGCGAGTAACTCCCCAGGGTGCATCATGATGACCCTTCAGGGGTGTCTCAACCCTATAGGGTTGGCATGATACTTGAATGTAGCACTGGCGAGTTACTCGTCAAGGCTGCATTCTCGCATCATGACGACCAATGGCATGATACATTCTTGCATTACGCGGCCCTTACAGGGTTAACAGAAATTGGTTGTGACTGAGAGACATGTGACATGTATGGATTTTTTACACATCGTACCGTGCCACCTGATGGGTTACTGGGAATATTACGTGCATTTTAATTGTATCGTCTAATTGCTTTAATGCAGTACCATTTGGCAGGATAATGCATGTGCTCAGGAGCCTGGTTTTGTTTGAGATTTCATGTAACCTAGTTGCATAAACTTATTATCTTGTCATCGATAATAATATTCTAGGTTCGGTTGATGTAGGAGTATTTTATCATAATGGTGTAAGTATCCCAGTATGAAAAGATTATGAAAAGGTCTGTTGTGAATGAATAGACAGATGGTACACGTGTGTAATCCCTCAATATGAGTACTAGATCGAGTGGCGTATCCACAGTGTAAACGATAACGATACCTGCCATGAGCCCAAGTACCCAGGTTCTAGTGATCAATTAACACAGCATAATACGTTTAATCACCCACTCATCAATTATGAATACCATGCAAAACAACAATTTGATTAATGATATATTATATGCCTCCCATATAGATATTGTTAAGATCGAATATAGATGAATATTGTATTTAACAGGTTTAAACTCAATTATTGCTTCCCAGAGTGACAGAAATATTGGTTCACGCAATAAATGAATTAAGAAATGAATTAAGATATGCATTAAATACTGATATTCTGTAGTGAAATGACTTTCATTAAATTGTCATACTTAACCGCACAGTGTGGATAGCAGAACTGCTACGGGTAACTGTAGTTATTTTACCATGATCTCTAAGGACTGAGACTATCTGTCTAGAAAGAGGTATCATCCATCAATTCAGTGAGTCTTTTTTCATATTGCTGACGATGAATTGTTACTAATCCTACTCCTTCTTTATTCCCACAGTAAACATTTCGTTACTTGTCAGTTCCTCAAGCGTCCTCGTTACAGCTGTTTTTTCTATGAGGGATTGAAGTGCCAGTTGGGTGAATATTAATGTAAGCCTCCCCAGGAGCAACTTAGAAGTCAATTTAAATGGGCAGAGAGGACTAATCATTGAGATGTGTACTGGGCTTCGCTCTGTGATCGATCCGAAATTGCTTTGGGAGGGACAACACTTCATTATAAGATGGATTAGGGGAAAGGCACTGATTTAGTAAAAGAAATAAAGCGGATGTAGACTAATATTATTGTTTTATGATTACACCGTTGCTATTGCCACATGATGGTTTATATTCAAAATAAGGTATGCAGGTGTAAGTTAATAAAACATCTTTACAATTTGAGCTTTTATAAGCGGGATGGTATGATTACTATGAACCTTTGTCTAAAATAAATCAAATCAAATATATCAAAGAGTAGCCAGTAGGGGAGGGGAATTCAGAAATCTAAAGTATCGAATCCCACAATAGTTAAAGGTATATGAAAGGAACCATAGATAAGGAACCACTTAACGGCTGCATTAACGGCTGGTTATTTAGCAATGAATACTACAGCAATAATGTGCGGTATGTAAAACATCAAAGGCTTTCGCCAAAACTAATAATGGACTGTACTGGCGGTTTTACTTCTCTCACAAGAAAGGATCCATAAATCAGGAAAAAAGATGGAAGACTGGTCAGCCCTGCCGGGTCTTAGGGCCTGCCTACTGGAATGTCCAGGACATATCTGCACTGCCTGAATGACGTATGGGGGCCATAGAGATAGGACTAAGTGTACTGCAGGGTCCCAGGGCCTGGGTTGTGGGAAGGCCTGGAGGAGATCATTGGTGAAGCTGGAGAACATATAGTGACCAGTGGGGTGCAGTTTCAGATAAACACCCACTGTAAGAAGAGTCATGTTTTTTTCCACTGTTTGTTGAACTGCTACAGGAACATGACTCTCATTGGATTAACACTGGGAGCTAATACAACAAACTATAGTATGCTATTCGCAATCCTTTGTCGTGTGTATCAAATATAAAGTTACTGTGGGTACACATAATGTAATTGCATCTCTCACCAACTGCATTCCTCTCATAGGGAGGATGTTTATATACACTTTTCTTTTACGAAACTGCTACCGTTGCTCACCACTAAATTACCTTAAGTCATTCCACCGATACCATATATTGCACTTTTAAGGGAAGGGCATATACAGTAGTTATACATTACACAACTGTGCCAAGCGTACAAATATTCTGTCCATTTCATAATTTGCTTATTTATACGATAGGATGTAAAAGAGACATTTCTTTTGTAAAGTTCAGGGTGGAAATTCTATCTGCACACCATATAGATTCGGTCATCAGGACAGCCCTTGAGGGGCCCTCTACTGCTATCCAGGCCTTAAAGGAACCTGTACAACCCAAGCCAACCCTAGTATCTGTTGACTCATATCATGCGCTGCCTGCCCTCTCACCATCTCCCACGCATTTCCCTGTACATAGACCCTGCCATGGCCTGGCTTTGGTCGCTGCCCTGTCCCTGTCCCTACCCTTCATGTGATAGGCCCTCCAGCATCTGCCAGCGACAATTCGTCACCAGCTTCTCATCATCAATCCCTTCACAATCACACTGCCTCATGCCAGGACCAATGGAGGTGGAGGTGCAGGGTTTTGGGTGCCAAAATACTCCCACCCCAGCCTAATTAATGCCTTGTGCCATGCAGACCTCCTCAGCAATCTTAAGCAATTCTGGACAATCTCTGGTAGTTCCTAAGAAGAAGTTGGATGCACGGCCTTAATCAGGGTGGAGAATGGAGACTGTCTCATGCACCCGTCAGTGGAGGCAGGCTGTGTCCATCTGTTAGAATTACGGATGAGATGGCTTAAAAAGTGGAGACCTCCGTGCCTTCCTCACCGATAAAGTGTCCAGAGACTACTTCATTGTTGAAATAATGCAACATAAAGCTGACCTTCTACTGCTTAAATTAGTTTCTCTTTTATCACATTTCATATTGGAAAGTCAATTAAATGAGGCTACATACAATCGATACCATTGACTATTTGAGATAACATGTAGCTGCATTATTCAAATAGAGAAAGTCAAATGTTGTATGGTGAAGCAGTTCCTACGCACTCTTGCCCATTTGAATTAACATTCCAAGCTATTGATAAAGAGGTGGAAGTCACACATCGTTTTATTATGCGCTTCTCACAGGCCATTAGCTACATGTAGGCTCAGCTCCTGGGCCACTCAGCAGTTGAGGTATGAGAATTCCTGAATGGATCAGTGGTCTCTCCTGACTGTTCCCTTTAATAGCTACCTCGATGCAGGACCGTATAGTGCTTTAATGTAAAATATCCGTCGGTCGTATTCATGCATGAAGGCAGTCATGGCGAGTACCTCGTCAGGGCTGCATTCAAGTATCATGCCCGTCCTTTGGGGTTGATACCATTCCAAAGAAAAGGCATGATGAATGAATGCCATCATGGCAAATGGACTCGCCAGAGTTGCATGCATGCATCATGACGACAAATGGTTAAATTCATTAAAGCAGTTTGTGGCCCATAAAGGTAATTCTTAGTAAGGTGTGTACAGGTACTTGAGGACTTTTAGATGCGGATCTATGGCTAAATGTATATCCTGAATGCAAGGTGTGTGTGAAGCTGGGAAGTTACAAATAAGATTAATCATTTTTACAAAGGCTACTCAGTAAGCTGGATTAGGAAGTGGTAGGCTTTTGGCACTGTACAATGCGAAATGCTTAACCCTTTCAGGACCGCAAGCCCGAATGGTTGATATTGATTTGTCATCATAATGCACCAATGCAGCGTCAATTTGTACCTCGCCGAAGCTGCATTAGTTAATCATATCCACCCTAATTCTGGGGTGTATCAACCCCCCAATGGCGGTTTGATGTGATGCATAAATGCAGCACTGGCCATTACTCAGGTCTGCATACATGCACCATGACTATAAAATAGTATATTGCTTCACACCACTATGCTGCTCTGAAGGGGTTAAGGTTATGAGGTAAAATATGATTGGTATATAGCTCTAGAAATTGTGATGTCATTGGATCAAGGTATTACAAACACACTTGCATAGTCTGGCGTGATATTGATACTCTATTACTTAGTTAGTGTCACTTTGCTTATCGTACTAATCAAAGGTTCATAAAACAAGAGCAAGCAAGTACATTAAAACATATTGACCACTTATTGAAACATACGTACTATACCTCAAACAAACTCTTTTTTTGTGTGTTATTATTTAGACCCTGATATTATTAAAACGTTTGACCTTCCTGGCTTGGGGTTTTGACACCTTTATCAGATATTTTTCTTGATTGATTGAATTTTTTTTATTCTTACTGGCCATGATTAGGCACAAGTATGACTATAGTAATTCAACAATTGATTTGATACAGTGTTTCCACACTGAATGCAGTGCTCAATAACCTGTTAACACTGGATGTATACAAGAAACAGTGACAAAGCAGTACACATGTACTTAAGCAACAGGGTTATTCCTTCTGAGTAATGCACATTCAAATGCTCCTCCCTGGGGTGATACATGTACAATTTGCATGCTTTACATTGTTGCTCATTGCACCAGGGAGCTGCTCACCACCATCAACCCCCGTGTATATTTTTAGCAGGAAGAGTTCGGAAATGACTTTCTGCACAAAATACAGGGGCTCACAAAAAGGGCATTCTACATTCTAAGAGAGGATATATCACGCCTACGTACTGAGGCCAAGCAGTGCTGCAACTGACAGTCAGTGAGGGAGATGACAGTGACAGATGTCACCTCGGGCACATCATCAGTCAGTGAGAGTCTGACAGCCTCGCTCCAATGTAATTGCTCTTATTGTATGCCAGCTAGTAAATACAAGAAGTCAGGGTTGAGGAGAGGAAGGAAAAACACCAACAGTCGCCTGCCTGTTAGACCGCCAGAAAATGGCCCACAGCGTTTGGTAGCCAATATAGCTGTTGCTCGTTATTTATATACGTATATGTGTGCTTGGTTGCTATTGCCAGACGGCCTCCAGGGTTGTGGGGACGTTGAGCCAACAGGTGGTTGGTCTACGAGTGGGGCCTGATAGGGGCCAGGAACACAGAAGTTGGAGTCATTAGGGACCAAAGCTCCCACCCACACACACTCAGACCCTCCATACAGGTTGCTGACCACACACAAGTTGGATCAATGAGTCTAACACTCAGCCCCCCTCCACCTTCAGATCCCCGATGGCAGATGGTCTTCCCCTACCCTTGTAGCAGCCCCCTCTGGCTTTAAGTGGCTCTTGGGTGGCTAATAGCAAAGGCAAAGTGTAGATCTATTACCAATTAGCCGTGAAATAGAGTGGCCCTTTCCCGCCCACCCGCCTGCCCGCACAGGCCAATAAGTCTCCCACTACTAATATCGGCCAGCAGTCCCTGGAGGGCTAGGGCCTGGAGGAGATGTAGGAGCAGGAGTGGCGACCTGTTAGTAATCAGCCTCCACATCTATTGAGGGCCTGCAGATACGGTTACTTTCCTTACATATCACCTCGTGCTTTACTCCTTCTATCCTGTCCCTCGGTTGGTACCTGGGTGGCTTATATCGAAAAAGCTCCTGACAGCTCAAAATGTCAAGAGTAGATTTTTTCTTCTCTTATTGGCAGTTCAAACTGCCAATAGCGGAATTGTTTCCTGCTTTTCACAGAACCGTCTGGTGCCCACTATAATCTACCTGGCACATTTTATAGTATTACCAGCCTAAAGGTCAAATCCCACAACGCGAGAGGGTCAGAAAATGTTGTGAATTGGTCTTATTGTCGATTTAGGGCCCTATTTTGGCTAACACAGGCCCAAATCAGTGAGAAAGGATTGCCTTTATTTTGTGATTTGGGAAATCAAAAGGATCAAATGAGTTAGATATTTGCCCCCGGAAGGCCTAGAAAATGTTGCTTATTGAGAGGGAATAGTGAGGACAATTCATACTGTGAAGTAACTCCCCTCAAACACAGGGGTAGACACTAACATTTCAGACCATGGGCCACCCGGGCCCGCAGCCTCTGAAAGTTGTGGGCCCGGGATTAAACCTGTGGGCCCGGGAATTTCTTAAATTAACACAGTTAAATGGACCAATATGTCCAGGATCAATAGAACATTATTTAAAGAAAGAATTCACATTGAAAATCATAATAAATAAGTTACATATATATATTTAAATCATATGAATCTCTTCAACCTGTATAATTTCATGTAACCTTCTACAAAATGAATAAGCTTTCTGTTTTACTCTCTAGAATCCTTAATAATGCTCGGATTCACAAGCAGTAAAAACTGGCATGTAGACCAGGATTTGGGCCTTGCTACGGGCCACCCGGGCCCGAAGCTAAGCGAGCAGTCTGAAAACTACGGGCCCGGACCCAAAACTACGGGCCATTGGCTCCTGGGCCAGCGTTATTGCCTACCCCTGCAAACAGATCTCCATTAACCAGTCCTGCACGCAACACTTTGCTTGCCTATTATTGACCACTGTGGGATTTGGAGAGGCAGAAGATCATAGGACAAGTGTTGCGATTTACAATATTGGCAACAGTTGCCCCTGGTTTTTATGTCAATAATCAACACTTTCTGGCCCATTTTTCGCGTTGTGGGATTTGACCTTAAGGTTCACAGGAAAGACTCATTGTCAACTCAATTAGATAAGTGGTGGCATTTACCCCAAAATACACTGTTCATGAATCCTCATACAGTAGTTTATATATACTGTAAACCTTCAGTACCCACCCCTGCTTTATTCTAGTATGTTCATGATTTACATTATAGATAGCACATCCTACAAGGTGACAATGCATAGAAAACGTAATGAAACTTTCATCCGACACAACAGGTTCTATGAATAAAGCATAATGTTGCTAGGTGGCTATGAGGTGAGCCTCGATGTTTGATTAATTATTGAAGTGTCTAAAAATCAACTGAACATAGCAACTGGCATTAAACAGTGAGATTACCAGCAGCGTTCACAACCACACACTGTAAAATATATTCATTGAAATTACGGTGAATGAATTAAAAATTTGACGGCGTATCACCGCAATTGTGATTTACGGTGAGACAGTGTAAAATGCATTACTTTTACATTGAACATCCGTAAACCAGTACTGTGAAACATTTTTTTCATTTACAGTAAATCTCACATTTGATGTTTTCCCACCAGGTGGCAGTTTGGCTGATTTGAATCTATCACTTTAAAATGTATCTAAATGTGTCAAATATGACAACACATCATTTTCAAATATACAAGTAGAACAAATAATAGTATGTCTTCAAATAATCACAAGAAAAGCATACATTCAAATAGTCCACTACCATAATCACCCTTGTATGTCTTCAAATAATCATAAGAAAAACATACATTCAAATAGTTCACTACCACAACCACCCTTGGTTCACTAGCAATAATAACACATGTATATCACCACCACCCTCATTCTGAAGGGGGGGGGGCAGCACAAGAACCAGCCCTGATTCATCTCACCTCCACCCCCCCCCCCCCCCTGGAGGAAAAGAGTATCACTCAGTCTCCTATTCTCCTGCAGCTAGCGCCTTACCTGCCACCTAACCAAACACCCACCTGTCACGGGTAATCACAGGTGCACATAGCCAGCAGGTGGGTGCGAACTCACTGGGGTGGGCAGCAATCTCCTAGAACAAACAGTGGCTTGTCACGGAGTACGTTGCCTCCATGTATTAGGTTTCAGTGCGAATCGGGATACAGAACTGTAGTAGACTATACCTGAGGAAGGGAGCATACTATTACAACGGTCTATCAGGCAATATCAGCAATAATATGGGTATACGTAGCTTCTATTTTATACGTAATTACCTGGAAAGTTTAATTGATAAGAATGAATGGTGGCAGAAAAAACGTTCATTAATCTTCCAAACATGGTCACGGAAACCTAAATTGATTTCTGATTTGTATTATTAGCTATAATGACTGAATATTACCATTTAAGTTCACATTGCAGTGTATCAAATGCATATGTGACTTGGCCTAGGAATAGGAACCTTACTGCACCCTGCACTAAGGTCCCTCTTCGCAGATCGTGTCACATATAATTATGAAAGACGAATGGCACAAGAAGTCAATGCCAATGGTTGCTGATAGGAGTAATCCCAAAAGTAGCTGTTGGCTCTCGTTACCTTACATGTTTCCGTTGATCACTCACCCAAATGGGAGTGACTTTCAGTTGAGTGGGCGGAGGCATTCTCCTATATACAGTGGGTTGGAGAAATACTAGACTGATATTTTCTCATCATGCAGCCTGGACCACACAGTATACGCCCCATGCACAATAGGTAGACGGTGGCACAGAACGCCTATATGGCGCTTATGTTTGTTTTGCTCTGTGGCGGTGTATACAAGGAGCTTGGCCAACAGCCCCAAGCCTGGAGCACTGGGGCGACTGCAGGTTGCTGTTCAGCCTACACCTCCCCAGGGTGTTGGGTACACAACGCCGGACAGCGTTTCTTATTTATCCTCAGACATGCAGGAGCTAACAAAACACGGCACAAATCGCTCAGTGCCTTTCCCTTCTTTTATTTAATGTTCTTTTTGTTGGCGTTAAGAAATACGTTGAAGGCAATGGTACATACATATAAGCAAGGTGTGGTTGCATTGAAATGGTCGGTCTTGGTGAGGTATTTGGATTCTGATGTGACAGGAAACGTGTGGGTGCAAATCGACGATTGGCGTAGACATGACAGTGAATATCATGACCGTAAATGCATCATGGATGTTGTACAGCAATAGTCTTTGTAGGACAATTCTCAATTATTTATATCATGAGACAGTGTGCCTCCATATTACTCTTACAAGACTAGTAGTGAGTCTTAGATACATGTATATCTTTATGCTATTTGTAACCTTAACACATGATAAAGATAATCCTCCTATGTGTATTCTCTTGTGTGCATTTTCTTATGGCGTCTCAGTGCAAAAATTACATATAAGAGTTGTTTTTCCTTGCCTTGTTGGCTATGGGGTGGGGAATGATAAAAACAAGAACTACGTGTAGCCTACATCAGTTTTTCTCCTTTGGGAGCCCCCTTCCCACATTCCCGTGCCAGAGCCCATGAACCTACAGCAAGTCCAATAAAAAGGGCGAAAGAGAAAGTTTGATTGTGAGAAAATCGGTCCACAGTTGGCCTGTATGCCTCAGGGCACTATGTCTACAGACAGAGGACCCTGGGGAGAGACTGCTCCTTGCGCCTCCTCCAGGGCCCCGCACCAGCTTAATAGGGTGCTCAGCTGCCACCTCCTGTAGGCGTGGTGTCCTCTGCCCAGCGGTCAAAGTTCCCCATATGCCTTCTCCAGGGTGGCTTCAAACTGACATCAGTACTTAAGGCTTGAGCACATTATCCAAGTTGAAGACGACGTTCATTCCCCATAGGGCTAAAATATGGGCCTTTTAGCCGACGATGCACTTATTTAATGTGGTGAATGGCCACTTATGTGTTTCCATATGGAAGGTGTAGCTTATGTTGAGCGTTTAATTGCCCACTTATCTTTTGATATATGAACATATTAGCTTTCTTTGTCACTAGCCAGATGCTTTATTCGTAGTGGGATTGCCCAGCAGTATTGAAAGAAATATGATCTTATCAACATAAACAGACTCAATTCAGCATTAGGTATATTGGTATCCACTAAACTGACGTAGATCATAATAAATGTATACCCAGCAGTCACCTTCTAAATTGGAAATATCCAGATGATAAGAGCTCTGAACGCCACTTGAATGGACATTATACTCCAAATCTGGTAAACACTGCAAATCACCCCTTAGTTGTTTCACACTAGCACAGCCGAACAAAGGTGGTATTTGAGTGTGTACCCACTACTCAATATCGGCCTGATGGATTGTGCAGTTACAATAAGGGTTAAATTGACTGAAAAAGTAGCCCTCACTAGATTCCACAAAATGCTGCATTATAACGCTGGAGAGCAGTCGTTACACTCTCTGATGAATTGGTCTCACACTCCCACCAAGTGCATTACATCCCATCTAGAGGAGGGAAATCATTATATCGACTAACCCATGAATACGAGAATGTCTTCCAGCATGGAGGCTACGGGCGACGCGGGCCCTTGCAAGTTGATACAATCGATAGTTCACAAACTACTACCATTGCTGCCCCCAGGCTCTTCCACATGCAGATTAGGATGTACAATGCTGCTAATCCGGCCCCACAACCCCTTGTCCAAAGAAAGCACTAGTTGGGAGGCATCGCGGCCCCTATCAAACCCAATAAATCAGAGTCACTCTATGTGCCTTGGACGGCCTGCCGGAGGCAGAGCAGACCTCTTAACCCTTTAAGGCTCGCATGGTGCTTTAATGTGGTATGCTCTCTTTAATGAAGCATGAATGTGGTCCTGGTGATTCTACTCTCATTAATGCATCATGTAGACCCTCTTGGGTGTATCAGGGAGTGAATGGGGTTGGCATGATGCTTGAATGCAGCACTAGCGAGTATTATCCAGGGCTGTATGCATGCATCATGACAACAAATTGCAAAGTTCATCAAAGCACTATACTGCCCTTAAAGTGTTAAGGACGCTGAACCTGCTGGCAAAACAGGGCCAGGGCTTAGTAGGTAAAAGCCTAGAGCTGCATACTTTGCTGGTTTTATACGGGGATACTCGAGGCCACAGGGACACTACGCCGTTTCTTGTCCAATTATAATACCCCAAGATTGTATTTCGCAAAAGTGCAGTGTGGGTTCTCCACTTAGATATTGGTTAAAATTATCTCCACCATAATATGGAAATTTGTCCTGCATTTAGGACGTCTGACTTCACCAAATACGTGTACAATATAGTCGGATTTATTCCTTCCAGCAATAGTAAACTTTATCATAATCGCTCGCGGTGGTTTAATTGACAATCAAAATGTATTGCTAGATAAAATATTCACCATCTACTTGGAAAAGGCAATACAAGCTTTGTTCTAGTTCTAACCAATCTCCATAAACTAAATTCAGCTTGATGAAAAAGGTATTTGTGGCCATGCTGAGCCTTTCAAACAGGCAAGCTGTGGAGGAGGCACTACCTTGGATCCGGTCATAAAATTGACTATGTGAGATTCAGCTATTTGCAACGACCCAATTCGTATTGATATTCAATACGTGCTATCCTGTGCTCCTGGGCAACAGAAGTTCTGCTCCTATCGTTGCCCAAGAGCAAAGAAACCTTCATGCCGGTGACATGTAGCTACTGCATGCACATATATCAATAACTATCAATCAAACCCTATTGAAATATGTCCATTATATATTTATGAATGAAAGTGACACTATTGCATTTATAGGGCATGGACATGACAAGTACTATGCTCTAGGATAGAGTGATTGATGAGGGGAGAGCAAAGAAACCTATACCCTATAGCGACGGTTCCCAGTAGTTAAGAACGACGTCGTTGAGCACTGGTAAAGCTGGTGGCCATCTCAGTGGTTGATAGCAAGTGAGGGGATTTGTAGCCGCACACAGCTACAACCATCATGGCGCCCACCCACCACCTTGTCAGCCATGTCCTAACCCATTTCTCAGTCCCAATGGTGTCCAACATGGCCGAAGCAGGCATTGACGTGCCCCGTAACGTAATGAGCCGATATAGTCCGGGCTAGGGCTCAATCAATGCCCTTCAGGATGGCCCACCTCCCACCCTCCATGACTCCCCACCCCTCCCACACCACCCCCCCCCCCCACCAGAACACCCGCCCCATCCCTATACCCAATCTCAGACTCCCACTCTCATGGATCTCCAAACACTCTGTCGCTTGCGCCCCAAGGCCTGGATTACGGTCTGCGTCACCAACCTTGCCCATCCTCAACCTATACACGACTCTGCCATTTATACGTGATCACTACGCCCCTGGCCGTATCTGACCCACTGTGACGACGGGTTCCAGTATCGGTGAGGGTAGTGATGCTTAAGGGGACAACTATAGATGTGTATAGAGAGAGGGGGGGTTGGGAGACTGGAACATGAGAGCATAGGGGATCCAGAGGCAGAGAGGCAAGGAGTGAGGAAGGAAGGCAGACAGGGAGTGTGGGCATTATATGAGATAGCCTCATACATAGGAGAACAAAGTGCACGTCTGAACATTATTCAGAATTCAATTGTCCATTTACATCCTCAAGCACAGATGGAATCCTCAATATATATATGCTTGTCAATGTCATCGCCTTGTGGCAAATATAGGAACTATTTGGCATTTATACAATGGAATCTTTAGAGCATGGAGGGAATTCATACAGGATTATACACAGTATTAATCCACCGCCTGTTAATCCATATGAATTCTCTTTTTACCCCATAGTATCAGTGCTACTTGATGGGTTCATGATGACGTGATACGTCATGAAAGCGTCCTGTGGCGTGTCATCTTCCAGTCCGCCGTTGTCCACGTTGCGCCCCCTAGCGGGTATTTGTGGCGTCCCTGGCGGCGTGTAGGGCTAACGTAGTCTCGCCGATAAAAAAAACACACATCAAAGGTGGCGCTGCAGGTGAGCAGCTCAGGTGACCTGCTCATCGTAACACCCCCTGGGGGGAACAAACTGCTCGTAATGACGGAGGTCTGGGGGGAAAAGGGAGAAAAATTATGAAACTAGAGCTCTGTGTTCTGCCAACTTCCGCATTGGATAGCTGCCAATAGTCAAACATATGGGGGCATCAGCGAACGGATCGTTGGATTTGGATGGATGCCCCCTCTTTATTAGATGGCAAGATCAGAATCTGGCATAGATTATACATGTTGATAATTGGTATATTACCAAGACCAAGAGTATCCCTGGCCTAGGGTAGTTATTGATCGGCATAATGTTATGCCACGGCTACAGGGATTTAACATCGACTGGAGTTCACATTGATCGATGTGTGGGCTTACATTCCAGAACTCAGAGAAAAGCAAACCTGAATTTTCAAAATAACTTCACAGAAAAGCAGATGCAGTGAGCGAGCTTTCAAGCCAGAGAGACTATGGCCAATTAACTATGACAATCACACAGCAGTGAATGCCCACCAGATGCTGTCTCTATGAGCATTTAACCCCTTAAGAACCGCATAGTGCTTTCATGTGTTATGCACCTGGATATCATGATGCATGCATACAGCCCTGGTGAGTAACTAGAAAGTGCTGCATTTAAGCATCATGTCGATCATATTGTGTTGATACACTCCCGGAGGGTCGACAAGACAGATGAATGCCATTCTGGCGAGTACTCTTGCCACGGCTGCATTAAAGGCAACATGCGGCCCTTAAAGGCTTTACGGGTTGTTTCTGAGCTGCTCAGTGTAATGTGGAGACAGGCATTCAGCTCATGGAGGCTGCTCAAACTGCAGTCAATTTGATTAATCTCTCCCTGTGTAATTCTGCCATCTCTGGGATTTATTTCACAATCAGCCTCTCCCCTCATTACCACTTCAGTAGTTATCTCCACTCCTCCACAACAGAGTCCCTCACCGCTTCTTCTCCCCAAACCCCCCACCTCCACCTCCACTCCAACCTCCTCCACATCCTACTGCATTTGCTGGTCCTGCAGTAGCAGCCCCCACCGTTCATTCAAAGCTCTGTCCGCCTTTGGAGATGAACGCCTGTGTGATGTGAGCCATGTTTACGACCTGTGGCTGTCGGGGATTCTATCTGGCCACCACGCGCCAGGAAGCGTCCCGATCCATCAGCACCACAAAGCGCTTCCCCGCCCGACGGCTGAAAAACACAGGGAGGCCCCAAAATGGCGAATTACAGTCCCGCGGAGGGGCTGGTGGGTGATGGGTGTGTTGTGTTGTGTCGTGGGTGGTGACGCTGGAGCTGCTGGTGAAGATACCAACCTGTAGTACATGTATTATTTACCTGGGTCTGGTCCTCAATGTGGTGCCGGCAGGTGATATCATAGTTTCAGTATGAACTGTAACGCTAACTGTAAACACATCAAGTGTGTGAACTATTCACTATTAGCACTCACTTTCTAGAATTTGGAAATTGCAACGAAAATGTCTGAGGAAGCGAATAATAAGTCCAAAGATGATAGAGTTCCATGTCTGTGGTAGTGAGGGATTCGAAGTAGTGAGGGTGGACTGTACTTATCTTATTAGGGCATGACTCCTGTCCTCTCCAGGGAAAGCACAGAAAACGAAGCGTGATGGGTATGTGGTCTTCTTTTAACTGAGAAAATGTTAATTTGGTAACATAGTATTGCTTTGACGTAAAGATTCCTCCTGGTAGGTTATATAGCACTACATTGTAGGGGAGACCGGGGCACGTTGACCACCCGGGCACGTTGAGCCGCCCTCTCTCTTTGCTATTCCTTTGGGAATTTTCTGGCAGTATGCCTACCACATTACCCCCTTATATAGACAGTTCAGATCAGCAACATCATGATGACTTTAGGATGCTGATGAGAAAGTTAGACAACATTAAAGTTTATGGCCTTGAAAGTAGATATTTGCAATTGTTAAACTAAACATTGCTGGCCTAAGATCTCTATGGAGGTTGAAGTATACATATGAACCCTTGAATAGAACTCAACTTTACTGCTGGATGTGTTATGTAATCTTATCTGTGATGACCAGCATGGGGCACATTGAGCCACAAAAAACGGGGCACCTTGAGCCATGCTCAAGGTGTTCCAAGCTCTGGCGCATCTTGAGCCGGCCCAAGGTACCCCGATTTTTGGGGCTCTTTAGCAATGGTATTCAGACAATTAAATGACTGAATAATAATGCAATGTTAGTAGTGTATCAGAGGAAGATAATATGGATAATGACGTAAAAAGATTCTATACAATTTGGTCATAAAATTATGATAGAATACAATAGTTTGTGGTTTGGGAAAAAAAATCTTGTGTAACATATTTACAGTGTCTTAATTCCCAGATTTATCACTTGTCAGAGGCAGAACAGTGCATTACATTATAGAAGAATGTAATCAAAGATTTATTCAAACTTAACAGATAACAGGAATACTCTTAAACTGGGTTGATTTGGCCCTAAAAAAAATCTGTAAGGTACAAACTCAGTCACTTCTATAGAAACTATAATTGAGTGACTTCCGTGCATCAAATATGTAATTTTTACATTCAATCCCATGCAAAAGTAACAATAGCAACTAATTCCAACAGAAATTTCAACTAATGATCTATATTGGTGATTATTTGGATCGTTCAACGCATGTGGTTCAAGGTGCCCCAGTGGGTGGATCAACCTACCCTAGGCATGGGGCACATTGAACCACCCTAACATTTTATTTTCAAAAATTCAAGAAAAATACAAGAAAAAACCTGTTTGCCCTGCAATAGGTTCTCGCAATGATACAAGGTAACTGCTCGATACAAAATCAAAGTTCAGATCCCATTAGCAAGGTCAGGAAGAAAATAAAGGTGTCAAAGCAGTTCAACGTGCCCTGGTCTCCCCTACCTTATAATATCCCAAAGATGGGAGTGATAAAGGTAATGCCTGGACACATAATGCATTACAAATAATCGGTGTAAGGCATAACTAACTAATTGGATATGGCATTGAAAGATCTGGGTATGGTTCAAATGGAGCAGTTCTGTCGTACAGACCATAGGGAAACAAGCAGTCTCTGTATCAAAATGTATACAAGCCCTGACTATGGAAGTAGGCCTATTGTCTATAGAGATTCAGTCCCCACCTCCTGCTCCGCCCGGCCCTCTAAGTTATTCCCAATATGGCTACCGAAGGCACGTGATCACCATGCACGTCACGTGGTACAGAAGGCGATTGACGCCCTCCTCCTGTCTAAAAGCGTAGATTGGGACGCGGTCTCGCGTGGATTAGCGAGACTTTGGCGTGATCTCACGAGGGTCAACGAGTCTGCGCACTGCGACTCACCGGGCGAGTACTTCCGGTGTAGTCTCGTGGCGTCTCCACCAGAGCGAGATTGTCACTTAACAATCATCCCAACACGCTCCGATCCAGCAGGGATGGTTTTACCTCATGAACTTAATTAAATTTGGGGATGGGGTAAGTGTTGCTTGCCTCCCGAGTGGAAATCAATCAAGGGACAGGGTAATTATTTAGCATTAATCCAACTCCATGAGCAAACTTTTCACACAGCAATTGATGGGCTGCCTTGGTGGGAACCGTTCATTTCCTGAGGAATTTCATGGTGTTTATATCTACTAGAGTTTATAGGTTTGAGTAATAACAAGGTTACGATGACAAAAAATATTAAAGGTAGAAGTAAGACCCCTCGTCATGACCGATTCTGAGCTATTCGAGGGGTTTTATTATCCACACTGCATCAAATTATCCTCAGCCATGAGTGATGGCATGACTGTTTCCCCAGTAAAAATGTAGGCTGTGTTTGAGGAGTCCCACTCAGATGACAAGTTGCGGGAGCTGCTCATGTGCTTATACCTTTAAATGTCGCATGATGGATTAATCTTTGGTGGCACGTGGGGCATTGATGCAGCCCTGATGAGTAACTCACAAGGGCCATACATTCATGTATCAAATGCCGATCATTCAGGAGTGTATCAACCCTGTAAGGTCGGCATGATAAGGGAAAATAGCCCTGGTGAGTAACTCGAATAACTGCAAGTACCACGGTATGCATAATGAGGACATTAATGCATTATGCGGCCCTTAACGGGTTATACCGAGCAACTCAGCCTGGAGCAGCTCAGCAGGCTGCATGGGAGATGGAGGCGGGACAATCAGAGAAGGGACGTTGAGAAAATGTTATGAGTCAATCGTCTTGGTGTTGTTGGAAGGGACAGGACCGCCCGACAGGAGACAAACTTGGTGTGATTGGGACGGGCACGACTCACCCTCCAGCTCACCAGTCACTCACCATTCGCTCGCTTCTCCGCCCGGCATCGGCCGGCAGTTTGAAGCGTCATTCAGCCCGAGCCCTCTGCTATGTTTACCCAGCATGGCCGGACGTCACAGAGACTCCAAAATCCATTTATCCTGCATGCAGCTTGGTGATTTTTATTCATGAGCAGCTCGGAAGTTTTTTTTTCTGTATTGCCCCCACGTGCCATCCACACTCACCCTCACCGCAGTTGGTGTCAATTGTTTATGCATTGTCTGGGAAAATGCTGATCAACAAATGGGCCGGATTTGGTCGTTTGATTGGCAGTGTTGTCATGCCGCTGATAACGGATAGAGTGTTCCCTGCTTTTCTTGTGTGTAGTTTTATTCACGGGTAGTTCTGAATAATGTGTGGCTGGGCCTGAGCGGTTTGCTAACTAGACTGGTGATCGGGACCAAAGGGGCTCCCACATGGCAATTTATCAAGGCACGTCGTGCTGCAGGGTGCAAAGTGTATTGTTTCAATTCACTTTGTCTGTTCCGCACTGAGCCACTGGCCTCATAGTGGCATTTGGGAGAAGCCACCTCTAGTGGTGTCTATGAGCGATGACTTGGTGTAAAGGGGGCGGAGAATAGTGGCATTTAAGACGTATGTCGTGGACGATGTGGGTAGGCCTATGCAAATTAAGTCGGGGGTAGCTCTACAGATACTAGGAACATGTGGAGGTTCATCTGAACCTCATTCGTGCAACCTTCAAACATAAGCCCAAAAATAGTGTCGAAGCAACTGACCCCAGCGCAATTTGCACAGTCCCAGTAACATCATTGACTCCTATAACCTAGACAACTGGCATCCATTTCAGCCCCTCTACTGCATTGGTTAAGATCTAGATAAATAGTTGACCAAGCTATGAGGTCGTACCATAATCCCTGGTATAACAGCAATAAATAATAAATATGATACTGTCGAACATGGTGCTGGAACTTAGAAGTGTGTTTTTGTGTTATAATAATGACGAAGGGACAAGTAGAGGTTTTTTTTGTTAATTAATACATGGTCTGAAATTCTAAGTAATGTGGATTTGCATAGCCTTTGAAATTATCAGATGCAGAATTGTTATCACATGTGGAAATTTCTCAAGATGTTCTTCCAGGGTTGGCCCTGTTTTGCCAAGCTACATAGGTTAGGCAACCAGGAACGCACCATGTATTGGCTCAAGTCCTACATAGTGATGATACCAACACAGTATATGTCGGGTTCAGGGAACTACCCAGTTCTGATGCACGATATGGAACGCCACTAATACTTAGATAAGCATCTTTGCATGGTTGTAATGTAGATGTACTTAACCCTCTAAAGGCCACATGGTATTTTGAGTGCTCTGCTCTTTGTTTTCATAATAAATGAATGCAAGTGGACTCGACATGGCTGCATATATACAGAGTTGTATGACACACTCTTGAAGGGTCAGCATGGTCCTATGATACACAGCTATATGATACACAGCACGCATCTACTCTATGCAGCCCTTAAGGGGTTTAACAGTAATGTGCATAACCTGAGAATATAGCTATAGAGTTGCCTGAATTATCGACCATTGTCCATATCTTCCATAACACTGTTAGTGTATGTTACACAATGTACACTCTGTTTACCCAGCCCATCATTCCCCATGACATGCAACACCGTGACTATACCTATCTATAATCTCCTAGAGACATTGCTTCCATGTGGGTAAAATGTTGATGTGGTATATGCACTAAGATAATGCAACCCACAACACATTTTTATGGGAGGGTGGCTGAGAGCATTTGGTATTAGAGACCACCGTCTTACAGTATGTGCGTGACAACAGGTTCCCTTAGCAGTGAGGGGATGTGGTGTTTCACCGAGGTATAATGGACGCTACAGAACAATGAACAAGGCCATGGTGGAGGCTCTTGTTATGTTAGCCTGTTGTTCATTTTAAAGCACACCTACCCTATAAAGCCCCAGAGGACTCTGACTCGAGGGGCAGAAAGGAGAAATGATTTGAGATGACATGTCTATTTGCATCATAAAATATCAGATTTGTAATGATTTCAATTATTCTCATAATATATAGTATGATGATAAAAGGACTGCATCTTCTATTCTATAGTATGAATGTGACGATATGTCTATGTGCCCTGGGTCTGTGAAACAGAGCATATTATCTACACATAGTGGGTGCTCAAGCAGCTCATGGTCTATATCAGGGAGCCGGGTGTCATCTGGAGATGCTATGTAATGGTTACACCAACATAGTATCTGTCGCGTTCAGACTCTACCCAGTTCTGGTGCACGATATAGATCGACACTAATGCCTAGATAATCATCTTTGCATGCTAGCAATATAGACTGACTTGACCCTCTAAAGGATCTATAGTGTTCTAAGGTGCTATGCCATTTGTAGTCATGATAGTTTACTCCTCAAGACTTGAATGGTCAGCATGGTCCTATGATACACAACTGTGATACACAACACATCCCTGCACTACGCGACTCTTAAGAAGTTTAGCAATAATGTGCATGACGGGATAGCTATAGGGTTGCTTGAATTCTCGATCACTGTCCATAAATTATCTTCCATAACACTATTCATGTATGTTACACATTGTACCCTCTGTTTACACAGCCCATCACTCCCCATGACATGCAACACCGTGACTATACCTATATATAATGTCCTAGAGAGTACTGCTTCCATGCGTGTGAAATGTTGATGTGGTATAAGCGCTAAGATAATGCACCCCATAAAGTATTTTTACGTGAGAGTAGCTGAGAGCACTCTGTATTAGAGACCAGTGTCTTACAGTATGTGCGTGACAACAGGTTCTGTGAGCAGTCAGGGGATGTGGTGTTTCACAGATCTAGAGCTATAATGGAGGCAGCAGAACAATGTACAAGGCCATAGTGGAGGCTCTTGGTTATGTTGGGCTGCTGTTCATTTCAAAGCCCACCTTCCCTATAAAGACCCAGAGTAGTGGTCCTCACGCTATTCCGAATTTGACTGCAGGGGCAGCAAGAATTGGGCCTTTAAAAGAGAATTGATTTAAGAATACATGTTTATTGGCACCATAAAATATCAGCTAATGTGATGGTCTCCATTATCCTCATAATGTATATTGTATGATGATAATTTAAGGGCTGCATGTTCTAACCCATAGTGTTCACATGGCGATATGTTGCCTTGCATCTTGTCTACACATTGTGTGTACCCATGCAGCTCACGGTCTATATCACGGAGGTGCTATGTAATGGTTACACCACACAGTACGTGTCAGGTTCAGACTCTACCCAGTTCTGATGCACGATATAGATCGACACTAATGGCTAGATAAGCATATTTGCAAGGTTGCGAGGTATACATACTGAAACCTCTAAAGGCTCCATAATGCTTTAAGGTGCTATGCCCTTCGAAGTCATAGTGAATGAATGGCAAGTTTACTCTTCAAGGCTGCAATTATGTGTGGAGTTACATGATACTCTCACAAAGGGTCAGTGTGGTCCTTAGATACACAGCACATCAATGTGCTATGCAGCCCTTAAGAGGTAATGCGCATGACCAGAAAATATAGCCATTTGGTTCCATAACACTGTTAGTGTATGTTACACATTGCACCCCCTGTTTACACAGCCCATCACTCACCATGACATACAACACAATGACTATACATGTACCTATCTATAATGTATTGCTTCTGTGCATGTAAAATGTCATATGCACTAAGATAATGTGACAGAGGCTGTGAGCATTTTATATAAGTGACCACCGTCTTACAGTATGTGTGTGACAATAGGCTATGTTAGTAGTCAGGGGATGTGGTGTTTCACAGAGCTATAATGGATGATACAGAACAATGTACAACGCCATGGTGGAGACTCTTAGTTATGTTGGCCTGCTGTTCATTTTAAAGCCCGCCTTCCCTATAAAGACCCAGAATACTGGTTCTTGTCCTGGAGGGGCAGTAAGAAGGGGGCATTTAAGTAGAACTGATTCTAGAATACATGTGCTGATCAGCCTTCGGCTGTATTGGTTTTAAAACTATATCATTAGAATACATGTTTACAAGCACCCTAAAATATCAAATATGCGGTGGTCTCCATTATTCCCATAATATATTGTTTGATGATAACAGGATTGTATGTTCTATCTCATCGTATGCCTGTGGCTATACGTCTATGTAGCCTGGGTCTGTGAAACAGAGCATAATATTGTCTACACACAGCGGCTACAAGAGCAGCTCACGGCCTATCAGGGAGACGGGTGTCATCTGGAGGTGCTCACTGCCTATTGATCCCCTCACACATGGGCACTAATCAATGGGATGAAGACGGATCACTCGCCGATCACCAGCGGTCAGCGCCGGCCGGCTACAGGCGTAAGACTGTTGTCATCGTAGTCATGGTAACGACCTCCGTCTTAGCGAGCAGATCTCATTGGAGCTGCTCCTAATCAAGGAATTAGTATCAATCGTGCGTGTGGGCTTTTTGTGGTTAAACGTGTTTCGTTTGACGTGTTTAGTGATGATATTATTAGTACAAGATAAGAGTCTCTTTAGATACATCCTGAAGAGACACACACGCTGTGGCTTAACGCTGGAACTGCAATCTGCATTTCACATCAAGCTCTCTCTTTTTTTCCTGCAATTTAAACCTCCCTAATTTAGGAATTGGGTTCGAGGTCAAGGCTTCATACCCTATCACGGTACCTCCAAAGACCTCCTGATCACCCCTGGGAGGGTCAGCCATGTTTTTCCATGACGACCTACCTAAGCCCCCTCCCCCTTTTGCCGCAACACGCGCCCTCCTCCGTGCATTATTGACGCGTCGCCGGGCGCGGTGTCGCGTCACGCCGACATCGCGCACGTGCCAGTCGGTCTGGAAGACGTTCTCAGAGCTGCCTCCAGGGCCGCTCATGTGCACTAAGGAGGAGGGGGACGCAGTGCACTCTAATCACCTTGATGCTGGCAGAGGCCCATGTGTTAACGAGACCAGCAGGTGGGTGAGGGAGACGGGGGGGGGGGAGATAGGAGGGAGGGATCTCACCTGTACCTATAACCACTGAAGGAATCTTAGCCATGCGTTTTGGACAGGGCTTTCCATGGGGTGCAGGGCTCTGAGGAGATTACAGGTATGCCATCTGGTAGATGTATATAGTATCGTGTGCTGCCATGGTTGTCTTTCTTAGGATTGTATCTGTAAAAGTATGTCAATATGCTACATAAAGGCTTTGTTCTGGATATCTGATTTACAGAACCCATATTTATCTCAAAAGAAAGAGTACATCTCATAGGTACTAATGCATTTTGGTTGCATGAATAGAGGGAATCTATATCTGAATCCATGTCGTCCGTGTACTGATTACAGCGAAAGACTGTGGGCCATATGGTATGGAGAAGATATGCCTCATAGTTATCTTGTAATATTTGATGTGATATGCTGTTGTATAATACGAAATGTAGCCAAATGGTAACGGGATAAGGATATGTGTGGGCAGGGGAGCCGAGGCTCCCAATCAGAACTGCCTTTCTACCCCCCCCCCCCCCCCCTTCCAATACAAATGTGCTTCCATCGCCCCTGATTCTGGTAAGCACTTCCGATGCCTGAACCTTCTGAACCAGCAAAATACTTAGTTATTCTTAATTCCCCCGGCAAGCAGTGGTAATAGTTCGCAGCAGCAGAAACAACGACGAGAACAACAACAACAGAAATAAAACGGAAACAATGACCAAAGCCCAGAAGCCAGCCATGGTCCTAAGGGACTGGAAGAACAATTGACTGGAGACCGAAAACACTGCCCCGCCTGACGTGCCCATCGTCATGATAAACGAGGTTGACGGAAGGATAGGACCTTCAAATGGGTCCGGACGGTAGAGGACACAAACACCACAGCCTCCTATCGAGCCAGGGGACGTGGCGTGTTAGCTGGGCTTTCCTGTGCTGCTGCTCAATTTTAGACCTTTAAGGGCCACTAAGTGCTTTAATGTGTCACGCCATGTATCGTCATGATGCATAATTGCAGCCCTGCTAATAGGCTGCATTCAAATATCATACCAATGCTGAATGGTTTATGTGCTCCCAAAAGGTTGGAATGATGCAAGGATGCAGCCATGGCGGGAATCTAGACGCGGCAGTGCTGCATTCATGCATCATGAGGACGACGGGTGTCATATGCATTGAAAGCACCATGCTACCCTTAAAAGATTAGAATCACTCCGCGGCGCTGGTCCACATCGATTGGCAAAGGCGAAAGACGATGGTCACGTAGACGGAAGGCTTGATATAGGCTGCGGCGCCGATTATTAATTGTAACCTATACCGAAGTGTGGTTCCATACAGGGCGCATTGATTTCCCCACAGTCCGTCGGCACCTTCTGATCTGCACCACCAGCACTATGACACCCTGATAAGAGGTTGATTAGAGGGGGACGTGTCTGGGTGGAAGCAGAGAGGGATACTAGGCGGAGGTGATAATGAACAGTGTGGTTAACCCTTTAAGGACCGCACAGCGCTTTAATGTGCAATGTCATTTGCCGTTGTAAAGCATGAATACAGCCCTGGCGAGTTCACTCTACAGGGATGGATGAATGCATCATGCCGACTATTGGGAGTGTATCAACCCCGTAGGGTCGGCTTGGTGCTTGAATGCAGCACTGTTAGGGCTGTATTCATGCACCATAACGACACAGGACATTACAGCACTATGCGCCCATCAAATGGTTAAGCCACTGACAGTTCCATATGAAGACCGCGGGTTTGTAATGTCGGGTTGTGGACCCTGCATGGCTTCATAGAACGAGAGACAAAAAGGCAAGCCCGATGGAACTTCACAATGGGCGGCTCTCGCAAATGGATTTACAATTAGAAACAATGGCTTTATTGGGAAGACAATGAGGTTTGCGACATTGTACATTTATGCAGCTATCACGGAATGGCAGACTCTCATCACAGACTGAGACCTGAAGGCATTATTCCAGGGGAAGAGAACATTTTCTATTGTCACTGGAATGGAGGGATTGTTATTTCATCAGCGTCGCATTTTTACTTGTTCACGAAAATGACATCGGGAAACATTTATTGTGCCGTTCCCCTTCAAGATTACCCTTTGGCGTACTAATTATTCTGTATTATTCAAATTGATGAATGGGAATACAATTGCTTGCCCCGTGTAGCTCGTACATTGGAGAGCACTTGTGCCATTGGTTTAGAATAACGGGATCAGCTTCATGTGTTTCATGATAATGCAGCTCTACAGTAGATTCGACTATGTAACTACACTTAAGTGTACACCGACAGTATATTCTATTCTATAAAAAGGAAACCAGCTATTTACAGTGTAGAATTCAGTCATAATAATGCTCAAAAATAAAGGTATATTGGACAGGGTATGGAGGATACATGCTTGTGTAAAAATGGCTGTTCTTATATATCAATGGATAACACATTATTTCATATTCTTAATTTGGGACACAATGTTGATATAGAATACTTCCGCAAAGATATCCGTCATCTACATAATATATAACAATGTCTGATAGCAAATATTCTTCTTCCATGGTCATCCATTTACGATTGCAGTTGTCGAGGTAGTTTAATTATAATACTTTAATACCTAATGAAACAACATCTCATTGCTGTCCTGTAGTAGGTCATATTTTCTAAATGTGTCAAGGTACCCTAGAGCCTCTCTAAATGAGGACTGAAACATGATAATCAATCAAATTACTGAAACCTATCCCACTGACTTCCACTTTGACTCTAAAAGTTTATTGTAAATCAGCTTGGGTCTGACCTTTGTCGGAAATTAACTATTGTAATTGATGACGTTATGATAGTGTAACCTTTAAGATAATGAAACCACGTGTTCTTTCATATTATTCGACTGATACTAACGGCAATCCCAGAGTTGCAAAATGACAACAAAAGCTCTTTCCCTCTAGGCAATGAAATACATCATGAAGATGTAGGGTATTTGGCAGAGGATGAGGGAATAGAACGGGCTAATTAGATGCTGAACATCTCCTGCCAGTAAGTATCTATAAAGCAGCCATACCGGTATATGAGTTCATGTGGCTTCCCTAGTGGCTTCTCAGTGGTGGGGGTCCTAAGTCCTGCATCAATAGCGACTTATGAATCTCCAGTTTAAATCAGGCACAGAGATGTGCCGTTCTGGGCTGGCTGGCTGGGCTTCATACAGTGCATTTACCGAGGTGTGGTGATTCAGCATAGCTTCATATACTAGTATAGAGGTGGCCTCCACAGTGCCACGATGCTTCCCTTTCTCCGGCTTCACAATGTGCCTTCTCCTCCCTCTCACAGAACCACCCTCCGTTGTTCCCGTCTCAGACACAACCCCACCACCCAGCAGCTTCTTCCACTTGCGGAAGGAGGTTGTTACAGGCCTTGCGACGCCCCAGGCACGGGTGACGTCCGACAGTAGCGCCAAATCGAAGTCGGCAGGGCGGAAATAAGCTATAGCAGACTGTTGGTGGGTTGTCGCCTTGGCTGCGATCACGGCTTGTCTAATCATAGCGCGCTGCAGGCCTTGGCCAGCCTTCTGCCCCCAGCATAGGTCAGCCTCCCTTTAAGGAGGAGCAGGCAAGGTGTGAAGTAGGAGGGTGAGATGTGAGCAGAAACGGGTTAAGGCCGCCATTTCATGTAATATGTCAAACATAGCCAATATATGTATATCATTTTCGGCAAACTTAACATTCCAGTCTCCCCTTCTTCATACATTAACTTATTCAACTGCATCGCCATTTTCAGATGATAGAAAACAGCTGCATGCTTCTAATTGATTAATGATTTTACAATTACGATGCATTTCAATGTTACACTCTCCATGTACACAGATAAGCTAAATGCCCCGCCCTTCGTCTGTAGTGGCTATCCCAGGTTGGTCATACGGATATTGGTCTAGCATGACCAAGTGCTATTCAAGAATGATTCAGGCAAAACAACATAATGTGACTAATGCCTTTCTCAAGAGGACTTCGCCTAAAAAAGAAAGACTTAGGTGAGTTGGACAATAAAGAACAACCTGAAAATATTGGTCGGTCGTATAGGGAGACAAAGAATATCAGTGTACCTGCGAGATAGATTTATCTCTGATACAATGTACCATTTCCCAATTCTGACTTGCATTCTCTGCAACTTGGTTAGCTCAGTCATATAACAATGAACCGATCACTAGCTGAGGAAAAGTAGGCAATTTTGAAAGGGGCACCCTCCCCTCAAAAAATCTCTGTGAGGATCTGCTTCCTCCGTACTGCCAAATGTAGACACCATACCCTACACTGAAAAAATTCCAGTCGACAAACCTGGCACTGCCTTGTCAATTTGACAAAGAAAGGGGCTGGCAAGCAAAACTCTTCAGTTAGAAGACCCAAATAGCTCCACCTGGTACATGCCAGCCCTAAACTTATCTAGAAGTTACTCACCATTTCCCCTGCAGGTGGCCATTGTCTAGCATAAATGTGTACCCTTGGGAATAAATTGATTAATTCCCATCTTAATATAATACTGAGTATTACCATTGCTATTTTTTAATATGAAGAATTCTGTGAAGTATCTAGGGAAAACATAAGATAATGTAAAGAATGGATGTTTTTGACAGCATTAAGGAAATAGATGATATGTGTAGAGTAAACACACCTCTTTTCTGTCATTCACCAGGGCAGAAGTAGGCACATGTCCCTGCCTCTGGTATGATCCACACATGAAGAGTTTGGTTCCAAAACGCAATAAGTGCCAAAATACAAAATCGGGAGAAAACAGGTCAGGGGTATTGTGTAGGGTAAATAGAAAAAAAAAAGTGGAAAAAAAATTGAAAAAGTATATTTATTTAGTAGATAGGGCCTGTCGAAAATTCAGTTTTTTTGCAAAACGCAATAAATCCAAAAGCAGTTTTTTTGCAAAACGCAATAAATCCACCTCAGCAAAGATTGTTTTTGTATGTAGGACTGTTTATTCTTTTATGTTTACGGTCTTAATAAGGCTTTATTAAATACAATCTTGGTCTATATTGTTAATAGCATTATTTGAAAATAAAAAAAACAATTTTATTTAGAAGGCATTTGAAATATGGACACAAAAACCGTGTTTTATGATTTTTGTGGATTTATTGCATTTTGCAAAAAAACTAAATTGAGCAAATTAAATCCTATTTCTAAATCAAGGAAAAATGATGCAAGGATTTTTAAAAGCTACTTGTTTGTGTTTCATGTATGTCCCACTATACCAAGAAAAAATAATATTGAAATAAAAATGGCCATTACTGATTTTATGGACATATGCAGAAAAACTGATTTTGAATTTATTGCGTTTTGCAAAAAAACTGAAAATTGAAATTAAATCATCCTTTTTCTCCTAGAAAAAAAATCCAAGGATTTCAAAAATCGATTTCTAGGTATTTTATCGTTGGAACATTAATCATTAGTTATTAAAGAAAAATGCTTTCTATTCACCAATTTGTCAAAATCAAAAATACACTATTATCTCAAAACTCATAAAATGGATTTGTTGCGTTTTGCAACGAAACTCTTCACATATACCTACAGTCCATTGCTGATGAGTAGCCTATCCTCAGTAAAGACTTGGTGATACATTATGTGAACCCTTGGTGGCACTAGTGTATTAAAGATCACTTCTATATGTGGTTATGGATTTAAACAAATTGATAAAATAATCTTGTCATCTGGAACCAGACCAAACTCATACATTTGAAACCCTAGACCTACCACCCTTATGCAATAATGAGCCCCAGCTGTGGCTAATCTAGGCCTGCATCAACTATCTTAGTTTGACGACCTTGACAAGTCTAGGGTCGTCTTGTGGGATGGTAACCTGGCAGGTTGTCAATTTGACGAGTTGAAGCTCGTTGATTCTATGCTGTTCACTTAGAATACCCTAGGGTTGTCCTGTAAGACGACCTTATGGACTCCAGAGCTGTCCAGAGTTTTTCAGTGTAGCCGTGTACAACTTAGTAATTCCTCAGACCCTTTTTTGTTTTCTGAGCTGTAATTTAACTTGCTATATCAGGATCCATAGCCGCATAATATACAGACTTGCGACACACTTCCTCACATTCTCATCGCCGGATGATCAGCTGAACCATCCATTTGGTATGACCTTCCTCACAATACTTCACCATAGTGGGTGGTATTGATCGTGAGTTAATTTTTTCTGCATCGTTAGTAGTCGGTTGTGTCTGCTTATAACAAGCGATTCTGCATGTGTTCCTTGCTCTGGCTACTCCTAATCCCCCTAGCAATTATGTAAAGAGTCATGAAAAAAAACTCTTGTTATCTAGGGGGGTCGGTATTGCATACTGAATGATTGTCAAACAGTATATAAATTTAGTGGGTTGTTTTGTATTTATATGCGGAATAATATTCAGGCCAATTCAATTAGACAGGATGTAGTTGACTAAATGTGATATCATATCACTTGTAACTTATCAAATCTTCAGCTTAAGGTTCCGACGCAGCAATCTCCATTTAAGCATGTGAATCGAAATAGGATATAACAATTTATATTTGTGTCTTTAAAAAGTATATAAATTTGATTTCAATTTGAAAGTATGCATGCAGCTAAGCTGACTCCACCATGAAACCTTGGGTTATCAGCTAGAGTTGGCACTGCTAGAACAGAATTTGTTTATGCTTCCGCAGCACAGAGGGTATTGGATTATCCAAATGTTTATAGGCTGTAGGATTTTTCATATGCAGGGATACCTGGGGTTGAGAAGCCAGATGGCCCCTCCAGGCTCACACCTTGCAACATCTTACTCTAAACCTGAACCAATTGACATGGATGGTGTGCATTTCCTGGCGTGTGGTAGGGTAATGTATAACCTCCTACCACGGTCAATATCGGTTGTATTAATGTTGGTTTATCATTTCAGTCAGGTAAGCTAGAAATCAGTTGAAAAAATGAGGGGGAAAATCAGATAAGCTACAAATCGGTTGAAATATGAAAAAAAGTGCATTACACTTGGATGATGTACGGCATCTCCCGCATAGTTACTCCTACAGTGTGATATTTGGGATAATAATGTGTTTAGATTGGTCGACTGCGGCGACCCTTTCAGGAATGCCTAATTGCTGGTGCAAGGTCTGTACAGTGGAGATGAGATATAGTGGTACTGTATATCTATTCCTACTGGGTGCTCCGCTCATGGTATATATATGCTTACCTCTGTTAGATGACCGCCACATTGAAACAAACTTTATATATTTTGCTTCTCTATCCAAACATGTTATCTCCTGCTATCACTGCTATCGTGGTATCAGACCCACAGGGTGTCTGCCCCTCTATCCCACAGGGACTCCACGGCCTCCAGACCCGACAGCTGTCTGGGCGAGCTGCGGCCGGGTGTCCCATTCTATAGCACTTCTCCCTGGAATAAAGAGACAGAAAAAAGGGTGGGAATAAAGCAGTACAGTCCCCCTGTGAGGTCTCTGGGGACCAACAGTGGTGTGAGGCTGCCTGCAGTCTGACCCCAACACTTCCAGGCACCACTCCAGTGTCCAGAGTATGTCCGGAGGGTATTGGTCAGCAGGCCAGACATTACAGACTTAAAGGTGGGGGAGACGGGCAGGTTAATGCTAATGAAGGTGGCTTGTAGGTGAAGGTGGGCCCAGGAGGAGGGGGTTTGTGGCTGGAGGTACCGGTGGCTTTTGGAGTGTATCTAGGAGGGGTATGGAGTAGAGTAGGGGCTGTGGAAGAGTGGGGTAGACTACGTGGATGTGGCAGATGAGGCGCCTGAACCCAGAGTCTCTTTCTCTGTGTGTTGGACCGGCGCCCGGAGGCGGCAGTGGCGGAGGTGGTGGTGGTGGCGGTCTGGGGGGGGGGGGTGTTTGGGGGAGGGAGGGAGTGAGGTTGTCGGGAGGTGGTCGGGGGTGGTCGGGAGGTGGTCGGGAGGTGGTCGGGAGGCCGACGCCAAGCCAGTCGAGCAGCCAGCAGGCGGCAGTACACATCAGGCCCGGCCACAAGGCGCAGCAAGTGGTTGGGTGGGCGGAGCGTGCCGCCACCACAGCCACAGCCACCAACTGACGGCCACCACCGCAGCCACCAGCGCCTCCTACTCCTCATCCTCCACCTCCTCCAGTACGCGGTGGTGCTCACCACCAGTTATATATACGACATGCCGCTGGGGCAGGGCAGGGCAGCGGGTGGTTGTACCAGAGCGCAGCAGCGCCAGTCTGCTTGCAGGAGTCGCGTGGCAAAGTAGTTAGAAGTGCGATCTCTCCATCTCCGTCGTGCTATTCTTCACTTTGATTGTGTGCCTCTCAGCGCGATTCTCTCACATCGTGGTTGTAATAAGCGTCGTCCTTCTCTCCTCCTCCAGCAGCACGGACTAGTGCGCTACTCCATGAGGCGAGTTACCTGGAGAAGTGTTTGGCGACGGCCGGAGGCAGTTGGAGGGAGGCGCGGCGCCCGGTGGTTGTAAACGATGCCCGGTCGGGGCGGCCCGCCGTTACAGCGTCGCCGTCAGCAGAGTGAGTTGGGGGAACAGTGCGTGGTGAATCCTGACCCGCCCCTAGACGACACTGCTGCATCCTCTGCTGCTCACTCTGCTGTCTCCTCCTCCTCCTGTGTGAACTGTGTGTTAACGAGGACCCTGCTCCCCGAGTCGCAGCAGAGAATACCTGCCTGCTGCTACTACACCAGTACCTTCTGGAGGCCGGTGGATGGTGCAGCGGCACCGCGCCGCGCCCTCTCTCCTCCTAGTGCTTATCGTAGTTGTAGTTGGTCACTCAGCGGTGACACAAGCGGCGCACTCCACAGGCCGCCGCCGCTGCCTCGCAGTGGTCGCCGAGCGGCCTCTGCTATAGCTATATCACACTGTGGCCGTGTGGACGCGGCACTAACAGATTTAGGATCTTGTGGATATCTACCCCTCCGACCACGCAAGGCGGGTCGCCCTTATTCAGGCCGGACACGGGTTGGTGCCGCCTGGCTAGCAGGCACTGGAGGCAGCCTGGGCCTCTGTGAAACAACGACACGTGGCCCCGGCACTACGCCCAGGAGTAGCCACTAGCCACAGTATTAGTCTAACAACGCCTCCAGGGAGTTTCATCCCACGGAACTACCTTAATACCACATTCGACTTCACCCCCCTGCACACGGATATGTACGGTTGGTCGCGGGAGGAATGCCTATAGGTTCCACCCCCGTCGTCGTCGTCGTTGCCAGCGGCCTCCAGGAGCCAGTCGGGACCTCACGATGAGTACCTACCTACCCCTGGCGCTCGTCCTCTCCTCGCTGGTGTTCCAAGGTAAGCACTACCCCCTCCTCCAGGGTGGGGCGTCGTCGTTGAACACGGCAAGCGACGCCCCTTTGATAATACACATTCTTGTCTTATATTCTTTCAGCGCTGACGGCACGGCCGCGCGTATACAGTCGCGGCCCACACAACACAAACTCACAATTATGTCTAAATTTGAACACACGAGAATCAATGCTGATAAAACACTTGAATGAGGTCACACAATAAACCAATCACAGCCGTACAATGGCCACCACACAGACACGCACGCACAACATTTCCACCAGGAATCAATTAAAAAGATAATACTGTAGTGGCACAATCGTACTTTTCCCAGTTCATATTATACAACTAGAGTGTGTACATTGTCCAGGGTAAATGTAATCTGTGGTGTATTTGTATTAAATCTCCCCGGCGAATCTACCAGTTCTACATATAACTAGTTAAACTCTATAGAGACAGCCCTACTAGAAGCTAAAATTAGAAATTGAAGCCACCTTAGAGCCACATTGAAGTCATATTGAAGCCACACTAGAATCATAATGAAGCCATATTAAAGCCACTCTGAGGCTATACTGAAGGCATACTGAAGGCATACTAAAGCCGCATTAAAGCCATATTGAAGTCACTTGGAAGCCACATGGAAGCCATATTGAAGCCATATTTAAGCCAATTGTTGGTCGCCACCTCTTGTTGTTGTTGTTGTTATCAGGCTATTAACCGCAGAGCATGCACCCTGGCCAACTGAGGTAAAGGTCCTGTTGATGTCATCTCACACAGGAGGAGCAGGAGCAGGAGTGGAACTGCTCACGCTGCTGAGCTGCTCCCCTCCCCCGCCTGTTACTCTCTGTTGACCTTTACCGGGTGCCCAGAGCTTGGCCGCGGAAAAAAAGCATGATATTGTAAAATGTCACACCACTCAATCTTAGTAATGGATTGGTCTCCGGTTAATAATTAAACTGTTTTAAAGATGGGTAGTAATGGCTATGAGCACTTATAGATGGTGGCAAAGTATGAATATATTAATAGCATAAAGGGCACCTCTGTGGGATAAGTTACTCTGGAGAAACTATTGAGGGACTGCGTGGAGGGGGATATACTGCTGAGGTATCCCCGAGAAGGTTAGAGCAGACCTGAAAAGATCTCCAATCCAACCTATGAATAATAATGACGAAAACAACAACACCAACAACAACAACAACAACAACACAACTTTCCCCACAGTACTGCCTAGAGTAGACGATTCTGTAGCCAGAAGGTCCCACAGCTAGTACACCAGTAGGGGTTGCAGTTGTTGTGGCATGCCATACTAATGGACAAAGGCAATACATAGTTCGGCTTGGGACACATCCAAGGCCTATCCTCCCTGATGACAGGGCCTATGTAAACGCTTCCGCTTCCGATTACTGAAGGGCAAGCCCACATGGTTACACCGCGCCAGGGCCTGCAGTGAGCAACACTGACCCCGACCACCACATACGTGCCGAGCAGCTCACTGATTGCTCGCCATAGATTGCCCGTGCACTGACCTCCTACCTCGCCTAACCCTACACCACTGCTCACTAACTTGGCAGCTCACCACGCGCCTTCTTATTGTCGGAAGCTTAGCACGTCATATCCGGTCAACCACTTCCGGTTAAGACACTGATGGCTGTGATTTAGTGGGGGAGGGGGTAATGGTAATGCTTCGGCGGCCCTCTCTGGTCGGCTTGGCAAGGTTCATTTTGTGTGGATGTGCTGTGGGGAGGTTCAGCTCGTGGAAGAAGCAGGGGTAATACTGGAGCAGGCCAAGCGGTTAATGAGCCTTTAGCTCAATGCATGGCGCATAGGGATCAGGGAACATTTTGGGTCAGAGGTCACTTTTTAACTATAGATGGCAAATGTTTTGACCAGAAACATTTCAATTGAGTGTAGTTACAGAGTGTGGATAGTATTTTCCATGCATTTAACATTATGATGGAATATGGCATACATATACCTACATACATGTACATACATATTGTATATGCACCCCTGTCTATGTATACACATATTAGACATCCTAGGTTGCAGGGCACTGGTGCAGTGGGTTGGACTGTATGGGTACTGCTACCGGTATAGGCTATGGTGGTAACATTTCCAGTCTGTGTGATCCACTGTCTTATGGCGCATGCAATAGTAAAAGCATTTAGCCTCAGGGAAGAAAACTTTCACAAAGCAGAGTAACACGCAGGGACATTACTACAACTGCGTGTATATATATGGAAGTAGACACACAAAAATGTTAGCATGGGCCATAAAACTTGTTATATCTATTTCTGTATGTAAGGGCTAGGGGCGAACTATACTATTCTGGCAATGAACTACGATAGACTACTTCACTTGGTTGTTGCTGTATATGGCCGTCCACAGTATGCTAAACTGGTGAGTAATCAAAATATTTAGCTATGACTGTAATGGAGCAGACCACTCTAATTATTATCCCTGGATAGAAGGGTCTCCAGCCTTTTGCCGAGCCGTCCTTAGTCCCTCTCCTGGCCTCGTGACAAATTAATATCAGCATTAGATGAACACCGCAGGACAGGATATTGGGCCTGTGCTCGGGCTCTCAGGCCCTGGAGGGTCTACTTTACATCTCCTTCACTGGAGTGGACGGGCAGGATGGACCTCTAGCAAGGTGTGCTTAGGGGATCGGCGTGATGAAAGCCATTGCTCCAGGGCTGGGCGTGAATTAGGGAGGGGTTGGGGAGGGTGGGGAGTATATATGAGACATTTATTGCCATTGGCTAAGTAGGGGCGCATGTAATTATCGCCTCACATCATTGACAATGTGTAGTGAATGCATACACCATAGCCACTATCGCATGCAGCGATTCCACATTGTCTCCCGCATGGATAGTTGTAGAAAGAGACTTGCAAATGCATGGACTCCCCTCTTGCCAGCTTAATGAATAGATGTACCTGCCCATTGAACTGGTGAAGGCAGGAATCAGAACAGTGTGGCTCAGGCTTGACTTATGGCGGCCCCGACGGCTCACACCTCCTCAGGTCTGCCTAAGACATGTACTACCGGTACCCCCCCCCCCCCCATCTACACTGGTTTATTACTCCTGTGACTTGTTCAGGCTGTACTGGCCAGGTAATTTGCAATGCGGGCTGTATTTGCATTAGCACTACTCTATCTCAGACTTAACCCTTTAGGGGCCGCATAGTGCGTTAATGCACCATGTTCTTTTTCCACCAAAGAGCATGAATCCCGTCCTGGCGAGTAACTCACCTGGACTGCACTCAAGCACAATACCTACCCTACGGAATCTCTACACACCAGAAGGATCGATATAACGTACGAATGCAGCCGAGAGGCAAAATGGTTGTAGCGCATTAAATCACAATGTGGCCCTCAAAGGGTTAAGATCCCATATATCCCTACAGTCAATCAGAGTACAAAGCAGCAGAGGTTCCTTGGCCATTGTATGTGTCCTTTGTTGAAAGGCATTGTTGTTGCGTTGGCTGGGCACTTGAACCGACAACGCAGTCTGTATTTACCGAGGTAATTTGGCAGGAGGGGTGGCGTTTTGAGGGGTTGGGAGGAGATTGAGTTCCCCCCTGCCAATTATCGCCAAATCCACTGAGTATTGGAGGCGGTAAAACGGAATGGCTCAGACCCCACTTGCCGGTAACAGTGGCCTGGTGACGATCCGGGTTAAGCCCCGGGCGGGCAGAGACCTGCGCGAGGGCTTGCGCCAACCCAGGCGTCAAATGTGATGCACTCAACAAGACGGCACTGTTGAGCTTTCTAAGACCCCGCCCCACCTCCCCCCCCCCGCCTCCAATGTCCAATAAGCAGAGTCACATATTTCCAGGAACCCTCGGTCAAATCCCTGATTCTTGCCAAGCAGCTAAGTGAATGCATAGATTTGTCTCTTGCATCAATACATATAGTGTACCTGCTTTACCTGACCTTGATTTGTGGCAACCCCTATTTTTATTGGCAATGCCCTTCCTCCAACCTTCAAATGTAATACACATAGCAAGGCATTTGCTATCTCATCTCAGCTTTCATGCACCCATACTGAATATGATAACCAGCTTCTGTATAGAGCTGTTAGTTGAGTCATGATTCTGACTCCGTCCATCGTACAAGCCTATGTGTATTCAAATATATGTACATTTTGTACTATTGGTATAAGGAGGGACAGCTGGTTGTACTTGGTATGAGCGCATAATCCGCAATACCAACACCCTTGTTCATATTCTACTCCTGTATTGCACTGTTTGCATAGCTCAGTCAACTCCAACAAGGATCCAGTCGGCATATCCAATTAGAGACGTAACATGTGTACACATACCGTCCTCAGCCTCCGCCGACAACTCCTTCCGGCGGATGCGGTCCTGTATGTTCAGCTTGCATACGGCCAAACCATGGCCACAGCTGGGATGGTCACCTGAAAGGGCAGCACTGTCAGTGTCATAGGGCGCTCTGGGGCTGGGAGACTATAGTGTGTGAATAGGGGGCTGGGGGTGATGTATGGGTAGAGAGTAATGGCAGGCATTGGCCCTGCATCCCGTCCAACCCGACCATACATCACTTAGTGCCAAGCTCCAGGTTCACACCAGCCTTGTTAGACAGGTATTCCCTGTCCATGCCACAGCCATTGTCATGGTGGTGTCTCCTCACGCATCTGGTCGTGGATAATAGGTTCACAAAGCTACATGTATAAGGATTGGGCTGGAGCTAGACGCTTTAATTATAGAGGCAGTACAGCCCTGTTATGAAGAGACTGTATGGTAATGGTATTGTTTGGGCGCATTATGGATATGGCGCAAATTAATAGATATGACATATAATATGACATACAATGGTTAGGAGCGATGCCTATGAATATATTTGCTACTGATGTTCAGGAGCCCCATGCGGGGTACATATATGCATAGTATAGGCCCTTGTTATCTAGCCAGCATATGATCCAATAAATAACTTGATTAGCTCAAAGAGTAATTGCATACACCTTATCCTGCGACCTATAGGGACTCCTGATCCCGAGTATTAGTCCTCCCATGGGTAAAAAGTGGCCACTTATGCTTAGCCCCAATTAGTCTGTACTGGTCTATAGTAACCCTCCCCAGCTCCCCAAGCAGGGATCTAGGTGTTGATGAGGTCTCCTGGATAACCCCCTGGAGACTGGGACTACGTTGTTGCCTAGTATAAGCTGTGAGTAGAGGGCGCACATAACTCTCATCAGGCCAACGGCCAGGGCCGTAAACAGACCATCAGACACATGTTAGTCTTGGCTAGGTGTCTTCTATTGGCCATAACCGGATCCTGGAATGCATGTTAACCCCCTTGTAAAAGAAACATGCTAGTACAATGTACATGTGGAAATGCTATCCGTTACCCTGCTGAGTTAATTCATATTGGTGGAAGGGATGTTTCTGAGGGGGATGGGAGAATAAAACTTACTATAATGAATTCCTGTTGTGATCTCTGCAATTGCAGACTAACAAATGCTTTCCATCAGAACCTGAAACTTTATGAAACAGTATTGTACCACAAAAAGCGCAAAGCGAATGCTCGTCGATTGCGACCCCATCTGCCATCTATATAAGCCTGAGGGATAAGTGGTGCAATGGTATTATTAATTATATTGTATTAGGTTTTCGTTCGTGAGTCATTATAATGTGCACTGTTAGAAGTAAGTGTAGGTGAGCAGTAGAAGCTATTGCCATTTCACAGTATGTACTACAGTATAAGTACACACGGGCAGCAGAATCTACTGCTGGTTATAATATAAACAAAGGTATTTTTCGGTTCACTATTTACGGTGTACATATATTATATATTTTTTCGCCTACCTATGCATCCAAAATGAATTACTACTATTCAGTGTGCGTGAGTGGCATTCACAATAGGCTCGTCGTGTATATATGCCCATACACCACTACACTGAAGGTTATACCAATAACATATTTCTAAAGTGGCACAAACATGTGCAGACGTTTAATATGTTATTACAATATTCTATGTGATGGTTTAAGAGAGTGTCTCGCCATGAAT
Organism: Harmothoe impar; assembly: GCA_947462335.1. Taxonomy (NCBI): domain Eukaryota; kingdom Metazoa; phylum Annelida; class Polychaeta; order Phyllodocida; family Polynoidae; genus Harmothoe; species Harmothoe impar. Next base: position 24,907,167 of record OX381709.1, on the reverse strand, counting down.
TGTGGCATGTCTTAAAAAGGGTCAAAATATCCCTCAGCCCCCCTACTTTGAAGCTGCTTGCCACGCCCCTGCACAGACTTGACAGCATGTATTCATTTAAGGCGACTAGAGTTCAAAAAGTATGGACTACCTACAGACCCTCACCAGTCATCGTCATGGACTAAAGTTTGCCTTTCCCAGGCCTTTCTGGCCGGGATAATTGGCACAGAAGTGAATGGTATATGCGTCTGCTGTGTCACACTGTGTGTGCCCGGTTATTATATATACAATAGAATGTATGCCATTTGTGAAGTGCCCCATTTCCACTATAACATGTCATTATTATATATGCTGAGTGGAGTCCCCGCTAATTCCCTTGTACTACGAGGTTCCAGTAGGCTAATATGTAGCTGCCTGTATATATATATATATATATATATATATATATATATATATATATATATATATATATATATACATGTATGTATGTGTATATATATATATATATATATATATATATATATATATATATATATATATATATATATATATATGCCTCTCACTGGGCAGTTGGGCTCTGATGAATCAAACAGAACTCGCTGTAGTTTCACAGGGAATCCTCCCTCCTCATCATAAAAGTAACAGTGTGCCAACTGGTACACATCTCGATAAAAGATTCAGTGTTGTGCTCTGCATGTGGTATGTCGATGTCGCACTCGCATATATAATGCGTTATGCAATGCAACAATCGCTATGTCAATGGATCCATGTTTGGAAATCGATGGCTGCTCTCTGTCGATCGAGCCTTGATGCGTACATCATGATATGTCCCACCATGTCCCCTATTAGCCCAATAGAATAGATGATGAATATGATATCTCCCCTGTGACTTTTTTCTACGCTATGATGATATAGGAAATTGATAGTTTGCCTCTATATCTATCACTTTATCCAGGTCTTGACATGATAACATGGAAATGACTGGTACCACCAACCACCATAATGGCACTGTATTTTCAGTAAAGGAGTGACATAAATAGTATACAGCACTGAATACAAACGACTGCTATGTGGATCCAGGTCCGGAAATTGAACTGTCACTCCCGGCTGACAATGAGTAGCTCAAATGGTGGAACAATGACACTCCTCGTATGTCCTCATTACATGTCCCATCAACCCTCCTACTATTTTTCTTACTGTAGACTGTACACCAACCTTATAAGCGCATATATATATTCCAAAGTCAATCCCATGGATGTCATTCACTTCACATTGATAGGAGAAATTATAACTGATAATACAGCAGAAACTCCACATAAACTGGCAATATGTCAGGGTAATCTATTTCAAACGTGTGTTTGCGGAAAAGTAGGATTCACACACCCCAAAAGTCCCAAACTGACTGCAATGGCTCAAATAGTTGTCTGATATCAGACCCTAGTTTTTTTAAAGGAGATAATTAACCATTTCTTGATATTTAGTCTTACTTTATATATCCGACCTACTCACCTTAATTTTCGGACGATTTCCCTTAGGACCCACCTTTCTTGGGCCGAAATATAATAACCACAAAGGCATGGCAATTTAACTTGTGGATATCAATGTATCCAAAGGGAGAGTTGTAGGGGATATTTACACCAAGCGCTAGCTAGCTCATCACTACACCAGTCGATGCCCTTTGATACTAAGTGCTCAGTGCAGGAGGCCACCCACCGAAAGAACGACTGTAGATTCAAAGGACTAGGCGTCCCATGAGTAACTCACTCGGCTATCACCATCCGTCCCACTTCACAGATGATGTACACAAGAAAAGGCCACTCTAAATCAGTGTTACTTTACTCTGCTTGCCAACGATGAAACGAGGCTTTTGTTATTTACGGTGCTACATGTCGTCAGAGCCTGCAGATCTCCATTAGAGTAATTAAGTCGAGTGTGTTGAGCAGCTCACTTCAGGCAACCCCTGCATCCTCTACCTCTCCACTCTCTCTATACCATCTGCATGCCCGTCCTACCCACTGCCATCCAGGGGCTCGCTGGCTTCTGAGCCAACCCTCCTGACCCACTGGTCCCCACGCCATTCGCCAACTAATGGTGTTTAGTGGTGTGATGATTGATGATGTGGGGTTTTGACAACGCTGGCAGTTTGTGAACAGGACATCTGCCTGAGTGAGCAGTCCAGTTAACTGCTCCTGACGCGAGCTGCTCACAGTACAGGATAACCAAATGCTGCTTTATGGGGCTGATCAGGGTATGATATAGCAAACACGAGCGGCTCATTTGCACCTCCTGACCATATACAACATAGCAACATGCCTCATGATAAATGCATTTGGATAGCTCTAGTGAGAAATCTTTTCAGTTCATAAACATGTTATACCCTATGAAACCATGTAGTCAAAGAAAAGTTGTGTCTTGAGAAAATATGTTGAATATTGTACATTGAAATGAATTTGCAGTTTGCACGCAGCCTTTTCCAAACCATTAAAGCAATAGCTCTCCATTGAACAAACTATGTATTATCTGTTTGCTAACACGACGGCCAGTACACTGAGTATGCACTGTATGTGCTAAGCAAGAAAGTATAAAGTAACATGACCTAGTTGGCAGCGTGTATTGTTGGCAAGGGTGAGAGTGGCCAGGGTGTCTGTGTATAGGCAAGTGTTCACATTATGCTGGGGCCTTTGTATACTGACTCGATCCATACCCCATTACGTGTAGTCAAGTTCCGGTCGAGTTGCCGCTGAATGCTCTCTCTATTCAGCAGGGGTGGGAGCCGGATTGGGGAAGGCGTCTCGGCCAGGTCAGCCTCCCCCAGTCAATGTGCCGCTCTTGGTATTTGTCAAGGCTTGAAACCGAGGCCGAGAGCGGCTCGAGAGGGGAGTTGTTCAAGGGTAGGGAAGGGGATGCAGGGCTGGCTTGGGGTAGGGAAATGTTCACATATTATGTCACCTATGTTAAGACCTTGTTCAAGACACGGCCGCGCCAGTAATTGTTATTATTTTGGGTCAAAATTGGCCTGTGGATGTACAAAAGTATAACCGGAGTTAAATTTCGTCATTGAACCCAAAGCGTCCCACTCCCTTCCCTCCAACCCCTAGCCGTCATTTGTGAAAGTTCCCTGGGCAATGCAGGGCTGACCAAGCCACACCCCGCACGATTAGCGTTCGGCCCCGCCTGCAGAGTTCCCTCCCCGCCCCCACCCCAACCCCCTTTACTTCATATTTGACCTGCTACAATTTGGTGGCTTCACGTCGATCCATATTTTACTAGTGACCAACGCACCCCAGCGACGACCGTCGATTACCTCGTATTGACCGGAAGTAGCCCCCTGCAGTTGCCCATGCGCGAATGGTGGTCATGGGAAGTGGGGTTGGATTAGGGTAAAGGGTAGTTCCTCCAGGCCGGAAGTCGATTTAACAAGAGGAATTCTTCTATAATTAAACTAACACGTGTCTTGTTGGGGACCCTTGACAAGGGGCTGGCCGGAAGCAGGAAGTCAATGAAGCGTGAACTGCGCGTGCGCAACGCAATTTAGCCTCGGTCCGGTCGGCGCTGCTCTGCCCTATCGGCGGAACCAGTCTGCCCCCACCCCTCCAAGCCGACCCCTTGGTACCCGCGCCTGGACGATAGGAATCTACAGCATCGCCGCCAGGGGGCCAAGCAGGTCCCCCGTAGGTGCGACGGGTATGAGGCAAGGTCTGCGATTATTGTTTAAGGCTGTGTCGTAGGTTCGAGTCTTAAGGTACCGGCATAATAATAACAGTCCAGTCAGCGACAAAAAGTCCATAGACCCCTCACACTGAGCCTCGGCGTTCGGCGCGACCTCCAGCGACGCGGTGCTGTACTATTGACACCCGTGAAATGGCGGTAATCTGGTGGGCAGCTGTCTGCAGGCGGGCGATAAGAGCTGTGTATTATATGGAGTTATTGTAGACGTGCTGACCCCCCTAACCCCGCCCTCCCATCCCAGCATGCCCCCCCCCCCCGTCCGCCGGGAGGAGCCCGGAGGACCGGGGAGGAGCCCTCGTGGGCTGCGTACGTGAAGGGCAGTCCGTGATCTGACATGCACTCAGGGCTAGACCCGGACATAAACAGGTCTGCGGCTCTACTCCTCTTTGAGGCGGGCACGGAGTCCGCCAGCAGCCGCCGCTCCTACCTTTAACACTTTAAGGGCCGCAGAGCCCTATATCCTATGTCCTTTGTCATCATGATGCAGCCCTGCCGAGCGACTCGCCAGGGCTGCATTCATGTATCATGAAGACCCTACGGTGTTTATGTACTCCTGAAGGTTAGCCGGTATGATGCGAGTAGACTCGCGAGGGCAACATGATGACCAAAGGGCATAACGTATTGAGGTAGTATGCGGCCCTTAAAGGGTTGGGCGCCGTGGGGAGGCAGGCGATGCGGGGATCGGGAAGGGGCATGGTAGGAGGTGGGGGGCACTGCAAAAAGCGTGGTCCCTGGGGAGGGGCAGGCAGGCCGCTGGGCGGGGTTGATAACCAGCCCTCAGCCCCATCTCAAGACGTCCAGGGGATCTAGAAGGCCCTGGTGTACCTACGGTGCCCTCAACATTCACGTGTTACCCTGGAGTACTGTCTCAATGACCCCGTTTCACACCCATGCAGTGCCTCCCAGCATAGCCTCAACATGAGGGCCTCCCCGACCCCCCCCCCCCACACCCCCACCCCCACACACATACACAGATACAATGCCCTTTATTCCCATGACCCCACAAAGGCAAGTGTCGATAAACATAATACAATGTAGTCCCATGTCGTCCATTTATCTGCAAATGTAGTACGTGTAGTATGTGGTGTTTTATTATTTCTATTTGAGTCTAATTCTCTGTCGTCCAGCTATTTAAAAGAAAACAGTGCCACACTGTAATATGTTTTTCACAAAAGGCTTAGCTCACGTTGCCTTCAATATATAAGACCTTCAATCCGCCATTCTTAACTGTTTCATAGCCTAGATGCCAATACCCATTAGCACACGTAAAAGTCATCGAGCCAGAGCTTAAGATGTCGACTATGGAGTATTAACACAATATATGAGCAGTCACCCAGAAGCACTAAACCCGCGACTAAACCACAATATGTATATACCCATGAAAGCTGATTGTGTGGGCGTGCAGGAGGTGTTAAATGAATCCCCCTTCTTAAGTCTAAGCTCCCACGTGGAGGAGGTCAAGTGGTCAGCCACTACACTGAACCAAGGTACTTCCATGTGGATGTATAGGACCACTTGGCGGTCACCTATAGAAACTGACCACATGGCCACACAAGTTACATACCTCATCTGAGTGCTTCATGCTAGGCTAATTTACTGGTACAAGGCTGTAACGGTCCCCATTAACGCCAGCGATGGGGAATAGTAAACTAATTGGTCGGAAGTAGAAATAAAGGGAGATTTCTTTAGCCGTTTACAAGTGCTGTGTAACAGTGGTAATGGGCGTGGTTGCTTGGCCCTTGGGTGAGCGGTAGAGGAGGTGGGTGTGGGTCTACACAGGTGCACACCCCTAACCACCGTCACCTGGCCTGTCCTCCCTGGTATACCTGGACCAGTCAGTGATGGCCCAGGCAGGCAGCCCCAATCATACATGGGGCAGGAATAGATGTGTGAGTCAGTCAGTTCTCCCTCCCACCACACCCCAGGTGTGTGCAGATTACGGTGGACTATACCAGGGAGAAGGGTTGGTGTGATGAGTAGTCGGGTATGGTGGGCGTATGGGTGATGATGGGGGTGTTTGGGAAGTGGGTATACTGATGAGGCCATTGGGAAAATGATACCTAGGACTATGTAATAGATAGACTATGGTGATGAGAGGCTAACTCAAAATAACCACTGTAAACTGCCTGGCACCCTTATAGGGTGCCTGCCAGTCTACAGTAGTCATATTTTGAGTTAGTCTCACATAACCATTGTCTATCTGTTTTAAACCACAGCTGTGGGGTTATGTGAGTTTACACAGAAATAACCAAGGTGTGAATTCCTTTGTCTTAGCCCTCCGCTGTGGTTTAAAATCACATGTGTTTATAAAATATAATACAGCGCTGCTTTTAATTGCGACAGTGTGCAGGGATTCCATGTTGCAAATGCTTTTTTTCCCCCAAAGTGTAAAGAGTTTCTTAGACAAGAGTATCGGTATAGATGGCGAATGCAACCTACAGGTTATTAGTGTTGTGATAGAGGCGGGTATAAAGTGGTTGCTTAGCTGACACCTGAGTTGGTATTTGGGGTGGTTGTTGGGGTGGGGAATAGGGAGAGGAGCTGCTCGATGACAGAGTGGGCAGGAATCAAATGCTGGTAGGACGCTTGTCTAGGTGGGATGACCAGAGGAGGGGTGGGGTAGCAGGGCAGGTGGTGATAGATGAGGTGGGGGAGGTGGTGCCGGAGCTGTTGACAACTTATGCGTGACATCACCTCAAGTAGCTCTACATCGTGTGGGGAAATGTCAGCCAGGCCTGGGAGCAGTAGGGTGTGAGCAGCTCAGAGCTAACCCTTTAAGGGCGGCATGACTGCATCATGCCCGTTATCATCATGATGCATGGATACACCCTTAGAGAGTAAACTTTCCAGTGATGCATTTAAGTACCATGCCGGATCTTTGAGTTAATCAGTACAGTAGGGTCGACATGATGCTTGAATACAGCACCGTCGAGTAACTCACAAGTGCTTCATGCATTCATGCATCATGGCGATAAAGGGCACGATGCATTAATGAACTATGCGGCCCTTAAAGGCTTGGCCACATTCAGCGAGGAGCAGCTCGCCTGTGGGTTCACTAGTCTGATAAGTGCCTCATGCATGAGCAGCCAAGAGCTGTATAGCAGGAGTTGGAGGTAGTTCAGCATGGTGTAATCATATATCAACACACTGACATACAACCTATATCTCCCTCATGAGGGTGAGCAGCTCAGAACTCGGCGTCGAGTACTCAAACCATTTAGATTATGAAAAATATCATATCCCTCAGATACTGTGTGGTGTTGGAATATTGTTCACTTAATTGTTAAATACAGTAAGTGCATGATGTACGAATTAATGAATTAAAAGTATATAAATTAAAGGTCAGATATATATAAGAAAGGCATGGGAAACTACTCCCTGTTCTGGCAGCCTGTATAGTAGATGAGGACTAGGAGCTATAACCAACACCTCTCTACACCATTCCACTTGGCATTTCTCACTTCTCAGAAGTGTGGCTATATCATTATATGCTTCCCTAATACAAGCACTCATGGGTCTATATATATATACTGTACATGCTCAGCAATGCTATGCTGGCTCTGGTGGCGAGTGGGGTTGGCTGGCGCATGTTTTGGGGTCTTTAGCAGGAAATCGGGCCGGGTAAGCGGCCTGTCTATGGCTAAGTGCTCCAGAAATGGTGAGCTGATTACGTCATACTCTCGTTACGATCACGTGGCACGAGATGTCCTCGTTACGTGAGGGGGATTAGCTTCCGTCTACTGAAAGACGGGGTGGCGGACGTTCCGACAGTGAACGTCACGTTCAGTTTGACATATAGCTGCAGGAGCAGCTCCTAACCTGACTTTCAACCCTAAAATCCTAGAGGTTCCCGTGATTTAGGAGCCTGACTCTAGGGGTGCATCCTAAGTTAACTGTGACGTGCTTCTAGCTACTAACAATAAAAATGTGTCAACTTAGTTCAGTGGGACTTTTCCTGTTTTATTAGTCTGATCTGTGAGCGAACGACTATTTTATGTAGCCGTATCCTCACTGATAATAGTAAACAAAGTCCATAGGAAATGGGGAAGCGAGGGAGAGGGAGAGGAATAAATAGATGAATGCATGACAGGTGACAGCGAAAAGTGTGAAATTGGGAATGAATGTTTTCTCTATTTTCCCATTTTTCTATTTTAAATATCATCCCGATATATTTCGTATTTAGGGATATATGATCATAATCAGATCTATATAGCAAATAGATATAACCCAGCCACAATATGTTCATATTATATATCCCTAAGTAGAAAATACACTAGGATTGTATTGATTATATTATATATCGTGGTTCACTGCATTGACAATGCTGGATAGACATGTGTGGCAGTGTCTCCACTGACTAAAATCAAAGTGAAAATTGCAGCAACATACTTTTACCATTCATGCCTTTTTAGGAAGGGAAATCACATAAGAAAAAGAGGGGTGGGGTAGACCTGTGTGTACAGTGTGTACACAGGAGATTACAGATGGCTCTAGAAAACAAAGATTGACCAACAAAGAACGTGTGGGCATGGAGACTACTCAGCTTTACCCAGACTCTAAATAATGCTCTTACACGTCATTTGTTAATGTACAGCCAAGATGCGTGCAGGACCCAAAAAGAGATCAAGCACCCTTTTATATAGAGCCAAAGCTGCTTACGGATAGGGCGGAATGGGATTAAAAGCACACGCTAATCAAAGGACTCTCCAGAACGCCTCTGTGTACTTTGTATATTATGGCTCAATTAGTGGAATTGCCTCGGTCCTCCTCTACCTCCACACTACTGTGGTTGGATCTATCTTAAGGTCAGTGGCCACCACCGTGGAGGAGTCAATGGTGAAGGAAGGACCCCCCGCACCAGATTCAATTAACATTAAAAGGAGATGGAATCAGAATTGCACTTAAATAGCATCAGATAGATCTTAAAACATCCAGTGCTGTACCTTCATCCATTGATCCTACACAAAAGGCATTATGTAAATCCTCTGTCTCGGTGCAGCTAATACAAATCCCAGTCAGTGTTGTTAATGGAGATACCAATGTTTAAACCATTAATGGTAAATAGCTCAAAGGTACGCACACAATGTGAAAGTACAAGTATTCTAGGTATCAAACCTGTTGCCCAATTCTTCACAGACACAAGCAGTGGAAACAGCTCAACGCGAAATTCACGACAGTCCTATTTATTCAGTTATGACGAACTCACTTTATTCTCTTTCAAACAGTTGAATCTGGATCTGGGATTTGAATGCCCAATAACGATGTTCCGGCCATAACTTCACTCGGTATTCAGTCTTTAGCCTCGTGAAAAAGACGGATTGAATAACCATTCCGAGACACTAAAAACCCCTCATGCAATATCCATGCAATTTGTCATCATGATGCTTAAACTGAAATATGGCACATGTATACACATTCCAAAAAAACAAACTTGCACCAACTGGGTGGGCCATTTTACTATCAGCATCTGATGTGTCGAGCTTAACACGCCACTTACAGATTCATTACATGAGCCACAACCCACAGCCACCACCCCTGCCATAATATGACATCACAACAGCCACCCCACCTACTCCACCCAGTCAATAAGTAGCTGACTCATTTACACATATGTCTGGGAAATACTCTTGTTTTGCCACTAGAACACAAAATACCTGGCGGGTGCAATGCTTAGGGCCGCACCCACAAGGTATACACATTGTGACCGTGGGAGTCGGGCTTTGTGCCAGAAAGCTTTGTGGTTGTGAGTGCTCAATTAAGGCCCCTCAATGCTATGGCCTTAGAGGCTGCTGGCCCCACTTCTATTTACCCAACGTAACGTGCGCTACTAATGCAGGACCCCGCGGCCATGTTACACTTCACCTATTGTCGACGTGACGTACCGGAACTGACGTCATCACCACGTCACGATGACAATGGACGCATAATGCCATATAAGGCTTGTTTCCTTGTTTTCCTTGCTGAGTGGCATCATGATAGTGCTACCTTGATCAGGTGAATTGGATTGCTCATCCTCCAGTTTAGCTTACGTTGGATTCCAGTTGGGAAAACTGGCAAGATCAGGTGCTGAACGTCTCTAATCTATTACGGAAACATGCAGGAATGAGTCTGTGCAAACTCCCCTAAGTAAATCTTAAACTGGCCCTTATCCACGGAGGAAAAACACTATTCCTGATCCCCTACAGCGTATACATGATGCTGTTGACTCATGGCCAAATGGCAGAGCAGGCAGAGAGGGGAAGATCCACTTCCAGGACACTGTATACTATAGACCCATGCGCCAAAAAAAGGTGACCTTTTCAGAAAAAAGCTCTGTTTACATTGGTGTCAACAAAATGCTCATAGGCTTATCTGCAAGCATTACACACACACTAATCAATACGTTTACAGGTCAATTACCTGTTCAAAATTAAATGCCAAATTTTCCACATCATATATGTGATTTCTTCATCGGTAAAATATATAATGGAATATTATTCACAGCTTCTCTAAAACGACACCCTTTCTTGCTACATAGCTCTATAGGGTGTACACACTCTGGGGGGTCTATTAATATTATAGAGCTACCAAACACTGTCATTCTTCATCGATGACAGTGCAATCTCACATTCCATACCACCAAGACAGAGTACAGGTAGCCTGCACCTAAATTTCCCTGTTCACTAGAGGAGGGAAGCCACCCTGCAAACCTGGGGCTCACTCACAGTTTCTAGCCAGTGAGCTGCTCCCCCCGACCTAGATTTTCTGTCATCGGGCCTCCTGCTCACACCTGTCGGGCTCTATTATTTCCAAATGGCTGACGGAGCCGACCCTAACCTGTGAAAAGGTTAAGACGCGCGACCCCACCCTGGTGCTATCTCTGGAAACAGCTGTGGTAGTCTGGGTCGCCACCACAAGTGTCCCTGACCCCTGCAGAGCCGGTGCTTCTTCACCATCTCCTGCAGCCTCGAGCAGCTCGTTTTTATTTTGTTGTTTTTTTCTTCCAATTTTCATTTTTTCTTAATTGAGTCTGTTTTGGCGTTCAAAGAATGTTTACGTTTCTGCGTGATAATTGTTTATGACAAGTCGATTGATTTCTTAACCGTGGCTTTTAGTTTTGTCAAGTTTTGAGTCGGCTTTTGAGTTTGATGATAAGGCATGTCCATAGGCTATTAACTCGAGGAAATATTTCAAATAACAACCACACCGGTGTTTAAATATTTGTTCTTTCATGTATTTTTGTCCATGAAGTCTTCATAGTTCACGAAGAAGCGTCATTTGAGACTAATGAAGTATACCATCGTATACATCCATCATTATGCTTATAACTAAACTGTCCACAAGATCACGAAAGTTTCAGAGGGGCAGAATGTCTATATGCCATGTCCATGGACATCATGCGCTTGTAGATACATACATATGAGATGCCCTGAGCAGGCCTGTATCTCTGAAGGTCAGGTACTAGTATATAGATTTGTAGACGCGAGTTTCAAATGGCTGATCGGAAATACGCATTACCCCTTGCCCTTTACAGCCACGGCCCATGCCATGGCTGCATCCGGAGCACATCTAGCTAATGGCACATCCCTAAAGGTAGTCCGTCCATCCCTACATGTACCTTACAATAATGACTTTCCTGCGACCCCGGCCCCAATTGCATTATTGCTCTATATGCACATGACGACATACAAGCCTCGTGAGCAAGGCGAAAGCCTGAGGAAGTCGTGTTCGCCCATGGCATTACGAGCACTAAGTACAAATGGACAGTCTGCTCGGCCGGCGACGTGAGGAGGAGGTTATGGGCTGAGAGCACTAAATGAAAGCATCATAAAGGCACGGCGTCCAAATGACCCCAGGCAATCTTGCTGAAAGCACCTAATACCAACTTTACGTTTAGGTAGGCCATGGGATAACTCGATTTAGGAGTAGGTTTGCTTGAGCTAATGTCAAGATGCCATGTCCCAATATGTAGCAAATGGATACAGACCGGGCGACAAGCTTAACCCAAGAGCCCACATAGATCCCAGACAAACCTGAGATTGGACTTGGAGCTCTCTATATCAATTATAATGCCTTGAGGAACTAATACAAGTAAAATATCTCCAGAACTATAAAAGTATCAGGTCATTATTATACTTGAGACTCGAGCTTATATATTTCCAAGATGCTGTATTTTCACCACAAAGTCCCTTGGGTGCCCTTTCAGAACACGTCACGACTTCCTGGGCGTTTTTTCCCTGTAGGGTTTATACTTATAGTGGACATTTGATTCTCGCGATTGACGGATCCGTTCTGAAAGAGCACCCAGAAAGAGTTGGGTGCGTGTGCCAGTATACTATGATTACTGGTCCTCGTTGCATCAAAACAGTAGCGTCTGTCCTGTGTAGTGAGTGGGAAAGAAAGGGCCCTTTGGTGTCTGCCATCCTAACGCTAAAACATAAGCCTAAGAGCAAGCAGAGGCCCCAGCAGAGAGACACAGGCTATGTGAGTGTGGGCTGAGAGCTGGGGGTACGTCTTGGGCTGGTCACTGAAGTAGGGTGAGTGGCTGTGAGCTGCTCAGTACGGCTCAGAGCAACTCTGAGCAGTTCCCCCGTCGTCCTCTGAGCAGCTCCTCCCCTCTCCCCTGCACGCACACAGCCACAGGCATAACCCTTTAGGGGCCGCATAGTGCTAATATTTATTATATATATAGACCTTTGGTAGCCATGATGCGTGAATGCACCCTTAGCGAGTAACTAGCAAGTTCTGCATTCAAGGAGCTTGACGACCCGGTGGGTTTGATACACCCCCGAGGCTTTGTCATGATGCATGCATCCTGGTTGAGTACGTGATGCTCACAAGCGCTACATTCATGGATCATGACGCCAAAGGGCATAGCAGATTAAAACGCTATGCGGCCTTTAAAGGGTTAATGAGCCGCGGGCTGCGTGTGGTGGGAGCGGGCAGGCTGAGGGAAGGAGCGGGACGGCTGGTCGGGGTATAGCACCGGCCATTTGCTGCTGTACATTTGTACGTCTGAGCTTTATTGGCTCTGTTAGTGCTACACGCCAGTCCGCCCCCTCCACACACACAACCATTCCTCTATAGCAGGCGCCGCCACTTTGCCTTCACTCAATTCTAAAGGGCTCCCAGTGGGAAAATAAGATCAATCAGGTCGTAGCAGAATGTAAACCACTTGTCGAAAATTGTCAGGAAATTGTATTTACAACTTAGTGAAACGGAGAGAGAAGAATGTTGCTTCCATTTAATTGTGGGTTGTGTCAAATTGCCTGTGCCGCTCTAAAGTGCCGGTGTGGGAATGGCTATAGGAGACGGGCGCGACGTCCCATGGGCGTGTATGGGAGCGGTGAGCAGGCAGCGGGAGGAAAGTGATACGTCCCCGGATGTCAACATGCCTGTTGTGGAATTAATAAGTATCGGGTGAGATGACTGGCTGCGCTGCACGCTGGGCACTGAAGGACTGCACCATACGAACTGCTCAGAGAGCTGCTCAGTCCTGGTATGCTCTATAGCTCAACACATGTACCCCTTCTCAGGCTAATGGAGCTACTCGACGCACTCAAATGCCGTGCAAGTCTCTCCCTCCTCCCTCCTCCTCCCTCACCCTCCTCCGCACCCACCTCCCAAGCAGCAGCAGCCGTGGCAGCCAGACCCGTTCTGTCGCGGTTAATTTAATAAGTTCGCCGCGCGAATATTGCGTTAAGACTTTCCATTACCCACTAAAGAAATTGCCTCGTCTGTCCTTCTCCCTCCTCCTCCTTTCCACAGCCGCAGTCTCGCCTCTCGTCCTTGGCTGGCGTCAGACCGAGCAGCTCCGTTCTGCTCACTGCGAGCAGCTTCTGACGATTTGCTCGCGGAAAATGGAGTTGACTTCCTCTCTGGGTCAAACCAATCTTGGTGATAATTGAAAAAGATAAGAAAGCATGCAAGAGAGGAGTTTTATTCGACCCCTCTGTCCAAATGGAAACCGTTGTCTCGGAGAGACAGAACTTGCAAGGCTTTATTAATGTTTCCTTTCTATAGGCTCACTCAAAATTATCCTAAAAACAAGCCCTCGTCTTTTATGCTCGTAATGATGATTGATGGTAGTCGTGGTATTAAATTATGCATCATCGAACGGAAATGGAAAATTAGGACTCTTAAAGCTGTTTGTTTTTCTTCGCTTCCATTCAGTTACTGGGAATGGTTGAGCTTTGAATGTCAACAAGGATCCGTACCAGAGTGAGGATTTATCTGAGGCGGTGTGGTAAATCAATAATGGTTATTATGCACATATCAACCGTCCCCAATCGTTGATATACACGTGTCGGCAAACAATGATCACTCATTCATTGGCAATAAATATAGCCAACCGGTCAGCTGTGCCTTTCTCACCTGTTCTATTTGGGCTCTATGGTGAGTATGAACTACTAGCCATTTAAGCACAGCATAGTGCTTTAATGCGCTTATGGCCATTGTTGCAATGGTGTATGTATGCAGCCCTGGCGAGTCTACTCGCCACACATGCATTCATGCATCATGTCAACGCTTCGGGAGTGTACCAACCCGATAGACCTTGCATAATGGTTGAAAGCGAGTTATTTGCCAGGACTGCATTTTATCATAATGACGACAGAGCCACATTAGAACAATATGGGCCCTTTAAATGGTGAATATATGAGCCGTTAGAGTGAGGTGTGGCTAGAAAAGTGGGGGGGGGGGGGGGGGTGGGTACACGTGGGGGCGTGTGGCCGGTACACTGGAAGCTGTGACCGTGGAGGAGCGTTCACCTCCATGTCCTATTGACACAGGGCTGGCTCTGTATTTGACCAGCTGTCAGATCAGCACCTGGAGTCCACCGGTCGGACGTTTCCAGCGCAATCCACAACCCAGTTGCTGTAATTATCGTCCAGTAATCTGGTGGAAGCATTAGCACTACCTGTATGTATGTAGGGACATGCCGGCCATGCTTAGTGTCTAAGGTGCACACCCTTTCCCCTATCCCTAAGCTATCCTCTCTATTATAGGAGGGGAGGGGTTGCGTGTATACGATTCTAGGATTGGTAGGTCGAATAAGAAATAATTCGTTTGTGCTTGTTTTCCTTTGCCCGGGACTTCTAATAGTGTGACTCGACTGTAAATATGGTCAAGACAATCTTCTTAGAAATTGGCATTGTCTTTCAAGGTAAGTAACTAGATACAGCCTTCCCTTGCCATACACGATACATGAGGATTGTATTTCCCACCCCTTCACTCCCTTATGTATTAACCCGTTGAGAGATTAATATCCTTGGTCGTCATGATGCTTGGATGCAGCACTGGCGAGTAACTCGGCGGTGCTGCATGAATGCATCATGCCGATAAAAGGGATAGTGCATTTAAGTAACATACAGCCCTTCCACAACGTGTGCTTCTCTTAGAATTCCGAACACTAAGAGTGCACGAATTAAGACAGACTCTTGACCAGGCATTCAAGTACTGCTGTACCTTCTGGTTTCTGCTGACGGTAAAAAGCTACTCTCACTACCTAGGCCCTTATGGCACTGTCAACGCCAACCTCACAGCCAACGTCAAGATCATTGTCCACTTATAGGCAAATACCACTGAATTGAGACGACACAAGAAAGCTGGCTGGCTTTTTTTTTCCTTTTTCAAAATTAAAGTGGAAGCCATCTATTTTATGGTTATTTCTGTGGTACACCACAATCTCTCCGCCGTCCAACAATTGCACTGAACAGCAGTAGATTTGACTATAACTATAGATACCAGCACCTCAATTGCAGTTGTATCAGCAGTCTCCAACGAGGCACTACACACCATATATAGTTGGAAAGGCCACCTAGACTAGTCAATAACAGCATCAGTCCCCCAATCAACGTCACTCCTCCTGTCCAGCCGCCAACGCCAACACCAACACCACAACCGCCTCCGCCGCCAACGCAGCAAGTCACGTCTCGGCTGCATGTGGTGGACGAGATCTCGTCAGTGCGTCCCCCTTCTCGTCATGCTGACTGAAATAAGACGCTGCCGTCCTCTTGGTGATGCAGTTCTGGCCAAAATAAGGGCCGCCGGCTGTCGTAATAAACGTGACCTTCGGGCCGTCATCATTTTTACCTCTCGGCTCGGGTGGCGTGAGGCCTTTGACCACTGATGGAGGCAGGCCATGCTTTTAGCATCTGGCCACCGAAGGAGGTGGGTGATAAAAGCAGGCACGCGCTGCCTAAATCAGCAATAGACGCTGATTACGCCATGGGGAGGTATTATTCAGGAACACGCGCTGTTTATTTTGGGACGAAAAAGGTAGAATTTGAGTGGATTTCGTCAAGGTCTGACAACGTGCCTCAGGATTGTAAAAAAGAAAAAAACACCTCAAAAGCAGCGATGTGGTTCTCTGTAAAAAGAGGGGAAACAGTTTTTGGTTTAATTGATTACACCTGCGTACCAGGGAATTACCCATGTAATATTAATGTATCATGATTAAATGTAGAAATGATTTCAGAGTTCTGGCATTTGAATCGTTGTCTGAAATTCGGAAAGTTATTCTAGTGGGTCAATGTAATCTCAACTACCCAACTGTAGATTTGGAGGAACAAGATATAATCAACCATGAAATATGCATGTATAGTAAACATTGGTCCATTATAAGTTATACTCTAGTGTAGGGTAGATTCACCTGAAATAGAACACATTTGATTTTGTGGTTATAAAGCACAAAAAAACATCAGAAGTAGTAATTGCATATAAATAACCTGCAATGTCACTATCTGTCTCAGGGTATGTTTCCGACTCATGGTGAACCGACCCATACCCTATCTACACAGGCTTAATGAAGCACACAGAAAGGTAGACTTGGATATGGCACTCTATTTGCCATGACGGAACTTTAACCGTGAAGTGGCTGGGCCTTGAACCGCTCAGAGAGACTGTATCCATGACGCGAACCCTCTCCACCCCATTCACCCCTATGGCCTCGTCAACATCTACTTATAGGCCCTGGAGGTCACGAATCCCTCTCCAGGTGAACCCCCAGGGCAGCCGTCGCAAATCCTAAATCCCAAACTCTATGGAGCAATCACTGCTGGTCGGAGATTTAGGCGCATGTACGGCCCGGCGGGTGGCCACTTGACCCCGCCTGCCCCCGCCTGATCCCAGGTACTGAGGGGTGCAGGAGGAAGGTGTGGGTGTGGATGTGGTGAGGAGGGGGGGGGGTTACTGGAGGAGGTGGTGGGATACACTAACCAGGTGTACTTTCATAAACACTCCGCCCTCTCGGCAGCCGCTCCTCGTTGGTGTTTTAAGAGCGCTGATAGCAATAGTCTCGCCGAAGGAGCAGCTCTCAACCTGCTCACATCAGCTCAGATCCAGCTCACATGGGGATGGAGTACAGCAAGTGGTGTGTGTGTGGGGGGGGGGGGTGTAAGGTGGTACAGGGTGCAGCAGGTGACCTGGGCAGGGACGACAGGTGGTGTCCATTATACCTGTAGGATGTCGGGTGGGAATGTGTTAGGTTCAAGTAGGAGGTATAGGGCAGATTCACATAGAGTCTGCCATATACTTTTGGTCGGAGACTAGTGCATTTGTAGTTATTCGTGGTGCCTGATAAGAGTTACACTTAGATTGTAATTATGCACCCATAGATGGCATTAAACCCCCATATTCGTGTGATGGAGTAAATATAAATTCAAATGTCTGATTTAAGGTTTGTTGTCGATTGTAGGTGAATCAACCTTACTGTAGCTTGGGTATACGGGTAGGTTTGGGTTGAGTGTCATATGGTTTATGTTAGTGAGAAGGGTGCTATACAGCAGGTTATTAGTCTGTATCACATGTATACATAATATTCAGGGTTCTTTATCCTGGGTCAGCTCAGGTGCAGATGTAGTTATTGGGGCGCTGTTGAGCGCAGCTCACTCCACAGCAGGAGCAGGTTGCCTCATGTTATAAATCTGCATACAACAGGTGTTCCCTGTTGACCCCGACCCCTTCTGCCCACCTTAGCCCTCTTACCGACACAGCCACCCTCTAACCATCTATGAGCACCTTTTAACCCCCCACCTCCTCTATAAAGGCCCAGAGCGTGGTCCTCTCCCATTTCTGACTAATACTGGAGGGGCGGCAGCAAACCTTTCGCATTTAAAGAGTTAACACGGCGACATAGTAATATATCCTTCGCCGCCATGATGCGTGACTGCCATGTTGATTGGGGTTGACCCCTAAATTCGACACGGCGACATGGCCTTTTCTTAAAATCGACATGTGACATGAGGCCTAGTGACATGCGACATGGGACTTAAAAAGTTAGTGACAGGGGACATGGACATTTCTTAAAATCGACATGGGACATGAGCACTATTAAGCGACATCGACATGCGACATGGTCATTTCTTAAAATCGACATGCGACATAGGGCCCCCCCCCATCTATACCCCCATGTTGGTGAGTAACTCGCATGGGTCGCATAACGACCCTACGGGGTTGATATATGCACTTCTGAAGGGTCAACATTATACATAAATGTAGGCCTCATTAATGAACTCGCTAGAGCAGCATTTATGAATCATTCCAACAAAGGGCATAGAGGATTTTGCACTATGTTGCCCTTGAAGGGTTAATAGTTATGGGCTACCGTCGATCGCCTTTCGTGGTGCTTCCGCCGGCCAGACCATGGAGGCGCCTTCATGTGGGCAGGCTACTTCCTGTCAGCGCCAGCTAGTGGGCGGTGAGTGAACTAACCATGCCTTACTCTACACCACACACCATCCCTCTTCATCCCTCTGCGTGTGGCTATATTATAGCAGTTCTTACAACATGGTAGTTCTTGTGGAGCGTCGTCTACCCGTGCAGTAACAAGTATTGTGTCTGGGTGGGTGGTGGTGTTGGGCCTTAAGGAGATGCGAGGGGTGACAGCCAGGCTATACTTGGACAGGAGTAAGGTGGGAAGGGGTGTGTCTGCAGTGCTGGAACAGGATATTGGCGGGTGTGCCGTCGTGGGTAAGTGACCAGAGTAAGGGCCTGTAATGCCTTCCGCTCCCTGGCACTCCTGCACCCCCTACCCCTCACACAGACACATTTCACACATGCCACTCCGTCGACAGGCACGCGAGACGTCCGGGGTGTAAATTAGCCCTTAATACGCCTTTCACAACCCCATGATGGCGTAATGGACAAGCTCGCGTGGCAAACAAGGCCCGAGCGTTCTGAAAAGTAGCAGATCTCCACTTGCTATTCATTATAAAAGCCATGTAGTGCCGCCGCTGAGAGGGTCTGCACTACGTCCATTATAACAGTTCCAGCAGGCAGGAGCCATATCTTAGCGTATGCCGTCATGAAGATGCAAAGTGACTCTGTCTTTTTAATGTGGGAGCAATCTGGAAAATGGAATTAATCAAGACAGTTGCTTGTAGAGTTATAATATGAAAATGAACACTGCATGATGTCAGTACCTCAATTATTTTGTTCACTAGTTTCTGGAAATACACTTCCCATGTTCTTCTCAATTCATAACATGAATATTAACCTGACTGATTATCACACTAAATGGATTAGACCCTTAGACATTGGCTCATATACAATGTTGGTTTGCCTAGGTCTCTTCGAATAACCATATGTGAACTGCTACCATGACAAAGAGGAGGTAAAAACGTTTAAAATTACGAAAGAAACATAAGGGTTTCTTAAACTTCTGGGCATGGAAAAAACTGATTCATGTAAACATGTCAAATAATTAGATACACACAACACATACCACGGTGTTAAATATCGATTCATTACATCTATAAAATATTGCTGTGTTTCCAGGAGATTGTCGTCTAAACATGTATTTCATATCACCATGCTGCAATTGCAGGGACTCTACCAGTTGAGGCTAGTAAGAGTACCTTGGGTGAGTGACTTCTGCACATTTGTTGATTGCTCTTTGGAAATATTGAATAAGGCCAGAGCATGTTAGGACAAGGCATATAAGCTTGCTTTGGATAAAGAGGTACATGTAAACATTATCTAAAGACATTGATAAAATAATCAATATTTCTCCTAGTTCATGGTACAGAATAAACTTGTGATTTTGTCAAAAGTAGCCAATGCCAATGCGGTCTATTATACATTCTAAGCTAATGAGCGTATGCTGCATGTACATATTATAAGGCCAATCAGGAATTGTTAAAGGATGATTATTTGAACAGTTGCAATGTCTAGTGAAAACAGAGAAACAGTGATATATTAGCGCCCTATCAAAAAGAATCAGACAATGTTATACTCTTCAGGAGGCAGGCAATGCTGGACTCTCTCCCAAAGGACTAAATTTGGCGAAATGTCTTACTGTTACTGTCAGGTTGACGTCCTCACCCCGTGTATATACAATGGGGGATGAACACAGTTGCGTAGTCTGCATGGCAAGACATCCATGTTGTATTCAACCTAAAAATCAACTCTGTTTTTTAACATTTATTATGGCGCGTTCCTGATTTGCATCTTTTCCATTAGAATTATTCATTCCTCCACAAATTGCTAATTCAAATGGCTGTAAGGGGGGCGATAAAGGACATGCCCAGGTCGTATAATCTTAACCTTAAACACCCATAGATACCCATTTAATCCTACACTAGCCCTTCGCCTTTGCACATCCTCACACAATCTGTGTTATCGCAGCAACGCCGAGAAGCCACCGAGGTTTGGTTAATCCTTTAAGGACGGCATGGTGTCTCAAGGCTTCATGTTCATTTGTCATCATAATTCTACAATCCCATGCTGGTGAGTGACTGACCAGCACAGCAACCGTCCATCTTGCCTACCCTCCTGAAGTGTACCAACCACTTTGAATTGGCATGATACATGTATGAAGCACCGGCTGGTTAGTCCCGAGTGCTACATTCATTCATTCTATACCCAAAACAGGGTGGTGCATTTAAGTGCTATGCTGTCCTTAAAGGGTTAAGGCCTGGCCCCCAACGGCTGTAAACATGACTTGTGCCTAATGACCAGGGAGGGGAGGTTGCTGGTAGGGGGGTGGGGAGGCTGCTGGTAGGGGGAGTGGGGAGGGTACTGGTTGGGGTAAAGGTCAGTTCAGGATCCCTGTTTATCGTTCTGTGTTGACGTGTTCCCTTCTCACTCACAGTCAGAGCACGAACCCGCGGTCAGGAGGGTCCGCCTTGGGTTTCATTCTGCTGTACAATTTGGCTTCTATTGTGGCTTCCACTGTTTGGGTCACATGCCTGCAGTAGATGCGTTTACGGGCGTGGTTAGTGTTATGGGCTCTAAACAGCAATGTAAGGGGAATCTTGATGATAGTCACAGACTGAATATTGCAAGGCAGATATAAATTCAAATACAGAAACTGAAGTCAAATATGACTAAAGAGCCTAACAATGATTCTGTATGCCATGTCGACATTCTGAATATTGCAAGGCAGATATAATTCAAATTTAGAAACCGTAGTCAAATTTGGCTGAACAGCCTAACAATGATGATAACGACGATTGGATCTCGAGTAGTCTGCAGGATTGGGACGATTCTGTACCAGCATTGTTGGCGGATAAATCTAACATGACAGAGTCGTGTTAAACTACATAGCCAGGCCACAATATTCTAATATGCTGTGTTGGCTAGAACAGCCCGTATCATTTAAGTATTCTACTGTGATGACTACATGGTGTTCAGAACATTACTACACATGTATACTATATTGACTGTGACGACCACCGGCCATAATGTCTATCATAGTGCATTTTAATCTGATAACCACAGTGTATTAGGTCAATTCCAGTATACTACTTTGATGATGTCCACAGGGTATTAGGTTCATTTCAATATACTACTCTGATGGTGACCACAGGGTCCATCTCATTATACTGCTTTGATGGCCATAGGCACACGACATTAGCTTAATTGAGGTATACAATTTCGAGGATCTCAGGTCCATACTTCAGTATACATTTGTGCTGACCTAAGGTTCATTTGAGTATGTTACTATACTTTTGATCACATGGTATGCTATTGTATTGGCCACTAAGGACCCGTTCAGTTGATTATTGTACTCTAATGGCAGCAGGGCATTGTGGGTCTATTCAGTATACTAATCCGATGACCAGACAACATTATATTATGTTGATAACTACATCGGCTGGGGCCTATTCCAGTAAACTATTTCGATCACCACAGATATTAGGACCATTTGTGTATGCCATGTCGACAGTTACACAGGACATTAAGTCAATTCCAATATACTACTTCGACGAACATAGCCACAGGACATTAAGTTCATTTAGGTTATTTCAGTGTTTTACATATGATAACAAATGATATTTAGATCTTTTTCAGTTTGGGAGTATCACACTCGATGGACCCAAAGCATTAGGTTCACATTTGAGTATACTACTTTGATGGTCACAGGGCATTAGGTCCATTTGAGTATACTACTGCGATGGTCACAGGCATAAGGTCTATTTCACTATACTACTTCAATGGTCACAGGGCATTAGGACCATTTGAGTATACTACTGTGATGGTCACAGGACATAGGGTCTATTTCAGTATACTACTTCGAGGGTCACAAGGCATTAGGTCCATTTGAGTATGCTGCTGCGATGGTTACTGCATTTAGGTCTATTTTAGTATACTGCTTATATGGCCATAGCATGAACATACTCCTTGATAATGTGTATCTCACCTTATTATTGTCATGAAAACTGGACCTTATAGCTATTCATTCTAGTACACACAGCCCATGTGACCACAGAACATCGGGTCCATTACAGAACGCGCCTAAACCCTTAGACTAGTAGTACACCCTAGAACACGACAGGGTCATAGGCTGGCACCGCGGGCCGCCCAGACTGATGGTAACGCCCTCTATTGGCTGTTATTTGATGGCACGGTGCCCGGATGTGAGGAATATCAATCAGTGGGAATCCCACCCTACGGTGTACTGCTGGTACCTTTGATCATCTTAACCCTTTAAGGGGCGCATGGTGCTTTAATGTATTATGTGCACTGTCGTCATGATGAGTGACTGCATCCCGGTACGAGTGACTCGCCAAGGCTGCCAGCATCATGCCGACCCTTGGTGCATGATACACTCTCACATGGTCGTCGTGCTGCATGAATGCATCATGACGACCCCTCAAGAGTATATCAAAGTGCATAGCACATTAGAGCACTATGCGGGTCTTTACTACCCCAACCCGTGTGTTATACGAGAGGTTCCCGAGTCCCTGCAAATGCCGCCAGATGGCGCGTATACTCGGTTACTCAAGTCTCCCCGGGGGCGTGGTCTATTTATAGCATATCCGGCCAGGCTTGGCAATTGGTAATCAGTTCGCTGGTAGCACATGTGGACGCTCACACATATAGAACCATTCATCAATAGGAATTGGACGCGGTCTGTTTTAGGGGGTGTTTTCTGTTTGTTGATGTAATGATACAGATTAGAGGAGGATATACACTAACAGAGATGGTGTCGAGAACTGATATATTTTATAGCTTAATTATAGACAATGTCCATAACTCCTATAGGGGATATTGACTATGATGTCCCTTCTAGTTATTTACTTAAGTCGGCCTGGAGAAAGGACATGCACTGATTTCCAGCCATCCATTAGGATCCAGTCGTTTGATTCGATAAAAATACACTACCGTTGGACTGGACAACCCGGAAATGTGGCATGCACAAATGCGGAATCCCACGTAATCACGCAGATTCACGTGTTTCCATGACAACCACGCGGCGTGGTCACGTGTCACACACTACACGGGGGTAGATCCTAGTTCCTATAACCCCCGGTAGTAGACGCGATCAAAGGAGCAGTCGCGCATGCGCTCAGCGAGTACATTTCCCGCGCTTTGAGCGAGGGAAAAAGTAGAAATGTCGTCTGTTTAATGTGAGTTGGGCAGTGGCCGCAGGGCGCGGTACTCTCAGCGGACATGGTGCACCTGTTTCCGGTCTGCACGAGATTTCCTGATCTGCCATGTAGGGATCTACTACTCCTTCCCCCATCACCACCACCCACATATTCACACAGTATCACAGCTAGCCCCATCAGTCATATTAGACCTCACATACAGCCAGTCTATTCATGGATCCACTAATAGAAGGTGCGACCATTTACAAAGCGCCAACAGTGCAACTGATCCTCTCAGGTGTGTGGACAGGATACGGCTCCTTCAAGCTCACATGTATTATACAAAGCTCTCTAACAATAGTCTAATCCCAAATCCAATGAATGTGAGTTGCTGGAGTGGAGGGTACATATGTTAACCCCCCCACCCCCCCCCCCCCGCCCCCGCTACCTCAGAAGATTACAAGTCCACCATTCACAACGGACATGACCTCGGCCACTCAGTACGTACTATGGCCGCCCCATTCACACATTCCTATTGTGTGACACTCACTATGAGCTGCTCACCAGCCTGGCCAGCCGCGCTTACTGACTCACTCAGATAGAAAATGCAGTTAGGCCCGACCAGCCTGCCCTTTGAGAGCCCGCTTCGCAGGACACACATGGCCGCGTGTTCCCGCGTTAAAACCTGGCACTCAATGAAAGCCGAATCAAGGTCGTCTGCACCGCGTACAGAGCAGACGACATTTGGTCGTTACCGAGTCAGTCTGATCTCATGTTCTTCGCAGGCGGCAGGAATCATGTCTTTATAGTCTAAGATGGCTTCTTATGTTGGATGGCCACACACGGTACACCGGGGGTAAGGCTACTAAGCTGATTAAAAGTAGATACTGGTTGCAATATTCATGGGCAGTATGCACCGTATGGTCAACGGTGATCAAGGGTGATCACTGACTGCATAAAAAGGCATGTTTATACTCTATGACATATATCACTAATGATTGCTTTGTACGTAATATATACAATCATATAAACAGGCCATTTCTTTTTGTTTTGCTAACTGTATGAGTGTGTATCATATATATGTAGCATACATTGCAACAGGCGTATATATGCCCTTTACTATTCCAGATATTATTGTAAAACTATTACCCTCTCATGCTGAAGCAATGTAAAGGTCATATCACAGACATCTGTTTAATGGCTGAATATTGAAATCAGAAACCAAAGCCAATTTCCTTTCTGTCGATTTGACTCCATTCTATAGACCATGGTCTGGCCGATATTCTGCGGCGTAAAGGGAAATGGCCATGAGTTGGATATGAAACAGTCCCAATGGTGATTATCGGAGACCAAGGGATCAGATTGCTCTAGATTGGAATTGATCCATAATAATAGTGGTCGAAATGGACCAGTGTTGGAATCCAAAGGCTCCCTCTGCCAGTGTAGAAACCCTAGCTCACACCTGTAGGGCTGTTGAAGGGCACTACTAATGTGTTGGATTCAATTCAATTCTTTATTTTATTTTGAAGTACAAAGGTTCATAGGGTATATACGTGATTGCATAACAATGAGTCTTTTTAAAGAACAGAAATATGAAACATATTCACTCTCATTATTAGAAGGAGGAGATGCTGTCAAATATCCATGCTTTTAATATCGGGCATTAATACTTTTATGGGAGATGACATTGACAAACTCCAGCACCCCATGCATCCATTTTGAGCTGCTCATAGATGCTGTTCACTCTCCAGCTCTACCTCCTATGTTTGCTCTTTGTTATCTATATACATAGGACAACGCCATGCATGCTTGGATTACCGATCCTACACTACCCTCTCTTATCCACGCAAGCGAGTTGCTCTCTAATGCTCTGATCTATCACGGTTACAGTGCAAGGAGAAAAGCCCTCTTTGAGCGCTGGCTGCAGGAAGCAGGGTTTGATCTCACTGTGGCCCTTTGAGCAGCTCCGAGCAGCTCCACTGCCATGGTGAGCCCTGCGCCCTCTCTGAGGAGCATGTCACTCTGAGCAGTTGAGCATAGAGCGTCCCCTGACTATAAATAAGCACCCATCTCCCCTTGTCCCATTACCCCTCCCCCTACCAACCTATCTTCCTCAACGCCCCCTCCCCGGAAGTCTCCTTGTGTTTACCCGAGCACCACCACCCACCCCTCCCACGCACAATCTATCACCCCGGGCCCGTAGCCTGAATTAATGGACGCACAGTCTGGATCAAGTGGAGGACGGGAGATAATTTACTGTTAACTGTCTGGTCGACCTACAGTCCCCCATCCTTAACTGGCCTAACGTGGCCATCAAACGAAACCTGCGACCCTTCTATATAATTATTAATTTTGGTGTGTCCTGCACTTGAACATTTCATAGCGCGGAAATTGAATTTAAAGCAAGCATTCCTATGCACACGCAATGGGTTATGGTTTCGGTCCAGTAATTGACCTTCCGTGTGGGAATACCATCCGACAAATCTATATGTCAAGCGAACGCCACTGGTGGTAAGGTGTAAATTTGGCATTTAAACTGAGTGTTCGGCCGCAAGTAGGCTACTGTGAACATACCCATTTATGCCAATTGCATCTGCTCTTTGCCTAACGTGCCTGGGTTGAATGCCACTGTGGAGTTTAAATCTGTCGCTGTCTATTTAGGAAAATAGAGATACTAGTTTCTGCAATTCTATACAGAAAAACTGCTCATATGTGCTCATGATATAAATCCTAACGACACATAATAATGATGAGGCGGAGCGTTTCAGCGTATAGCTACACAACTGACATTAATTGCCCTTTAACAGTTCTCCCTCTGGTATGCTTACTTTTGTACACTGGTGGGTGAATTCTACGCTGTTATTGCCAGCGTCCAAGAGCACGGTCACCGGTTGTCGTTCACCATCCCTATCCACTGGTGCACCTTGCCCCTGAGGGCGTCCACTACTAGTTATTGCGGAACTCCCACGCACCACCTCCGGGTCATCACTGTACCGGAAGTCCCCCACACATCGGTTCAGAGACCTGCTTCCGGTGGCCATAGGTGCTGCTAATCTGCACCCGAATGACCTTATAGGGGCAGAGGTTAGACACATACGCCCAATATATACGAATCTAGGGGGGGACCCAGGTGGGGGTCCTTTGGTCCGGACCTCCCCCCAGCCCTTTTTCAGAAAACAATTTAATTTTTCAAGTGATATTTTTGATTAGTCGTGACTCGCGGCGTGGCGCTTTTCGATACTTTGGTGTTTTATGGACCTCCCTCCCCCCCTTTCAAATTTCTAGGTATACCCCTGAAATGGAGCACTTCTGGGCCTGGACATAATGAGCATCACCATTAACAACCATTAGAGAAGGGTGATTTAATATTCAAATAGATTGGCTTTGTTTTAATCAGTTATTATGACAGGAGCGGGATGTGACTAAATAGGCACACCAAGAACAACGGCCATGAGTCTGAGGATCATTCCGGCTTTACGATTGGATTTCTTCCCTCCTAATTCGACTTAATTCCCAAACTAAACCGGCAGTTGGTCTCGGAAAAACTGCATCCAAGTAGGCCGTTGATATGCCATTATTGACACTAATATCTTCCCGAAATAGAAGAGATAATCAATTCTCCTTTTGGGAGTTGATATTTAGCCAGGAGGAAACGGGTAGGATGGCATTCTGAGTAGCATTCCGCACGTCTATTAGATTGACCCAATTACTGGCGTAATCAAAGGGATGGGGGAATTGACCGCCCCTCGTATCAAACCGTCTTTATGTTAAAAACGATAGTGCATAATTGATCAATGCTTTCAGCAGGGGGTGGGGGAAATGGATGACATGCGTGATAATGCTTAGAGTCAGTTGGCTGGGGAGCGCAACTGGTACATTGTTAGCGTAGTTGACCCAATACTGCAATAGCAGGTAGGGGTGTGTGAGGGGTGTGATTTGGGATGAGATGAGGGAGTGAGAGGGTTGATGGCAATTGCTAGGGGTGTCAATGTGGGGGTGGGTTGCTGTCAGTAGTCACACAAAACACACATCTTGTTGGTCCTATCGCTATCGACCCAGCACAGCCTTGTACAGACAACACAACAGTACCACCCTCCTCCTCCTTCTACCCACCCCCTTCCCCTCTATCCTCCTCATCCCCCTCCTCCTGCTTCTCAACACTGCTTCCTAACAGATATTTTTACCCTCTTTTCATCAGTGGGAAATCGATAGAAGACACTGAGCACTGATAGGGAGTGATTACTTAGATCGCTACACTAACTCCCTGGAGGATGGGGAGCCCCCTGGAGTGCGTGCTTCTTTTGAGAGTATGCTCATATCTCACCATGTCCCCGTCTCCCTTCTCATGATTCTCATTTTTCCTCGGCCATGTCACTGCAATGCCTATCAAGTTCCATGCTGAGAAAGATTACTCCTCCTCCCGGCTTTAAAAATACCAGAACATGATGATAATCAAAGAAACAAATAAGTAGTAGTAGTATTGTGCAAACAAGGATCACAGACAAGATAGTCAAGCTTCTTTCTAGATGAGATAACGCGTAGATTGATTCAGGTCTTCCATAAAGGGCGTGTAACATCCCGATAAGATAGATCAGTTTCCTCTCAGACTAAAAACCTATATATCTATGCATACCATTGCTATAACAGAGTGGGCACAGCCCAGCCCAATGTGAGGTGTCATTCCTGATCTCAAATGGTCAAGTCAACTGAGCAGTATATCTACTAGACTCTAGTATCTATCATCAGGATGTAAGAATCTTTCCATTTGGACGATCATGTTTCAGTATAGGATGGGTCAGACAATATATAGTTGAAAAAAAGGAAGATATCACACTGGAACAATAAGAGGTCTATAGGTTTACTCTCCTTGACATGTGGGACCAAGTTACACTATAATCTGCAACTCATTCAGCGTCATACCCATATGTAAGAAAAGTCATACAATCATATCTTCAACTCTTGGTCAGTCCTATATATCCTTATCACCCAAACGCCTATCTCTATAAACCTTACGTTGGTGACGGAGATGGTGACAGATCATTACAAAATACACCATATTGCAGGAGACGAAAAACCGTCCTGAAAGCAGCTAGATTGCCAAGGTAGATCTCCGGGCGGATGCCTGCTGAGAACTGGCAGACAATGTATTGGGCCTATCATATTTCCGTACAGAGATGTTTAGAGCGAGTGTTGAGTGGGACGCGGGTTATTTGAGAGGAGGCGGCATGCCTGGCCGTTGAGTGGCTCTGTGCTTCAGGGTCCCACTGGGTACAGCTATGTCAGCACTAAAGCCGGCTGGCGCTGACAGATAGGGACCAGTGGAGAGCTCTAACTCTTTATGGGCCGCATAGTGCTTTAATGTGCTATGGCTATGATCTTCATAATGCTCTGGCGAGTAGCCTCGCCAGGGCTGCATTCATGCATCATGCTGAGCCTTTGGGGGTGGATCAACCCCCCTGGAGTCGGCATGGTGTGTGAATACAGTCCTGGCGTGTTACTCACCAGGGCTGCATCCATGTATCATGACCATAAAGGGCATGATGCATTAAAGCACTCTGTGGCCAGTGGAGAGCTATAAAGGATAATCACATGTCACAGGATGGCTTCCTACTGGTCCTACCAAATCTATGTGCTGCTGGGGAGGGGACACCAGCCCGCCATTTATGGGTTTGCAATAGAGCAGTATCAAATAGAAACCTATTTTGATTGAAGCCATTATTTATCGCCCTAGGGTTTCCATGAGTTTGTTGAATACACATGTAGTTTTCCATTTGCCTTTGGAATGCCCTCTATGCGCGCGCAGGATCAAAGGAGGGCTTCCTTTGTGGGGCTTGTCCTTGACATTCCTCTATATAATGCTGTGCCATATTCACGGTGCCTATAGTCATACCTTTTGATATCAAATACACCTGTCATACATGTATAATGTCCCTGGATGGTCCCACTTAGCAGCCGTACCTTGACACAGCAACATCCCAGCAGTACAGCGCTGCCTGTGCCCGTATATTGCTATATAACCCTGTCAGGACGTCAGATATGACAAATGGTGACGTCTGTTGCCATCCGCTGCTACTGTCAGCTAGATCTACTACTGATGGATGGCACAACACTCCTCTAGGTCCTCTCATACAGCCAATAAGGGGTGCTACAGGGTGCCTTTACAGGGGGCCGAGACACAACTAACGAACCTTACGTTAAATCAGTCATTAAAGCAAGTAAGCGAGACACAACACTTTTTGCGTTATTTTTTAAACTCCGAAATCGTCCAAAATTTGCGTTAAGAAAAAAAACCCGCGCAAAGTGAGACAGAACGAAGACATGCGTTATTTCAATGGCGTTGTGATTTTTCATTGGCGGTAAAATCGGCCAAATATCCAGATAGTATTTTTTCCACTTGGATGTCGTAACGCAAGTTGAAAAAAATGGGAACCAGTGTATTTTTGTGGAAGAAAAGGCGGGAAAAAGAGATTCTGCAGCGTCTCTGTGTAGTCTGCAATATGGCGAGAGCCAGGGACAGCCTGGGCAGGACCCGCAGGCGCTGTAAAGTTCGGTCCTCGCCTATTTCCTTGTACAGAAAGGACGAATTCGTAGCACGGTACCGACTATCCAAGAAGGTCGTTTGCAGTGTGGTCCGTAGGTGGCGGAAACATTCTTATGCAAAGGGCCTACCTAATGGGGGTGGGCTCACCCATATCAACCGGGTAAGTAGACAATAAAAGATGAACCCCTCTCCTTTCCCACCTTCAAATATTCTTTATTTCACCTGCTGTTTCCCTTCCCCCCCACTTCTTTTTTTGTCATATTCCCTCATAAATATTCCCTAAAAAATAAATGGTATACACAGTACCTCCCCCCCCCCCATACAACCCCTTACAACAGAACACAAAATGGCATAATATAAATATAAATGTTATATCTCTTTATTTAACCAACATAGTGATACTATAGCATCAATGTAATAGTTGAACAATTTTATTTTTCAGTTTTGCTTAGCATTGCGGTACTTCGCCACGGGGGCACTATACTCCGTCTGTGGAGACACGCAACACGTTTCCACCTCCCTCGTCGGTCGGGCTGTGAGGGACGTGAGCGACTATTTCTACCAACACCAGGCTCAATACATTCGCTGGCCAGAGACGCTGCAGGAGAAGATACAGAACGCGGAGAGGTTCTACAACCACAAGAAGGCCAAGACCCCTCAAATTATCGGCATTGTTGATGGAAGCCACGTCGCGATTCGCAAGCCCAAAGTTAACGAAAGCACCTACGTTAACAGAAAATCCTACCACTCCATAAATGCCACGGTATGTGTTATCCCTTTTGAAATAACCCCTTCCTTTTTATTCATATTTTTTTACCATGTGATGGTGTCATGAAACATGCATTGTGTTAAAATAAAATGTAGACACTGTACTATAGTCCTATATAGTACTACTTAAAATAAAATGTAGACACTGTACTATATTTGAATACAACTGAACCTTTACTATAATATTACAGTTCATCTGCGACTACGACAGACGGATAATTCACATTGACCCACGCTGGCCTGGTTCCGTCAACGACGCCTATGCTTTCAAGACCAGCTACGTTGGCCACCAAGCTAGGTTAGGGGAGGACGGAGAGGATGGGCCGCTGGGGAAATTCGTTCTTCTTGCAGACTCTGGGTGAGTACGTCATGTAAAATAAAAAATGTACTTTTAACCCGCTACACCAGTATTACTTGTCATAACATACCACATCTTACCGTATATTAAATTAATATAAAATAAATCCAATATAACACATGGAAACGGTACCATTCTGTGAAAAATATGACATTTGGCCCAGGCCATTCATACAATAAAACAACGGCATTTTTCAGATACGCGTTGCAGAAGAACGTTTTTGTTCCATACAAAGTGCCGCGCACCGCTAAACAGAGAAAATTCAATCGCTGGTTCAAAAAGCTTCGGGCACGCATAGAACAGAGCATTGGCGGTGTCAAACAACGACTACGGTAAGTTAAGCTGTAATACAGTCAGGTGCGCTAAATAACGCAATATAACAAATCATATTTAACCCGGGCCACTTGATGTAAATAACTTTCTTCCTGTTGTGCAGAGTCTTTACTTGCATAGCAGTGCATATGATACAGAACCAAACATGGCAGTACAAGGTACAACTGTTCCCCCTGCACATAGAACAGGTGGTGTATGTCAATAGTTCAGTGCAGTGTAGTACATATAGTCTGAGTTCCACTGTGTGTCATACTTTCTTGCAGAATTCTTGACTCCTCCAGCGGATACCTCATGCACGACCCCGTGCGGGCAGCGAAGATCATTGTCACGTGCTGCTGTCTGCATAACCTCGCTATAGACCACGGCATCGCTATCAAGGAGCACCCGGACGATCCCTGGACACCCCGTATGGAGCGTTTGGAGCAGCCCCCCCAGACAAGGCCGGCAGATGTGGCTCACCAAATCAAGGCAGTGCGAGATGCATACGTTGAGAAGAACTTTTAATTTCTATTTCCACTGTGTATGATGTATAGTGTTATTCTTTCCTTTTTTTCTTTTTCCCCTTTTCCCCACTCTCCTCCTTTCTTTTCCTTTCTTTTTTTTCATCCAGTTTGGCATTTTTCAAAATGGCTCCCTTCTTTGGTTTACTGGTTTTCTTTTTCTTTGCAGTGTGATGTAGTTCTTGCATTTTTTCAACTTGTTTTTCCTCTTCCCTTTGTAATTCCTTCTTCATTTTTTCTCTTTTGACCCTGAGTTCCAAACGTTCCTTTTTCCTTTCCTTTTTCATTTTTTTCTCATGCATCTGCTTCCTTTTCAGTTTTTTCTCCCTCTCCACTCTGCGGTCATTCTTATCCTTGTAGTTCTTGGGAACCCCAAATTTCTCCATTGGCACAGCGCTGTAATCTGGCTTGTCTGCCCTGTCTGGTTCCCATATCAGCTTGGCGTTCTTCCTGCTAGGGGTACGCTGCCGGTGTCCTATGTCAGCCTCCTCTATACCGGGTATGCCTGTCACAGAAAGGAATGTTCCGGATATAGTGTGTCACAATGTAAAGAAATGTAAATCATATTTGTATGACACGATTTAAATAAAGTATGTTATTTTTTTAATACAACGCAAACTGCGTTGAAATACTGCCATATGTTTAGTGGTGGTAAGAAGATAAAGTATTTTACATGTGGAATGATATGCGTTGTTGTACATACCTCTTACTGCCTCCTCCCGCAGGTAATCGAGAGCCTTCCCCTCTGGCTGCTTCAGCTGCATAGATTTCTTTATTACACCTTTCCCGGTGGTTGCGATAGCGAACTTCAAATCGGTGTACTGAAAAGCATCATAGCATATAAGTAAAATACTGTGAAATGTTACGTTATTTCATTGTCACTCATACTTCTTTGATATATTTACTTTCATCGCACAACGGGCAGAAATATAACGAAAGTACATGATATTTTGATTTTCTGCTATATGTAGCTAGCTGGAACACAGCGTTGTACGTTCTAATTTGTTACCAAATAACGCATGTGGCATTCATTGAACATTACTGTTCAGTTTTGCTATATGACAGCCAAAACACATGGCATTAGGCATTAACGCATCTGTATCACATGTTACTTTTTCTGTACTATGTACATACTGTAGGGACAGCCGACATGGCATGTTCTATTTATTTATTTCATGCAAAGAAGCACGTACCTTCTTTTTCACTCGTTGTGAGTAGTCTGCCGTCTTTGTTCTACACTGGTGGATGGTACGATGTGTGTGGGTCACGGAGTTGACATAAGCTGTATATAGGAAAGGAGAATAATTGTATTGTCATACAAATTGTTGTATAAAATAAAACACTAATTTATTTGTATCACTTTACTGCACTGTGTCCCTGTGTTGATATTTTATGACAATGTTATTACTAGATGCAAAGGGAGGGGTAAAGGTATAGCCACAGCAAGACTACTCACCTGCTACATCCTTCCATGCCCTACGCTTGACATCCTTCCCCCCACCGGGCCCATCAAAGTAATACTTTATCGCGTCGCGGTTGACGTTTACTGCAAGCATAAGGTTGTCAACCTCCTCTGTTGTCCACCGCGTCCTTACTATCTCCATGTCTGACCTCATGGGCCCTTTCTCGTCAAACACTTCCCCCCCTTCCAGCAACTCGTCCTCTTCCTGCCCAATATCTGAGAGGCTGTCCTCATCACTGAGGATCTCCCCCCCAACCTCTGTGTTACAGGAGGTGTTGTTTGTGTTTTCTGCAGCAGCTGGCACATAATTATACAGGTGGTCCACCCCCTCCACAGTTTCAGCTGAGTCATTGGGGGCCGGGGCAAGCCCTGCCGCAACAACACGTGGGGTGATGATCATCTGTTTTTTCCTGCTCCCATGTTTCTTCTGCTTTCCACGTTTCTGTGACAATGAAAAGAAGAAAAACCCTATTAGTAAACCTATACAATATTGGCGATAATTTAACGCAAGTTGTCGATTTGCGCTAAGGACGTTAATTTTTGAAAGCGTTTTCCCATGGGAAACATGGAATAAATGCAACTTATTTTACTACCTGGACGTTCTCTGAATGGCTGGGGACAAGGGGGAACTTACCTTGTCTACCTTGTGTGTCATTTCATCCTTATTCTTCACCATTTTTTGTCCGTGAAGCTGTAGTGGATAACGCAACTGAATACGGTACGACAGTGTCGCTACCTAGCGGCAAAATGTAGAGACGGACAGAATTGGAGTAATGTGGCGCCCCCTGACGTGTAACCCAGCTTATATAAAAAATAGTACTGTCCCATTCACCGTGATTGTGCATGCATCAAGGCTTTTTTCCTGTCCTTTCCCTGTTTATAATTTAATCTGTATAGCCCGAAATAAATCACAATATTTTTCTGAACAAAATCCATATGGAACACGGTGGGTATGTTAACGGCGTAGTGGAATGAAACTTTTATTTTATATTTCAACCCCTTTATTGGCGTTGACAAAATGTTATCTCACGTGGTGTTTTCACAGCATCATGTGAAGTTTACTTTGGTCAGGGTATGCTATACAGTACCATGTATCCTATATGGAATGGCAACATGGCCTGTGTGAAAACTTAATGTTCTATTTCATGCATCACATAAAATTAAATGTATATACTGTCATGAATACAATTGAAGAAAATTCTGCAGACTGTTCTATCATGTCTGTTAAACCCCGTGCTCCCTTTCAGTGGGCGGAAAGTCATATCCTCACATTAACGCAATATACTGCAGAAAGTAAAAAGGGACCTGAATTAATGGTCATAAGTAGATGGGAGATTAAAATAATATGGGAGCTGTCCTCCTTGAATGGAAATATTACTTACACATGTATAGTCATGTGAGGTAGGATAAACGGTAGTTGCACACAGATTTTGTGGTCAACGTTACTTCAGTGTAACATAGTAAGGTTGATGCCTAACAAAACATCCCTTGGATAAAATATAATAAGGATACAGATACAATGTGCTATACTGTAATGTTCGGTAATTGTCCTGCCAACTTTAACTCTGTCTTTTGTACAAAGTTGGGTAAAACATATACTAAACGGCAATAAAATACACATAATGATTTGAACAAGTGCTGTGAACCGTCCCGCTGTATATCACAGGAAAATACTGCGTTAAGTACAACACCACTCAACAAGCTGAACACTTAACGTCTAAATAGAGTGAAAAAAACTCCAAACTTGGTTACGCTAAAATCTGCACCACTTTTCAGACATACGGTGTATGCCCTGGGTATTATACACAGTAAGTTATTTTGTTTCTGTCCTTTCTCCCAAAACTGGCATGTACCACACAATGTTATCTGTTCCTCCTCCTTCCATAAGACAGAAATGAAGGGGCACAAACTGGGGTCCACTTTATGTCACTAGTTCTTTTTTTTTCTCCTTGGCAAACGTAAGCGGGTGTTTTTGGCCTTTTTAGTAGCCGGGGGGCTAAACAGACCCAAATATTGAAGTGCCTCAGCACCTTGCTCCGCTCCGAATTGAGGCACGGTTTCCTTCTGCGCACTGTCTGGCTCCTCCTCTGCTTCAACAAATGTTACATTGTGCCTTTTCTGTTTCCTGACATTTTGCGAGGCAGGGATGTCGTTAGGGGAGTTGGTGCTGGATGATGCAGCCACCTGTGAATGGCCCACAAGTATGGGCTTCAGTGTTGCCTCTGTTTCAGTGTGAACCTCTTCCGTTGCTCCAACCTCTGGTTCTGTCACCTTTATCTCCTCTATCGAGTCCTGTGGGAGAGGTTGCTCTGTCCCCCGTGTTTCTACAGTTTGCTCTTCTTTCGGATTAAACTGCAATATGTCTTCTGTGTCAGAGCTGTTTTGTTCTACCTTCACCTCGCCCTCCTTCTGTGGAGCAGCAGCACTCTCCTCACTTTGTACTGGGCCCGGCTTATCCTGGGGTGTGTCTGCAGCACCATCTGCCTCACCACTGTCCTCTTGTTGCTGTGTCGCCGTCTCATCATGGGGTGGGTGTGCACCGTCCCATGCAGCCTGCAGCACTGGCGGCTCGTTGTCTGCATCAGAACTTGCCTCGCCCTCATTCTGTGTGCTAGTGGAGGGCACGAGCCCCACGTCCGACCGCCAGACCATGTCCTGCACTGTAACACACCGGAAAATGACGTGGGTTTTAGTGACAGGAAGACATTTTGGCACAGCAGTATGAAAGGGAAAATAAAACGGTGTCTCTCTTTGTCATTAGTGCTAAAACAAATCCTGCTACATCTGCATATATTTTAACTTGACTGACTTTTACATCATACATATACTATGCTTTTCACAGGGTACGGTGGAAAAAGCACAGTATAATGGCTGGCACCTATATAGCGTACATACAACTGTATTTAGAATTTAATTTGGGGCCATATGAACATGGTTCATATTAGGCAGCAGAGTGAGGTACTGTGCCTCGACATAAACATGAACTACGTGTCAATTCCATTATGTTCGCCCTGGCGCTGTGCTGTAACGCACAGAAAATAGCGCAAATTAGGTGGGATAATGCAAATACTCACAGTTTATAACCCGTGTCCCCACCGGAACCTGAATGTTCTCTTTACCGGGGGGGGGGAGTTGAGCGTGTGCTGCGACCCTCTGCTGTACAACACCATCCACTACCCGCAGCGTCTGATGTATCACTGCGGAAAGAGAGAATGTTTCATTAATTTGCAGGTTTCCTTGTATTGCGCTATGTACACTGAAACTGTTTAATGTGGGTGATGAAGGTAAGGCGTAAAGGCAGTTCTCACATTTTAATTTAGCGCGGAGGACAGTGGCGTTAAGTTTTAATTTTATATTTTAGCAGCAGTATTGTAACAGAAATAATGTGCAGTATTGTACAAGTATTTGGATGGCCTGTTTTCCTGCTGAGACTTACCGTTTAACATATCATGCACTGTTGAACTGAGTATCCCATGTTTATTCAGCATCGAGTTTTGGTTCTTTCCTAAGAGACGTCCTGTCTTCGCTATGTCCGCTACTGCTTTCTTAAGAATGCCGTCGCTATCGGATTTTTGGTGCTGCATTAGAATTTTTGCGATGTCACTTTGGTTCTTCACCACGTTTGCAGTGATCTTACTAAGGCGGTCTTTCTCTTCTTTCATGGCACTGCATACGGTCTTAATACCAGATAGAGCCTCTGCAATGTCGGACGTTATGGACTTAAAAATTTCTTTGTCCTCCCTGCGCTCCATTTCTACAGAGGTTAAGAGACTCTGCATTGTGGCCAGCATTAAAGCGGGGTCTGGCACAGCCTGCTTGGCGGGGCTGGGTGGTGCAGCACTGCTCCCTGCTGTGGTGGCATCGTATAATAGTTTCTTCTTAGCGGATCCTACATCTCCAGTTCTGGCGTTAATTTGGCAGGTGTCTCTAGGAGAGCGGCGCAGGCGGGGTGGTGGGGTAATGTCAGGTAAGTTGGGCGAGCTCTCGATGGGAGTGGCGGTCAGGTCTACTATGTTGCTCTCCTTTGAAGTTGTTGGCGTGGAATATCGCACGGTTACCTCGTCTTCCGAGTTGCTGATGATAGGCCGGTTGCGTTCTATCTTGACCCCCTTTTTCACCTTGCTGCTCTTCTGCTCCACTTTCCCTGCTTTCACGGTGACTTTTTTTACTTTGGGGTCCGCGTTTGTGTGTTTGGGGTCAGGTTTTGTCTTCATAGCAGGTGCTTTACTCGGTTTTTTCTCCCCTTCACTGTCCTGTTTTACAGTTTTGGGACGTGGGGTGCTAGGACGTGGGGTACTAGTTTTACATTTCTTGGCAGCAGAAGGCGGTACGGTGCTCCGTTTGTTATGGGTGTCAGTGCTGCCTCCCTGGTTTATTTCGGGATATAGTATCACCCCGTTTGGGCCCACTATTTCCTTTTCCTCTTTCCATTTTAAGAGTAAAATCTGGAGAGGCGTACAGCCTTTTTTCACCTTTTTGCCGCTCTTTAGTAGTTCTAGTAGGTGCTTGTTCTGCAATATATAACAGCAATAACGTCAGTAATGATATGCGGTGTTCCAAAAAAGGACAGGTTGCGTTAATACCGTAGTACTATATTTCCCACATACGGTTAGGATAAAACAGCAGGATATTATTTCAATGTCATGGGAAAAAGGATGTAAATGGATAGGGAGGAAGGGGGAAGAAAAGGGGGGGGGGGGATTGGGACTACATGATACATGTGATAAGTAAAAAAGGGAAAGTGGTTGCAGTATTTTGTATAGCTCACCTTTTTTTTACAGCTGCCGTAGAAATCGTTGATTTGCTTCTTCATTTGTTTCACGTCCCTGCCGTTATTCGCGACGGCATTCACTAGGTCTGAAAAACAAGGTAAATGTTTCCTTACTTCAAATACCGTATAAAACAAAATATAACACAGAATTACTTTGTTTAACTTGACATAAGAAATGGAGTAGAAACAGGGAAAGAGAATTGCATGTCACTGAATTGCGCTAAATAATAAACGTTAACTGTCTGGCCTGTGTCATGCCATGCCACAGTAGAACAAGTGAGGTGCATATGCTGAGTGTGCCTACAGTACATTGCGTTAATTTTTTTAGAACGGTATCTATATGATACTGCTACTTTTTGGAGATACGCCTTAATACAGTGCGTGATAAAGATTTTTTCCATACCTTGAACCTCCTGCCAAGCCTTCTCACGGTCCTCCTTCTGGTTTTTGGACCTGGACTTCAGGATGCTCTGTAGGCGGTTTACATTAAAAAAGAGGGCGAATTGTTCACTAGCATTCCATTTTATGTTCCTTATTCTCACTGTCCCTTTGGCCGTATACTTGGCGCTACGGTTGATGCCTTGTCCTTCGTCATCCTCGCTCCCTGTTCCCTCCTCTGCCTCATTCTCACACTCTCCTCCTTCTTCCTCCTCTTGCTCCTCCCCACCATCCTCCTCCTCCTCGTCATCCTCATCGTCACCGTCCTCATCATTTTCAGCGCACTCCTCCCCTTCCTCCTCCTCTTCTGCACCCTCCTCCTGTTCTCCTTCTTCTACTCCACTACTTTCCTCCTCCTCCTCCTGTTCACTTTCTCCCTCTTCCTCATCGTCTGACGCGTCGTGATCGTAATCGGACTCGTCCGCCTCCGACTCCTCATTGTCAGAAGCATTAGAATTTTCGCTGCTTGTGTCCTCAAGATCCACCGATTGCTCGGTGTCGTCAGAGCTGGTATCTTCTATCTCATCCCTTTTCAGGGGTTTCTGCAAAAAAATAAATTAAATACGGGTCAGAATGCAGTGGGACAAGGTGAACAACATAGCACAAACATTCATCCTGTCCCCCAAAACAAAGCAATATGTTTAATGCTGCGAACCCTCCCTTGTGTGATATACCATGCTCAGAGTAAATTTGGGTTTTGCAGTACGTGTATTAATGTGGGTATTATTTATACTGCACGGGGAGAGGAGGGAGGGACAAAATGCATACAGCGGTGTCATGTAGTACTCTATAGCGCATAGTCACTCACATTATAATAACTTGGTTCACATGGTACTGATTGCAACAGCGAAAAGACAGCTTGTTTGGGTTACGGGAAGCAGAAGACAGAGCTAGGCCATACCTAAATGCGGTGTCGGGACCGTACTGACCCACTCCGGCACACCGTTCACCAAAATCCACCCATTATCGCCCCCTACGTCCCTTGCTCAAACCGTGTTAACTCGGTGTATACTGCATGACAAGTCCCAAATAATGCACAGGAAGCTTCTTGGTTATTAGTTACATCATGTTATAACACACACAGGTGGGAGACTTACCTTTGGTTGGACTTTAGGCATGTTTAGTGGCGATGTGGTACTTTGCCGCCTTCTCTGGCGAGCACTCAGTTACCGTACCGGAAGTGCGTATCCAGGTCATGTTACACTGGTTTCCGCGGTACAGCTGGCGTTATTTCCCGCCTTAGCGCACTTCAGGCAAAAGTGTTGGGATTGCGTTATTTCTTTTGCGGTATTCACAACGCCTTGCGTTACGACATCTAACAGAAAGTTGTGTCTCGGGTGGGGGTGGAATGTACTTTAATATTAGCGGTATATTTTTTTTAAATAACGCAAGTGAAGTGATTAACGCCGCGTTAGTTGTGTCTCGGCCCCCTGGTCTGTTATAGTCTGCCCGCCGCCTATCTTAACACACAGGTGGTTACCATCTACAGACTGGTCCCAACTCGCCCATCTGGGATAGCAATGGAGATTACCATTGTGACGTCACCATATGGGTTCTCCTAGTCCTGGTTTACATCCTTATGTGATAGAGATAGGGAAAGTCTACCCTCCTCCAAGAGTTACTCCATGCAGAGTCTTGCTCCCTTATCGAGGGTAGAGGAGAGGGGGGAGGCTTGATCAGGCGGCGCCGCTTATCTGTCAAGCTACAGCAGCTAGGCTCAAACCTGCTATCACTTCTCTATCTCCTCCAGGCGCAACAAAGAACACTATTATCTGACCGTACAGCTCTAAGAGGCTGCGCGCCACGTTCTAACAAGGCACCGTAATTTGGGATCAGCCAATGAGGGGAGTTATCTGTGACCTCGCTCATAGCCATCTTGATTGATAATACACAGAACTCGGTCTAATGTGGGCTTTATATCAGTGCTATTGATTATTGTGTATATATCAGACATTCATATCAGCTATGAGAGAGGTGTTTGACCGATGACAGATAGATGTATCATTTTGCTTATTTTCTACATTAAAATAATCCATTCCCTTTTTGTGATGAAACAAAAACGCCGTCATTTGGATTCTGTGCTGAAAGGCTGAATTGCACAATTTTCAGAAGGAAAGGTGTGTTGATACACTTGTGGGGTTCCAGCAGCCAGTCTTAAAGGCCTCCTGTTAGTCTTCACCCGCTTTGTCTCCTCCATACTGGAGATCAGAGAGGAGGAGGGTGTCTCTAGTATCAGGTCTCTGTATTAGTTGTCTGGCACTGCAGTATTGGTGGTGACGCTTCTTATTCCAGCAGAAAAAATAAACATAAGAAAGGCGACTGGCAAAGGCAAGATTCAAGCCGGCATCATAACAGAAATAGGATTGGGGGACAAAAAGGGGAAGCTGCACGGGTATTAAATGAATGTGTGGTATTCTCGCGATTGTGGGTGGGTAGGGGGATCAATCATTGAAAGATAGGGGAAATAATCGGTATGCATCTGCCAAGAAAACCGGCTGCTGCTGCTGAGGCGTTTTACCCTGTGCAGTGGGTTGTGGGTGCCAAGGAGACCTGGTTTGTGGACAGAGGACTGTTAGAAGTTAGGCTTTTGTAAAGTAGAATACTGTAGTTTTACAGTAGAAGCTGTCAAGTTCCAGCAAGCTCATCTCACTGTCAACCACACTGTATTTTGAATCTCCTCTTAGGCACCCTACATGCATGGTGTGATGTAAACCACTGCAGTGTATAAATGTATGGATAAAAGAATACCAAGGCTCTCCATTTAGGGATTATTGTTTAATGTATGTCTGTTTCTTACTCTTACTTTATACTACTTTCTAATCATTCTAGCAACGAGAGCACAGCTATAATGATTATTTCTCCCCACCTTTAGATTGTACTTAAACCAGCGTGGTGGAGTTTTATAAAGTAGCCTTCTCTTACTACAAAAATACAGCGCCTACTTCTAACAGTGTGGCCTGCGTCAAACTGATGTCTGCTTATACTACTCACAGCCCACATGCCCCCCGCCCCACACACCCTCCCACTCCACTCCCTCAACAGCTTGCTTTACAAGGCGACGTCGGCTTTCTGCGGGGGCGCTACGTTGAGTATGCAATCCCCCAGTTGGATCTAATAAGGGGGTGATTGGGTTCTAGATCGTTGGTAATTCAATCAGTGCCAGGAACTGTATTAACCGGCCCATTTACATTTTGCAAAGAACACACTGTCGTCCCTTTTTTCACCCGATCTTTTTGTGCCCCTTTTCAAGCTTGCGGCGCCATTCTCTTGGTGAAATACACATCGACGACGGGTATTCTCGTCACTTGTTTGTCGCTCTGGAATGACGTCACGAGTTTAGTGAGGGCCACCTCTAGGGCGCAATGCTGGAGGAGGTTAGGATGGGGGGGGGGGGGGTCGATACAGTGACTTCAGGCGGTAGTGTCTATTGATCGCCATGCTATCTACAACCTATGGTGGATATTTCCCAGGGGTGCACCCGGCGAGTCACCCCAGACATTTTTGGTCCGGCTGCTTCCAAATATAGTCGCCTACCATTAAATGCTGTTCCATCGCCAGCCTATCCGGGGGCCAATCTTTTATACTATCTTGAGGCGTGTGTAGCCAGGCTCCGCCCGGCCTTTATTAGGCCGACTAAGGCCAGACAAAGTCCTGCAGATTCCACCCCAGGCCCAACCTTTCAGCACCCCGACAATTCCCCAATATTCTCACCTAGCCGTACTTGTTCCATAACCGTGTGGTTGCAGTTTCTTTATTTTATATGTACATCCAAGCCCTTTTTGTTTCCAACGTATTGCCAACTCTCGCTATACGTTGGTAGCAGACCATTTAGTATCTAACCTATGGCTATGTTTCTCTAGTATTAAATCGTTCTATATTGTGAAGCCTAATGCAGATATTATATGTTCCCCGGTCTGCCGACCCTACCAAGCAATACCGGGGCGACCATAACCTTTAGTATATACATTTCCGGGAAATCTAACATTTGTCACCATGACTGGGAACATGGGTATCAAATATGAGATAGGTCTGATTTCCTAATGCGCATTTTCCCAGTCAGTTACTGGGAATATTTAAACATGTTTACTGTATGTTTCAGCATGTTTCTTCGGTACACACGCCGACCTCTTCTCCGTCCGGACCAGTCCTCCAATATGTGTGACTATATCATATCATGTTCACTGCCACTCCCTCCTAGCCCCTTACCTCTCACCGGAATTAAACGTAAATACCAAGCCCCGAAATGAAGGACATCACCCATGGCTTCGTCCCCTCTGTCCCCTCTCTCTCTATAAACACCAAATAGCTCACACCTCTAGCTAATCCATCTCTAATTGACCACAATCCCCAACCCCCTAGCACCATCCCACCCTGCCCTCCCCTCATCACCTCCCTACACCAGCGCCTTAAACCTTATCAATCCAATCCGTCCCCCTCTCAATCTTCCCCTCCCTTTTTGCACTAACCCTCACCCATCCATCTACACCTCGGGCAATCTCTTACTCTAATTATTCAGTCTCCCTTTACCCTTGGCCCCTAGCGGCTTCTTACATCTAGATGGTGCCCTAAATTTGTTTAGCAAATTAAACCGCCACTTTTACCTTCTGTTCCTTCATTCCTCCACCGTGTAATACAAGGTCCATGAGATTAAGTATAGATTTAGGTATCCAGCCTAAAATTTACCGACAGTGTAAGGCTCAGTGACAGTGGAGGCATGTAGTGACATGCAGATGTAACGTGAAAGTGGTCATGCTCAAAAGCTATCCAGGCCAAGGTTGACCGATTCCCTGCGGCGGGTTATCCGCTTTTTGAAGTGCACGTTGCACGCTGCCATGCAGCATGCTCTGATAGATTTCACATGCTGTGAGTCACAAATTGTGTGGGAATTTACTATGCCTAGCATTAAAGGGTCGGGGCGGGTATGGGGTGGGGGCTGTGACTGTTAGGAAGAGTGGGACCACTTCACCCCCTCCCGTTTCCAATTTCTGCCCATCACCCATGGATCATTATGGGTCTAGACCACTCAATGGTCAGGGACACATGGACATTTTTGGGGCATAGTGGCATGGGTCATTTAAAAAATCGAATTTCTTAAAATTGGCATGGTGACATGACCATCTCTTGAAATCGACAGGGCGACATGGGCATTATTTTAAATCGACAGGGAATAAGCACCCCAATCCCCTCCCATCCAGGGTCCCATCTTTGCTCCACCAACTTAATGGCACAAGCCTCATAAACGCCACCGGGCCTTTCATGACCAAATATAGTGGTTAAAGACGATTTATGAGGTAAGGCCACTAGGCTGCACTTTTGGGACACGGCTAGCTCCCTTTGCCATTGTCAATAAGACTGTTTTATGAAATACAGCTGGCTCAGTAATTGCCCTGGTGTCCACCCAGGAACGCCCTGTGACCCTTTCTAGTGTTCTCGTGCCCGCCCTTGTTAGTGGCCTGTATAACCAACCTAGGTCTAGACTAGGTGTTAGCCAATGTATACGAGTCCCACAAGGCTTTTATATAACCCAATTAACGCGGGGGCGTAGTACCTCCATAAGCACTGGACATATGGGGCAACTGGTTAGTGTTGCTACAGTCTAGACTGTGTACATATAGCTTAGTGTGTGGGTGCAGCCTATAATGAATCATATACCTTTTTTGCATTGTGATGGAATAGTGGTTTTACCAGACGAGACTAGGTGTAGATGAAAGTAAAAGTTGTTACTAGCTCCTCTTATTTCATTCAAGAGTCCATAGAGTTGGCGGGTGGGAGAGGCGCGACCACTACCCATACCTATAGGTCCGCTATGCGGAACTAGTTATTAGTATAACCAAAGCAAATGGGATGAACCCCCAGCTTCAACGAGGAGACATTAACCAACCCATGTCCCCACCGACGTGCGTGACGCCTGCCATATACGCACACCACCCCACTGACGTCTTTATTCT
Source organism: Harmothoe impar (assembly GCA_947462335.1). Taxonomy (NCBI): domain Eukaryota; kingdom Metazoa; phylum Annelida; class Polychaeta; order Phyllodocida; family Polynoidae; genus Harmothoe; species Harmothoe impar. Next base: position 24,862,547 of record OX381709.1, on the reverse strand, counting down.
CCCTGAACCCGCTTCAGAACGGGGTCGGGCGTTCATCGTGGGATGGCCTTCGCCACACCTCGTCCTTTAGTATCAGTTAAGTGGCGTCCAATGGTGAGGTAACTCTATATGGACCATACACGGGATCCTGCCATAAGTAACGCCCATTCACTTATCAACAACTTAGGCTCTAACTCACCAGTCACACCCCATGCCTGGTACCATCATCTAGCGTGCCCGAGTAAAAGGCCTTTCTCCCTTGGAGTATATACTACTTACGCCGCAGACCTTACCGACCCAGTGTACCGGTACTCTTCCACAGCCGCCATGGGAAGCACACAAGGGCCTCAGTCGCGGTGTGCTCAGTACCATCTTTAACAGAGGGATCCACGCCCAAGCTGATTTCCAAACAATGCATTTTAAGTTCTTCACAGAGATTGACATATTAAAGTCACTGCATATCGTGAACTGTCACAGGCACGACAGATAAATGCCTTAATGTCTTATAATAGGACGACAACAACATACCTCAAGCAATCAGGCTCATTGAGCTCATATGCGACCATGATACATCAATGAATTGATACATTATACCAGGTATCAACCCCGGCATGATACATTGATGCAACACTGGCTATTACTGTATCATGACGGTAAAATGGCCTTACAATATATTTAATCACAAGTTGCTTTCATCTAAAGGATTGGTGTATCATTGTAAATTTCGTTGTACATTATTCACTTTATTATTATCTTCTTTCTCTGTTATATCAGTGCACTGAGTAAAATCCAGCGCAGCCTGTAATGGCTAATATCCACCGCCCGTTCTTATTGACATTGTGTTATTGGTTCTAATTACACTTTGTCTAATCATCATACCAAGTTTTCTTTTATTCATTCCACAATGACTCCTAATCAGACATGTCTAATGACTGTTAGAAGCCATGACAGGCGTTTCCGGACACCACCCAAACAATATTTTTGTCATTATTATTGGCATTACCTTTTTATACTAAAGACTCCGGAACAAACCTCTGATTATTATGACCCAGAAGAGAAAGAATCAAGCAATGGTGGTTTCAACTATTAACGGTTGGTTCACTGGAGGTAATAATTGACCTGATTCCCCGAGAGACATGGAGATGATTTATTCTCAACATGATTTAAGTCTTCAGTAAAACTGTAACTGTTCATGTATGAGGTCAGTTTAAGTGTAATTTAAGTCACAGGAATAACTAAAAGGCGATTTCTTTAACCCATATAGTGGTAGCTTTGGGGTATAACATTTCTAGAACCTGTCATACTCTCCATAATCTCTTTTTGTAACCTCATGGAGAGATTATGTCTTACCCAAATCCTTTCATACACCCGCCGTGTATAGTACACCCAGGCTGTATGCGATGTAATATAATAACACGAGGAGATAACCTCATATGTGACAGGCAGGGGGTGGGGCTTAGAAGTGGCAGTTTTTCTTCCACCTCCAGTGGGTGGTCGGGGAAATAGGGCGCTATCTGCGTGAGGCGGCGGGGCGGTAAGGCCAGGGCCGGGGGCGTACACTGGCCGGTAAAAGGTACATCGATTGGCGGACCAAGTGGTCGGATCCCCACGACATTTCTATTTACAGAAATGGCGGGTTACAAGGGTGAAGGAGAGGGCCGTGAGAGTCAGGGACCTGTGGCCTCCGATACAGAGAGCAACTGTAATACTGCCAATAGTCTGAACCGAAGGAGGCCTGTATACAGAGAGTTTCTGCCTCCCATTCAAGAGTGTAATTACTAACGTGTTCCACATTGAAACATTAGCCCCAACTAACTGTTTATCTCTTCGTTTACCCAGTTACAAGAATTAGATACGTTAGAAAATAGCGTTTGTTGAAGGAAATAAGAATAGTATCTAGGCCTCAGTCACATATATCAAGTAGTGAAGATCTGACCTCTTGGCCCACTGCACATGATATACTACTCTTATAATGCAGCACCTCTATAAAAAGGTACTCTGAGTGCTCTAAGGGCTTCTATATATATCCAGATGAATCAAACGCTAAACACGCCTCCTAGCGGGCTCTAGCTGAAATACAGGCTGTAAGAAGGCCGATGAGTCACGTGACCCCTTTGATCCGCCGACGAAGATCCCGGATCAACACAGATCACGTGACGGCCTACCAGCGCCACCCTTCCTCACCAGATGGCGCGCCGCATAACGGCCGCCAGGGTCAAGGTCGACCAAGACTGGTCTTTGATTTGCAGCCGCCGACCGTCCCTATTTTAGGAGCCAGGCCCTGATTGGGACCCAAGCAGAAGCCGCTGATGGAGTCCACGCCTCATCCCCCATGGGGATGAGGCGCTTTAAGCCGCAATGATAACGGCATTTATTTCACATCAAACGTTTACGAGAGTGAATCAACTGCAATATGGTCCCTAGTCCTGCTCAGCCCCCCAAGAGGACCTGCAATTGGTCTCGATTCAGAATTGCCTTATGGGAGAGAGGGGGGCTGGGGCATCTTGTTCGGGTAGGGGGTGTACATAAGGGATGCTTCATTAAATATATATAAGGGTGGTCCTATGGATTTGCATTGTCAGTGTCCGGCTGAGATGGGGATGTCACCGGCCCTGCTCATCATGGGCTGTGACAGCCGTCCCTCACAGCCTGCAGCGTCCCTTTCTATTTCCCCATGAATCCATGATGAGTGGGTGAGGACAGATCGAGGGGAAGCTACGAGCAGCTCACTGAGCGGCTCACTGACAGCTCACACTGCTGTTTCGAGTAATGCATAATCTAATGATGAGCAGCATCTTGCCATTCATGAGCTCAAGGCTGTGCAGAGAAGCTCCGATTACAGTTCTAGAAAAGCTACCATTGGCTTTTCCACAGAAGCACCAGGTACCTATAGAACCCCTTTCTCATTGCCTTCACAGAGAACCCCTCGATGAGAAGCTCGCATATACAAAGGCTGTCTTGCTAGCCTGAGACGCCCCCATTACCTATCATGATACGTTCTCTTCGCTTACTCGGAGAACCCCCCCCCCCCCCAGTAGTTATGGACAGACGTTCTTATTGTTTATCCAGGAGGTTTCATTGCCTACCCAACGTATGTGTAGACGCACTATCATTGCCTATATGAATAACGTTCCATTGCCTTTCAAGACAAGCTCCCATTGCCAAGCCAGACAAGTTCCCATTTCCTAGCCAGACAAGCTCTCATTTCCTACCCAGACAAACCCCCATTTCCTACCCAGACAAACTCCCAGCTGCCAGTATCCGAGGATGCTCTCGCTACTACAATCAGTCAGAAAGAGTCAAACACAAACAAACTCTTGCATCATTTACAAGTCCTCATTTTGTCGGCGAGTAGCTCAGGATACGAGCCGGCTGGGTTGTTAAGGGAGATGGAGCAGCTCGGACATGACGTCGATACGTCCTGGGATGGTTGGGCATGGACTGGGAAGAGCAGTGGAGACAAATAACCTGTCACAAAGCGGGAAAACAACCACCAACTACTACCCAGTAAATGAAAGACGTTATACAACTTTATAGAATGTTTCCCTATAGCTCATTATTGTGGCAAAACGTTATATGACGTTAAAAGCATTATTTTGACGTGAAATAACTTTTTTTTAATCTGGGCATGCAATAGGGTCAGGCTCGATGCAGTAGCAGAAGGCTTTCCATGTAGGTCATAGACAATAATTATCGTTGACGATGTAAAACCCCTCACTCTGTGTCAACACATGCTGCCTTACAGATATCCACTATATGGTAAACACACAGAAAAGTGCTAAAATTATTTTAATGATCAGTATAATCAACTTTCATATGAAGGGCTATGGTTAAGAACTACAGGCATCTATTGTGTCTGAAGGGTAACGACATGTTTTAGGGTCTTATCTAATTTAAAAAGACTTATGGGAAATGACCAAAGCTGACGTTTCTTGAAAAAATGTCAAATTTATCTTTTAGGCAAAGCAGATAATCTATAAGGCAGAGCAGACGTGTCTTTCATTTTAACAAGGGGAGTATACATAGATAACTAATAAAGAAGAAGCAGGCGGAAAATGTAACCCAATAGAGTAAGATAAAAACATCGCTTGCTCAGTATTTGCAAACACAGAGTGTAATATCTTCACATAGCCTTGTCTGGGTAAAGAAGACATTTAAAGGCTGCACACGCCGTCCTCACAGACAAGCCTGTACATAACCACCAGGGCCCCGTGTAAGACGAGATTGGGCCTATATACCCAGATAGCACGTACCCCCTTATATCACACGGCTGGCAAACGCCCTTTTTCTCCTATCGATCGTTGTCTACGATGTAGAGTAGTGCGCACAGTTCTTATAAGCCATAGTCTGTAGGAGTAAGAAAGGTCACTGTATAAAAGTAAGAGGTGGCTAAATAACTGTGTGCTATATTGCCGTACTCAAACGTGTGTATGCGGTACACATTTGGAGGACTATGTTGTTTCTCCTTCAAAGAGGAATCTCTGAAATGTACCACTCGCTATATGTTTATTAACGTATACAAGTACTTTGGCTGGCGAATTGTATCAAACATACAAGCAATACATATATGCGATACATATACCACACACTATATTATAGAATTTTGTCTAGGATAATGTGATACATTTGCATCGTTCTTCATGAGGTCGAATGTTTTAACGACCTTTAATGACACCAGAGGCCATAGTACAAACCGTATGTCATGGCACACACCATATGCCATGGCGCACATCGTATGTCATGGGGCATGGGATCCGGACTCCCATAGGCTTGCAATGACACATGGACACATCTAGATCAATTGGTGAATGTATGAATGAATGAATCAATGACTATCGGGAAATGTATCTAAGTGGATTGTACTATTGTACAATGCGACAGATGTTACATAAATACACATACTCTTCCTCCCAAGGGGCTTCACACTTCGTCAGCTGCTTATGCCATGTCAATCCATGCCAATCACACAGTTACATCTATGTCAGTTGGCCGAAAGCCTAGAATAAGTGCACTAGAAATCCGCATTTATAACGGCCTGTGCTTGCCAGCTACAATAAACCCTTAGACTGCAATGCTCGATTAGTTGCCTCCATTTGCATACATCACTTACACATTAAGCCGATGGGGCTGGGGTTACTCAAGCACGAGACTCAGTGTAGTGAGACACCTCCATGGGCATGAATAGCCAGGGAGGCTTAACTTCTTGCATAATATGGACCTGACGTTGACATGTCTAAATCACTATTAACGATTTAAGCTGTTATATTATAGCCAAAGTTGCAATGGCCTTGCTCCTTGTGTAGTATTAGGATATACTTTGAAGCGTATATAAACATTGGAAGGAGGATTAGGTTCTGTTATACTACAGTGCAAGTTTCTGACTTCCATCTCCGTTGTTATATTACATGAAAATGTGGTCCAGTCTGCATTGTTTAATGCGGCTGGTTCCCAAGTGGGCCCCATCCGGACTTACCCAGATTTGAAGTGCCTAGCCACAGCTCGGATCCAACCGACTTTGACACACCATAATAATTGCTTATCAAATGGTAATTTCTGAGAATAACCATAGATGGTTTGAAATATTTGCAGTGCATTTTTAAGAAATATTTGGTGGGCTGAGCAAATCGAGTTCCCTCTGGCCCAGAGTTCCTGGCAAGCCTGGTTTGCCCAGATAACCCTATGTGGGCCCATTTAGCAATGCTGTCTGAGAACTTATTCTGATCAAACGGAAACACGTACTTAGTAGGCACTAGATCAGCTCAGCCTCTGATAACTGTTTGTATCCATTATGATTGAATTGTTACTGAATTTAGGTAGGTTTAGTCAATCTATGTATTTCATATTGGTTAATGCATATATACCGGTAGGTGGACTACTTCTTTTGATGTGCGGAGTCCCTAAACATGCATTTAAGTTTACCCTAGACTGCCTGAATGCATGTTATAGGTCACACTTGGAGCGCATTTTATCCAGATTGGGACTAATCTAAGTTCGTGTCAAGCAACACACCAATGACGTGACCTTACATTATCACGTTCCTGTAGGTGTTGACAGTGACAACGGTAACGACAACAGCCAAAGCATTGACGGGGCTACTGTCACAACAAGGTGACAGTCCATTATCACCGCCACTATACACGCACGTCAGTGTGCACGCGACATCCACCCAATAACGCAGAAAACATCCCTCCAGGAGCCAGGTCTAATCTCAACATGGCTAATCAATACCCGCTTCCCCGTTCTGCCTCCCCTGTGTTTTCTACACCACCCCTTTCTCCTTCTGCATTTCTTTGCTTTTCTTGTCTATGTGGCCTCCCTCATGCAGAAGGTGTCTAATGTTTTGCCCTACATTGTATCCTTCTGGGAATCTAAAAATGCCCATGCTTGTTCCTCAACCATGCCGATTCTAGCATCACAGATTTCCCGTATCATTCTTCTCTTTCATTTTGTTTCTAGCGTTTCTCTCTCTCGTGTATAGCGCAAACAACAGTTTTTATCTAATACCCTATCATCACTCTCCCTCGCTCCCCTCTATTTCTCCACGCCATTTCCAAAACTCCATCCCCCTCCAGTTCTCCCTATCTCCGCCCCTCCCTTCACCTCCTGTCTCCTATCTTTCCATTCTTCCTTCCTCTCTCTTCCTTCTTCCCTACTTTCTCCTACCTGCCCAGTCTTCCTCTCCTTCCCTACTTTCTCCTCTTCCCTCGCCATCTCTCTTCCTCTCCCTCCCTCCACACCTCCCTCGTTCTGCTCCCCCTCCTTCATCACCCATGTCTCAGAATAAGGCCTCTTCCACCAATCAGGACACCCTTGCTGATCACCATTGATTTCTGCAGCTCCAACATGAGCGGGTGGCTTCTGGATAAACAGTGCGGCAGGCGCCTGCATTTCATGGTATCGCCACTCGTCCGCAATCACATTTACACGGTCAATATTTGATTATGAAAAAGCATGTTCCATCCACACACTGTCGGGAAGTGGTCTGTACTAGGGACGTTAGTTTACTCATACTGAATTCTACAGGTGACTGGCACTGAGTATGAGCTAGGGATGACTGGGGGTGATTTAGGAATAACTGGTGAAACATCAATTGAACTTGAATGCCATCCCTCCTCCCAGCTAGTGCAAATCAGGTTTTGGTTGGTGGTTCGATGCCATGGCCTGATTCAATTAAAAAGGCAACAATTCATCCTTCAGGGACATGCAATTTTAAGGACAGAAGCCATTAAGTTTCCGCGGTGCTGATGCTCACAGTAAAATCTATCTAGCTTTTATCTGGTGTCCGTTGGTATTGGAAGCACGCTCCTTTTGTACATGTGATTCTTTTATAATGACAACCATCCAAGATAAATAGACTTGGAGCCGGGAGAACATGCAAAGACATCAAAAAGGGGTAGAATTAACAATGTGCCTACAACTGTGAGTGTTAAAGGGAATTAGATCCATTTGGATGGGGAGGCCTAATGAGTAAAGACAAGGGGAAATATTGGAAACGACAGGTGATAAACGACAGCAAGAGGGAGCCGCGTGAGAAGCACCAGGCGAAGTGATGCTGACTGGAAAATGGCAAGCAATCATTGTTTTCTTTTCTTTTTCTGTTTTCTGGAGGGGTTGTTGAAAGGCAGTACACCGGGTTATCGGTAACGTGGGGGTAGAACACACTAGGGGCGGGGATATTACCGTGGGCGGGTCCTGATTTGTATTTTATGCTCCTGTAAGTCCTACCTACCATTGCCTGTGTGACAAGCTGACCAGGAATGTCACTACAGCCCCTCCCCACCACCTACCATCATTCCTACCCCACGTCTACCCTCAGCTACTCGCACTCCCACTTACCCTGCTGCTTCTGTTGTAGCATGGGCGAAGGGGCTTAGTGAACGGTCATGTTTAACAATGGGGGTAGGGGGGGGGGAGGGGCGGGGGGGGGGGGGGGCGCGTACCGTACTGTACCGTTTAAGCGCCGGACTTTAAATACTACACTGCAAAAGGTTGGTTGCCATTTTTGTAGGTGTACAGAAGATTCTACTGTAGGTGTACAGTTTATTGTAGGTAAACAGTAGAACCTACTGTAAATCTACAGTAGCTTTTACTGTAAATCCATTTTACAGTAAATCCTACTGTAAATCTACAGTAGATTCTACTGTGTACCTATTTACAGTGTATAGTAAGCGCCTATCTTGTATAAGCGCCGGGGGTAGAGGGGTATTGAAATATATTTCAAGCACTAAAATAGGATCTCGAATAAGCGCCTGTCTTGTATAAGCGTCGGTGATATACATCCTTTCAAATCGTTAAGCACCAGGGCGCTTAAACACGACGGTACGGTAAGTAGATTTGCGGGGGGCAACAAAGTTTGGACACGTTGAGAGGGGGGGTACCATGATAATTCAACCCTTTTTTCTAACCGAAAAATCCTGCTACTTCCTACAACTTACCCCCACCCCCCGTTGTTAAAGAGTGTATCAGAGTAAGCTTCATGGGAAAGGCATGTACCATGACTTAGCTCCCCTCCTGTAAGAGTGGCCAATCTTGATGTGTCCTCCATCCATTAAGGCCTTCGAGCAGCACATTTTGACTAGGTAATCTGAAAGTGATATGATGAATAATAGATAAGGGATCCTGGAGGCTAACAATGTCATCTATTCTGAATCCACCCTGTCTGTGTTTGGACTATATAGTATACTGCTATGGATGTTCACTGGGTGGAGGAGATAAGTGAGGGCTGATGATAGCTGGTCACCAGTTGAACTGACCTGCCCACATGGCTTAGGCTTTCACTATACATACCAGCTGCCTCCTACCCTCCTCCTAATAGGAACCTCCAAAGCATCAGTGCCTATCGTGTGGCCATGCAGACTGCAATACATGTTCACACAGTCTTACCCTACCATTTGAACCACTTATGACCCTTTCCACCAGTCCTCCTTTCACCGTTAATTTTTTACTCCATTTTCCATTTCTCCATGTCCTATTTTCATTCAGGCCTCTCTTTATTATTCTTAAAAATACACCTCGTACTGGTAACTCTCTCTTACCACGATCTGCTACCTTTACCTCACCAAAGCTGGTATCCTCCTCCAAATCCCAACCTCATTTACATGAACATTTCTTGTCTATACAGAGAACCTTAACATTGTTTAGCTGCTACCCACTGCACTACACTTTCTCTACCACCACCTGCCACCCACCCACACACCTCCTTCCGCTGGTGGTTCCGTGTCCCGTGCCCCCCATAATGTCCCCTTTACCACCGCCCTCTGCCCTTCCCCCCCCCCACTCTCCTATACCCACAGGCTTAAACTGAGCACTACTCTTCGTTCTCTCAATGGTGGATGGCCGAGTGTCCCATATGTTTGGACAGATGGCACCATCATAATGTTGAAATATGATGGTAGACAAAGCAGTTTGTACATTCAAAACCCGGATTCAAAAACTAGACATTCCTATCGTCTAAGTCCAAATATATGGGATTTTCTACTGTCTTACCTTACGGTATATGGGACTAGCGCATTAGGCTATTGGGGCCGCCATCTTGTCTCAGAGCAATGCATTGTGGTTAGGCCCAAGACTCCAGAGCAGTGCATCATGGGAGAATTTCCTATCAGCCCCTTTGTTCAAGGTGTGAGGAGAGCAGATTAGCCTGATAAGGAGATAGGGTTTAGCCCCCGACTACCTCAGGTAACGGGATGTGCTAGTCCCGTATATATTAGCACCTACATTAACAATTCAAGCATGCTGCTTAGTTGAAGCTTGTACTCCTTCCTATTCAACACGCACTCTCAGATAGCCAGGCCTGGGGCTACCACTAGGCAGCTAGCAGTGGCCGATAGGTGGGCGTGCAGATCTGGCCGCTGTCCTCGTGTGGCTGGTATTGATGTCCTCCATGGCCTCACGAGTCTAAGGTCACACCCTGAGGTCAAGCAGATGGGCAGAGCGCTGGGTGAGAGGCCAGAGCCTCCTTCATCCTGATCTATGCCAGCCATTACTCCCCACTACTCATCTGTTCAGTCTCTCAGTACACGGACAGCATCATATCAGTGATGAATGTTCTCCCCTTGTCTGTTACACTACCTGACAGAGCAAGCTGTATATCCCACACACTGGACCAGAATAGTATGGCTTATTCCCAGGAAGGTCACTGGCTGTGTGTGGCCTCTGGGTATGTCTATATCATACTGATTACTTGGTATAGCCTCCACTGTTATGCAGACCGCGGAGGTTTACGAATCTGCAGAATAAAGTCCCTGGTACACTAGAAGACGCTTCTGTGCACATTGCAGTGACAGGGGTTATGTTACTTGTGGACAGTTCCAATAAAGTATCCACTCTCTGAGTGATACGAGTCTTTTTCGTAGATAGGAGCCATGCTATTGAGGGGAACTGGGGAAATCCGAAACTGTTGTCTGTCACGGGGAAGCCACTGTTGTGGCCCCTAAGGGATCGCCTTTAGAATAATAATGAATATCCCTGACGGTAGGGAATGCAAAGCGATGTGAATTTAGACATGGTGACCAATAGCTGAGAGAAATACATCAAATAAAGGATGGGAAACTTTCACTTAATCACAGATGGTTTTGACAATGGCGTCAGCAGTGTCTTCTAAAATTATATAGAGTGAGACATAACATCACATGCTATATTATATAAGGCAATACAGCCCCAAGGACGGGGAAGTATGACAGGTTTGTACAGTATTCACTTTCCCAGTTGTCAGATTGTATGGTACAAGATATATTGAACCAGGATGGAGTGGGTCTGGGTTGGTAGGGAGACACAGATACCCTTTGAGCCGGGCAATAGGCATGCCCAGTAGTCCTACTAGGGGTGCAGAGGATGAATGGTTCAGCCCAAGGAGGCGGCGTGTCAGTCAAGCTGACTCTTTAGTCAATCCACGGTCGATAACGTTTCAAAACAAAAGACGATTCTTGCAGACAAGGATGGCGAAGCCGCCAGAACCCACCGGCAGCAAGAGAGGGGGTTATTATAAAATGTGCAGTTAAAGGAGAGCATTGCTATGGAGTTAGCATACAATATGCAATTAAATGCGAGTATTTCTAGGCAATTATTATACAGTGTGCAGTTAAATGAGAGCGTATTGCTAGGGAGTTATCATACAATGTGCAGTTAAATGAGAGTATTGCTAGGCAGTTATCATACAACGTGAAGTTAAGATAGAGCATTGCTTATCGAAAAGGCTTTGCCGTTCACGATCTATAGTAAAGGAAAGGAATCTTGATTCTCCCTGTCCAATTATCAATGGATACCCAGTGAAATAGCGCGAGCTTGTGCAATCCTTGTGCATACCAAAACCAAACCAATTAGGTACCCTTGGCCATATACAAGGATTGCGCAAGCTCGCCCTATTTTGCTTGGTACCAAGGTGTTCCAGATGTTAGTTTGTGTTTAGAAATAGACGACGCGCAACAATACCGATTATTTGTCAATTCCGCTAACCTGATCGGTCGGGTAATGAAATGTGCTCAACATAATACGAGTGCACTTCTTGCTGACGGACCGTTGGGAGCACGGAGCACCACTGAGCACCCTTTCAATTTGGCTGTGGTTTCTTATGATGAGGATTAGTGGCAACCAGTGGGAATAAAACGCTGTCGATAATCCAACCTTGATCCCTTCGGCCCTGGAGGAGAAGAGAAGGGGGGCTGGGTGAGGCACTTAGGACCTGCTCTGTGCACCCTACCCCCTTATCAGCGTTATCAAGAGGCCTTTTTGGACGCCTTTATCGGGTAATGAGCAGTTCGGAGCAGCTGGGAGCAGCCCTGAGCAACTGTGAGCAGCTCTCAGCAGCGTGTGACTGAAGCCAGGCAGCGTCTCCGTTCACACACAGGCAGCCAGTCGGTCGGCCGCCTTTTGTTAGACGGCATGAGCTGCTCAAGTAACATTTAATCTTCAACATGGGTGCCTTTGACTGATGGCCGCCTTTGTGGGCGTCTATTTATAGCCCACAGTCGGGCTCACCAATAAGGAGAGGGCGGGCAATCATGCCCACTATAACAGTGGGTGTCACCCCACCCCTTCTATTAAATGTATTTACCCCCCCCCCCCCAGTCCTTCACTGGCCTCCTGTTGGGAAGCTCGATCCTGGTTTTCCACCGATGTAGTGTATGGGCTGAGAGTGGCAGGGTGTGTAGTACATATGGGCTGACAGTGGGGGGGGGGGTTATATATGGGCTAACACTGCCCAGGGTGTAGTATGTGGGCTGACAATGGGGGAAGGGGTCGTGTAGGGGGTATACATGCAGTATTGGGTTGACAGTGTGAAGGCATGAGAGTGTGTGCACTGACAGTTGCTACGATGTAGTATATGGGTAGGTAGTGGAAGGTGATGTAGTATATGGGTTGGTACTATAAGGGTATGTCAGTATATGGGCTGACAGTGGGGTGGATGTAGAATGGGGGCTGACAGTGGGCAGATACATGTATAGACATGTGACAGTGGGAAGGTAGGAGAGTGTGTGGCCTGACAGTTGGAGAGAATGTAATATGTGGGCTGACAGTGGGAGGGGATGTAGTATGTGGTCTGACAGTGGGAAGGTATGAGAGTGTGTGGCCTGACAGTTGGAGAGGATGGAGTATGTGGACTGACAGTGGGAGGGTAGGGACGCCGGGTGGTAGACAGATGAGCGCCCAAGTCACCCGTGTCAATGCAGCGCCGCCCCGCCCTACACACCTCTAGCGGCGGGCAATGGCATGGATTGATTCCTCCACCCAGAGGTGTCAGAACCCGGCGGAGGGGGACACAGCCTAGAGTGGGTGGGAGGGGTAGAGTAGGGGATGGGATTGTCGCCATGTACTATGGCAGGGACTGGAGGGCCATGGAACACAGTTACAGAGGGCTAGGTCATTCTAGATTGCTGAGCTCTGATATCTATTTGAAATGGACAATTGATGAACAATTGGCAGTATAAATTTAATCACCATTTATTATGTCACCCTACCCCGAATTGAAGAACCCTGGCCTTCTTCTCAACAGTGTTTAACTGGTGCACCTATACAATGCACACAAAGACGTATACCCTCTGGTTAAGGCATGTCGTGTCCGATAGGCCTCATCCCCATAAAAGCCCATGCACCGACTACATCTGTACAGCTAAATACGTGCTCCCGCCCATTCCCTTCCCTCCCACAGCCCCCACCTCCAGTCCATGCATCTCTGTTCATATTGACAGGGGGCTCCGCTGGGGGTGCGAGGTGGGGGTTAGGGGACTGAGGAGGGATGGCCAATTTGTCCGGGTGACCGTTGGGGCTGGCACCCAGTCGATGAGATGAAAGAAGACTGATATTCCGACCAGCAAATCACAGCGAGGGCTGTATGAGCAGTGGACCTGTTAGCAGTAGGAGACATGGGCGGTGAGCTGCTCCTGGGGGTAGGGGGTGGGGGAGCTGCTCCAGGAGGTGCTCCAGGGACAGGGGTAGCAAGTGGGTGGGGCGGGGAATGTTATGAGGTGTACATTAATCGATACTCAATCAGAATCCAAAGGGGATGTTTCGTTTACAAACAAACCGAGGTGTCAGGAGTAAAACTCTCCCTCGTTACTCTCCCCGACCCTGGGGCCCTGGAGGACGATACCCAGGAGGAGGAGGCTGGTCCTCTCTCAGGGTGGGTGTTTTAACCCTTTAAAGAACGCGCATTGCTTTAATGTTTTATGATGGCCTTGGCCGACATGATGTATGAATGTAGCTCTGGCGAGTGTACTCGCAAGGGCTGCATTCATGCATCATAGCAACCAACGTGGTGAGTTACTAACAAGGGCTACGTTAATGCATCATGCCGACCAGCATGATGCATTAATTCACTATGTATGTAATGCAGCCATTGAAGGGTTAGCCTGGTGGTCTCCTCCTCCATCAGAGGCCTCTCCAGACCCTGCTCTAACCCTGCAGTGACAGGAAGACAGATCAGGCTTGGTGTGCCTGTAGCTATAGGCCTGTTTATTAAACAACAACAGGGAAATCGGGAGCCTACCCAAGAATGCACTGTGCCTGCTCACTCTCCATCCTACTCTATGCATTCAAGTGTAGAAAACTACAGATCTAACATCAGGCAGGAGAGTGATATGTCACGACACTCCCGACCCTATTTGCGCTATGCTGAGGCATTCCCACAGTGCAGTCTACTAGGGCACACGGACGCTGTCTGCACAGCCAGTTTTCCCGCGCCACTCTCGCCGGCAGCGAAGCTGCTGGTAGGGTTAAATACACAACCACAGAACCGCAGCGTGATTTGTAGTGCCACTGACTGTCTGTGGAATAGGATCTACACTGGCGGGAAACTCAGAAACACTTAGGGTAGATTCACCTAAAGCCGACCACAAACCTTGAGTCAGACACCTAAATTAGTAGTTATTCATACAAGATAAACTCTAGAGTTGTCCTCTGTCGGTTAGGATAACACTCCACTTTTCCTAGTGAGGCCTTGTCATGTCTGAATAGATACAAATTCAAGTATGTATCAGACTCGTGGTATGTGGTCGATTGTAGATGAACCCACCCTAGGAAAATACAGACAAATATTCAAATTCAGGGAGGGTGGAGATCCCTTGAGCCTCATAGGGCATTAGTGGCTGTCCATCTGCTACTAATGACCGTGTAGCATAAGAGAGATATTGTATACTAAATTGTAATGGGGCAATGTATCACATGTAAAGCCCTGTTGTCTCTGCATTCCCATCAACCTAATCTGGGCAATAAAGATGTCGGTTCAGAGCCTATTAAATCAACTGGCGATAAGTGTCTCACTTTCTCCGTTCCTTTAAATAACTAATTATAAATGAATGTCTAATTAGTCTACACGATGCTTTGCTACCATTGTCTTGTAGGTACAGTAAATCTTCCACCTAGGCATCTTCGGGAGTGGGTTGTACAAAAACCTTAGACCTATGAGAGGGGGTGGTAAAATCATTCGGATCTCTCTGAGGCGAAGGACAAAAATATCCCTTCTCAGTGAAAAGGCACGCGCGTTACTACTAGTATTTAGTGTTTATTTGATTTACTACAGCAATAACATCGTCTGGTCTAGCTATAAAATGCAGTTTGGTGTCTCTATACTATAGAATGTAATTTGGTGTTTCTAAATAGTACTGGACAGGGACAATAGATAGCACCTAATTTGTTCAGGAGGGGATACCAAAATATCTATAGGAGAGTTATTTTTTACCAACCCTAGCTCTCAGCTTAGCGCAACAGATAACAGACCAATGGCTACAACTACAACTATTCACATCTTTATAGTACTACTGATGCGTACTCTCATCGTACACAAAAGACGGATAAAAAAATTGCCCCGACGGCTGTCCTTTTGTTTTCCGGCTCGCCTACCTCAAGGCTCTCCTTCCTCACGAAGTAGTCCTCCTCCGTCTGGCTGATTTGATGGGTGTGGGTATCAAACACCGGGAGCATCATCCACTCCAGCACGTTCCATCTCATCTCCAAGCATTTATCGTGTTTTCTGAGAGGGCGGTGGGACTCCACTCCCATTGCTGTAGTGGTGGGCGCAGCATCGCCTGGGGGCGTCCAATTCGGGAAAAGGGGCGAAAACAGAAATAACGCCAGGAATGTCCAGAAATCACAATATTTTGGTCTCACCAATTTGTAGTGTTTTCTGGATGTGGTTTCACACCACTCGCTGGCATTATTAGACCATGAGCGCAGAGCAGAAAATTGCCTTTAAAAACCGATATTGAGGATTGAATTTGGTATTATCTTTTGGATGAGAGGGTTCAGGGAAACCAAAATCAGTTTGTTCTACACCGGGATGGCCCTTGATCGGCTTCATTTATTCAAACAATGTCGATGTCATCAATGAGCATAGAATCTAGCTTATGCAATTATGATCCTACAGGCCGCGTGTCTAGCCGGATGGAATTATCGGTAAATTAATGGGACGGATCATTGAGGTATTGATTCAATCCTGATATCTAAACTTGCTCCCGGCCAATAACTGGCGGATCAAATTATAGAAGGGCGGATGCGCATCCACACATTAATGTCCATATGGTAAAGTTAAACATGTAGTGCACACGACTCTGTAGGTGAGAGTGCTTTTGCGACAGTGACGCCCACTTTTCTAAGGGTGTAGAGCGTAATCATATATTATAACGGACATTCGGTATTCAGTGTCAGCACTAATCCCTGGCAGAACTAAATGATTAAGTGTATGGCAGGTCATGGTCAGTCTCCTACGCCTACCTTAAGGCCTACCCCAAAGACCAACCCCTATTCCTCCAGGCACACAGCTAGGCTATAGGCTAGGGCTGTGTAGACCGCAGCCAGTGTCAATACATTGTACATGAATATCTAGCTGGGCCCTCACGCTGAACAGGTAATAATGGTCGAGAGGAGAACTTAATGACTTAAGCATTTATTTCGGCAGGCAATGTAAGTGTAATGTGTGTGGTGTAGGGCAAAGTACACAGCCATAGGGCTACCATCTATTGCATTTTGGCGAGGTTGAGGTGGGATAGTGTATTGGCTATTTGCAGTTTGCGACAGAGGAAAGCGCACACCATGTAAGAGATGTGGAGGATGAGGGTTAGATGTATTAAATGCCTGGCAATGGTGGTAAAGGCACAACTGAGGTACATATAAGGGGCGGGTCTACGTTGCAAGTCCCACTCTACTTCTTACAGTAGAGGTAGCAAGAGTTTGCCCTTTAAAGGAGACCACAGGGCAGGGAGTCAGGTTCTCCACCAAATATGTCTACCACGATGTACGGCCGGGCGGAATAGCTCCCTCCGGAGGGCGTGCCTTGACGGCCCCCCGACCCCTGCCCGCCGGTCAGCCTCCTCGCACGGCCGCTATATTGTCCTGAGATTATTTATGTCACCGAGGGCAGGACGCGAGGCCAATGCCAAATGAACTTAGGAGACGCCGAGATCGCATCCATAATGCTTATCACCCAGTCACATGTGAGAACCCACCCCCATGTCCACGGCCTCCAGACACAGGAGGCCCGCGGGAGTGAATATAGAGGATGTGGCTTTGTTCAGCTGTGAAACCTCCATGGTGCTGTTAAGGTCTACGGTTCAATGCTTTATATGTCTCAATTAAAATTGAAAGCTATGCCCTTCGCCTCCTATATTTAGTAAAGCATCACAATAATACCATTGTCCTTGAGCATTGCTCACTTACCATAGGCAGCTCTTAACTTCTCGTTTCACAAAAAAGGTTGCTTTACGAAGGATGCCGTATAGCATAGGAAGCACATATTATTTGGGGCTCAAGGTTTATATTCAGGGGAGGGAGTCTAGGATTTTATAAAGCCTTGTATAAGGACCTCTCTTATTATTGAGCAGCCACCCTGGCCCCCTGAGCCCATGCCAGGGGCACTGCCGTGACCCAGTTCCGATGCCTTGTACATGTGCTGGCTTCTGTGCCCAGTGATGTGGCTTCCGGCTGCGCCATAATGGCTTCATAACACAGCAGGCCCCACCTTTCACCTTTGTCGTATCAGCAACCCGGGAAAAGGTCAGGTGACATACCCGCAGGCCTATCGCAATATGCATTATGACTGCGACATCTCTACTCCTACTTCTAGGGACAGGTGTGAGGGGAAAGCTTGAGAATATGATCTCACATTGGGGACCAATATATATATGGCCGCCTAATGGCTACTGCGAAAGAGGCCAGGATGTTTAACTCTTCGTGTTGGTCCTGTATAAATAGGAGTAGGACTAGTAGTAGGAGTTATCACCTACCAATGTGATTCTCCGTTCTCATGAACGCACTATAAAAGATAGGATGATATCATCATGGAAACTGAAGGAAAAATCTGTCTGGAATTGGGGATTGTGAGAAGCCAACAGGTAGGTTTGTGATAGCTTGTGTACGAGTGTATACTCGATGTATACCCATGTGCTGATAATAGAGGTAAGGACTCTATCGCCTTCAACATGAATGACTAAGGGTACCTATTATGCTGAGTGTTTTTTCCTTTGAGTCAGCCGCCCATCCTACACGCCACAGTGGTGTGTCTAACACAGGGTAGGGCTGCCGAGCTCGTGTTAATCACACATATGAGCAGCTCGGTCAGGTAAAGCACTCTTCTGAGCTGCTCTGAGCAGGGGCTAAGCTGTTCTTCCAACTTCTCTCGCCGCTGATTTATGTTGTCCTCCATTTTTATCGAGGCGGTATTTCTCCCCGGGGTATTTCTCCGATTGCGGCACGGCGTGTGTCTGCCCAACACCAAAGCATAGCTAAGTATACAGAACGACCCGCGCCCTCCCAGCCCGCCGTCTGGAGCCGGCACAGGTAAAAAACACCCCCCGCCACAGGTGGTAGCTCCTCCAGGGTGTGTCTGGTTGGTGTGGGTGTGTTAAGTGTATAGGGTGCGTGTATGAGGGGTATGAGGGTGGGGGTGGGGAAGTACAGTGTATGGTGTATGTGTGTGAGGTTTGAGGGTGCGGTTGGTATATAGGGTAGATTCACCACTTTCGGACGCTCGTTGGGATTGCAATCGTGACCCTTCTTCTGTGAGCCACAGCTCTGTTACTATTCCACATAGAACTAGCCTGAGGGTATCTATGGAGAGAGGGGTATTCACACATTATGAATAAACTAATATACTGTGCAATATCTGAGATATTAAATGCTATATGTCTCTTCAAAGTTAGGAAATGAAATGCCCCAATTTCACCTGATGTCGGACACCTTGGGTTTCCTTTGTTTTTTACTAGTAATGTTGACTGTGTTGTGTTACTAGTGTATCAGGCATGACATAACTCATCCAGGCTGTGGATATTATAAAAGATAATAAACATATCTGCACCATAAATATATGTTTATCCCCATTGAACTTGCCCCATATAGTAAATCTATATATTCTTCCTTTATACTGACCTAAATTAAAATATTCTAGCCAATGGTGTCAGATACAGTATTTTGAATGATATGCACCTCATAATATTTACTGGTTAAGTATAAGCATTGCTTCCTTCATATTTGAGGGCATTGAGAAGATACAGTGCAGAGTGCTGCCCGGCTCCAGGAGTAATTATATCATATATCTGAGAGGTCTTTAAACATTATTTCCTAATAATTACTATGTACTTTTTTGCTCAAATCAAGTTTGAAATCCATATACCTTATTTTCTATGTCCATATATATTGCCTGGGTGTAGATAGAACAGCAGCATTCTGCATCATACTACCCTGTCCGACATGAGGTACAATATAATAAGTCACACTGTACATGTCATCCTCACTCTGAAACAGGCCTACTTCAGGGCATGTTTAGACATAGATAAGACTGGTTTGCATGTCTATCCTTTACTTCATAGGTAAGAAGAACACTTTATTTTGCCTTGGTGTGTACACACAGGGCAAATAGTTCATGTTGTCATTACAATTTTTAGTGTAAAAAGTGTCCGACTTAAGGTGTGTGTCCGTCTTTGGGTGAATCTACCCTAGGCCTAGTGTGTATTAGGGGTGAAAGGTGGAACGTATAGGGTGTGCATTAGGGTATAGGGTATATGAGAAGTATTGGGTGGGTGTATGAAGGGTATATGGTGTGTGAGGAAGTATAGACTATAGGGTGTATCATTAGAGGTATTTCGTGTTGTGGACAGATTTAGTGCTCTTCATATAATATAGGGTCTACAGGTAGCCTACAGGTGGCCATAGCCTAGGAGGTATGTACGTAAATCAACTACCCAAGCCATGAGACAGGCTCCCTGAGACAGGCCTCCATGGTCTTGGACTACCATTTACTGAATCACTGAATGTGTCATATGATATGAGTAGAGTAGAAACAAGAGACAATGACATTTATGGTGAATGTAGCAGGGGCGTGGCAACCGGGGGGACGGGGGGGACATGTCCCCCCCACTTTTGACCAACCCCCAAAAAGGTCACACCAAAAAGGTCAAGTTAAAAGGGGTCAAAAAGGGTCAAAATACCCCCCAGTCCCCCTTACTTTGAAACTGCTTGCCACGCCCCTGCAATGTAGTGTTGTCATCACAATAGGAACAGACGGCAGAAACTAGTGCTCAAACTAGAGTATTTCATATTGAGTGTTGATGCGCTATCAGTATCAGTATGTATGCCCCACTATCATATCTAGTAGATGTCTAGCCAGTCGGTTCAGCTGAGCCAGGCTATCAGACACTGGCTTCCCCTAATGGTGTATACATGTGCATGGTTTGAGGCAGTAGGTCTAACTGGCGGACAACGTTATTATGGAGTGTAATAGTAAAGGGCCAGGTGTAAGCCGTTGTAAGGGGTGACTGGGGCGACAGTGGTGCCACCCTGTGGAGGACATGGGCAGGGAGGAGTATAAACATGCGTTATGGCCACGTGGAGGTTACTGTGACCCATGTACTCAGACAGTAGGTTGGCAAAGTCTCAACTCTTTCTCTCCTCCTGTACTTCATGCCTCCTCCCCACCCACCACCACGACCTCCTCCAGTGGCTTAACCCCCAGTACAAAACACAACCCGCCAACTGCTATCTCTGCTACATACATACAAATTACTCCGTGTGTTACAGAACTGTTACTCCTTGGCCTTGTCCCAAACATCACCCCTACTTTCTCTCATCCAGGGTCCGCGCCCATCCCTCACAGGGTGGCTACGTGGCGCCATCTCCTGGTATTCCCCGGTACTAGTATGTGGAAGATGATGGACGAAGGCTACTATCAGAGTATCAGTGAATGCTTATCTCAAGCCGACAACCCTGTTCCTGAGGGTGCTACATACTGAATCTCTTATCAAACATATGAACCCATTAATGATAATATCATCATGTATCAATGACGAACTTTCCATTTTCATAACAGTGGTCTATAGAGGGATGTTCAGGGCAAGGTTATATATATAAAAGCTTATCAGCATCCCATGGTATAGGTTAGGATGCAGAGGCAGATATTACTGAGAGGATACATTTCTATAGTGATAGAGATTATAACATTGTTTCAGTGAACATACTTGTGATGACGAACTTTCCATTTTCATAACAGTGGTCTATAGAGGGATGTTCAGGACAAGGCTAACATATATAAAAGCTTATCAGCATCCCATGGTATAGGTTAGGATGCAGAGGCAGATATTACTGGGAGGATGCATTTCTATAGTGGTAGAGGTTATAACATTGTTTCAGTGAACATACTTGTAACTGTGTAGAGGAAGACCTGTCTAGACCATTACTTCAATCTGCCGTGGACCACACCGATCGTTCAGGGACAGACCGGAGAGACAACCCCATTGTATCTTACTTGGATGCTATACTATATTGGTTCCTCGAAGGCTATAGTAACTTTACCAAGAGGAGGTTTCAGTATACAATGTATGATATTTGCACTACCTTTAATTAGTTCCTCTCAAAGACTTTAAATTTAGCTTTTTCGTGTTGTTCCTTTGAAATTAATAGTGACACTGCCAATAAATATGTGCGTTTTTAATCGTTTTGCCACCAACCCTCCCTACACCGCAAACGCCGGTGCGACTAGGGACTAGATTATAGGCGTGTAGCTGGTTGAGATAACTCCCTGGCCTACTAAGTCCTTCACTGCAGAATTCTTAGGGGGCATTATGTAACAGCTTGTACCCATTGTGATTGCTGTATCAGTGCTTATCTCGCCAGTTACAGGCTTAAGTTATGGATGCGCCCACAGGATGTCCAGCTTGACCCCTATAGGAGAGAGCCTGGGGGACAAAGTTACACCCTCCCCAGACTTCAGGAATTGGTTCTCCAGACTCCCCGCAGGGGGCGTTATGGTGCCGGGGAGCACCGTGCTACCCCCGTGTGGCAGCCAAGTGAACTAAGTCCTTCAATAGAAGCCCAATGCATGCCCATTGCTGCCTTCTTACGGATGCCTCCAACATGACTACGGAGACTGATTATACCATCAGTGTCTGTCGACATACTGTTGCAATTGGTTGTTCTTCTTGGAGTCCAGGGTATGGCCAAAGTATGCATAGCCTGTTGCAAGCTTTTGCAGAAAGCTATACATTCAGGCTTGTTTTTTTTTCTTGAATAGGTTTATTGACTATATAACTCTGCTACTTCTCTATGACAGTAAATATCTATATCATTTAACTTGAGGCCACCATTTATGATCTATAGAGCAATAACTGGAATAGATGGCAGGTTCGAGCAATCAATAACCTAATGAATGTCTATAATTGGACTGTGCGTTCCCGAATGTAGTGTCAGATATATTGCCAATGAGTAGGACACCTTTGTTCTTGATCTTACTAGAATATAAACTATTCAATCATCTTAAACTTCACTTATAAAGCTATTTGCCTCACTGAACAGGCTGGTCACTGCAGGAGAAAGGGTGCAATGTGAGGGGGATGAGAAGACAGGATCGTGAGGTCTTTCTTCAATTTGCAGAATAGTCAGAAGCGCTGCTATGTTTCTCCTTTTCTTCTGACACATTCTTACAATATGAAAGGGCCTTTTCTACCGTTGTTAAAAACTGCGTCGAACATCTTTGTATCCAACCAAGCTAGACAGCCTTGAGAGATGAGGCCCTGCTTTGAAAAACCCACCTGCCACATTCTTCTGAGCTGAGACCATGGGCATGGGGTAACTTGTTATATGGATGGGCAAACGCCAGATTTTCAGAGCTCAGTATTATCACTCACTACTAGTGAGAGAAAAACCCTCTACCTTCCCCACGTGTGGGCCAGCTAAAGGCGGCCAACTTGCAGAGTTTCCTCTAGTACCGATCACTCACGAGAGGGGGCGCCAGAGAGAACTGCTACCTGTCCCGGTCACTAGGAGGCAGCACTGTGGGCGGGGGTAATTCTGACCAGCTGGGCCTGTTCACAGCTGCCCCATCGGCAACATGTAGAGGCAACGTGGTACTTGACGTGGGGCATGGGGTATCTGGCCGGCCAGGCTATTTGAAGAATACATTTCAACCATGTGGTCTGGGGCGCCACTAGTTGTTCAGTCTAGGTACAGGAAGGTAAAGGGAACCTGTAGGGCTGGTGAAGTTTTTGTACCTCTATGTTATTCCAGGGTCAAGGTAGAGGTGGAGTTCCGGCAATTAGCCTACTAGTGTCATAAATAGTATAAATACCAGCCATTTTGAACGTAATCGATTGTATTAGCCTGGAATCTAGGTGCTGATGTTAGTCCTATCTCACAGCAATTGGTTGGTATCTGATTCACCGATATAGTATACGTGTGTTTCTAAGGATAACTATCACAGGGGATATATCACATGATGTGATGCTTCTAATGGAAGGTTGTTATGGCATATTAAGGGCCCCAGATGGCGGGGGAGGGGGGTAGCTGTGTCACTTGTCGATCCTAAGAATTGCCAATATCCCCTGTTGATCCTAAGAAATGGGGCTTGTCCCTTGTCGACTTAAAGAAGTAGGTTTGTCCCTTTTCACCAATTCCCAATTGTCCCTTGTCCCTTGTCTATAGGGGTTAAATAGGCTGTTGTCGCCTTGTTGATTTACCCGTCTAGGGCTTTAAAAGGGCAATACTACATGTAATAGATAGACAATGGTTATGAAAAGGTATGTAGAATTAACCACAGCTTGCTGGTGGGGGCCAGACGAGGGCGAAGCCCAAGTCGCCCTACCAGCAAGCTGTGGTTAATCTACATACCTTTTCATAACCATTGTCTATCTGATTTAAACCACGGTATGCTGTATAACCAAGGTGCGAACTCTATTGTTCTGCCCCACCACCGTGGTTTAAATTATATCAAATATATTTGAGCATGATGCAAAGCACCAATAGGCATACTTTCACGGAGATATAAAACGGATTATACCCCACAGAATGTTCGCTGTCACATTTGCATGGATGTTGATATAGCGGCTCAAGTAATATGTTTTGGCAGATTTAAAATCATTTTAAACGCGAGTTTCGTATGATAAGCTCCCCTTGAACCAAAGTTGACGTGCGTCTGCATCAACAAAACCATGTTTTCAAGCCACAAATAACATAGCTAAACGTCCCGATCTATGTGTTACATTTCAATATGATGTCTATACTAGAAGAGGTGCTATATAGTAATAATATACTAAAAGAAAAATAAGAATAAACATATGGGGGTTAAAATGATTTGAAGGGGCTATTTTAATAGTGGCACAAATTCTAAGTCAAATTCAATAACTATGAGATATACTGAAATCAAAATGTATACAGTCCCATGGCTTTTGTACCATAGGTGGGTCATGTCCTGGTGCTGCTATAGATAGTGAGGACACTATAGGCGATAACGTTATACATCTGTAGCAGCATACAGTGTACACATGTGTCTAGTACTGTCTTTATTGATAGTAAACATATCAAAGGTACACTTCCCCTGACTTCACGGAACATTTATAAAATAACGTTGCTGGTTATCGTGGTCATAACGTTCTCATAACATGCTGCTGCTGATGCTCCCCCTCAGGCAAGGCTGACGTCATTCGAGGATCATGTGAGGTCAAACCAATAAAGAAAACCGGTACAAGGAATTCTATGTACCTTTACTACTGGTAACATACATCTCAACAATAACGAGAGAACTTACTTCATATTCTGTGCAGCAAGAATTCTCTTTAAAGGATTAGATAGATAAAACTTCACGCCATTGATATTTATAAAGGTAGATCATACTTCACGAGTTGACGCTGGGGCGAATCACACAAAGCTGAGGGCTGAGTTTCAACGAGTGATGTATGATGTACATGTCTGTTAATAAGTAGTTTTGCGTCAACAGACCTGGAGATTATGGAGTATTGTTACACAATACTCAACGAGGGCACGGAGTGCGGAGCTCATATGGGTTTAGCATAGAGAGGCTCGTATGTAATTAAAGGTTAACGGCAGCTAATGGATATATCTTAGTTTGAACCCCACATATGCTACAATAAGAATCAATTATCATTACAGCCACTATCAAGGAAAAGGCTAGGAATTTAAATGGAAAACATATTTCCATACTTGAAACGTATGATGGGCTGAGTATACTTGAGTGGGTTCTTGGTCAGGTATTCGCGCCATCCTGACAGGTAGCAACAGGCAGTAATTCCTTCCCCATGTTCTGGAGGAATGTTTCCTGGAACTACACCCCCTGGTTGTCTCAGGTGGACTGTGTTCCAGGCTAGATATCAGAACACTATCACCTGGTCAATCACAATGTCATATCGCAGTGGAGGGAAATAGAGAAATATTTCCCCTTGGCAATCGCAGAGGGGTTTTATTATTGTAGTGGGGTGGGGTCGTAGCTGTATGTGGGGCGTCCAGGTGATGCATCTAGTATCTGTCCAGAGGGGCTGCCGCTCTACCCTGGAGGAGGCTGAGGTGAAGATAGGTGCTGCTGGAGGTAGGAGGTAGGGCTTGGAGAGGGGGGCTGCCTGGAGAAGGAGGAGTGTGTATGTGTCAGAGGGTGTAGGTTAGAGGCTAGTAGTGAGCGTAGGTAGGTGGAGAGGTGTGGTAGTGGTGGGGTAGGGGTGGGGTAGGGGTGCTGCAGGAGCAGATACAATTACTGCTGGAGGAGGGAGCTCGAGGTGGCATTCTGACCTTCAGGCTAACCCAGAAAAAACGGCCACAGTGTACAACTCACCTGAGCTGGAGGCTGGGGGCTTGGGGAGTTAGGGGATAGGGAAGGGGTCTGAACAGGTGTACACAAGTGGCGTGTAGAGCTAGAGGGGAGCTGTCTGCTCAACGTGCCTAGGGCAGCCAGGAGGGTAACAGCGTCTACACTCAGCCCCCTGCGGCGGCTCATCACCTTAATGCCACTTCCTATGGAGTAAGAAACATTATTGGGGGCATTTAGGAGTCACACCCTGTCCATTCATGTAGGTCTCACCCTTCAGCATCACCCTTCTCTCACCTACGTTTCTTGCACCATCCCTATCCATGCCCGACCCCCCACAAACACATAGGCACCGACACAACTTCCACGGGGCCCGCATAAACACATAAACAGCAAAGGTATTATGCGGATCTGATGAGAATGCACTCATCGCAACCTAGAAAATAATGCTTGCTATTATTTTCTGCCAGCTGCATCAAGTATAGGTTTTACACTCTCCTCACCCTATAGTATTTAAACTATACATCGTATATACCACATTAAGGGTATGCTCATGAATATTCTTGCAGGGCCCTTTCCAACAGTTGTTCAAGAATTAGCTCTTTTGGTGGCTATACTGATTGCAATACTGCCACACTTTATCAAGCTCAATAGATATCAGACACCAAACCTCTTACGGTGTGTCTGGTGATGGAATGGGAGTCGAGTTTACAATACATTGGTAGTTCAACCTGCATCTAGTAACCAAGGCCCAGTATATAATCATAGTCAAACCCAACTTGGGTGGTCCTTTTCCTTGACCCACTTAAACTTCTAACGTTTACTATTGGCAAATCAGATCATCAGCCACCACAAGGATGTACCCGTCACTACCTTACACATCCATGCAGTAACCTTCAGTGTAATGAGCTTTAGGTGTACGACCTAATTGCTAGTCATTTTGGAAAAAAAAACTAGCTTTGAACTAATTGCAAGGATTTGGCCTTATAAGGTGAGCCTATGACCTGATGAGGTCACACGTCTAGGGTAGACTTCAAGCTGGATTAAGATGAGGGACTACTAGCCTAGCAGCCAGGTGGTGGAGGAGCCAAGGTTGAGATCAGGTCAGGACCCTGCTCTTCCTCCTCCTACCAGCTCCTTCTGCTGAGCTGCTCTTGTAGTGGCAGGGTGTGGGTGATTAGCTCAATACTGGGGAGTCTCCTGCGGCAGCCGAGCTGCGATGCTCACAGCACTTAACTCATGTAGGGTACTCATAATATACATTTAATACTCAAAACTTGTTCAGCCTGTCTCAAAGCGTATGTGACTTTTCATCAGGTACATCAGTGGTTTCAATTTGGATCAGGAGGAGGTCTCACAATAAAGGCCCGCCAATTTTGCATTGCCATCAACAAAAAGATATACGGTAGCCCTCTATTTTAGACTTCTTCAGATCTGGGCTCTAAAAGAAAAGTAAAGGAGTCAACTGTGTCTCCCACGTTGCGTTCGTAAAATAGACAATCAAACCGCTGTTGCCTCTGCTTATATAAAGAGCCAACTTGAGTTGCCACTCATAGTACAGAGTCAATTCCAGTTGACCCTTCATATTAGCATTAGCAGTTTTGACTCTCTATTTTTGACTCTCTATTTTACCAGAGCCACGTGGGAGACACAGTTGACACCTCTGCTCTTCTCTGTATACTGTTTGCCATGATAACAAGTATACTCAGTTATACATCAAAAGGAATATCTACATCACCACGAACTGATGTCAGCTTATTGGGTGCAGATGGCAGCTTCACAAGTGTATCATTGACTTGTGAGATAAGAGCAAATACATAACAATAACAGCATGTGCAAGAGGTAAGCAGAAGAAGTCAGAGGTTAAGGTCTCCCAACTTTTTCTTTTGTTGGAAAAAACACTTCCTGCTGCTTGGGCACGGTATGTACTTCCGTGAAGACCAACTGGTGTTTTTCTATTCAGAGGTGCACACTGAGCTGGTTGTGATTAATTGACTTTCACCTCAAAAACAGTGATAACTAGGTGAAGGTCTTCGTTCTCGAAATATAATTATACATTTGTTGTTCCTGTAAAACAGTTCCGTTCAAGGTCAAAATGTGACTAGAATGAGGTCTTCATAAATGTCACACAAAACCTTGCAGTGGGCATTATAACACAATACAAGTTCTGGTTTGTGTTATATATCAAACTCATCCAAATATCTAGTGGTGAACAGGTGTATTCTGAAATGCCGCATGTGGGAGAATCTATTCTCAATTTCACATCAGTCTACTCATAGGGGGGATATTGCAAAAATACTTTGAGGAAAATACCAAAGTTATTTGAAAAAAAACTGCGCATGAGGGTGGAAGACCTACTTTATCGATAAACTTGTCTAATAAAGCACGTCGATGCTGCAGCACCGTGAGCAGGACACAGTGCAGATTATATGTAGATCCATGTGTGCCACACGACGCTATAAAACACCCCCTGTGTAGAGGCCACAAGTGCCACGTGCAGTATAGGAGCCTGTGTTTGCCTCTAGGAGGGCCACGTGCATCTATGGCCAGTGTAAGTATGGCTGTACGTATAGGCTGTAAGTATAGACTGTGCACAGTGAGAGCTGCTCTGGCCGGCTACCTGTGTATGCCGGACACGCCGGGCGCCGTCAGCCCCGCCCTATCTCTGTTTGAGCTGCTCGCTGAGAGCGGGGCTTATCGCCGCCTGCCGCCCTACGGGAGACAAGGCCCGGCCTGAGTGATCGGCCACACTTCCATGCCGGCCTCTCACAGCATTCACACTGCCTGCCCATAAACGGTTTAGGGCTAAGCCTGTATGATTTAATATAAGGCCCGGTGACGGCTTGGCAGAGCATAAATATCACTCTGAGGAGACACCAGGCATCGTGGACCCCCAGCAGTGAAATATTCATAGTGAAGTGAAATAAACGCTGAACACCAATACTGGGTTATGGGTTGATCTATGGGGAGAGCTGGTGGTTTGATAAAGCTATCGCTGTTGGTTGGTTTCATTCCCCTTTCTCTCGTCATCAACCTTTAGACCTCAATAACCCTTTAGTCATGAGAGCTCTACAGTGGGTCTCTGTTGAAGAGAGCACGCCTTGGCAGTCAGTCACTTTGGCACAGCACGAACCCCAAGGTAAGTCAGTTGGGGGTCACACATATCTAGAACAGTTGTAGTCTCCTGCGCAAGAAGCCAGGTGTTGAAGGTCGATGGCCTGGTTCCGAGTCAGCTGAACGATGTACCCTAAAGTTAAAGCGGATTGTACAGGAAAGCATACTACATTCATGAAATATCGAGATCTGCCAGATTGTAAAAAAATATATAATGTTATATTAAAAGAGCTAGTTTACGACAGAAATCTGTCTGACCCTCGGACGACTGGCATGCAAGACAGGTTCATTGTGCCTCCTCATTACTGGCATATAACAGTAACAGTATAACATATTGTGCTAGCTTATAGTTTTAGTATGGTGCACGATCTACGTTCAAAGTAGTATCAAGGTGATAAAGGATCTCCGCCCTCAGCACTTGTGGTTTTAAAGCCTGTGTTGTATCCAGCAGTAACCCAGTGGCTACAACACCAATGTACACTACTTACTAGCCGTGGCCTTTGTGACTTATTATGGCATCCCTTACTAGGCGACCCTATTTGAGGTACACTAAAGTTTGGGTACTTTGTAACAAGGTATATATGGATATATATATATATATATATATTTATATATATATATATATATATATATATATATATATATATATATATATATATATATATGTACAGGCATACAATGCAGCACGTGCAGTGTACAGTGTCAGTAGTCCAGTGTACGTAGTGTCAATAGCTGCAAATGCAGGGTTGCAGATGATATACTAAGTGCAAGGTTGCAGATGATATACTAACCTGCTTCCACTGCCCCGTCCGTCGCAGTTCCGTCCAAAAAAATTGACGAAATGCCGACGGATCCGTCAGGTGACGGCAGTGGAATCAGCGCTTAAGTCAGTGTCAAATATATGGCTTGCAAATTCAGTGTCTCTTAGTTGATGTTTCAGCGGGATAACTTCTTAAGAGCTGGTTTTACTTGCATGCTACTTGAAAGGTGGATATTACTTCATTCAATAATTCCTTATAACCTCGCCGACCCTCTGACCCTCGGACGACTGGCATGCAAGACAGGTTCATTGTGCCTCCTCATTACTGGCATATAACAGTAACAGTATAACATATTGTGCTAGCTTATAGTTTTAGTATGGTGCACGATCTACGTTCAAAGTAGTATCAAGGTGATAAAGGATCTCCGCCCTCAGCACTTGTGGTTTTAAAGCCTGTGTTGTATCCAGCAGTAACCCAGTGGCTACAACACCAATGTACACTACTTACTAGCCGTGGCCTTTGTGACTTATTATGGCATCCCTTACTAGGCGACCCTATTTGAGGTACACTAAAGTTTGGGTACTTTGTAACAAGGTATATATGGATATATATATATATATATATATTTATATATATATATATATATATATATATATATATATATATATATATATATATATATATATGTACAGGCATACAATGCAGCACGTGCAGTGTACAGTGTCAGTAGTCCAGTGTACGTAGTGTCAATAGCTGCAAATGCAGGGTTGCAGATGATATACTAAGTGCAAGGTTGCAGATGATATACTAACCTGCTTCCACTGCCCCGTCCGTCGCAGTTCCGTCCAAAAAAATTGACGAAATGCCGACGGATCCGTCAGGTGACGGCAGTGGAATCAGCGCTTAAGTCAGTGTCAAATATATGGCTTGCAAATTCAGTGTCTCTTAGTTGATGTTTCAGCGGGATAACTTCTTAAGAGCTGGTTTTACTTGCATGCTACTTGAAAGGTGGATATTACTTCATTCAATAATTCCTTATAACCTCGCCGACCACAGTGTTGCATTAAGTATTGAGCACTATCAACTCTAACTGATGTTCATACATTAAGCTCTTAATTATGAGTAGCTTATGAGCACGAGCAATAAAGACTTATAAATATTGCAAGGATGCATAATCTAATGAATAAGGGCTGCGAAAAGTTACACGAGGACCAAATAAGTTAGCTCTTGACCTGTTCTCTATTCGAAGCTCTTACTTGTAGGATAACTTGAATTGGATAATGACCCCTGCATGAGCAGCTTATAATAAGGGCCTAATATGCACGGCTGCATAGTTAAACCAGTAAGAGCTGCACCTTAGCACCAATTTGACAGTTGGCAGCGACTGCCCCGCGCTTAGTAAGCGGTAAACACTGTGCCCAATGGAAACCCTCTTTCTTGAAGGGACCTGTGTACACCCTCCCCCACCTCCCCCACCAATCCCGTCCTGCCCCATCCCACCCCCAGCTCACCCTGCACGGCTATTGATCACGTGGTTGGCGGTGAACCCGGACCCGGTGGGATCTGCCCCCGACGTCTTAGGACACCTTGGCGCCCCCCGGCGGCCGCCATATTGACAGCGGGACGCGCCGCTTCTAATCCCCGCCGGCCGCTCCGCATTACCTGAAAACGCCATCTTGGCCGCGCTCAATCACGGCGCACGTGGCCGGAAGCGCCGGCCAATCAACCGGAAGCTGCCGCTTTCTGGCTGACCGGGGGCCAGGAGCGGCAGCGCTGCCTAATTCGGGAGGCGAGATAACGCGGGACGGAGCCTCCGGCCGTCGGCGGGTGTGTGGCGGAGAGCAGGGCTGAGGGGAAGTAGTGGTTGGAGGGTTAGGAGGGTGGGGTACAAGAAGAGGACGTTGGCGGTATCTGATGATCCGTTACTGCCCCACAGCAGATGACAAAACTCCTCCAATACCGCCCTCTCTCTGCCTCTCTGCCCTTCCGCTCCCTGTCTCCCTGTCGCTCTGCCTCTGCCTCGCAGCACCTAGCTCTCTGTCTCTCAAAATCGAAGCCTCACCTCATACTGCACATTCTAGATTTGACACAGCTATGCCGGTCGCCATATCATACCGGATATAGCCGTTTTAGTGGCAATTACACCGAAACCAGGATTCTACTGCATGTACATGACCTGGTGACTTTTAAGAGGTACATAAAAGTCAGTGCCATATATCTATTGCCATATCTTTGAACGAGGCTTCAATCCTAAAACACAATCACTGCTGTTTTACAATCTTATTTGATAGCCGATGATGTAACCAAATATCTACCATAGCTCAGCATGGTCTACCTATGAGCGACGAGCAGGTCAACATATATGTCAAAGGCAGGGAGTGTCTCACTGTCTTCTCCTCACCTGAACCGAATAAAGATCATGACCTCAAGTAGCCAAGGGGGCCAGACCGATGCATATTAACCTTTGAATTACAAATAGAATCCATAGTCCTGTTCTGTCAGAAGTTTTTTTTCTTTGCTGACCCTACGGCGCCTATATCTGTATATAAACTGTTGAATCTTTAATTAGGTGGATCACTAAACGTTTGAGCAATGCAGTGGATGTTGCACAACCTGGAAAGTCTGAAAAGTATTCAGAAAATGGCTCCCTGCCTGCAGCAGGGGGTACTGCAATACACATGTGCAGTGGTTCACCTCACAGTCAGAAGGGGGCGTCACACTCACTCATCATTACCAATATCATACCACTGGTGGGCGGTGCCAGTGTAGCTTCTATAAATCTCTGAATTGGCCCTCTCCTCCAGCACCTACATACCGACTGCTCACCGGGCGTCAGGCGGGCATGCTGCTTCCCGCTGAAGGTCAAGGTTCACAGCAAAGCATGCGCTGTGGCTTTTGGGAGTGAGGGTTGGTGATATTTCTGCTAGCATATACTCCAAGAGAATAGCCCCCTCCTGAGAGGGAGAGAGCACCAAAAGATACCACCAATTTCCAATAAATACATACATGCACTCTTGAGCAAGAGCAGGGGAACCCCAGATGTGGATGCAGGTCAAGCCTCAACCCTCAAATGCTGTCTTTCCGCTTGGCATGGTTCTGACCAGGAATTGGTGGCAATCTGAGCTGACCGGTTCTCCCTGTGGTCAGCCGAATGGTCAGCAATGCCTCCCCGAGCACGTTAATACACTGCCCTCCCGCCTGGTGGCGTGTAACGCGCTATCATACTGCCAGCTGCAGTCCGTTCATCTACCTTCCACCCCCTACCCTCTCCTCTCCTTCATCCCCCCCCCCCTCTCTCTCTCTCTCTTCTTGCTAGACCACCCAATTTCAGCCAGGTTAAAAATGACCATCTCTCTCTTTATTCCCCTAAACACCCCAACTAGAGAGGTTCTACTCCCCAATAACAGAAATTGTTGCAATAGGAAGTACATGGAGAGACTGTAAACAAAACCAGAATGCAAGGAAATCGTCATGTTAGCAAATGAAATGACCAGTGCTGCAGCACAGCAATGGTTAAGATGGGTAATAGAGACACTTCCACATAGAGTGTAACCTACACTACAGCCAGAGGAAGTGTCTAGATAAGACTACTGAGGAAAAGGTTACTCTTGAAGCAGCTGAGCGGCCCTAGGTGCTACGTGTTATAGATGTGAGTAATGAAGTTGAGAAGGAGAAGTTGGAGATAAAGGATAGGTGTGAGCTGATTTGGAGACAGCAGGAAGGGCTGGTTGTTGGCAGACATGATGTAGGTAGATGGATAGCTACGGCATGGTGCTGGAAGGGTAGACTAGATACATAGGTAGGTATAGTTAGGTATTAGGTATATAGATAATCTAAATTCCCCGGCCCTTAGTCTGTAGTGGCCATCCCAGGTTAGTCATAGGGACATTGGTCAGGCATGACCGAATGCTAGTCATAAAGACTAGGGCAAAACAACATATGACCAATGCCTTACTCAAACGGAATTTGCGAAATACCCATTGAAATTGCGAAGACTAAGGTGAGTTGGTCAGTACTGACCACCCTGCCAGTATTAACTAACCTAGGTTGGTCGCAAAGGAAGCCAGGAAATGACTAACTAGGTTAGGTACTATTTACTGTTTTGGTACTGACTAAGTTTTGGAGCCTAAAGATTATCAGTGTAGGTGGGTAGGGCGGTTGTAGGTAGAGATAGTAGGTAGGTATGTAATTAGGTAGTTAGGTATAGGTGCATGTAACTGTAGGTAGGTGTACTTAAGTTAGGTAGGTAAGCAGAGATGGGGAGATAGATTGATAGAGATGGGGAGATGGATAGATAGATATAGAGTTAGGTGGAGAGTTAGATAGATAGATAGATAGATAGATAGATAGATAGATAGATAGATAGATAGATAGATAGATAGATAGGCACACAGGTAGACTGTGTGTACCTCTACCATGAGCAGGGTAGTAAGGTAGATACAGGCACAGAGAGGCGGCTGGGGGGGGGGGGGGGGCTGTATAGTAGTGGTGGTGTGGGGTGAGAACACAGTGTAGTCAGGTGATTGATGCTCGTACCGGGGCCTGGACGACCGCCCGGCCGCTAGAGGGCTCTCCATGCCGGAAAGGTGGGAGCAGGTGGCGCCCCTGGTGGTGGGCGGGGGGCAGGCAGCTTCCGGTAAACACCAGCTGGCCGTGACCATGCTACTACTGCCTGCCCCCGCCGCCAGGTAGCGCGCCGTACACTGTGGGCGCAGGTATAAGGGTAGTGAGTGTTGAGGTACATGGAGTAGGGGGCCAACGACCGCTTGGCTCCCCTATCCCCATCCTACCGTATGGTTAACCCTTTAAGGGCCGTATAGTGCGTTGATGCCAAGGCCCAGGGCTGTATCCATGCATCATGCCTAACCTTCGGGAGGGTATCAACCCTGTAGGGTCGGCATGACGCATGAATACAGAGTTACCCGCCAGGGCTGCAAGCATGCACCAAGACGCCCACTGGTATACTTCGCTAAGGCATTATGCAGCCCTTAAAGGGTTAAGCCCCTGACTGGCACCACCCCAGCCCTTTCACCCTACCACTTCACATGAGGCTTCAGGTGCTTCTTTTATGTCCGGTCTGTAGTTGCAGGGCAGTGGAACCATGTAGTAGACTATAGCATGGCCATCAAGATTGGCCTTTGATATATATCGGGTAGGTTTGACTCCCCACACATCCCCCTCCAAGGTGATAACACCATATGTGAATAATTCACCTTTGGTTTGGATACCATTCTTGTGCTGTACCCCCGACCAATTAAACTGGAGACAATCCGTTCAGGCAGTTCATATGATCATAGAGCCGAACATGAATGTCCCAGGGGACTAATATTTTTGCCTATGGTGCTTAAGATTTATAAAGCTTTCATCTAGAGTCGACTACATACATTGGTTATGGCAATTATACTTGTATTTAATGAAGTATGCTAAGCCCTCTATTTGTGTAGTATAATTTAAGTGTCACTCTATCTGCACGAAACATCCAATTTAAGAAACTTTAAGCAACATTAAATTTGATTAATGGCCTTCTCTCAGAGGTTTTAGCAACTTTGAGGGAACATTTCGGATTAAAGTCGCTTAAAGTTGTTGATGAGGACCATGAATCGATTTTAATGTGTTTAATGTGTTTAACATTGCTTAAATTAGATGGTTCATGCAGTGTAGATGAATATACCCTAGGCCCATGCAGACCTGAACCTTTGGCTAAATCTGCCCTGTGATATCTGTACCTTCAGAACTCAATCTGCACAGACATTCTCCACAGATCTAAGAACTTAGACAGGCAGGCTTACACAGTGGAACGAGGGTATTAGGAAGATACGAGATGCATTTGTAGGTCACAATATTGTGAAGAATGTAATCTATTGTACAAGCCCATGCTGGGCTGGTTGAAAGAGCAGCTTCCATGTACCAGTTTCTATAGGGGCTCCAGATACCTTGGTACATTCCATTTTTCTTTATTTTGAAATGGGATAGGTGTTAGAATTGATTGCTCAGATTCGGACGATCTAACCAGAAAGACAAGTAAGCTAGATATTATAACTTAGTATCTGGCACATCTTCATATGATGGATGTATATACTATATATATTCCTCCCTTAACTCTTTGGTCGTATTCTGGGTCAG
Organism: Harmothoe impar; assembly: GCA_947462335.1. Taxonomy (NCBI): domain Eukaryota; kingdom Metazoa; phylum Annelida; class Polychaeta; order Phyllodocida; family Polynoidae; genus Harmothoe; species Harmothoe impar. Next base: position 24,827,063 of record OX381709.1, on the reverse strand, counting down.
TGCTGTGAATCCACTTCCAGGTGGTGCCTGAGTGTAAAGGGGGCCGAGTCTATAGACAACCTAGCCATGGTGTAGACAGCCGATTTTCAAGGTAGGTTGTAAGGTGGGAGTGTTGGGGTGGGTGTGGGGAGGGGGAGGTAGGGATCTGCAGGGGAGAAAAAAGAGGAGGGGGTTGGTAAGGAGGCCTATGGAGCACAGCCGTTTGTCATTAGGTTTAGTGGCTGTACCCTCACGTGGCCCCAGCCAGCCGAGGCCCCAACAGTATCCCCCCACAACCATGTGTTCCCCCTTCTCACCCGCCCATACATATAGTACACCTCAAGTCGGCACTACCAGCCAGCAGCGCTCTTATTGTCAAAATAACCTACTTTTTCCCTCGGACGTCCCCGGGTTATTTATCCACACATTCACACAAGGAAATTGGCAAACAGAATCCACCCGTCACTGTTTGTTTTGAAACAGTGGGGTTCTGTTCATGATTAAATATAAGGTGTCTCGTGGAGTGTGTGTACCTTTTTGTGTTTCTCAAATATTGATGAAATGAAAGAAATGCTGTGTAAACGTGTACGTTTGCTCACGCATTCTGGGTCACCTTTGCCTGGAACATGCCAATGCACTGAGCAGCTCTTACATCATGCTCAGGAGCAGCTCTGAGCAGCTCACTAGTCCACTGATAGGTATGAGCTACACGTTAGTATAGGAACTGCCTGAATAGACTTGGGAGATGCCTCCGGGGGGATTTGTTTTAAATCGAACATATCTCTTTGTCGAACAAAGGTATAGGATCGATTGCAGTTAACACAGTTTTAATGGCAGATAGAGAACCGGCACTGCTTCTTTAAATCCTTGTTGAAGGAAATCCATCCATAGCTCTAATAGATGTGTAGACACACACTAATTTAATTACCATTGGTTTCCCAATGCTATCGCAGTACCTTACCAGCGCAGCATTAGTCACTTGATGTAGAAAATACCCACTTTAAATAAAGGCTATAGTCATATTTAGTACACTGAAAGATGCAATTTTCTACCCTCACAGGTCTTTCTACTGAAATATTGTCAATGGGCACAGTGGGTGTATCATTAAAATCAGAATACCTACATTTACCTGCACTCTTGATATTAATTTATAGAAGCAGCGATTAGCAATCGGTAGGATACTCCAGCGTGGGCATATCGTATCTCGTTGATTATTCAACCATAGCATATATATGTATATATGCTGAATTACTTGACGACCATTATAAATGAATGACATAAAACAGCACAGGGTGGATATATGGGAAACCTGTCCTAGACGTGTCCACTTAGGCAGCCCATCAGTCATTATGTAGGGATACAAGTGTATTTTGACATGTAATTAATTGGGATCAATTAGCTGTGAATTCCTCTGGTGTAGGGCTGGATGGGAATTCGATTTGGCACAGATAACTAAAGCCCAGGGAGCCTCTGATGGGTGATTTGTGTACTGGTATGCTGCAGAGGGGCCTAGTTATGTAGGTTGCTGAGTTAACCACCCTACATCCTAACTACTCATCACCTTCCCAGTAGCTCCAACTCCAACTCTCATTTACTATACTGTTCAAGCCTCCTCAGTGCCTCTATCCTCTTCCCATATTGTAGTATACCTAGCTTACAAACATTATTATCTACGTCTCTCTATGCCATGTTAAACTACGACCAATGCTTTATCAAATTGTCTAGTTTTAGGCCCACCTATTTCAAAAGACTTATATCTATAAGGGCAGGTAATTAACGTCGACATCACTCACTGACCTCACTCTTAGCCTAAAATCAATTGAATTATACCTGCCAACCAATCCCTTTATAATAAACCCACTATGGCCTTTGTCTCCGACTCTACACTGATAGTGATAGCTACGTGTATACTAATATCAACTCCTACAGCTTGGCCTGTATTGCTCCTTCACTCTACAACAATAATGCCTCTTTCCACAGCATCACACTATTACTCCCCCCGGCCCCTCCACTCTCCCTCCTACCTGGTCTCCCCGCCCCACACCTTACAGCACACCTGGCAGGTAAATGAACGCCTCCATGGCCTCCTCCTCCCGGTGCCGGTCACCACCTGTGGCCGGCAATCACCTGGAGGAGAGTACTCCTGGGCACGCCGAGGTAAACACGTGTCAGTAAACGCCCCCCGTGTTTGAATTCCTCGTCCCCGACCGTCATGAATTAGCCTTCCTACTGGCACCCTTCCAGGACCCTAATGTATAATGCTGACAGGGCCTCCTATATACTGATGTACTCAGGTAGATGGAGGTGCAAGCTCGAGCAGCTCACCTGGCCTGTTATCATACCTGGGGCATTAGCAACGTGCCCGTGTATCCTGAGGATAGGAAATACGTTTAATTTAGATACAAATATTCCCGGAATTGTGATTTTCCGAATGCAATGACTGAAAATTACCTAGACTAGAAAGTAAAGGCAGAAATTATAAACATGTAAAGCTTTTCTCTTTAGGTTGGAATATAGTAATATAGAATTTAGCTTTAGACTTTCCATCAACTCAAAGGAAGATACTTTTGATTCGACTGTTAATGGCAAACATATTCTATAGCACAAATTGATATGATAACAATCTGATTGATATAACTGTATCTGCTAATACATGCAATATGTACTTAATATAACAATATATGCTTATACCTGTAACAACTGTCTGCTTGGCTTACATATTAAACTATTATCTGATGATCCCTGAGCACTGCAAACAGTACATTGCCTTCTCCATTGCATGGGTAAAGAGTGTTCATGACAAACCTGATGATTTTCTGAAGCATCAACGTCTATTGCCGTGGATGATCTTAGACTGATTCAATCCCGCAGAAAAATAGGACATGAATATCAACATCATACCCGATGGTTTTCAATGACAAAATTGGACAAAATCAGCTATAGTGGAAAACTACATTACACCACAGTTGGCTGAGAGAACAAAAGAAGTGGCCTGACTGTATTTCACATACATGGCTGTATATGGATGCAGTCCATTTAGCACACTCTCCTACTCTGAGTGTAAGTCAGATGTGATACGTGTGACTAAGTGTTATAAGCTAAGGACAGGGCAATTGTCCAAGGCGCCAGCCACAGAAAATTACCATCGTCCAAGGCTTATAAGACTTATGCAGCTAGGTACTTGTACCATATATCTAATACATGTTAAGCTGGCTAGAAGCCATCAACAACACAAAGAAAACTGTCACCATTATGTGAGGAACTGTCAGTAATGTGCACGATTGCATAATCATGAGAAATAACAGGAATGTCTTCCCCATTGACAGTTTGAACTGTTATTTGCCCTTTTTTTATCAGGACTGGGATAATAAACCTTTATCAGTATACAAATTCGTCGTCGATTAGACCGTTTGTATTATCATATATGCCATCAGTTCACTCAGGTACCAAAGTACTGCCAGCCAGAAGTGGACGACCCTACACCCATAACCACAGCCAACAACGGTTCACGCTAAATTTCCAGTACTGATTCGTTAGGAAAACAAGAGGCAATGCAATGCTAGCTTGTGAGTCTGCAAGCTGCCAGGGCCTAGGGTGGTTAAAGCATGAGTAGGCTGGCCGGATATTACTGTTGGCCCATGAAAGCGAGGTGAGGCGAGGTATAATTTAATTTGTACCTAGCTTACCTTCTGCTTCTTGGGGTACTTAACAGAAAGTGATCCCCTGGACCACTTGGGGTTAATACAACAATAGCTCCTGGGGCCACATTACCTGATTGAGCGTATAGCTAACCATTGATACCAATGGCAGTGGCTGTAAAGTTCAGTACACACATATACTAATTCAATTATCATTATGTGGTTAATATAGGCTTTATCATACAGGCAATTTCACACAATTTTAACTTATAATTGTTACTGTTATAATCATTTATAATAGAGCTTTCTCCCTCACACTTTTGACTTCTATACAGCATCCTATGAATAGTTATCTACAATCAATAGAATTCTAAATATAACCATAAAATCTAGAATGAGAGTAATGTATTCAGCACCCGGGCAGAGGTTCCATAAGCATGATAAGGTAACTATAGAACCCTATACCATCTCGGAATAGCTCAGCAACCTCATATGTGTCAGTAATGGTGGACACTACAGCAACATATTGGCCCGATAAAAGATCTACATCAGCACAACACATGTTACCCCTTTAGGTACACTTGTTGGCGAACCTTATCTCTTTCATGGCTATAATAAATCGCCACTGATTTAGCTGAATACACCTGGATCCTCTTAGAAGCCCATTACCAGGCTAATCAGTAATAGAAGGGAGTGGGTGGTATTTCCATGAAGGGGTACAGTTAACATTTGACCTTGGGGTAGTTAGTCTTAATATTCAAGTTAACACTAGGAGACTAGCTAATATGTTGGTCATGATAGAAAACGTGGGTCTTGAATGTCACACCATACTTAATCATTATGTTTTGACTATCAACTGTATCAACTCATATCAGTTTGACAGGACCCAACCACTACCAACAATGTGAAATGATCAATGCATATGGATGTCTGAACTTTTGAATAACTGTATCAGCTAGATCATTGGAACGTGTTTTTTATGCTAAACCTTAGATATAATATCATTTGTCAAATAGAGGGCCATTTGGATGTATTCTGATGAAATTACCTGATGGTGTAGTTACTTGAACCCCTGTTTCAGGTTAGCCCTTGTGATAAATAAGGGTCAGGAGTCTGAGGGGTGAGCTTTACCCTCACTGCTACTTGACCTGCTTATAGAACTACTTGGCCAGTAAGAGGAGCACGGCTCAATCAGTGGGAGAGGACACACACTGACATGTGATCAATACGGTGCTTTGTTATAACTGACAATTCACTCTGCGCAACATGGGTAGGATCCTGAAAGTAGTGCTTGGATTTGAATAGTCAATCGGACGTGGGAGAGAGGAGTAAGCACAGTAGGTAATGAAGCCTGACTTAGTAATAGTCTTTACTTTCAGAGCAGTGAAACAGCCCATACTATAAAGTGAGGGTAGGGTGAAGTGGAGTAGCTATTCACAACACGTATATATTGCCCAGTTTTGGGATAGGGTTCATTGTCATGGTGTTTGGGGAGGGGGTTGGCCTAATGATCTATGCATATCATTAACCACTAGAAGTTAGCTACTCGGAATCGTCAAGTGTTTAGAATCCGCAATTTCAAACACTGTCAGTATGGTACTTGACCAGTCAAGATAGCATTGCTCGATCAGTGGAAGAGAACATTGACCTTGTCCTCAGTGCAATTGCACTGTCAGGCAATCATCCCAATACCTGACCTTTGATGAAATTCCTTGCTACATCCAGGGCATCACTAAGTATATTTGTGAGCACCTGCAGCCAAGCTTATTCCACATAAACCATCCTTCAACAGGCTACTTTGTGTTGGGATAAGAGCATGCTATGGTCTTATCAGTATAGCCTATATAGACTCATTCCGTTGAGAATTGGATTCTTACAGTAATAGTCTCATGAATGGCTATATTATCTCAGAACAAATGAAAAATGGCTCTACGGGTCGGAGCATGGGAGAAATGTCTGTAGATCTATGCCTGTAGAGATTGTGGACTATATTTAACCAGCTACGAGACGGGTGCCTGTAATATGCTGGGTGAACTGTGGAGTACTAGGGTGTCACATCGGGGCAGGTCCCTAGGTTAGAGATCAAGGTAACCTACAGCGTATTATGGCCACACTGCCAATGTATATATTTATCCTTTACCACTTGGAACTGTTTAGTATAGGAATTAAAAGTCACACACACAGCTATACTATTTACTTTTCAGTTACACCACACACCTATAGAATAAACGCATATACAATCAATGTTAGTATTTCTGCTAACCACAGTCACACATCCATACCTGGTCTCTGAATAAAAGCACACACACACACACACACACATCCAAATGTTCAATATTTGTTTTCTCACATAGTCGTCCATTTACAGTGCATTATATTACCAATGGAATAATAACTATCCACACAGAAGTTACTGTTTGTCTTTACATCATATGATTGTATGTACCATGATACGATACTAACTTCCATTAGTACGCACACAACTGAAAACTACATCCATAATACACGTTTTGACATATTGATACACTTAAGAGCCTATGTACATAGTCATTCAAAACTCAGACATCTACCGTCTTTAGTTCCTTGACGTTCTTGGATGACTGTGTGGTTTCTTTCTATTTTAAAGCAACGGATGTAACTTGTAAGTATCTCAGGACACAGGCACATATATTATTGAACTTTGATTTATAGGTTGTCCTTTATTTTATAGGAGTCTATATATATGAAGTTCAATTTTGTTCAGGTTCTTGTGATATCACTTTTCGAATTATGATTTCATCATCGTGATTCGCAATTGCGATAATATTGTTTTTGTTCCGTTTTTATTCAATTTGTAAGGTATTTTCCTTCGTTTTATTTTCTTTCCTTTACTCTTGGGTTGCTAGGGTAGTATTACTGTACTGAAGATGCGTTTACTTTTGGCAGATGTTTTCAGTACATGTATGCAATCTGATTATCTTTATTCTCTCAACCAACGTCCTTATAAAGTAAGTTAATCTTGCATTTAAAGGTTATTCTATTATTTGGTATAGCGGCTACTTCAAATTTATCAATAATGCATTATAAATATCGTAGTTATTAGTTTGCTTCTCTTTTCCATTTCTGCTCATACTATATAAATAAGACAGACCTATTGATTGAATCACTTTGCTAAAGTATCGCTACTTAATATAACATATATGGAAGAACCAACATAATAAGTAATACAGTAATAACAAAGGAACTAACCATACTTGAGGAAATAATAGAAAACGTAACTCAATTTTATAAACTAGATTAACATCTCCGCATTATCTTATCATCTTGACTTTCTTCCTCCTACCACCCAGCCAACAACCAAAGGAGTAACTTTAAAGAGAAAGATGAGTATTTTCTTTATGGAATGTTTATAATGGGCGTCCCTACTTTCCCAGAACACACGCTGTTGTCTGTCTGTGTCTCTACTCTAGTCCACACTGTAACCTATCGTCTGTATACGTCTACACTCTTCTATGTTCAACAGTAGAAGGTTAGCCCTCTAAGTGCAGCATAGTGCTTTGATGCACTTTGTCCCTTTGTAGTCCTGATACACGAATGCAGAGCTGGTGAGTAACTCGCCAGTGCTGGAGTCATCCATCGAGCCGACCCTATGAAGTTGATACACTCCTGAAGGGTAGGCATGATGCATCGATGCAGCGCTGGTGAGTTACTCTGCACTGATACTGCATTGATGCATCATGACAACAAATGAACATGCACCTTGAGACATGTACCGTTCCTTAAAGGGTTAAGCTGTATGTCACACACACCCCACCTGTACCCTTAATCTTCTCTTCTTCCACAGGTGGTCTCGGCCAGGACATGTATAACTATAACAATAAGAACTGGGATGAGCTGGAGCGGCTCCGGCGTGAGTACAGCATGGCCATGCCCCTCAACACCACCTGCAGAGTGGATTAAAAGTCAAATCGCAACAATTTATTGTTCACCCACATCCACCCCCACCACCACGGCTTTGAATGATACCACGTTACCTACCCATAGGACAGCACCGGCTCCCTGACCCCGGTACTAATCACTCACCCCTCCTACAGGTATACACCACCCCATTCCTCCAGCACCTACACGGTCGGATACAAGCTTGGTATACCCTCGGCTTTACTCTAGTTTCCATTTGGATTTCAATGAGAGTGTGATTGGTTCAGTTTACGTTGGGAATTTATTTATTATTTTTCAATTGCTTCCTTTTCATTCAAGATATAGATAACTTTTTTTCTGTCCACCCCGCATGTTGATTTGCTGTACACCTTCACCAAATAGTAACAACACAGTGTTCATGATAGGTGTTCAACGTTTGATGTATTCAACTGAGTAGTTGATTGTTATAAAGGTTACTGTTATTGTTATTGTTATTGTAAATATATATACATTTAAGACAAGTAAGACACAATGGTCACGCCATTTATTACCCTATCTGTACCCCATGCTGATAGATATGTCTGCATTAACATACCATTCCCTTACAGGAGGACACATACTGGAGTACCCCATTATTGAGAAGAAGCACCTGCCATGCCGATATATCCCCCCTTTGCCTGTTTGACGCTAGGGCTGCGGCTCTGCGCGTTTCCCCTTCTGTCACCACAGCGACATGTTTCCCTCATCCAACGCTAGATGTCACCGCTGCCTTCTCATCACACCCCACCGACTCCAGCAGTGCAGCCTTGCTGAGGCAGTTGGGGTCGGGGATGGAAGCCAGGTCATCGTTGAGCCGTCTTAATACCCTCTAATCCTATTGTCTACTGTCTGGCTCTAGTGCTGGATGGGGGATCCCGCCCACTGAGCTGATCACTGCCAGTACCATGTATACATACAAATCTGTATCATAACCCATTTGTATTTATGTATGACTAGAATCTATATGTTAAGGCCTAATACGTTTCCATGTCCCTTTCCTTCTACTCCCTAATTCCCTGACTCCCCTTCCCTTCACCAAAGTCCACCACATCCATCATTCCCATATCTTCTCACTCTTTCATCTCCTGCTAGTCCTCTTTATATATCTCTAAACATTCTCTGTACTGAACCACGTCAACGTCCGATTCCTCAGCGTCAGAACGCGGAAGTGGTAGCTTTCGAGTTAGGACTGGCAGAGGAAGTCGACACTCGCTGGCTTCCGGTCGGCCACATTTGGCCAGTCGCCAACACGATCATGTGGCTTCGCGTGTGGCTTCTGACCCAATCCGTATTCATTAATGCAAGCCACCTCAGGTGCTGACTGCCTGTGTTTCAGGCGCCTCCACGGTCTCTTTTTATGTTACCTGCCCTCTATTTAGGCCCATGCCCTGGACGCTGGCCGCTGGCCACCATGGAGGAGGGTTTACCATGAGCAAATGCTGCGTTGGGTTGAGTGGCAGACCCAGAGGTGCGGTTGGTGAGGGTGAAAAAGCGGGAGATCATTGGACCAAGTACTTCATGTGATGAGGAAGGTGCCTGAATAGCACTACAGAGGAGGAGGCGAGAGGGAGCGACAACAAAGGGGAGTAGCTCACCCCCATCCACCATCTACCAACCCATCCGTGAGCTGCTCTCCAGGCTACAGGTAGTCTCAGTGCTATTTGTGCACAGGGCCGATCACGGCAATTGATCCATGCAACACCAGACTATCTAATCCCAGGTCAATATGATATAAACAGCATTGACATAAGTCAGTATAGCCAGCAGCATAGACAAGTACACTAACTAATATATACATATAAACTAACTTTATCATATTGGTATATATATTCCATAAAGATGTATACGCTGTCTTATACTCTCATTGGAGTAGACTAATATCATTTTGGATATATAGTATTACTAATTGTAATCATAGATGAATGGATGAGCTTGTTTTAATCAGAGAACATCTACACCACCAGCCAGCCGTGTGATAGCACTGACCTCTGCCAGAGGTGTCCATCTTCGTGACAGCTACTGACACAGAGCGGCCTGATCCCCCAAACACCTGGGAAGCCACATCTAATCCCCTGGAGGAGCCAGCGGTCATCCTGCTGTCACCAGAAGAGTAGAGGTAGGTGGCAGTAGGTCCTATACCTCCCCTACTGTCAGTCCCAGCTATACACCATTTGTTTTACAAATGATGCTGGTGACACCCTCTTGTGGCGGTGACGGAGCGGGAGATGACTGGTAGGCTCTGGGGCCAGACCAATCAACCCTAACAACCAGTCATTGCATGGCCACTGAGGGAGGAGGTTAAGTGGAAGCAGGAAGAGAGTGGGGGCGTTTTGTGACGGCGTCCACGACACCCTGTCACAGATCCCAGGCTAAGCAAGAAAGGGTTTGAGTCCCACCACTAGCAGCAGGAGGAGGAGCAGGAGGAGGAGTAGCTCTGGGAGGCAGCAGTAGGGAGGGAGCAGCAGCAGCAGTACCAGTGGCATCAGCTGCGAAAGGAGGAGAGTGGAAGGGTGGGGGAAGAGAAGCATAGACACCACCAGCACAGGGCCTCTCCCAGTCTGCCAGCAGCCGACGGACGGGCGGAGGTTGTGTCGGACGTGCATATCGTGGCGTCCCCGGGCCCTTGTCATCAAGGTGTCGCGAGCAGCTCATGAGCAGGACATCGAGCAGCTCCCATTCAGCACCGTATACCCCCTACAAGAACCGGCCGGCGTGTCGGGCATGCCAGCCTTGACCCACTCACTCACTCAACCTCTACGGTAGTATTCAGCCTTTACCAACCATCAACCCTGCAGTCCTCAACACAGCGAGCAGGAGGAAGAGGGGCTCAGCCTGAGCAGGAGCAGCTCCAAGCGTGAGCAGTTTTACTAGTGGCAGTTGGCGCAGGGGCCATGGTAGTAGTAGTTGCTGCGTTCGGCACCACGGCGCCCCACAGCTGCCTCGGCCATAGCTGCAGCAGGCGCAGCAGCAGGAGCAGCAGCTGGCATCCTCCACGGCGTGTCGGCTGTGGTGAGGTATAGGCCGGCTGTCTACCAGAGCCTAGCATCAGTAGCAGCATGGTGTGGAGTGGACGGCAACTCGCCGCCGCCCTACGCTAACCTGTCGGCTCTAGGCCGCCTTCTAGGTGTCTTCCGCTGGTGTAAGTTACTGCGCCAGGCACCGCTTGGCCCGACCGACCCCTATTTTTTCTCCTCACCCCCTGGAGGACAGAACCCCTGGAGGAAGCGCTGACTATCCTACTACACGGCGGCGACGTCTAGGTCGGGGACGGTGCGGCAAAAGGCCCTATTGTCGTCGTGACGGGCGACGGCCTCAATGGACTGGCTCCTCGACGGTTGAATCGCTGGGATCTGGAGCCGACCTCGAGCAGTGACGCGTGGGCTGGGGAGGGGATCAGGTCGTTCAGAGGATTACCGTACTTGGATTAGTGCAGCCTCCAGCCGGCAACAACAGTGGGTAGTCGGCACTAGAGTAGTGTTGATTGCCGGGGCAGGGCTGCTGGCTCTTCCGGATTGCCTGCCCTGACCGTCGTCATCGTGCCTTAGGTACTGGAGGACATCGGCACAACACCCCCCCTATATACCGCATTCGGACCTTTGGAACTGTACGGTTCGCCAACACTATATATATTATACCCGGCCCTGCTTGCCCAATGCAGGCCTGGAGCCTATCATGATATTTCTACCAATACCGTATCCCCCTGGATTACACCACTTCACATAGGTACAGCAGTGAGCTCCTGGAGCCAGCAGGAACTGGTTACCATCAGGAGGACTACGTGTGTACCAGGACTAGCCTATACAGTGTCAAAATAGGGCGACAGCCCACTATGTGCTTGAACCCTATACAGGCTCACTGTCACTAGGAGATTTACTATCTACTTGGCATTGTCACATATCTACTGATCCCTGTCAGCAGTCCCTGTCGGTTCTGTGGGAGTAGAGTACAGACCCATACCTCCAGGTGCTGGCCCGTTGTGCCTCTTAAGGGGGATCCAAATTCTCAAGTGGGCTGTGTGATATTATAGTGTGTGGAATATCAGTCCCCTGTGTGTCGCTGTAGGAACTAGGAGGTGGCCAGTCAGTGGGATCATTGGGAACTACATGTGATACCACTGTGACGGTATATAACCCGCTGGGGAACTATTGCTTAATATTGCTGATACCTTTACTATACTGTCGCTACTACTACCCATACTGTACTGGAGGAATTGCTGTTAAGCCGCGGCTCAGCTGTAGATGTTGACGCGGTGGGCGGGGAGGCGTAGGCGTCAACGCCCAGGAGGAGGAGGTCTAGCCCTTCTGTGAAGCCCCCAACGGTATGCTTAACGTTGTGCTGCTAGCAGAGGAGCCAAAGCCCAACCCCCTTCACCAACACACTGCCGCTGCCACCACCGCCTCCGCCGCGCCTACTGGAGCACTGAGCCCAGGAGGAGGAGGATCATCACAGCCACTACTATCACACCTGGTCTGCAGGCCGCCAGGTAGACCCCCGACGCGTGGTAGGAACCGGCATAGTAGAAGCATAGGTGCCTCCAGCAGGGGGAAGGAAATGCCGGGTCAGCGAGCGTGCGTACACACCGCCCCGGCAGCAGAGAGCTTCTACAGTATTCTCCAGCGCCGCCACCACCACCGCCACCATCACCTAGCATGGTAACCGTAAGCTGGTCTGCATTTTTGCGCGACCCGCTGGCCGGCGCATGCGCTGTTTGAACGGCGCGCGGGTCGGCGTCGTCGCTGTGAGTAGCGGACGCGGTGGGTTTGGTCGGGTTCGGAAAGTGGTGGTGGCGGGCTAGCTCGCACTCCTCCGTAGAAGCCAGTTGAAAAGCTTGGTGGCGTCGGCGGTGGTACAATGCACAGCCAGCCGCAGCCCTGACCATGCACTATGCGGGTTGGCTTTGAGGCTCTCCAGCTTGGCTTGATGATTTTCCTATGGACAATCCGAGCTAGCTGGCAGCTACTAGACAAGGGTAAATACAACTATTTCTTGATTTTCTCATCTCTAATCTCAAATACATACCCTCTTCAAATCTCCATATACTTTTTTCTACTTTCTCATTATGTAATGTCTTGGTCGTCACAGTAATAGAAATCAATGCTTAAACAACCCTATATTGCCTCCACCCTATTCCCCACCCCTGTTGCCCCACACCCTGCCTGCCCCGCCCCCTCATGGCCGCACAGGTATAGTGGACCTGTTGAGCCAGCATGGTGAGGTTCGTGCCTCAGCTCCAGGCGCAACACTCGGTGATTGGAGTGACCTTCAAGGAAATATGAATATGCTGCCTCCCCCTATCCTACCAGCGCGTATGATGATACCTCTGTACCGTAGGGGGGTACTTATCTCCCTGACCCATCACTCACCTGCCCTGCCTGACACCCACCCCTACTTAGACCCCTCCCCTCCCATCCACCCACCTTCCCAAGGTGAGCTGGTGTTATTATGTATCATCATTCTCTCCACTGTTTCAGTGTACACATGTAGTTTGGACTATGTATGTGACATGGACCGGGAAAGGGAACATAAGTTTATCTAAGATCTAGTTTCGCAGAATGACAATATAGGTACAATTCCCTTATGCTCTCGTGGCCTATCCTGTCTATGTTAGCCTAGTACTGAAGGTCGTCTAATGGCCTAGTTAGTTAAATGTTTACTGCTGCTATCATTATGGTTATATGATAGATGGATGTACCTTCCCCTTCCTGACCCTGTTCGCTCATTATCGCCCAAGCACCATGTCTCTTCTAGGAATGTAGATGTGATTAGGACCTAGTGCCTAGATGTCTGTTGCCATATAGGTTAGTCTAATTGTACAGTACGATATCATAGCTCCCCTCTCTCCCTCCCTCTATCTCGCCCTCTCCCCCTCTCTCTCTGTCCCACCCTGTCGTCCCTCTCTCACATGCTTTCCCTCTCTATGCTTGTGTCTCTGTCTATCTCTAATTCTAAAAATATATCTGCCAGTCTACATTTCTCTATCTGCCCATATCTGCCCTGTCCCTTCCTGTCTCCCTCCCCCGCCCTCCCTCTCTGTCTGTGTGTATGTCTCTTTCTCTCTCTCCCCCCCCCCCCACCCATCTTTCTCTCCCTGTCTTGCCCCACTTCTTTCCCCTCTTCCACCTTCTCCATTTCAAATTCTTCTGCTGTGGTAGGAGCTCGGTTCCTGAACATAGCTCATTGCTGTGGGCTGTCACTCCGCCTACATCTAGGTCAGCATGGTTGAGGAATGGTGAGCTGCTCACTGGTCCTAGCCTGAGCAGCAGCTAATATATTATGTAGCATGCGGTCCCCTCTGGCCACAAGTCCATTATGATGGCTCAATGTAATTGCTTGGTATTCAGTTATAAAATCAAGGACTTGATCAGTCTCATGCCAAGCATGTCCCAATTGGATTGGTAGGTCCTCGGGGGTGCTCCATTGGTTATTTCATATGGCTGGGTAAGGTTGATGGGGGTATGGGAATTGGGAGTGTGGACAGAAACCTTGTCTGACTGTCCTTTACTATGTAGAGACTCCCCTGACCCCCCATAATCTTTCATAAATATGGGGGTAGATGGTAATGGGAAATAGGCAGAATATACCTCAACCCTTGAGGGACAGCTTCCAAAATATATTTATCCAAAATATATAAATATATATGTATATATAAATATATCCAAAATATATAAATATAAATACCATATAATCTTATATATACATATTGTTTTAACGTATGTACGACACAAAAAAAAAGAAAAAAAAAGAAGAAGAAAGATACAAAAGAAACTGCCCTCTGCCTTTACCGACTTGCTGCATACAGCCTAGATTCCTGATTGTGCTCCACCTTGGCCTGTTTGCTGGGTGACTGGTCCTGACTGCTGCATGCAGGGGTGGAGAGGTGAGCAGCCCTGAGCAGCTCACAGGGTAGCCAGCAGCCAAGCTAGCAATATAATTGAATTGGTGTTGGTGATGGCGGCTTGTTACGACGCCCGCCGCCCTGCTCTATCAGATTGCGACGCGCGGCCATCACGTGGCACGTCCGGCCGGCCACATTGATTGCGCGTGTTATTCCTGACAAACGGAGCAGAATATCATTAACCCTTTAAGGACAGCTTGGTGCTTTTAATGTGCCGTGTTCTGGGTTGGAATGATACACGAATGGCTGTGGCCATGCATCATGCCGAACCTCCGGGGATGGATCAGGTATTGAGGGTCGGTATGATGCCTGAATGCATCACTGGTGAGTCACTCGCCAGGGCTGCATTCTTGACGGTAGAGGCCTTAATGGAGTAAAGCACAATGCGACCATTGAAGGGCTAAGCAGGAGAAGGAGGGGGATGGATTGGAGGGGGAGTATTTGGAGGGGGTATAGATGGAGTGGCTTCTGTGTGGTCACCCCATCTCTTTCTTATTACCCCCAAGGCCTATATTACCCTCCTTTCCAATCCCCCCCCCCCCCCCCCCCAACCCATCCAACTTCATGTTCCTGCATCCACCAAATCCTTAACAAGCTCCTCTGTTCTTTCCTTATCAGAGAGGCTATTGATGAAAGGACCCTCCTTTATTACTGCCCTCTATCTCTGCTGTAATCAACTTTGGTCATACACCAGTATGGTGTCGGAGTAAAGACAATAAAGGATTGTATATGTTCGATTTTGATTCTTCCTGAACTATAACCCATCCTCATTCCATTCATTCATTCTACTTGTTCTCCCCATTACTGTTCTCAACATTATCCACGGTTTTATGCCGTTCACTCTTCGTCCTACATTCAGTGGCCCATGTTTTATGTTCTGCCCGTTCAGTGCCCTCTCTCCTCCCAAACAGCTTTTACCACTCCCACACACTTTTTCCGTTCTGCAAGGCCCTCACTGGCAGTCTTCTCCTCGCTTTCCTCCCCCCCCTCCATTCTCAACCACACTTCCTTCCAGCTTAGACATTGATCTTCACTGCTGCCCGCTGGCTGGTATTAATGCCTGCCGTCCTAGTTGTCCCTGATACCCCCCCCCCCCCCACACACACACAAACCCTCCCACCATCCATTCCATCCATTCCAAGCAGCACACAACATAATTGTCATCTGTAACACCCAGATAGATATTGCTAGATGCGGTATTATTCGCCACATGGTGCAGGGAGAACTTAGCCATCTGCATTTATGTCCATACATGTGTCACCCCTGAATATTAGCAAACTTGTATGCATAAGCATTACTATATGAGAAAGTTGATAGTGACTGTTAACAGTAGAGCTTTATGTACTATTGCTACTACAGAATATTGCCACAGTTTACTGCATGCAATGCTCATATAGGTCGTTTATATGCTTCCTATTGCGAAGGCATACTTTAGCATTGCAGGTTGGGGGAATCACCTGTCCTCCAATTGATCAGTTCTAGGTATAGATGACAGGCAATATTACTCATCACTTCCTCGTAACATCTGGCTGTTTGTTGCCATCCCCAGCATTTACCCCGATTTCTTCCCAGCCCCCGGGCCGTCCTTTCCCCTTTCTTTACAAGGTGTCATGCTTGTAGTGCTTTTCTTCCTTTGGTGTCACTGTCCCGCACGCCATGGGCGCTGTCAAAGAGGACAAAGGGGCATGTCCATTAATTAGGACGTGGCGGAACAGGCCGTGCAGGGATTCTAGAAGATTCTGTTGCATGATGTGTATAATTATACATCTCAACCACCAAACGCCTGGCCACAGCTACACTTCTTGTTTTATTGCTGTAGTTGTATTTGTTACCGTTATTTGATGTGTTTTGGTTTGGCTGACCTTGAATCATGCTTCCCTGTTCATACACCTGTGGTTTGTTCCTTTTGACAGACGGGAGTTTCTTGACCGATATCCACTACACCATCTGTGTTATTTAATGTGGCAGAGAGGGTCCCTTTGTGTACTAATCCTACTCACCATAGGATCAACATTTACGTGGGAGGCTATCAGTGTTTTCCATCGAGCCGTTTTATCTCCGTATGACATGGCCGTGAAGACGGGTGGCTATTAACGTTGGGCTACCACAGTTTATGTTAGAGTAGTCGCCTGCCAGTTTACTCTCACACTCCTCCAGTGCATGGAGGTTGGGTGAGGTAGGTGGGTGAGGTAGGTGGAGGGGGGAATAGCGTACGCAGATGTACATCGCTGCTGTCTGTGACCTCCTCCGCCATAAAGCCTCCCCCCCACTCATTATCTAACTCCATACCTTGGCATTAGCTTCTCTTCTCTATTGCAATCAACTTTATCTGTGGTACGATCTATGTGCTCTCTGTCTCTCTAGCCAAGCATTGTACTGTATATTGTCTGCTGGGTTAATAAGCTATCATTATGGTTGAAAGATAGATGGATGCATCTTTCCCTTCGCCAAACCACCATCATTATTGAGTCCCCTGTCTCTCCCTTTCTCTCTGTCTTTCTGTCTATTTCTTTCTCCTGACCATACCATGTGTGAATCGTTCAACTTCAACATAATTTCCCTGTAAAAATCAAAAAAGTTGTAAGTTCCATTTCCATGCTCTTCATATATCTTCTATATATTCCCTTTCAACCAAAATTCATCTAGTTATCCTGACCCAGCCCATCATGTCACAGGTCCACCAAAGCCCACCGGTCCCGCCTTTGAACCTCGTTTACATGCTTCTCCTATGTTACATACGGTATCTCTACTTTCTCTGCCTTGGATACTATTCGAGAAGCAGGGGTGCAATGAGTGTTGATAGTAGAGGGCAGCAGTCTAGTCATGAATTATGAGGTATCTGGCCGCTATAACATACCCCCTCTCATATATCCATCTACCTGGTAGACACATGGATAGGGAGCTTGTGAAGGTCAACCCACTCATCACGGTATACTGAGAAAAGTAAGGGAGTCACCATGTTGGTCAGGGTCACAGTTTGTCTCCCACATTGCTCTGATGAAGGGAGGTCAAGTGAGTATGTTTCCTTACCTTGGAAGTCAACTGAAGTTGCCCCATGAAAAGAAGGGGAGTCAAAATTGACAAATGCATCCATAAGTGACATGGCAAGGTTGAATGTGTATACTTATGTCGGGCTGAAGTGGGGTCAACAAGTGCATTAGTGAACATGTGTGAGGTCTGTGAGAGTGGTGATTGGTGAAGTTATTTGCCGGGAGAGGTAAGATATGTTTTCATGTTCACCAATTCTCCTTCTCTGAGAGGGCTAAGTTCGACTTGACTCTAACATACATATATTTTACCTAAGACAGTTAGTACCCAATCTTTTGGTAATTTCCCTGACCCACAGATATGGTGATCACTGATCAACTGCTGAGGTATCTAGAATACATTTTATAGTTTATCATCAAATTGAATTCAGGTGAGTTAAGTTATGGAATATTTTTCCATTGACATCCCATAACTGCACTAGACATAGCACTAGACATAGCGGACCTTTCTATAACGAATCAAAATTGTATGGTACATAGCAAATCTCTAGATTCATGACATGGCTCTTGTTAGGTCCCACTTGTACCAAACCAGTGTTGCTTGTCTCCATCCAGTCGTACCCCTGCAATTATCATCAGACTAACCACCCTTTTCATTTGACTCTTAATGAAGTGTCAAACTCCCATTGACTCTGCTGTGCCAATGGTCAACTTAACTTGACTATATGTACTAAAGCGAGAATCAAGTTGTAGTAGGGCAAACGTTTATGACTAGTGTAACTGTGACACCTATACCAGAGCCTTTGTGATTCTACTGCAAATGTACAAGAGCCACCTTGACTCTCGCAGAAGAGTAATTGCGACCCCTTTTTGGTGTATGTGCAACATACAACAACTTGTCTATAACCTTTACATAGCTTCAATTATTCTACCCTGAAGTATCGAATTCATAGTTGTGATCTCCATTTGATTAGTCATGAAAGTAGCAATTTCTGTGATATTCTTTAATGTTTATTTTTTTCCCGACTGCGTCTGCCCTACGACACTGTTTGATTTCATTGTTTACACAAGCATCTTCTACAAACGATTTCTCGTCTTGTTTTCTCCTATGAAAGGTTGCAAGTGATACCATTGAAATGCGGCTGGTAACAAGGGGAAAAATGGTTCAATGAGTAGACGTTCCCCTGTTGTGTTTCATGCATTTAGACTGCCCTAATAGGTCTATACCTATTCCACTGATGGTAGATTGTAACAATGCTAATAAATATTTCAGTTTCAGCGCACCCAGGGACTCATCCCCCATATAGGCTTATGACACTAATCTACGTGACCATTTTTGTCATTTCCAAACTAACACCCAAAGCCATGCATTTTGAACATCTGCCTTCTCCCTAAATTCTATAAAATCACAGCAGCAATTCACCCCACTGTTGCTGATACATCTGTGTTTAATCTCTGTATTCTATACTCGATTCTCTTTTATAATCTTCCACTATTAGTCCATTCAATAATATCTGTTTTCAGAGCAAAGCCCAGTTGGTTAGTACATGCATTTGAAAGGCCTTCTGAGGATACAATAGTCTTATATTTCACTATACAACTATTACTCAAATCACTCATTTGCTGTCCCTGTTGACCTTACCGATTCTGCTACCAATACACCATGGGCATTGATAGTTGTCTTTTGTGTTTCCAGGTCTTGGAAGTGAGGACGAAGTCAGGCTTGTAGACCTTCTCTTCGAGCGTCAGGGATATAATCCTCTGATCCGACCGGTGAGAAACCTCACGGAAAAGGTCCAAGTCTACTTTGGGTTAGCAATGATCCAGCTTATCAATGTGGTAAGTGTTATTTTCTTGTGCTCTACGTTTCAGGTAATACATAGACTATGTCTATACAAACTACTATGACTACAGTTCAAGTCCAAAATGATAATATAGGATAGAAAATAGGTGGCCATAGTGATGGATCTATTATCTAGAACGACTTGTCACTGCTGTTGTGAGTGACTAGAGACAATTCACATACAGTCACAACGAAATCTACAATTCGCTGGCATAGATATATTACAAAGAACATGTCTGTTTTATTCATAGGACTTACAATTATGTTAGGTGATGTCAAAGCACTATGTCAAAACCTAACACAACTCTGTTAAGAAATAACGGCAAATCCTTGTCAAATCCTTCTCCAACTGAAAAAAAGGGAGCGTTACTGTTGAGGATTCTCCGCATCTTTAGGGAAAACTTTCAACTGTGTACAGATAATGTAAACGTTACGGATGATCACCATACCTTAGACTTTTTCAAACCCAACTACTTTCCTATACACCGAGCGCAAGCCCGTATACATTTTGCCTGACTATTGATGAATTGCTATTGATAAATTTTGCACATATCATTTTGGTATGGGTAAAATGCAGAGTTTTTCATCTAAGATTAGGGAAAGATATTTTAACGTTTCAACTTTGACTCAATCTAAATGACAATACTTAAGCAAGGTTACCTTGCATAGTGTGTTGGGCTAGAAGCTGAGGTCCCTGCCTATCAGTGGACTCCTATCGGCGAGATTGCAGCACTACATGGTAATTCTGAATGGGTTATGAATCTGATTTAGGCTACATCCCCGCTATCAATATAACGGTTTTCAAACGTTCTAAAAACGTTAAGGCGAAAACATTTATGTACAGGTTTCTATGAAAAAGATTTTCCTCCAAATATTTGCAAACGTTTGAAAACAGTTTTTCTGTAAACTGGTATTTCACCAGTGAGCTATTTGAACGAGCCAATTCTACATGAGTTATTGAATGAGGCATCGATTGTCAGTCTAGCTGTCATCTGAAACCACTACGATGTGTCCTAGCAAGCTTGCCTTTCGTGTGATAGGTGAGAGGAACAGCTGAGGCTATGTCAAGTTAGACACAATAATCAGGTTGTCTCTTTGTCAGGGGGCCACATGTGTGTTTGTCAGGTGCCAGGTGGACACACATATCTTGCTGGCCATCTGTTCTGATTGTGTCCATTCACTGAGCTAACCTTCAGGCATCCCAATAAATTAGTGCCATGGTGTGTGATGATGTGTGGTGTCTGTTTCAAGTGATCTAGTGCCACCCAGTAGCATCCGCATCATAATTTATGGTAACTAACATTTGTGTGTCACGTGGAGTATGGTGTGAGAAGCTCTCACATATATAGTTAAGTGTTACATCGATTTTAAGGAGCGTTTTCCCTGAAGACATTATCATGAACGGTGGGGGCATTATAGTCTTCTATACAGGGATACAGGGGAAATATTGATGAAACCAAATGACCAATGGACAACCATGTAAAGAGAAAGTCATATATATTCATAATATCCATTGTGCTGCTCTATTATTCATCTCCCTCAATGAGGGTGCTCTAGAGTATTGTATACATACTTCCTGAATATAAATCTACTATAAAGATGATAGACTGAGTGAACAGCGCAACAAATGCTATGCTATGGCTGCGTGGGTGGACGGCTGTTTGTACAGGAGAGGGTGCCTGCTGTCACACTAGATGGAGTGTGCTGTATTCATATGGTGGTGCACTGCTAACCGCCGCTTTATTATGCAGGGTGCCAGCTTGCCGTTGCTATCACGGGCAGCCTCGTGTGTTGGTGTTTTCATTGAATATTAAAGACGGGTTTCTCCTGGTGCAGTAGCAGGGGCTGGGTGGTGAGGTGGTTTGTCAACTTGTCACCTGGGGGCAGGACGGGCGGGCTGCTGCTGACAGAGCATGTCGTGTCTGTAGAATGTCCTCATCACCGATTATGCTGCCGTAATGGGCATCATCAGTGCCAGTCAGCAGCCTCCCCTGCAGCCTCGCCCATAGACACTGCACAGACTACATGCCCCTCTCTATACCCTGCTTCTCCCTGCAGTGTTGCACCATAGACACCACATAAACTACATGCCCATTATACTTTGCCTCTCTGTGCAGCCCTACAACAGGTGCAATTACAGACACTATACATACTACATGCCCCTCTCTATACCCTGCCTCCCCCAGCAGCCCTGAATTATAGACACTGCACAGACAACATGCTTCTCTCTACATTTTGCTTTTCCGTGCAGCCTTATACCATAGACATTGCAATACTACATGCACATATTTATGCCCTGCCCCCCCTGCAGTGTTGCGCCATGGACACTGCAGACTGCATGCCCATTTCTTTACCCAGCCTCTCCCAGCAGCCCTGCACCATAGACACTGCACACACTACATGCCCTTCTCTATAACCTGCATCTCTCCCTGTCCCATAGCTAACACCGCATAGACTACACAACCCATTAACCTAGACGGACACTGCATGGACTACTTGCCCCTCTCTATACCCTGCCTTTCCCTGCAACCCTGTTAATCGATGCTACACAGACTACATCTTCCTCTCTGTACCCTACCTCTCCCTGCACCAGATTCAACATAGGCACTGCACCGTGCATCCCTACTTCATACCCAGTACACAGACTACATTCATGCTCGTCACTAGTAGGACCTGCGCTCAGTCGCTATGTAACAACACTCCGTAAAGGCGATCTTAACTTCTGCTGTTGTCAAGTTTGGCTTAGCCAACCCATATACCATTAGTTCACAGCAAATAACTATTACTGCAACGGCAGGATAGAAGCATTGGCAAATCCAACAGTCTGCATCCATAGCTGAAAGTTGCGCCCACATTCCATAATCATATGTGTCTAATATGAATATTATGGGTCTTTGCTCAATTTATAGATACTGTCTCTTTCTGCAGCACTTTTAGACTAGGCAACCGTCCACAGGATTCTAATAAACCGAGTGAGATCAAATTTATATTGGATTTGTATAGCCGAAGATCTGTCATCTATCCTTATAGTATTTCATTGTAAACAAATTATACATCACAAAGAGGCAACATATATATTTGTTGAACACTGTTTAACAAGTGAACCTTACGGTAGTATTATTACCTCTGTTAGACGTCCTCATGACGACACTATACCACCGATATCATACCACCCCATCAGTATGCCTGTAATAGCCATGTATATAGCTGGGTCAGCCCTGGACGCACTGCAAGGCAATATCAAGATGGTGGATCCATGGACTTAGTCCTCCAGAAGGTGACACCTTGCTAGAAGGAGGAGGGGTTATTCATGTAGTCATGTAGGGTGTAGGGGGACAGAGACCCAGGGCCCAGGTAAACTAGCCCCTCTTGATTTACTACCCACACCCGCACGGTAGCGGCACCGGGGCAGCGATGGCCTGGACTGCTGGGGTGATGTATAAAAGTGGAGCTTGTCCAGACCTAAAGCTGAAAATATGCAGACCATTTTCTGAATTCTTGATGACTGTTCTAGGCTGCACATAAAAGGACATAATATTATTTAGGCTCATAGACACATTGAATAATTATGACGGAAAATGATAGCATATATGTTCTACCGATAGTGTCGTCATATTTTAATATAATTATTAAACAACACTATTATTATTGTTCCAAGTTGGGTACACGAAATGACAGCGGCGTCTCATATCATTATTGTATAACTTTGTACATAGTTAGGGTTGAATTATGGATGGCCTCTTAAAAATAATACTGATAATTGGAGCACACGCTATGCCTGAGTATGGTCAATTACGCAATATAAATATCCAGAAGCTTCCATAGAACAATCAGAACAATTATCCCATGATAACGTTTTCCAATCTGGGATTAATTCTAATATACCTCCAGTGTGAAGAGGCGAGTTGGCTGGGGATGAGGAGGATGAGGAGGATGAGGAGAAGGGAGTAGTGGCCACACAGCGCCATTGATTTTGGCGGAGAGGTCCTGAATGGGATCCTCTTGCGTCACGCGCGCATGTAAATCAGATCTGGCACTCTGGTATTATCACCCCGGTGCCACTCGAGCGAGCCACTCGTGCCGTTAGCGAGTCATTAGCACGGGCACTGACTTATAACTCCCATCGTTGCGCAGCCTTGCCTCATGCGGCGGCCACTAGGGATCCAGCAGCTAAAAGCCGACTGATCCCTGCGCTGAATGGACCTTTGGCAGCGCCTAAGTGCACGGTGGGCGGGAGGTGTGTGTGCGTGCTAAGTGACCTAAGAGCCCCCCCCCCTTTCTCCTCCTGTAGGCTACACAGCCTTTCTCCAGGCCCACCACCCACCCGCCCTCACCCCACACTGTGACGGTCAATCAGCAGAATAATACGTACTTATTCTCTTCTGATGAGGGATATTTGTCGGTCGGGGCGGACTGGGAAGGTACTCACATATGTAGACGAGCCGTTCTGAAGGGCACTCATGTTCCAGGAGGTGCACAGCAGTCGTTTGCCCAGGAGGACAGCGTTTGGAGCTAGTCCTGACCAGGTGTTTATCCCTACAGGTATTAGGCATGAGAAGTGGGTATATGGCGGAGGGGGGGGGGGTGATTACTGGTTTACCTGAAAGGTCACTGCACTTGAGTGGCCTAAGCCGGCCTAGGCCGGCCTAGGCCGCGGACAATGTATTAATGTTGTGCAGGGATCCGTAAGAAAGTACTGGAAGGAACAACGCGTTATCGCATTGCTCCATGATTCCCAAAGCTCGATAATGGGTGCATGTGCCAGCGATCATGTAGCCCACGACCCCTATACTATACCACCACATGTACAACACCACACATAACACTACAAGGCAACCAGAAACAAAAAAAAACTCACATTCAATGGTGAGAGTCGTATTAGTTGCTCGCTCTCAGGCACTCATTTGTTTGGCTGAGTGCGCGGCAAATTACAACGGTGGCATAATTCCAGAATCCATGTGCCTATATCGACAAACGGTTGGCTCATTAATCACACCACCCGGTGCCATTCATCACCACCACTCGGCCGCCTGATTGCCGCCCGCCACCGCCGCCTCCCGAGGTGGGAATGAAGTCAACTCAATTAAGAAATGATAAAGGCAAATCGATCTCTTTGGCGCTGAGACTCATGAGAGGCGGCTATCTAGCCTGCTTCCGGCTGGCCGCAGTGGTGTGTTGGAGGAGGTGGTATGTGTGTGTATATGCTGCTGTAGATGCGCTGATAGGACATCAGTTGGTGATGGTGTAGTGGTGGTTAGGGAGTGGACATTATTTAACAACAAGGGGGTTTGGTGAATTTGAGGGGAGGGGGTGGGGCTCAACAATTTTGACCTCTCGAGAGGTGAGCGCAGAACATTTCACCTCTTTTCAGCAAAAAGGCCCGTACATTACTACAGTTCAAAATCCACCAACCCCCTCCCCTCCTGTTGTTAAATAATGACTTCTCCAGAATGAGCAATGGATGGGGGACATATTGGGGGAGCGGAGGGGGGATTAGACTGGGATGCTGCTCTCCCTTTCTTGGAGACGGGTGCCGAGCCACAATGAGCACATTCATAAAGGGGCAGCGGCAGGTCAGGCCGGGATCATCTGCTCACAGCTGCTCGGAGCGCCTCTCATGAGCTGCTCATGCGCTAGGCTGCAGGAGCATATCATTACAGCCCAGCTACCACCGCCATCAGCCCTACTCTCAATAGACCGTCCGAGCTACTCCTGATGTGGGGGAGGGGGTTACAAGACGTGACGCTATACTAGGATGGTAGTGGGGAGAAAGGCTATGGTCAAACACGCCTAAATATGAAAGATATCAAGGGCATAACAACTAGATTGTACTACTGGTACCTTATTACTACCTCCTCCTAAAACTGATGACTAATTGATGCACCTCTCCCCCTTTGCATGAATGTATGTGGATTGATTGGAATCCCTATACATGAAAAGGCTGCATCTAGACATACGTCTGTTCTCATCTGCCACCCCAAATTCCCAATTTTGCTTTAATGAGTTTAATCCCTTACATATGATAGGATTGTAATACTAAATTAGTTAGGCTCTGTTAGATGTGCTAATTGCACTATTGATAGTTAGTATCGATGAGCAGTAGGATCTATCGTCAATTATAGTACAAAAGATGGTAATTTTACCATTTACAGTGCGTCCTTGCGCGAGGATATGAATTAGGGCTATAATACTATTTAAATTGTTCGTAATGGTAGATAATCTGTCTACTTGGTTCACATATCCCCTGCTACCCCTCAAAACGATGGTATTTTCTGTGATCCATATCTCATTGTAACAAAACACCAAAGACACAGATGACCCTTCCAACCTTCTGCCGACCTTGTATATAAGCCCAAAGGATCTCGGGTGACATCCCTCCCGCCCACCAGACCTTCCTATGTCAGTACATCTCCCCTTACCTCACATGTGTCCTGTACTTGCCCACCTATCCTTGTCTGGGCATGTGCTTTGTCACAGCAGCCCATACTTCAGGGATATATAGTACCAGAGCACAGCCAGCATTATTTCAGGCAGGGCGCGTCGGTTCGGCTTATTTGATCGTCATTGTGGTTAGGGGGACCACTGCAGTCACACAACTCCAGATAATGCAATTGGTATGCGGCCACAATGGAGCAGGCCTGGCCATTGATTGGCAACCATGTGGTGGCCATAATGGCTTATCAATGGAACAATTAGGAACTGAACTGGCCGTGCAGGAGCCGGACTAGCTCGCCCATAGTGTAAGCCCCCAATGAAATTCACCCCGGCTAATGGCGATTTGGGGCGGTTCAAACGTCATTTGGGTTAGCTTGTCGCAGCTCGTAGCACGCTTATTCCACTCTCCAAGGCCTCTTACAGAGGGTCTGTGATCTCTGCGAGAACAAAGGGGAGTGGGGGTTAATTACTGGAGGCACACTATTGTAGGGTGGCGGTCTGAGTGGGTGGTGTTGGAGATGGCTGTAGTGTCCGTGTAGAAGCCATTGGGCAGATGCCCATTAGTAATGCTGACAGAAGGGTGCCCACAGCAGGATACCACAGTCAAAGTCCCCATTCCCAACACCAATCCTCCAGGGGAACAAGGTTAAATAGGGGCTTCACTTGATGGAAACTTGATTGTGTCAATAAATACCCCAGACGTATTCAGTTAGTGGCTTCAACAATGCCTCAGTCCTCATTCAATGGGATATTATGGTGACTGGATAGCTCTTCATGTGAATGCTACACTATTGCAATTAGGCCTGATTCTAAATTATGTACCATTGAGGCTGGAGGATAACATGGTTACTCAATGAGTGTTTTTGTAGGACACTCAGAGGTACCTGGATGCAGTAGGTCAGTATCATTAATTATCTCAGTTGAGACTGAGCCAATTCGTGCCATTCAATGGGCCCTGTCCGTGTCTTATCTAACAATTGCCTCAAAGGCCGTTATTGATTGTCGTATTGGTAGTCTCTGAGGTAAACAGGACGGCCTGTTGTGACAGTGTGTGTGCTGACATTCACCCCTCTACAAGTCATGCCATGCTACTGACAATATCTGATCACACATTTTGGATACAGCCAGGTGCTGAATACTAGTTAGGTGATTGGCTTTCTTCAAAAGTCGAGGAGATATTATTTCTATGGGTAGATTTACATTTCAAATAAGTTAGAAAGACAAAGGTTAAAGGAGAAAACTAATTGTTACTCTGGTAGCCTGGCTGGGATCGAACCTGTATCTTTGGATTGACCTACAGCTACTCCACAATGTAACCCACAGAACACTGATACAAACTATTGGAAACTAAACAGTTCCTTTTATATCGTGTAGCTACAGCACTTACTCCTAACAATGTACCTAGTGAAACAAATATTGTTTTAGGCTATTTTGGGGCTACTTCTGAAGTTGACTCTATAATACACGTATCAAGGCCATGCTCCGCGAGTGCCTCAGTTTGCAATCCAATTTCTGGGTACTTTTGAAACTTAGATAGAAAAATAATGATCCGACTTAAATGCCCTAGAATTTCAGACCATGTAACCTGATACACACCTTTTTTGGCCTAGGAGTGTACTTTTAAATTTTCATCGCTGAGGCTTTTACAGAATAATATGTACAACTGTGGCATATAAATATGGCTAGTCAATAAATCCCTATAGTTGTAAAATCTCATAATATTATATAGTCACATCATACATATAGTCACACCATTGCAGCAAACAATGTACTTAGATGAACTACGGTCATGGACATGTTTTTGGTCCACTATTCAATTTGAAGGGGGGTAATTAGTCCATGTTTACGACAGCGTTGTTTATCCAAAAGCTCCTCAAGAATGTCGAGTTTTGTGCAACTCCTCAGTTAGCTTGAAAGGTGCTCTGACAGTGATACAGCCCTGAGTCTGCTGTATATTTAATACATGTACTGCCTTCAGCACCTGCTGGAGTAGGCTCCCCCAGCACCCTAATCCCCCTCCTCCAACAGTTCCCCATTCAATACCCTGAGCCTAGCACCTCCACCCACGCCCCCTGGCGTGTTGGTTATGTGCAACTATTGTGTAACTGATGACAAGATCGATGTTAATACCCTGCAAATAACATATCCGGACACGGCCAACATGCTTGTACTAACATCCTGACTCTATAGAGGTGTCGATTCCCAGTCGGCACGGGAACATTACTTTTAATCAACACTGATTCAATTTCCCTCCTCACAAACATCAATACCACAACAGAATTGGTGATTCGTTAGACCTCAAAGTTGAAATTCAACTCGACAGGACATCTGTGGGATGCAATTTTGATCAATGAATTGTTGATCATCAACATTGACTAAACACGTCATTCAACATTGTAGTTACTCGAATGTTGATTAAGGGTAGATTGGGTCGGATATTTAATTTGCATTACATTTTATTGAAGCAGGCTAATCCCTCTATGCCTGTGTAACCATACAATTGAAGTCCCATTCGTATACACAAAGTATAACTAAAGGGCTCATCATGCATAACTTACTCTAAATTCAACTGTACGCCCCAAAGTTAAGTATGTGTTCGAATTCTGGCGAATTTACCCTCGTGCATGGTACTAGTTTGAGGTATAATCTGCTGGTATGAGGGCAGCCTACATCCATGGCAAGCTGCCAAGTTACCTGGTGCTGTTTGATCCTCCTACCCTACAGGCGCTACAGGCCTCCAGGGTATTTGTCAGGGAAGTCGTTATAATGAGTACACGCCTCCAGTGTGCCGGTCACTTATTAATTACCACAGGTAGTGTGTGTGTGTATGGTATTATATCATCTGTATGTACATTTATTGATCACACTACAGATCATGCAGATAATGGCAATCCCTTGCAGATAAAGGCAACTGGTTTTATTACTGGAGATCCTATGGGATCTGTGTAACCTATATTAACGTATTCTGATACATGTACTGCCTTCAGCACCTGCTGGAATATGCTCCCCCAGCACCATAATCCCCCTCCTCCAACAGTTCCCCATTCAATACCCTGAATTAGTATAACCAATACATGTATATCTAAGTACACGTCAGTTTTGCGTTGGCGGTATCTGGATGGTGGGCGCTGACTATGTTTTTGCAGTGAAAAAGATCTTATGCACACAGGCTCCCCTCCCCCTACCTCTACTGCTGTTATCAAATTACTTAGTCCCATGGATACCACTGCTCGCTGCTAGCACGCCTTGGAGGCTGTGTTCCAGAGGCACTTAACCAGGTAGACGCACACACACCCTGCCCTGGTTTATGGACAAGCCTCTGCCCAGGAGTGTCATCTTTAATAGTTGATGGAGGGAAGGGCTGTAAGGTGGGGTAGGGTAGGGGGTAGGGCAAGGAGGGGGCGGACTTCAGTCGGGGCAGGCCGTGTCAAAGGCTGTTAGCTATGTTGGTACTGGCATGCGTACCTGTGGACCCTACCCCCTCAACCCACCTCCATTCTCCCTCTTCTACCCCCCTCCCCCTCACACGGCCTATTGATTGTCCCCGGGCAGTGGGATCACAGACCCCTGCCCCAACAACTCCTGCTTTATGGGCTGGAGACGGCTAGATCAATGAATGGGTTGAGGAGCAGGAGGTAGGGTGGTAGAAAGGTATACTGGTGGGATGGTCCACGTGTTTAGAGGTGAGAGAAGGAGAGAAGGGGGAATGGACCGGGCTGCAGTATTTAGTAGCGGGAGGAGTTGGTAAGCATTATACAAGAATGATCCCTAGCTAGGACAGCACAATTCACCTTCTTATATCAAACTCATCAATCTTATCAGTGTCATCATTCGTGAGTCATTAGGGAGTCAATCCACAAAGTATCAACAAGTCCCCTAGATCGATCCTCCAAAGATCAAATATAATTCGATCCATAAGATGAACTGGGAAAATGCTCAGACAGTAGTAAGTTGCTTTTGTCAATTTTGTGGGTTGAGCAGGTACCGGTGAAGAGACCAACATCTTCCTAAGATTTCCCATCAATTCTATTGTGGTTCTATCTTTCCTTCTGGTTGAAAATACTTGCTGAGAAGTAGTGGACATACTGTATATAATTTGCCATAATTTTGATTTCTCAAAGAGGAATCTAGTGTGGGATATGTGACAGTATATTGGAAAGTGGATTCAGTTTGAAAGCAACTTAGGCATTGATCTAATATGTTTGTACTATGTATCATATTCTATCAGGTCTTATCTATCGTAAAAGCTGACTGCTAAAACGTAGAGTACATTGCACACATGAACCAATATGCCTTTAACATCAAATGTTAGAGGGGCAGTGGAGACTTTAAATAGTGAGACTGCAGATAAAGGGATTAGTTGTGTAAATCGGCTTACGATTTCAGTCACAGAGCATGTCCATTATTGATATCTGCATGTGGATATCTGCTTTTCAAAAAATGAGCCTTTCATACCTTATGTGAATAGGAAAGCTGTTCAGCCACTGAAAGCTGTTCGGTCATTAAATGCTGTTCAGCCATAGGAAAGCTGTTCAGTCGTTGATAGAATACCAGTAGGAGTGCACTAATTCTAACTGTACTGACGCTGGAGCATTTTCAAAAAAAAAAGGAAACTGATCTAGCATTATCAAAAGTAATGGGAGAGGGGGGATGTAATTATGTAGAAATCCACTGTTTAGCTAATTAAAAGGTTCAAAACCAAAACTTTTGAATGGGTCAGTTTTAATACGGTATTTATTTATTCCACCTATAGGAATAGGGTACCACTCAAACCTCAGGGGGCACCGGAGTGAGGTTTATGCACTCTATAAAGCGAGCGTCAGTTTTTCATCATGAATAGCATCATTTTGGTTGGTTGAGGGTATTGACTACCCAGCCAACATAAACATGAAATTTTACGTCAATTTAACGTTTTGATAACGATTAACGTTGTATAACGATTTTCAGTTTACTTTGTGGCCAAGTTGGCTAAATAAGCTACAATCAACTTCTGACGTCACAAAAATACTAGATCAGTGTCATATTATTCTGAGGAGTGTTGAAACATCAATTCAATTTTCATTTGCCTTGGGTGATGTCTAACCCCTTTCCTCAATGTATGTAGATTTGTTGGGCATTGCATGCTATCAATTACAAAAAGGGGGAAATCAAAACACCTGCAAAGGAAGGGGACTATTGTGTATATTCGCTGAGGCAAGGATTGGTGGAGGCTGGTAGATAGAGGCTGGACTCCATTTAGGACTATTCCAGGCACATGTGCACAAGGCATTTAGGAGTTTATCACGGGTGCTTCAGCTGGCTAGGCATGGTGTACTGAGGGGTTGAGAGGATAAGAAAGGATGAGAGTGGAAAACGGGGTTAGCGTGCGGTGGACCCTGGATAAGGGGAGGTGGTGGGGGGTAAGCCTGGACACCCAATCCCCTCGTTTAACCAGATGGATTTAAAGAACAGTGAAGCCACCCACCCATCCATCCTTTGGTGGACTTTAGAATGCCACCACAGGCCTACTGGTTGAATCCCACAGCTGCTTCTAGCCCGTCACTTACTCATCTATTTAGACCAAACACCTCACAGAGCAGACCCAAGGAGGTGTCCATATTGCTCCAAATGGATGTGGTCCAAATGGAGACGAACAGCCTGATGAGCAGTACCGAGCAGCTCAATAGGAAGCTCCACGGCCATGACAGAGCTGCTCTTTGTGGAGGCTGAGCGACTCACAATGCAGACCTGGGCAGTTTTTAGGATGGGATTGAACAGCTCCCATACGAGACACAGCAGCGCTGTACAATCCGGGTGTACAAAGCATTACCTGGGGCTTGGTAGTATATGGTACATACGTATTAGCCGTAAGTCCAAATGGATTTGAGATGGACCAAGCAGCGCTGAACCAAGAGACTCGTAACATCATATGACCCAATTACAGCCCACGGGGTAAGAATTGTGTGATCTAAAGTCATAGTTAGATATATGGCCTCCATGGTGCATGCAGTACTAATAACATATGCACCCTGCTTCATACACATATAGCTAGTGCAAAATAGGAGTTTCACATGCAGACATAGGATTATAGTTGAATGTACCCATTGACTACATGTATAACATTATCAGATTATAGAGAGTTGTGGTTATGGATTACCTGTCCGTCCAAGAAGGACTACCTCGTATACATAGCAGCTTTAAATAGTAAATTGGAAAGAGTGTTTAAGACCAGGATCCTATGTCTGCTTATCCCGTATACCAATATACCTATACTCAGGCTCCACAGCAGCCGGCTCCGCTAATTAGCACACCATAAGTCAAGTAAAATTAGGCAGGGCTAACTAGCTTCTGAATGTCTGTTGCGTCTAGAAGGGAGAAATCAATTCGATTATCGCCACTTGGGTGTTCTGTTTTCCAATCACCGGTCGGCAACGTTAATTAGTCCCATGATAGTTATATATGTGAAAGCAATGATCAATGCACCGTTTATTAGATTATGGTCACCCCATTATGGGCATAATTAAGGCACCCAGGGCCGAGCCTGGTCCCGTAAGTTTCCAATAATGATATTGAACAAAAAATACCTCCATCGCGCGCTCTCCAAGACACATACCTTGCCTTGGAATGGTGTTGGTCTATTCAGCTTGTCATAGGAGACTAATAATAGAGGGGATAGTGTAAACATGCATGCCGACCAAAGAGAAATGGGCGAAGGGGGGGAGTAGGAGGGGGTGTACATTGACTTGGGATCAGTCAGTCTTACTGTCCACCCCCTCCCTCCCCCTACCTCCCCCTTCCCCCCTCACCCCCTCCCTCTCCCCCTCTCCTCCCCCTCCCTCCCCTCCTAGTGATGTGACTCCTCATCACGAGCCACCAGCGCCTCTGGCGGCCATCCATAGTGTATCAAAGAAGACGCTGGTCGGGGGGCAGAGTACCACTCGGGAAGCGTGCATAATTCATCACCAAGAGGCGGACAGCGGTGGGAAATGAGTGGTGAGCGTTGTGCAATGGTGGCACGAGTGGTGGGTGGTGAGTGGTCGGCGATGGGGAGAGGAGTGCTGTATGGGCTGGTTAGCCAAAAAAAAGGGTTGGTTTCCAGTAACAAACCAGAGCCGGTCGGTCTCGGTCGGATTTTTTTTCTTTTTTTTTCACTTTCCCAGATTTAGGACTCGGTTTTCACTCTAAAATTCTTAAATTGTCCGATTGACGAACCATTAAAAACCAGCACATAGCAAGGAAAAATAATAGTGGAGGGGAGGGGGGTTGGCAATGTTTTGCCAGACCCAGTCCAGTGACTGGAAACCAACCTTCTCAGGAAGTATTATGGTCCTGCTTTGTGAGAGGGAGGAGGGGGGATTGGTAGGTGACGTTTGGGGAGCCGTGGGAGGAATGCTAGTGGTGTAAAAGAGCAAACGGCAATGGATGCCACTGCAAGGGGTGAGGCAATACATTGCAGCCTGGGTAGTGATTGGCAAGTGCTCCCTATGCATGGGTATGAAATACGAGAAGGATTGCATCCTTTGGAATGGAAGGGAGATAGATTACATGGGTCTGCAGCGGCCCTGTGCATGCCCTGCTCTGTGTGAACTGACACTGGAGTGGTTTGGTAAAGGCAGTTACAAAACGTTTTCGTCTGCAATAACATGGCACACAATGTATAATATATCTGTACCAAGGACTTTCTCACCTAAACACACGCATAATGTAGCATCACTGGGAGCACTGCCAGCATTTCTACATGTGCTGGCATTGCAATACGAACGGAGCATCTCTGTTTACCCCCTCCGCCCTGCCATATTGAACGACACACATATATGTATACGCTGTAGTATAAATATTGAGGGGAGTAAGGGAGAGATGGTAGCTCTACGGCCGGATAGTACTTTAATGCATAATACCCATCGGTCGTCATGATACATGATTGTAGCCCCAGTGAGCAACTCACCAGGGCAGCATTCAAGCATCATGCCGGGGTTAATACACTCCTCGCGGGATCGGCGTGATGCATGTATGTATGCAGAAATAGCAAGTCACTCACCAGGACTGCTATCATGCATCATGACGGCCAAGGTCACAGCACAGTAAAGTGTTCTGCTGCCCTTAAAGGGCTAGAGCCCAGGGTCAGATAACCCTTGTGAGCGGGACGGGGTCCCGTGGGGACGGGGCGTGCCGGCGACAGGCAGTGTATTATGGAGGCCCGCCTGGGCGATAATAGGCCCAGCGATCCATATCAGAGCTGATGCATTGATCTCTCCGCCAGGGGCCATCTGCCCCCCGCCGCCCGTCTGACTGACAAGTGAATGATTACCGCCACGTACGCATCCCTATGGACAACTGTGTGTACTACTTTTAATGTGGGGAATAGACTAGAATATACAAAAATATATTAATACATACATGTAATGGTAACTGCCCGTTCAGTGTATAGCTACACAATGCTGATAAAAAAAATACAGCGATAGTTGAGGCCATAAAGGTGTTCTATATCAATATCAAGGCATAATTATGTCACTTTCTGGCGTGATGAATCCATCGTAATGGTCTGAATCAATAATATATAACCATTACTGCTGTACTGGTATGTAATGTAAAACTCATTTTCACACTCGAATAATGACCATCATGATAATGATAGGACACATTATTATAAAAATTGGACTACAATCTTAACTACCATCCTGATACAAAATGTGTGTAAACATGCGATGTGCATGCATAATCCTGCAACATGTTAGTACGTGCGAGAGCAGGCATTCTTGATCAAAAGATTATGTTCGCCATATAAACTAAACTATTATAGTACATAGGTTGGCGTGACTGATCTAGTGATCCTGTGCAACGGCTAAGTGCATTAACAGTTGCACACCAACATAAGTAATTAGTACGATTCAATGACTTGTTACTGTTTACAAATCATCATATGAACACAGGGGACGTAAATATACGACAGCCAACTATGTGACTTGGGACTATGATAAATCGACCGTATCAGTTATGTAGCTGACAAAGATGGTGTCATTTTCTGCACGTTCTAATATGTTTGAGACTATGAAGTGATCACATTGGAGTGATGGCTGCAGTAGAACTTTGCGTACAAATTCTAGCGCAAGTACTAAGATAAAGTGGTTGCATTGGAGGGGTGGCTGCATTGATGTGGGATTGGTTGTGGAGGGGGTTAGGCGTTAGTGGGGAGTCTACTATAAAGGAGTCCATCAGTGTCTGTAGACTATACAGTTAGCTACCTGTACACCTCTACCCTGCTAACCGTGTGACTGCACCTCATACACGCCGCCAGGGAGCAGCAGGGGGGCACTGGACGTCGAGCTAGGGTCAATTAAAGGCCCTGTTAAGAGGACAGTGACATAGAGCCACCCAGTGCCAAGTGGTGACCAGAAAGCAATCCCCGCATCTTTGATTGCCGATGAACCCGAGCCCACTGGGGGGCTGGGTGGGCTCTGGGGAGTGGGGAGGGATTGGGAAGGGCAGGGGGAGATGGGTTGGGGCTGGCGCCTGGAGGGCCCTGGGTACGGCCATAAAAGGCTGGATTAAACCTCTAAGGTCGGCTGGGGTGGAGGTCGAGCCAAACACAGACGCTTATAAGAAGGAGTGCGCCAGGCCCTCAGTGCCAGGACCTCCGGCCACAATATAGCCATGTTCGAATGCACCATGAATCGGCCCCTATACTATTATGAGCTGGTATTCCTCCAGTACCCCAGCCCTCCAGTCCCACCTCTTAACCACAGACCCACCAATATCCAGCTTCCTACACTGATACCTATAGGCCTGTATAAAGGTCATCTCTGCAGAGCACTTATAGCAGAGTAATAACACCTAGTTGATGACCCAAAGTCATCATATTGAGAACACCATTCGACCACAAGAAGCCTACTATACAACATTGATTCTACCATAGGTAATTTATAGATTAATATCTATAATACTCTTAGCCATCAATGCGGTTAGATAGACACCTTGGTGAACCATAGTTAGATGTCTGAGTATTGTGTGATATACACCACATGTCTTATTTACCAAATGATAGGTCCAGAAGTGCTCTCCTCAAAAGGATCTATGATGGAAGGTGAAGGGATTTATAAGTCATTTGAAACTATATATGGCCTTATACAGAAATATGTGAAATAAGCCTCAAGTCATCAAATTGCCAATCCTAACAATAAGGTCAAAAGGGTGATCATCCTGTGCCCCTATGATGATTCCAGGCCCCCTGACCATGATCACTCCCATGCCATCACTAATGAGGACTTCTCGAACCATACAGTTGTCAGTGCACCCATCCTCCATATCTCGTATATCCACCTACCATGAATGCACGCCACATCTACCATATCCCTACTTTAGGAGCCTAGTTCATGTTTCATCCTATTCCCAAACTCCAGCAGAGACCCACTACCCTCAAACCCCCTAACCTCAATACAAACCCCAACCCCACCATTTACATACCCACCCTAAGCACCCCACACATAAGGACGGCTATATGAACCGCCCCAATACTCTGAAAGGTGCCAGCCCCGAGGTCCACCTTTCACAGGCTTGACCTGCAGTCCTTGCCCCTAACATACATGTACCCATCAACCACCCCCCCCCCCCCATCTCCTCCCCCGACTCTCTCCGACCTATTCACTACCTCCCGGGCCCTTTTCCCGCCCACTCTCCCAGCAGCCCGCCGCCTCATTTCCCTTCCAGACCGGGTCCCCGCTGTCCAGTCGCACCGATGTGGGTGGTCGGCCGGGTGGGTGGCGGTGCCAATGGTAAATCGATCCCGCTATTTCCAGGACATGAGAATGCCTTCGTCTTAACTTAAGCCCGTTTTATATGTAAGCCCCGTCGGCGCGGGCACGACTGTGCCCAGCCGCTGGGAAGGGTGGGACGGGAGATGTGGCGGGACTGAGTGGAGGGGGCGGGGGCATTAGATGGGGGAGAGGAGATGGGGGAGGGGGAGTTGGTAGTTTATCGCCGCCCGCGCAAGTGCTGCCTTTTCTCAATGCCGACAAAACGGGACCAGTCATAGAATACAGGCTGTCAGGAGGATGGATGATTCGCCTTTAATTATCTACCTCTTTCAGCGTCACAGAACCCAGCGTAGACCCTTGGTCTTGGAGCCGGGGAGGGGGGATTAAAAGGTGAGGGTAGAAGAGGGGAGGTATTGGTAACACCACTAACCTTGTGTCAGTGGCAGATTGTGGGGGAACCTTTTATCTAAGGCAAATAAACAGTGTATGCATTTATATACTTACGCCTTTTTTCTGCCCATTGCAGACCTCAACATAGCTTACTATTACCATGCTGCTGCATTGGCAAATCCTGGATCTGTCCTTGTACATCCTAGAGGTGACCGGGGAATGGACTTTAGTTAAGAGGATCGACAATAGAATGCAGTTCAAATTGCATAGGCAGATTTCTGAGCATAGAAATAAGATGTCAGACAAAAAAGAACACAGATTTCCAGGAAAGTAGTCATGGATATGGGTCGAATAATCAATGCCTGCAATAAGTTACATTGTACTAGCATCATGTCGACCATACAGGGGTCAATACACTCCCGAATAATGAACGAATTCAGCACTGGGGCTGTATTTATGTATCATGACGACCAAGGGCACACCACATTAAAGCAATATGCGGCCCTTAACGGATTAAGCGAGTTTCGACATCCACCTGCTATCTGAATTTATAACAGAATCAGTAGAAGCCACAAGTAAATGTAGCTGAGGCCAAAAAAAGTAAAAGGTGTGTTTCAGGTTACTTGGTCTAAAAATCTAGGTGGGATTTAATTTTAATTTTGATTTAATTAATTTTAATCTTTGGCCTGAACAGCACCCAAAAATTGACTGGTTAACTTCAGCGCTGACTCGCCAACAATGCCGTCGACTCATGGACTATCAAATTGACTCTGAAATAGCCCCAAAATTACCTGTTTTTCAAAATTGGATAAAAATTTCTAGGGTCGGCCCTATTTTGCTAGGTAGGGTCGGGTAACCTGACACATTAAATTTAGCCTCAGCAGAAAAATGTACTGCAGTTTTACAGTATATACTACGTACTTAGTGCACATTGGGAGTATAATATAATATTCATTGGTTTACAGTATAAAAGGACGTATTCTTTGGTTTTACTATTTTACAGTGTAGCTGCGTGCATGTAGGTTGTGGCACAGTTCTAGTGTACGGGGGATGCACGTGGGGTGGGAGGGGGGGGGGGCGGTTATCTGCTCTGGTTCTGCCGGCGCCTGCCTTAATCAGCCCCGGCAGCAGAGCGTGGCCGTGACGTAACCAGGAGATTCACCTGATCCCCTCCTGGCAGCAGCAGCAGCAGTAGCAGCAGCAGCAGCCGCCCTCATCTAGTGACTAGTTTCTGACCACCCGCTCAATATAGACGTCACGCCGCCACTCGTCACCCCCTCCCACCACCATCCACACCACTATTTAAATACTTGATGTGCTTGCCTTGCCCTTGTTACCCCCTTAAAGGCCCCCTGCCAACCAGACATCCGCCCATTAAAAAAACACAGAGCTTTCATTTGGCAAAATGCACCTCTCCCCACTTAAGAAAGTGTCTTAGTAGTATATAGAAAGTGGCGTTCACAATGGAAATTCAATACTGACATAATGTCTGTAAGATCTCATTCAAGACAGACCTGGTTGGTTAAATCAAGCTACATCTTGGGGGAATACAGAAAGAAAACTGCCAACCTGATATTAGTCCTTGAGGGTGAACACTGTTATAATTTAATGTAAGCTGAGAGGGTGTGAGATTGGCGATTACAAGTGTGGCGTTTTATATACACACATAGCTATGGTGACGGTCCCATGTGAGTAGTATATGGAAATGCCCGTAAGAGTTAGGCGATAACCTCCAAGCAATTCATCCCTAAATGTGGGTCAGGAGGACATTGTAATGTCATATTCAGCACCATGAATGAACCAATTGTCTCCTCCTCTGGCTGAACACCTTCGCCAATAGAGAGAGGTATGATCTAATCTGGGACTGCTGACTTGATTCATTTGAATCACCTTGCCAATGTCGCATCGCCATCCAAGTAGTATATGGAAATGTTACCTTCTCCCAGGCGCTAACGGGTGTGACTAATGTACTCTTATTCCTATGTACATATTTATACATAGAGAGAGAGGGGGAAAGCATGTCCTCCCAAAAAGTAGTTATTGTATAGTTATGGATTAAATGTGAAATCTATCTTATAATCACGTTTTGGTTTACAATAACGGGATCATCGAGTTGCCAGATCCAAACCTGTAATAAACCCTCTGTATATATAATTTATGATACATCACCATGTAGTGTCCTTAGTTTAGCTTCACATAGAATTACATGCTATATGGCTTCAACACAGCCTAGCACTAGACGGGCTGGACACCCTGTACTACTGAAGCTAGCCAAGACGCGTGCCTTCCCCCTCCTCCTCCTCATCCCTCTCTATC
The DNA here is from genome assembly GCA_947462335.1 of Harmothoe impar. NCBI lineage: Eukaryota > Metazoa > Annelida > Polychaeta > Phyllodocida > Polynoidae > Harmothoe > Harmothoe impar. Next base: position 24,787,914 of record OX381709.1, on the reverse strand, counting down.
GTGGTCGGTCTGATATTTTGCCATCAAAATCGACATCACGTGCAAGTGGTCCGTATCGACAGGAGTTTTAGTCTGCGCGTCAATAGACGGGTCGTGTTCGGCTCTCTCCCGACGTGACGTCAGCACCAGAGTCAGCCAATCAGCGTCCGCCTTGCATCCTTGCTTTATGGGCAGGCCCAGGATCGTGGAGGCAGTGTTCAATCTAACATAGAACCAGCCGCTTCTCACTATAGGAATTAAGTCAGCAGCGTCCCCTCCATATTAGACAATGCCCATATATTTTCCCACAGACACAAGGTCCCTACATCAAAGTTCTACCCATCCCCCATGGCGTTGAAAACGATGATGGTGTTGAAAACCCTGGGACGGCCTGAAACGACAAGCGTCGGCACTATCAGCCTTAAATCATAGATAAGCAATAATCGCTTCCATTTTAGTGCTGACCCAAATCTTCCATCTTCCAAGATTATCAACACTTGATGTTGTTATCATATTGCCATCGGACAGCCCCCCCCCCCAGCCCTTCCCCACTTCCTCCCAGGCGCCTGCAGTGAGTCCCCCTTTTGGTTTATAATCCACTGAGTTACCACGGGGTAATTGCCTCCAACGTGGGCGCTTTCCTGTCCACCCCATGGAGTGTAATACCGTAATCTGCGCGTGTTATCGGGCGGGGGTGGGTGGTGGGTGGTGGGTAAGAGGGGGAGGTGGGATGGTGGGGGGGGGGGGGGGTTGTTTATGATGAGGCCGTTCCGGTGCTGGGTTATCAGCGTGATAGTAGCCACTGCCTCCATCAATAGGTTCCTCCCCGACGTCTCTATCTGGAGCGAAATACAAGTCTGGGCCCCTGCCCCTGCTGCCTTATCGGGCCTCAGCACTGATGTAGCAGCAGTGGGTGGGTGGGGGGATGGAGAAGCCACCTTCACCCCCCCCCCCTTTACTTCTACTCTAGCCTCCTCCAGGGCATGGTGACCGGGGCGGAATAGGGAGGGGAGGAAGGTGAGGTATAGACACGTCTAGAGAAAGATGGAAACATGGAAGCAGAAATGCCGATGGTGGTAGTGAGTATGGTGGATAAGGGGGAAGGGGAGTGGTAGCTAAAAGTGGGGTTGGTAATGGTGGTAGGAGCGGTCTGGGACGGGGGGTAATGGTATGTACATGTAGTAAGGTGCTGGAGGATGGGGAGGCAGCTGTATGGATGGATGCTGGAGGAGTTTTCCGTGAGGGGCAGGGGAGTGCATTAAGGCGTGGGTGGGGATGAATCAATAAGCATGGTGTTCGAGATTAAGAATGACAAAGATGGGGGAAAGTTGGTCGGGAATATTAAAGTGCCTGACATTGGGTGTGTAGCAGGGGTGTGGGTGTACTCTGATCCGTGCAAGTATGGGCTCTGAGGGATGGTAGCATTTGGGGTGAATTGGCTATAACGGAAATAACGAGTGAGGTAGACCTGGGGGGATATAATAGAAGCAGTACACAGTGAATGCTAACTATCAGCGACACCATGTCTATTCTATTTTACTTTTTTTTAAATGTGCGATATAGCTCAATAGTATAGGGTGGTGGCTGGCTGGGTTGGGGTTGGGGGGGGGGGGGAAGAAAGGGTGGTAGGGGAGAGAAGGCGTGCCGCCTGTTTCGGTTCACACGGCCCGGTGCGCTCCGGGGCAGTGACCGGTGAGCGGTAATGAGAGCAGTAAGGGTAGAACTGAGCACGTGGTGCGAGTAGCTCGCTGTGCGAGCAGCTCGACCTGGGGGCACCTGACAGTCTGCTCACAGCAGGAACCTCATCTCGTTAGCACCAGCCCCACCCTGTTGTACCCCCTTTACCCCCTACACACCCTCCTGCCCCAATACGCAGCTACACAGACAACCTCCCGCCTCCAACATTCCCTCTTAAGTACCTCGCTACGCCAGGATGATATGAATGTACGGGACTGTCAAGACTACATAACTGGTCAGGACTGAACGGTTACCCAACTCTGATATGGCTGCATGGCTTCCCGTGAAGATCCATCAATGATTGATTATCTTGGAGTCGTATATATATATTTATTGAGGAACATCCCAGCCAGCATTGCGCTATGGCGCCCACATGGGTTTCCCGGTGGGCTGTCATATGAGCCCACACTTGGATTTGGTCCTTCTTGTCCAGGGCTACCAGTGGGGGCTCATATAGGCTTGCCCAGATTTAAAGTGTCTAGATCCAGATATCACAGATGAGTCTGTTTTAAAGTATTTGCAATGTATTTTGAGTAATAAGGTTTGTGGGTTAAGCCCATCTAGGTTACCACTCAGGGGCCTTCCATAAAGTATGTACGCACATTTTCTCCAGAAATTGACCCCCCCCCCACCCCGCCCAAAGTTCTTGTGCGCATTAAAACAAAGGGTTTATGTACGCAAAATTTTCCAGAAAATAGACCTCCCCCCACCCCCCCCCCCCCCTTGGTGCGTACGTACTTTATGGAAAGCCCCCTGGTAGCCATGGACAGAAATTACCTAAACCCAGATATTGGCAAAACCAGCTGGTCCAAGTAAACCCCATAAATTATGGGCCCTAGGGACCAATGTTGTGGATACACATCCTTTCTTTTCTAATGTGAGAAATTGTAGTGCATAAATATAACTAATGGCATGGTCTATTGTGTATTTAAAAGGCTACTTGTGTTGTCACATAATTTAGACATATTCCTTAATTACCTTCTCCGATTAGTCTCGTATTAGGGACAAAATCCAAACTCTTTTCTATTAAATAGCCAGATCTCAGATAAGAGGAAGATTATCTACAAATAAAAAAGTTGCCCATTTCGGAATACAACATGTGTGTTAAGGCATGCTGGACCATGTCACACGACTATATCTTTATAGCATTTAGAGCAGGCGTTCTCTCTTGTCACACCACCCCCATCCTCCCCTCGCCATCCCTTGACAATACCCACACATTCCCATCTCCCATACTAGTACCCATTTATGGTGACCCGTCACAATATGGCCGTCCTCGAGTCTACGTCGCAGACAGTTTTATCACAGATAGATTCAATAAAGGCGCTGTTATCCCGCGCTGTCTAATGTACTTAAAAAGCTGAAGAGGCAGTGGGGAGACCAGGCATAAGGAGATACCAACAGTAGTGCTATTGGAATTCCTCAAACGTTAGTCGCTGTTTTGGTCTAAGGTGGGCCTCACTTGGCCCCCTTACAGCACCTTGTAATCATATTTCCCTGCGGCAATTACCAAGGGCCTGTGAGGGAAGTCACTACCACGGTTCGCCGCCGCCTCCCCCACAATCATGCATGCTCGCGTGTAGCCCATACGGCTGGAAAAGGCCGGTTGCTGCCAGATAGAGAAGGAAATTCAAATTAAAGCCGTCCTTCTCTTTTTTAAAGTGGCCGCCACATCGTTAAGACCACGCTCTATATTTACATATTGTTAGCGGGAATTTAGGATGGCTCCAAGGGCGGCATGACATTGGGGAAAGGTCCTCTATGCTGTGTGCATACATTGGAGGGGGTACACGGAAAGGATGCCCCGTTAGAAGTTCCACGCATCATCCTTCCTGCTTGGATACTCATACATCTCATTCCATTTTGGAGAGCTCTATCTCCATTCAACACGGCTCATTCTCAGCATATCTGTCCCTCGCCAAAGAACAAAATATATACATGTAGTAGCATAATATTCCTTTAATGTAAAGAATTTCCATTTCCACTCGCCTCCTTCAGAACGACACACTTTGCAGAACCCTTCTGATATCACGAGTCCTACGTCCAAAGCCAATCCATGAATTCACGAGTGGAATGAAATTGAAAACTGACTATGGAGACATTATAAGCAGGAGGGGATAAAAGAAAGCCATGACGATTGGGAATTCCTTCAGCGTTCAAAGGAGGCTCTCCAGAGCCACAAGAAAGAGGACGTTCGGGGATTGAAGAAGAAAGTGATCAACACAATGGCGGGGGGAAGATGTGTTGGTGTTTGGAGAGGATGGGGGAGGTAAACAGAGAGGAAGTTATACGATAGTGCAGATAGGGGAAGGTCGCCTTCCGATCAATGTGGTTATATAAAAAGAGTAGGGAGAGGGTTGAATGTCCGCAGGAGAGAGCAGGCCACATAAGGGCATAATACGAGGCTAGGGATGTAGCGGATGACTACAATGCGGCCTTCTATGTCAAAGGCAGAGAATCAGAAACATATTTCAAATACTGTGTTCTGTATCTTTAGCACGAGGTATATGCACTAGGAAGCTGCCTGTGGAGTCTGAGGGGGTGGAAGCAATAGGTCTGTAATATATAGTGAAGTGATGACTTATGTATATATCTACAATACTTTATTCTAAAAGAAGATATTTAGCATAGGTTTCCCGTCCTTCTATAGATTTTGCTAAGAACGCAATGTGCAGTAGCCAATAACATTGAGGGGTGACGTGTGATATATGTAGGAAATCATCCTTGTAACAGTGCCAACTCTGAATGATAAAAACGAATGAAAAAAATGTCTAGGATAAAAATTAATAGGACCGTGCAATTCACCCAAATACGCTTGTGTATTTATGACACTCATGAATATTCTTTTTGCTGCAGACCTTTTTTTTCCTCAAAGTACCAGCTCTCCTTAAGCCTTCCTCCATCGTGTTAAGGGCGCTGGCGAAAGTCGGCCATGCTTTAATCGATAGCTTGTGCCGGTCTGGCCTATGTAAAGTCAACAGGGCTCCTGGCCTTTTTGCCGGAACCAGTGAACAATGGCGGTCGGTGGTTGAGGGCGACCTGGCCCTTGATCTATCAAGGCCATTGACCCTTGACACTGAAAGGCTACATAAACAGGTCGTACAGAGCTGCTCCTGCTGTGACCTAGTTTACGTGTGGTGAATGAAGTGCCCTGACGTAGGTGTCAATAAGTGTCCTGCTGCCCAGACTACTGCTGTTGTTCTTCTAGTCCACTAGTGCATTAACAACATTGGAATAATCTAGGTAATATAATCTAGGAACCCATGTATGCAATACTACACGGACGTTGAAATAATTAAGTCAATGCTGGACAGCTCTATATATTTCCCTTAACTACGAATCCTGCTAGTGAGGTGTGCATGAGCTGGATAGAATTATGCATGTATCTCGGCCCTATATTGCAAATGAAATGTATAGAAGAAATGAAAGCCCTTGCAATTGAAATTGAACTGGCATTGAATTGACTCGGATCCTGAATAATGGTAGTCAGTAGCTGTTATTGCGCTGTCCCATTACCTGGAGATGATCACAGCCGATTTATTTACAGCTAGGTACCCACCATCCATTCTGTTTGCTTAGAACTACACATTGCATACATATAGACACGGTTTTTTAATTATCTAATGCTACCGGTATTCAACATTGTTGTCATTCACCATTGTGAAGAATGTATTTCATGATGGCGTGTGGTTGCCTTGTCCTCTCACACTATCCTTATCTGACACACGGTGTCACAAATAGGTGATCACTCGTGCCTCAATCCCTCAGGCTAGTCTTGCAGGTCTAGCCATTTAAGGGCCGCATAGTGCTTTCGTGTGCTATGTCATATGTTGTCACGATGCATGAATGCATCATGCCGATCCTCCGAGAGTGCACTAACGTCGTATAATCATGCTTGAATGCAACCCCGGCGAGTCACTCGCCAGGGCTGCATTCATACAGCATGGCGACCAAAGGGCATACTGCATTAATGCATTATGCGGCCCTCAGAGGTCTATAGCCTACATCCTTATAGGCATCCATCAGCGCCCTGGAGGGTAACAAAGGACCTGTCAGCTGGCAGGTACTGGAGAACCCTCACACCTGTCCCCACTCGGGCGGCATACAAGACAGAATGGGATGGGTAGCCAGCGCCTATACAAACAAGCATATCCTACCCACCTCCGTCTACTTACCCCATCCATCTTCAGATTCATTGTGCTTATATCCTCTATGTTGGTACATATGTACAGTGCTAAGATTATACCTTCAGTATTCACTCGGCGGGATGTAGGGCAATGAGAGCATTGGTATGTGGTACGAGGAGGAAGTGACATTAATTCTGTCTCGAGAGGATATAGAGCGCCATTATTCCAGGCCAATTACCTCTCTCTATGTGAATTCATGTAGTTGAACTCGAGTCTGGACCACATCATTTTTTTCTTGGGTTTATGTAGCCGTGCAACCTGTGTACATCCAGTACAGGCCACACAACATGCCTCTGTACAGCTACATAGCGTTTACATATCAATCAGTGATATGTGTACATTTGGCCTATTATAGCTACTTTCTTGTCATTATTATAGTAGATTATGTGTATACAAGAGGAATTTCACATTGAAATACTATTTTCCGACATGGGAATCTTGCTTGCTGCTAGAGAGCAGAAGTTAATCATGTCTACATCGTACCACTGGTCAACAACCGTTTTTTATCCGGTATAATCTAAGCATCCCTAAATACTTGATTAGCACTCACTCAACCCTGGTAGTTTTTTCCTATTCAAAAGTCGTGAATTAAACGGATGGTTTTCTACTACATACAGACACATTTGTTAGCTAAAGACCCCACACGCGCATATATATAATCTATCAATTTCAAATCTAGCACAAAGTTCCCCACTTTAAGCCCCCCCCCCTCTGTATACCCCCGACTAAAGACGAGGTAATTAATCAGCCGTCGGGATGGGTGGGAGGGGGCTCCGGTCGGCGGATCTCCCGTGTTTTATTAATGTCGCTTTAATATAGATGGGTGTCGAGCTGTGACTGATCGGTCCGTCCTACTAATTGTCGGCCCGTAAACGACACTGCAGCATGGCCGCTCGTGTAGTTGGCTACTATAGCCCTTTAATGACCGCACACTGCTTTAATGGACTATGATCATCCTTTGCTGTTATGATGCATGAATGCATCCCTGGTGAGTCTAGACGGAAGGGTTGCATTGATGCATCATTCCGGCCCTTACCGGGTTGGTAGACTCCCGGAGCCTCGGCAGGATGCATGAATGCAGCCACGGCGAGTTACTTGCCAGTGCTGCATTTATGAGTCATGACGACTAAGGAGATAACGCATTTAAGTAGTACGCGGTCCTTATAGACACATTGGGTGGGGCTAGATTGGAGGGACGGCGTGTGGGTGACTATTGGTCTGGCTCACTGTCTGGCGTTGCTGGGGAGGTGGGAAACGCATTACCTGGTAAGATGTGTCTAAATGTGGTTGGGAGGAATCATTTGGCTGAGTAGTACATTCTGTAGCACTATAGAAGTGTTGTATCTAGGTGGAGTAGATCGTACTCTGCTCATGCCATTGGGGAGTGTTCAGTGGTAGCAGTAATGTGGTAAGGGAGGGACATGCAGTGGCCTAATCGCTGCATGGTTCTGTGACTCATTACGACTGCTAATGGCTTTGAGATCCATTGTGAGATTAGGAGCTAGATAATGTGCTGTAATATTCTGTTAATCTACCTAGATTTGGGTACTTGATATGGAAATCGACTGACACACTCTCTAATCTTCACACTTTAGGCATTGTTTTGTAATCAATTTCACGCTCAACGGTGGTTCATGTAATAGCATGGAATATAATAAATAATGGGTAAGATAATACTGATATGAACAACGGACCTTTGTGCAGGGTGCATTTAGGTCCCTTTCCCAAGTACAGATACCAGTTATACTTTTGTTTACTTCTATATAGTTAGTAGGTATAGGGTGGGATGGGGTCATCTGGTTTGGACATTTCAAAGAGGAACATGCAGCATTTTGTGCCAACCCATGTCCAGAATGTAGACCAGAAAAGGGCTTGCGTCCAAGTCATCACGGGAGGCCGCCAATAGTCAGAATTGGGAAGCAACGGAGAACATGTTGGGAATAGAAACCAAGTATACACGAAGAGGCCGAATGTAGCTGAGATAACAACTCACAAAGGAGATACTACACTGTAAATAGTGAAAACAAAAATACGTCCTTTTATTCTGTAAACCAACAGTATATTCTACTGTAATGTACACTTTCACCGTAGCCCTGTAAAACTAGAGTAGATTCCAACGATACTTCTAACAGTGTACGAAGTGTAGCAATAAGAGAAACATACAATGACATTCCTGACAAAAATAAGTGTCGAAATAGATTGAAGCAATAAGGAGTGGGATGGATGGACAAACATAGGGACCAGGACTTTGCAGGTGCACGTACCATGTTAACCATTTAGGGACGGGGTGTTTTATCAAAGCTTCATGTTCATGTGTCTTCGTGTAGCATATATGATCTACGCAGTAGAGTACTTCACCTGTGCTGCATTGGTACATCAGTTGAATTGAATTGAATTTGAATTTGTTTTTTGCACGAAATCGTTCTGTAACAGAACGCTGTTCCTCGAGCTCAAGAAGGATTTAAAGGAATTCTTTGGGTTCAACGATGCACAATAGTCAATTCAGTGATAAGCAACATTAAATGATACTTGAGCATACAATATGGGATGATTGTTTTACAAAGACTCATACTAATGCATTGGATCAGGGAGTGGCAGCTTCTCTATAGCATGTTTAAACCGGCGCTTGATTGGGAGCTTCTGGGTGTCCATTTTTAAGGTATCCCAGAGACACACCCCTGAGAAGGGGGATTTCTGATAAAACTAGTTTTAGCCCTCCAGTTCCACCCACTAGCGTCGAAATGACATGTATATCAAATGGCTAACCTGGCACTAGAGCGACATCATACAGATACAAGAGCGTCTAGTACCTTGGTACGTTGTATATCCTTTAGGGTCAACTTGTTCACATTGGGAAATTAACTCACGAGTGAACAGTGCGTTGTAGTGGTGGACTAATATTGTGGTGTTCGCCTCAGTTGCAGGCATTGCAGGAGATCGGGGTTCGAATCCTGAGTCGTGTCGAAATACATAGGACATACTTTGCCAAAATACGTCTAATGAGTATCAGCTTGTCTAAAGTGGTGCCGACAATAATGACATGAAGCACCTGAATCGACCTGCAAAATTCTCGCAGTTCTGATAAGAAAAACATTTATTGTATCTTTGAAAGGTGACACCACATGTATGTATTACTCATAGATTGAGCACTGTATACAACGACTGGCATGTATGTGTGAGTGACATACACGTACAAGAATACAGGTACACCATCTATACACAAATGTAGTACCCAATGCCCCGAGTCTGTGAGCAACAAGAGGGTGTGGGCTGAGGGGGAGTCGGGGTCAAAGCTCCATGCATGACAGGAAACACCGCTTGTCGTGTACATGTACTTAAAGAAGATAAGGAGGGGTGTGGATAGGGAAACTGCTGGACTGCTATTGCTAGTACTCCTGCGTCTGTCTTGTACGTGGAGATAAAGGGCAACCGTGGAGGGCGGCCGTGTGTAATAAACCGTTAAAACCGGCTCGTGTCTGCAGGAGGAAGGGGACAGAGAGGGTGGGGGAGGTGCTCCTCCAGTCTCACTGCCTGGAGGACTCGGAGCGCCGCCTGGTAGTGGAGAGGGGGGCAGAGGCAATTTTCGCCGACTGAAGGTGTTTTTCATGCCCTGCGCCTTGTTCGGGTGAGGGACAAGAGCGGTGGGTACGGGGAGGGGGCGGCGTATTTGTTTATTGGGGTGTGGGGAGACTACCCAGTCTAACAACGCCCCACCCACCTCCTCCCCATCACACACACACACACACACACCCCCAGAACACACTCACCCACCACCGTTCACGTTTCCAAAGGAAATCGAAAGCGTTATTCTGCGCCGGCCGGCATTTGAGGGCGAATTATGCGCAGACGTGGGAACACAGAGTGCGACAGTCCCGTTGGGGGTGGTGGTGGAAGGGGATCGGATAGGAGCTATAGATGGGGAGCTGGTTGTGGGGGTGGGAGGGAGAGCGGAGGGGCTTCTAGTGTAACACTGCCTGTCTCCACCCCACCCCCTCCCTGTGCTGTAGTCCCCTCCTCCACGGCCCCTAGTATCGCGCCCTCCAGCGCCCACCGACGACACGACGACGACCATTGATTGAAGGCTCGCCGTAAATTGCGTCTAGCATCGAAAATGGGGGGCGCGCTTTTTTGGCATCGGGCGACGGCAGCTTCCGGTTCCGGTCGGGCTAAGACCGCAGCGCGCGGTGTTCAGGTCAGACAACGGCGACCATGGAGCCAGCCCTGGAGGACGGAGGGGTTGGGCTAGCAGCAGTAGGGTAGGGTAATGAGCTGTCTGCACCGGCATCAGGCCTCGTGCAAACACAGCGCATTACTAACCCCCTATAAGGGCCGCATAGTGCTTGCTGTAATGCATTGTGCCCTATTGTCATCATGATGCATGCATACATGTATGTATGTCTGCTGAGTCTACACGATGCATTCATGCATCATGGCGACCCTTCAGGAATGTGCCAGCCCTGTAGAATCGTTATGATGCATGAATACAGCCCTGATAAGAAACTGCATTTATGCATCATGACGACAAAGGGCATAGTGGATTATTAAAGCAGTATGCGGCCCTGAGAGGGTTCCAGTATGAGATGCTGGGGTTTGGTGATGAGGGGGGGGGCTGCGGGCTGTACAGGGGCTGACAAAACGTGACTGTACGTGTTTGATAAGGGTGGCTAGCCGTAACGATAGGCGCCTTACGTGCAGTGTACCTAGATGACGACACGTGCCGATACAATGTGCCACCCTGTCGACAACATCAGCCCCATGTACACAAAGGCGCACCCTGCAGCATACTACGTGTACAAGCTACCAGGGGCATCCTCAAGGTTGCAGCATGTATACTCACAATGTCACATGTTTATTATTAGGCAAGAAAAGGAGTTTCAGGCAACAAAAAATAAGGATAGGTAGGTAGGTAGGTCGGATTTTTTCTTTATCTAATTATTTTTTATGTTGAATGTACATGTACCAGGAATGAGTGGTGAATCGCCACATCGACCTGCTGGTCATCTGGATGACATAGTGATTCCTTAAATAACTAGAAATATCACTGAATTGCTGGATATTCTTGTTGAAAGCAATTTCCTGAGGTTAGACAATTAAATAGGCCACTAGAGTCGGTAAAATCTTGTTCTTCGTGAAATATAGAGAATATGAATATTAAAAGAAAATCGGAAAGAAATGCCAGAGTCGGTCCTATTTCGAATCTAAGGTCGGGTTGCCTGAAACACGCGTTTGTTTTTGCTCTGTGTCATGTACGTTGTAGCATGGGCATCCTGGTGGTTGCAGCCTGTACATATGTACCTCATCATATATGTTTATCATTATGCCGTGGAATATGCAGTTTATCTACTGCATATCTATGTATTTTATCTGGTTAGGCACCGCAAAGAACCTCTGGTAACTATATAGAGAATTTGAGGATTGCAGACATCCCGATTAGAATGGTTTATATATGCAGACCTGCAACCTAGATATATCCAGGGTTCCATGCCATGGAGGATAGCTACTACCACTTCAAGAAAAAAGGGATACTAACCTGAATAATTATGTGGGCCACTTGGTGAATCTAAAGCAAAGTAGAACGGCTACAGCTACAGCGTTATACCTGGTGCTCCACTAATAACTGTGGTCACAAATCACGGGCAGATTCTCGCAGCCTCCACATGAGTTGTAGTTTTAACTGCACACCGCCGCAAGCCCTAGCCATTGATAATTAACAATGTCATTTAATTAGGTTAATAGACTCGTGGCTAAAAACCTAAAGTGAAGATAGGATTGGATTAGGTTTTCATAGAGGCATCATTAACATTGTTCCATTAGATGCAATTGTATTTCGTATTTACCACTTAGTAATCCAGCGCCTATCTCAGGAAGTCACTTAATCTACTGGCTTCCTTAACCGTTGGGATACCAGAGGCATTGTATATACCACGCTGATAGGAAATTGAACAGATGATTTTTACCCTGACGTCTATAAGGTTGATGTCGTGCTGGGCCTTGATAATGGTCATGGTTACTTTCACACAATTACATCAACCCTAATCAAATTGTGGCTGCTTTCCTAAAAACAAGCCACCTCTCTGGCGCAGTAGCAGCTTCCAACCTCCCCTGGGACCTATAACGTGACGATACAGCTCCAGTGTTTTACCCACCTCCTTAATACACTCTGGAATGGCCCTTTGAAGCTTTGAATGTCCTTAGCCGTTCTGTCGTTGCGGTGTTTGAAAGCAGATTTATCCACGCATACTGTTATAAACTATGTATCATTATTGGGACATACACTTTGATGACAAGATCAGCGTTCTTTTTGAATTCACTTAGCTGGTATGTACCTGCATAATGGATACTTGCGCCGAAGAAATGCAATTAGTTTCCCCTTCCTGCTCATGGAAATGAGTACATTGAATTACTTATTTTCAGTAGTTATGCGACCAGCGTGGGCTTTAAGTATCCCCCATTCCATGGCTATACAGAGTTCAGCAACATATCTATGTAAGAACCCTCTCCTGCTAGGAACTCCTCAACGTGGACAAAGTGGTATGTTCCCCCTCAAACCACAGAACAGCCATTTACGAGCTTTGTAGTTTTGGGGTGCCCAGTTCTAGGGGCTCTTTTATTTGCTCTAACTGAGTTTGTGCCTCTTTTCCCTGCGTGGGGCAGACACATAAAATTGGAGTGTAGGACTGGAGGAGGAGAGAGAACCAGGCTGTAGAGGTCATGCTAGTAACCTCATACGTTCCGAACTGCTGGAGACAGGGCTCTCTCTCCCATTTGGCTACGGGTGCGTGGTGAGCTCTTGCAGTGAGCACGCGCACTGAGCTCCACATAAAAGGTGGTATTTCCGGGGGGGGGGGGGGGGTTGTTGCACACAACTGGAATATGGGGCGAATGGTAAGTTGGTTGCTGAGCGATTCCATAAAAAGGTCACTTGAAACGTCGGGTGGAGGGAGTTGGGTGTAGGATCCGTGCTACTCAGCTTAAAAAATCATGAGGAGGGTGGTGGTGCTTAGGTAACCCTTTAAGGATCGTGTACTACTTTACTACTGTATACGATTTATCATCATGATGCATAGATGCGGGCATTGCGGGTAACTCGCTATGGTGCTGCATTCATGCATCATGCTGTTCCTTCGGGAGTGTATTACTGTATACACCCCGCCCGACTGCATTCATACATCATGACGACAGATAGCATAATTCATTAAATCTCTATGTGGTCCTTGAAGGGTTAGGGAGGAAAGGTGAGTGTGTGTGGGTGATGAAATACGGTTATAGTGAGGATTTATACGTTGTAAATTGTGAAATAGGTCATTTTTTAGGTAAACCAACAGTACATTCTACTGCCCATGTACACTAATACCGTAGTATATGCTGCAAAACAGTAGAAAACTACAGTACATTCTATCACTGGGCTACATAAATTTATTCCTAACAGTGTATCTACTGCTGCGAAGGATGGTGGATATGAAATAGCAAAGGTTGAATCTAAAAAGCAGGGGTACATGTATTGGGCTTTACACGTGGTGGAAGGTTGGTATTTTAAGGGTTGGGAATGGGTTAGGTGACTACATCAGCGGCTGTGTGGATATGTGTCTAGCAGGGTGTGCAGTGTAGTGGTGAAGGGAGTGGGGGGGGGGGGGTGAGTTGTCTGTTTTATATCTCTACTGGTTGAGCTTTGATGTGGCTCTTGCCGACGTTCTCTGAGAGGGTCAATAGGAACCTTGCCCCTTCCCTCTCAACACGTTCCCGTCGCCTGTTGCTGCCAGCACTATATACCCACCTATACCACGCCTATCAACCCTCAAGGACAAATACTGGTGGCAGATATTTCTATTGATTTATGTAAATAAATCTATTAGTATATATTACCGAATATATAAAGGTAAAAAAAACTCCCATGTCACAGAGCAAATGTTACGGACTTATAGTATTTTGTAAGCAGGAAATCAGGGTTAAAAGTAAAGTATTATGTTTTTAACAACGTTTTTTCTTATTATACATGTAGAATAACATGCATATATATGATAGTGGCCAAGGTAATGTGTGGAACGCAGTCCATGTGTGAGTAGGCACTGTTGTTAAATCGGAGCGTTGAGCACTTCCAGTGTTGGTGGTCGCACCAATGTATCATTACAGACCCCCCCCCCCCCCCTCTCTCTCATATCCATCCTGGCACACTTCTCTAACTCACCCCTTATCCTACCACAAGAGGTCCTCGAAGCCTACCACTTCAAGACCCTTCTAAATCGGCTACTTCCCTGAAAGATCATCTTGTTCCATAGACGAGTTGACGAAACCTGGATTTACAGGAAGCCACTCAGCCCCTCCCTGTATTCAGAAGCCGTCTGTACGAGATGAATCTACTCAGTTAGAACTAAAATCCACCGTGGTTCCCGGCCTTCTCTCGCCCTCAGCAAATTATATCCAGAAAACACTTAATAGGGTTAAAAGGTGTGGCCAAATGTCGTTATTATGTATTCAACTTGAATGTCCTACCAATGGGGTAGTGTACAGACATTGGTACAACCTGCAATTCCTCGTCTACAAACATTACATATATAATCGGATGAGAGCAGTCCCTTAGAAGTTTAACTGAACAGCAGGTATGAGTGAATGATGTTTACGATTCCCTACCTTATATATAATAGATGGCAATCTGCATTACCAAGCTGTCCTGGCTGCAATGTATGAGGGAAGGGAGCCACCTTTTTCATCATTGAACCATACGTCTTCCATGTTTTATTTACGGATACCAATGATTCACTACCTAGAGAGAAACTTTATCGTACACAGTTTACAGAAGAAGTGAAACGATATCTCTTCATTTTAGAAGTAGCGTTCTTTATATGCCAAAGCACAAAGGTACAACACAATATTGATAAGCTTCCTTTGCACTCTATCTACAGGAAATCAAATTTCACGGACGCGTCTATACCCTATTATCCTATTTCGGTTTGACATCGCTGATTTAGGGAAAGCTGGGTATTGTCTCACAGCCTTCATACCAGGCACTCACGTGTAGGGCGCTATTATGAAAGCATTATGAAGCTTACTTGTGTACTGGGTGCTTTTGTAATGCTGTCCCACTCCTGTCTTGGTCTAATGAGAGGTATAGAAAACAATCAGACATATGTATACATACCTAAGGCAGCAATATTTACTTATATATGTAATATCACGGTACATACAACTCATAGATTACCTATAACCTGATAAGTAGTACATTCTTTCTAAGATTTATAACACACGCTGCAGTGGTACATGTACAACAAAGCAAATTGATGAACCATCAATCCTGAACTGTTTTACTATACCGTTTCAGATTAACATATTTCGCTATCAATATCATTTTATTGTAAGTCATGGCCCTCATATGCACTTATTTACAAAGTAACCTGAAGGTTAGTAACTGCTGTATGAAGCATCAACTTGGTGTGATATAAATTACAGACATATTATGCTTGTTTAATATCAGTCTATATAAAAGAAATTACAATCAAGAGGAATTGACCCTTACTAATAAAACCTTGTTTCTTCTACTTTTGCAGGACGAAAAGAACCAAATTATGAAGTCCAATGTATGGCTGCGAATGGTAAGTAACTGGGCTTCTCTCTCTTGGGATGAAACTAAATAGCAGTTTTGTAATAAGGTTTGTACATGATTACAGTAGAAATAATAATTTGACTCTTTAATAGGTGTGTAATTCCCAGCTGGTGTGTATGCATAAGTTGTTAATCTAGGGATATGTATTAGATAGTAATGTACTGAGTACATCATATCAGTATGATATGTACAACACCTGACCATATGGAATGTGCATTATTGTACCTTAATATTTGTAAGGGACTGAAATAGATGATGCAGGTCTTTGCGTATTATGTAGGCATTTGAAAGTGGGGTGTAACACAAACACCAATGTCCTGAAAAGCGTCGCGGCAGATCGAGGCGGACTTAAGGCATTTGAAAAATCCATAAAGTATTAAATGTAAAATGGGTTAGGAGTTTGGACCCCCTGGTTTCTACCCCGAAAATCCCACATATTTCATACTTCTAGAATGCAATATCAACAAGATACACGTCCACGTTGCCAAATGTGTTGCAATACTTAACTCTTTATTAGTTATAGCTAGTTTCCATGGGTATACATGACGCTATACATTTTGAATGAAGGAATATACTTTGGGAACCTTTGCCCTCAAGTCTCCATCTAACCTACCGTTATAATTATGTCATTTCTAGCACAGGATTCGACCCACCTGGTGAATTGGGGTCGAGCCCCAAAACAACAGCTGTTGTACTTAATAATGTAATGATTTAATGATGTAAAAAAGACATGTAGGACCCATATATATATATATATATATATATATATATATATATATATATATATATATATATATATATATATATATATATATATATATATATATATATATACACACACATTCGACCTAAATAATGCTAAATACCTAGATTGATATTTATAAAAGAAGATATCAAAATGTACCCCCCCCCCCTCTGTCCTCCCCGAATCACCTAGAACTCTTCTGTCCTTGTATCCCGTGGACTTGTAACATGCTGGTGATCGGTGTGTGGTCCAGCAACCAAACAAACAAGCTCTTAGACTTAAGGCAATCAACGACTAAATGGGCCACTATTAGTATTACGTTAGAGCTGCCTGGATGGTCCAGCTAATGAAGACCCTGACTAAGTTTGTTATCATGTTTAAGCAAGCCATCAACACTGCCGCCCCTTAGCTGACCAGCACTGCCTCATGTGTTAGGAGGCAGTGGGGCAGAGGGGCTTGGCCTCTTTACTGACCGGAGACAACCAGGTCGAACATGTTAATTCCACTTAGTTAACTCCATGTGTAATAGGTGTGTAATTTCCAGCTGGTGTGTATGCATACATTGTTAATTTCCAGCTGGTGTGTATGCATAAAATGTTAATCTAGGGATATGTATTAGATAATAATATACTGAGTACATCATGTCAGTATGATATGTACAATACCTGACCATATGGAGTATGTATTATTCTCCCTCATTATTTCTAATTGGTAAGAAACTCAACTAGATGGTTAGTTTTTTTTTTACCTCATATATAATTTGGAATTATAACATGAGCCATGCCAATCCAGCCATCGATGAGAGACCTACACGTAATGCAGGGTATCAATGATATAAACAGATACATTAGGAAAAAGCAAGAAGTAAATTCATTATCTATATATTAGTATAAAGCAATGAATCTGCCATCTTTGAAAAGATATATAAATCCCCTGCCTGTCAATCAACAGACCCTGATTCGATCTACCCCGAACCTCACATTCCAGCATATTGAAACCAGTGCTGAACTAGTTCACAAAATCCTACTGTGTGGTTCAATTGACACATTTCCATTAGAATTTCACCAAGCAGTGTTTAGTCTCTCGGTGGTGCGCACACATGGCGTGTATATACAGGTATCAAGTCCGGATCCTGCCAGGACTGCAATTAAACACAAGTGTGGCCAATCTGCTCGGCGGGGACTTAGAGAGAGCAGCTCTTGGGGGTGTTTGTTTTACATTAGGGGATGCTGAGGGGAGGAGTGTGTGAGAAGGGGGTTGCAGTGAGTGCTACTGTGGAGAGGGAGGTAGATTAGGATAGGGACTAGCCGTGCTCTGTGGTGCTGTAGGGGGTAGAGACGGCATGGCCACCATTACATGGAACTGACATGTGTAGCAAATGTATGCCACATGCTGTGTGCTATATAGAACCATATGGCAAGAGGGCAACACAAAATATCCTGTACACTACTTAGACAAGAAGGTTAGACATGTGTATGTATAAGTGATACTTATGCAGTTTGTAGTCCACACTAATCCTGCTAACTAGACATAAAAATAGGAAAGGGGTACCTAGCACGGAGCTTGCTGTAGTCATGCTGCATGGGGGTGCGTAATTATTGTGCTATAGTTATAGCACTAGAGTCACCCTGTAGAGCCATTCTTCCTCTCCCAATATAATCAGTGGCGTAGGAAAAGGGGAGGCCAGGGGGGCCCGGGTCCCCCCAATCACTGAGGAGGGGGGCCTGAATATGGCCCAGTCAAGACTGTATCAAAATTCACACAATTTACAATCATTACCTCTTCCGCATAGGAAAAAGTGGGGACAGAAGGGCCTGGGCCCCAAATCAGAACTAAAGGGGGCTCAAATACTTCTTTTCTATACAAGACAATATACAAGTGTGTATATGATACATCATTCATAAAGGCCAATATCGAAAATTGTTTGGAGTGGGCCCCCCTGCCCCCCCCATGAAGATTTGCTTCCTACGCCTCTGTATAACACTACCTAACAGGTTAGTGTTATACTGTGTGGAGGTGCGTATGGAAACGCATCCTCAACGATGTGACGCTCATTTGCTGGGTATTTACAGACACTTAGTATCATATAACCCATACTTTTTATCTTCATGAATTATTGTATGTTTGGCAAATAATTCATAGTAGTATTCTCAATAGGAGGGTATACAGCCCATTAGTCAGAGATTACACCCATGTGAGGATCATCAGATGAGGCTTACATGGATGAATGGGTATGTAGAATGCACATCATGATCATTTGCCATAAAAATGCCATTATGACATCACATCTCTCTACCCACCCGAATCAAGATGTGGTATATGAGGCCACCTGCGCCTGCATCGACTTGGGATCATCAAGTGCAGAGAAGGTTTAAGACCTCCTTCTTAGAAACCCTGCTTATCTAATCGTAAAAGTAGTATGCCGGGTTTACCAACTACATATTGCAGCATATGCTCTACCTCAATGCATATTAAGGTGACACTCATGGGTCGCTGTTATGGTACCTTAGGAAGAACACAGCTACTCTTAGTGAGTCACTTGTTTAGTCTGATGCTCCTTACTCTAAGCTGCTCCTCGCACTGAGCTGCTCTGGTCATAACCCCTTGTGTCATTCGAGCAGAAGGGGCCCGGTAGATCTCCCTGAGTCATGCAACTGGCACTTGGTAGGGTAGATTCACCTAGAGTCGACCACATAACGTGTGTCGGATACACAGTCTGCATGTATGTAGTTAAGCATACTTATCCCTCTATTTACTTTACTCTTTCCAATGAAGGACAGATGGAGAGCTTATCATGTATACATACACACAAGGTCAGCGTCATTGTCGCTAAAACCACTCTCACCTGAAAGTCAGGTGTGCAACTCAAGGTATGCGGTCGACTCTAGGTGAATCTACCCTATGTGTGGTCCGTCATAGGTGTGGATGTCAGCAAACAACATGGATGCACAGTCTCAGGTTGAAGCTGTCACAGCTACTCCCGCCTTGTTGACGCCAATACATCCAGGTATACCTGGAGATCAACAGACACAGATCTAGACCTGAACTATGCTAAAAATGGCCACATGGATCCATTACCGATTGGTCTGCACTGAACCACATTGACGATGTCAATAGGTGTATAAATCAAGTCAGCTAAAGTATACAGTTATTATAGGTAGAAGCACTGACAGTCGCATCACATGTTATGATGAAAATAGTAAGCGGCGCCCAACTACGTCGTAAACTACCATAAATAGGAAAGACAGTAGGACGGTGAAAAAAAAGGGAATCTAGCAGCGGGTGAGGTGAAGTGTGGAACTTTCTCATCTTAAGTTAAAAACATGACGCGGTATTTTCCTAGATACCGGTAATCCATTTTATGATGAGTGAGGAAGTAAGTCTGGCATTGCATACCTATAATGGTCTCTCGGCATTGACCACCAAAGATAAGCAGCCATCTTCCCAGAAGCTCCGGACCCAGCATGACCTCCTTGGGATTCCCAACTGATCGCCGGCGGCGGCGCCACCGTCGCCCTAATCGCAGCGTCTCAGCGATGACCACCGACGGCTGGCTTCCGGCCGCGCGCGCAGGCTTTATTCCCACTTCCGGTGGCCAGGGAGGGATTGGGGCTGATAGGGTGGACTATGCCGTGCGAGGAGTCGGCCATGGCAAGCCTGCCGCCCCCTCCTACCAATCCCCCTCTACTACCATACCCCCAGGTCCTCTTTGGCGTGGACACAATAGGCCCTCAGCATCTTTATATACAAGCCACCACTGCGTGGGTTTGTACCATAGTGGGTTTGTCCCCATTAACCTTTTCCTGATGGTGTTGGTGCAGGAGGGGGCAGCAGCTGCGGTCAGCCTATTTAGACGCTCGTCACCACTGGTCAGAAACCTCAAGATGGAGATTGGTGATTTAGGGAAACCAGTCGACCTCATAAATATCAGGATGGGTGAAAGTGGTAGTAAGGGAATGGGAAGGGGGGCTGAGAGTGTGGGAGGGACAAGCAGTATTTACATGCAGTGCCAGTCTTTATCGCTATTTCCTGCACGAGGCCCACTCTAAAGGCAATCTACATTATGCTGTATGTGAATACCAGCGCCGGTCCTAACAAGGTTTGACCACGGCTCTCCAATAACCTGGTCATCGGTGGCTGTGTGTTGCCCCCAAATGTACTTAGAGTAGGGCCCCGTGGGCCTGACGATGTAAGGGGGTGGGGGTCATGCGAAGGGGTAGGGACCAAGGGCGGGGTAGTACTTCGCCATCCGCATCCAACCCCATACGTGCTGCCTTCCTACAGTGTCAAAGCATGGGCTCAAAGACCCTGGGAATTTCTATTGATGGGGTAAAATTCGCCGTTCGGTTGGTGGCATTACAGAGCGTTCCTCATGAGCGGGCAGCTCAGCTGCAGGGTGGGGCGTGTTCAATGAAAGGTCGGCCTTGACGAGGAAGCTGGGTTGGTTGTGGCCAAGAAAAGCCTAAATGAGGGCAACTACTTCTTTTAGGTACGTGCCCACCGGGGCCTTGGTCTGAGGGGGGTTGGTGGCGGATGTTAGGGTTAGGGGCCATTGGGCTGCTGGGTCATGACGACCTTCTTTAACCCTTTATGGTCTGCATAGTGATTCCGTGTGCTCTGCCTTTTGCCGACATGATAACTTGCCAGGGATTCATTCCTGCATCATGCTGGCCTTTTTCTGGAGTGTATCAACCACGCAGGGTCGACATGATGCATGAATACGGGCATGGCGAGTTACTGCACGGCGAGGCTGTTTTCATGCTTCATGCACAACACAGCATAACACATTAAAGTACGTTGCGGCCCTTAAAGGTGTAACGTACCCGACTGGGGGACATTTGACCGCGTCACGTGGTGATTGGCATCAAGGGTGCTTTACACGGCCATGTGTATGCAGGCAACTGGTCCATATAGCTCCATCTTCTCCCCCGTTCTCAGTGGGTAAAGTGGGTGATTCTGCATCACTTATAATCCACACTTTTTTTGTGGTCTGGCTAATGTCCTTTATTTATTTTGGAGTATATTAATAGTCAATAATAATTATGTCTGACCAAAGCATTTGATCTTTTCATATTCGACTCACTCGTTGGCCTTGGAATTTGTTAGCCTAACATCATCACAATGGATCTATGGAGCATAGATTCGATGAACTTAAGTTTGCCTAACTACTGGCCTGGGAGCAGCTAGACCAAGGCCAAAAAAAAAAAAGGTGTGTTTCAGGTTACATGGTCTGAAAATCTAGGGTAGGTAGGTCGGATTTTTTTTTTTTTTTCAATTTTTTTTTTTTACTTTGTCCTGAAAAGTACCTAGAAATTGACTCGCGAACTTTAATGTCGACTCGCCGACGACCGCCTCGACTCGTGAATTTTCAGAACAACTCTTAAATTGCCCTAAAATGACCTAAAGTATAATTTTTTTTTCAAAAGTGGATAAAGATTTCTAGGGTCGGCCCTGTTTTCCTAGGTAGGGTCGGGTAACCTGAAACACACCTTTTTTTTTTTTGGCCCAATGCTGATCTGATACTGAACTTGACCTTCCTTGGTTATCACAATACAATTGACCTTATTTTAGATTAGAAACTAAACAGCTCGTTGCATTCAGCATTTCAGCACTGTTGCCATTTTTTCAGCATTTGCCCTTGGTGTCCGGTCATGCTTGTGACCTTCCCTGATTGTCCTGATTACCGATCAGGCACGATAGCAGCTCGCAGGGCTGGGGAGCAGCTCGGGAGCAGCTCTCGGTGACTGATAGCTGGTAGAACCCGGTGGCCGACTGAGCTAGATCTCGAACTGAGCCCTCTTCCCTCAAACCATCAGTCACCGCAGGCCATCCAAAGCCTTGATCACTGAGTCCACCCACTGAACCCTAAATATAGCCCCCTCTATACTAAATCCCTCACCGCCGATCCCTAACCCCTAACCCACATTGGGCTCGCGTAAAAGTACCAAGCCATTCTATTCTGAATGTGTATGCATTGTCCACTAGGTAAAGGAAAATCCTAAAATTACATAGCAATAGCCATATAACTAAAATAATGGAGTGTAAAGCGCGTGTATGAGGGATCAGGGAGCATTAGGTATGTACTGGTATACTTCTGAGAGGCAATATCATTGATATAAGCCAAGGCCAAAGACACCAGGAGTATATCCGACATACAGCCCTGTGTAACCCTCCTAGGAGGTTATATGATCATCAAACATATCCTCTGTATGTTCTCATAGAAATACAATGATCAGAGCACATGCTTGAAGAGTGTAGCCTCATTCTGATATAGCATAGCCATATATAAACTAACCATGAACCAACACTCACAGCTGGCCTCTTGGGTCAAACTCCTTGAGTACATGGTACTTCTGGTTTAGACTTCCAGACCCTGAGTTCAGATCCCATGTAGAGCGGAAATTGTGATATGCCTGATACACATTTTTTACTTCTTTGGCTATTCAGATATTTCAAGAAAGAAAAAAAGAAAAAAGAAAGAAAAGGGGCACAGCACCAACTAAACAGCACTTTTTGCATTGTCTAATGGGACAGTCCCTCACCAACATAGGCCCTAGTTAACAGGCTCAAACACAGGTGGCTGTCTGGTCCTGCTGCTAGTATACAGGGTAGTTTTTGTTGGGATTGGGACCAATTGGGTTCAAACCCCTCAATGTTTTTGATTAACATTACTCAATGGGCTAAAAAGGCAGAAGCACTACATATACTATTGGCTGTTTAGTATCATTGCATGAGTGCCAGTGGAGCAGTCAGTTAGCTGTTGGGCTCAATATTCTGAGGTTGTGGGTACGGATCCGGCTAGATACCCGGGCTCTCAAAGAGAAAAAGAGCTTTTAAATATAACCGCCTCCTAGGGGTGTATTAAGTATTAAGCAGTATAGTAAAATGTAAATGTAAGCTTATCAGTGAAAAGTGCAAGATAATTGGTAGACTGCCCAGCCGTTTTGACAAGGTTTCCCACTAAAATGGCGATTCGCTGGTATCTGCCTTGGAGACCAAAGCACCAGCAACCAGCCCACTGCTGGTTTCAGTGATCAACAGCTACTAGTCAGCTCTCTGACCAATCAGAAAATTCCTAAGTAGTCACTGCATGTATCTCGCACATGCTTATAGGCTGTCTCGGTTGGCGCTGGGCTATGTAGTGTGTTTATTTACTGATGTATGCAATTCCAAAATCGAATAAAATGGGATCTACACATGCATATATGTTTCATATATCTAGGCATTGCCTTAAAAGAAAGAAATCGTAATAAGTTCTCTCCTCTTCTTCATCGGATCTTACAAATGCATGACAGTGCTTGTGAACATGTCGGATCGGCTGAGTGCCATAATACACGATAGAAAAGGCAAGACGTACGTGACAGCTTACTATGTAGAATTATTCCTTTGTAAATGCTAAGAGTCATATTGTAGAGCTCACAGGGCCTCAAAACATTAGTGTCCCCTAACGCATTGAGCTGCTCAATGTGGTCTTATCCTGCAACTCCCAGCTGGTGAGCTGCTCTTGTCTTGGTGTTTTATGAAAGCATTGCTCGAAGCCGGGCGCCCAGCCCCGTAGGTTTGGGGGCCGACAGTGGGATGGAAGAGGGGTGTGAGGGCACGAGGGGGCAGGGAGACATTGGGGAAGCAGGGTAAAGGGGATTTAGCCAACCCGTTACGGGGCTCCGCCACCCCCGCTACCCGCTAATCTGATTAGCTTTAAACTCATCCCCCGACGGATTCCCGCTGCTATAACGAGCAGTTGATTGCGGCAAATCAATGGTCCAGGGGTGTTTTACCCGGCTGGGGTCCAAGTTAAACGGTGGGTGGTTGGCAGGGTGGTCGGCAGCAAGCAGTGAGCAGGAAGGGGTGGGCAGTGAGTGAGTGGAGGAGAAGCAAACTGATAATAGATAATAGCTGGTGGTAGTGCTTTTAGTGGGCAGCAGGTGAGCAATGCGACAATGCGACAATGCTACAGCGCCTTCTGCAATTTCCGCAATGGCTTCTGAAAATGCTTTTGCAGTCACTTCTGCAATGGCTTCTGAAGTGGCTTCTTCAATGGCTTCTGCAATGGATTCTTCAGTGGCTTCTTCAGTGGCTTCTGCAGCTTGGCTTCTGTAGCTTGGCTTCTGCAGCTTGGCTTCTGCGGGGGCTTCTTCAATGGCTTCTGCAATGGATTCTGCAGTGGCTTCTTCAGTGGCTTCTGCAATGGATTCTGCAGTGGCTTATGGCGTGGCTTACGCATTAGGGGCAGTAGGGCAGGAGTAATACTAGCGGATAAACACATGGTGAAGAAAAATAGGCTGCTGGCGGTTGGCAGATGGTAGAATTTTGACATGTGCCAACGCTTTCCTCCTGGTGGCTGATAGTGGTTGGGAAATACGTCATTGACAACACTGATTATATTTTGGTAAATGGATGGTCTAAATTAATTAGCATATAATATGTGGACCTGGGGACTACTTACTACGGGGGGGGCAGTATGTAGACAATGCAGGGTGCTTTGTGGCAACTGGCATGAAGCACACAGTCTATAGTACAGCCAATACCCACCAGCACGAAGCACTGTCATTTTGTTTGTATGGTTCCTAAATGAGTATCCGGAAATGAGATCATATATGTTAGCTCATTGTGCATATATCTTCCAATACCTAGTGTTTATTTAGAATAAGGTATTAAACTACCTATCCCAACCTTAATATTTAGACCAAAGAGAATATCTGTTTGTCTCAGAGACTCTAGTCAACCAGGTGCCTTGTCTAGGTGGTATGTCCAAGAGACTGATTATGCAATAGCGCTGCTGCTTCGTGTGATACCTTCAGTCTTGCATGTATGAGTGGGTGGCATAGGGAAGGTTACATATACAGGTATGCTACGTCATAGTGTGGGCAAATAAAGCCTACACCTGGTTAGGTAACCTCATCATGATAGTTACACACCAGGGGCATTACTCTTTACTTTGTTTTCAATTGTCCCTGGTTGTGATGAGTCTGCAGCTTACACTGTACAAGATTATACTACACATAATATGGTCATATTCATATATATTTGGCTATTTGTGTCTTGTTACTATCTTGTAACTGACTGATTCGCGGTCCATATACCTGGGGGTCAGTCCAGTGGTTTGCTTGCCCACCGCACCTACCATATAAATAGAAGCAATCAGCTATATATAAATTTATCTATGTAACCTTCCCTATACCAATAGTAGGTAGAATATAAGATTGTGGAGTGGCAGGCATGAGTGGGTGGTGAGGAGTGGGTGGAATGTCAGTATATGGGTTGGATGGCAGTGACAACTGGGTAGACTATGAGTATGTGGAGTGGGTGGCGGTTAATAGTGGATATACTATATCAGCATGTGGAGTGGGTGGCAGGTTCCTGAGGGTAGCAGGGAACAGGCAGCGCCCTGGGAGTGTGCTAACGTCTGTAGGGGATAAAGCTAACCCGAGTCGTCAGCACTGGGCGGGCGTATGTACATGTTATCTGTCGGCAAACACACAACTCTCCCAGCTCGCAGTCCTACTAAGCCACATTATGCACCCCCGTAGTCTTACTCTTACTCAAACACCCCTGTCCTCTCCAACAACCATCTCTCCCCCTTCTCCCTCCCCCACGCCCTCCTCCCTCTCCCACCACAATTCCCTCCTCCACTCTCAGCTGTGCCTCCCTCTTCTCCCACCACCATCTTGTCCAGATTCACTGCCACCCATACTCCTCCCTATTCTCTCATCACCATATTCTCCCCCCACCTTAGTTTCCTCTAAGCTCACTGCCATCTCATCTCTCCCTCTTCTCCTACTACCATCGCCTTCCCAACTCTCATCCCCACCGACGTCCCCTCCTGTCCCACCACCATTTTCTCCCCGCTCTCACAGTCACATCCACCCACACCCTCCCTCCTCTCTCAGCACCACCTCCCCAGCCTCTCACTCCCACCCAGTCCTGCTGCTGTGGTCCAATAGTCGTATAGGGCCACCTGTGCCCTTTGGGTGTGGTGTTTGATGGAATGGTGGGCGGGCGTGGGGCAATGTCTACAGTAGTCGCTGCCTCCACCCATTCGGCACAGAACTGCTCGTTACTGAGCAAAAGAGCAGCTCACTAGTGGTGGACCTTAGTAAGCGGTGACTACAGATGCTCTCTTAAATCGCCTGAACCAGAGCCATACGACGTTCAGTTTAGCAGAAGTAGATGTAATTGTGAGTGCTGGGTAGTTGTAATGATAATCTTGCTAATGCCTAAGCTCTACCCGTGCGATTTTGTAGGTGATGGTATTATCTAAAACTTGAATGGGGGAAAATCACACCATCGTAACAGAGGAAAGCATTATATAAAATTGTGCACATACATATCACACAACTATCAGTACATCCTTGGGTCGATTCGTATTACTTGGCCTCTGTCACAGTAGTTAATTTACATGATCTCACTGTCCGTCAAACTGCTGCCTCTTTGTACTTGTCCTTCTTTGCCCTCCATCTGTTCGGGCGCACTACGGCCCCACTAGAGTAGTCCAACACCTCTCCCGCCGATCTCCCTCGATCCAGAAAAATTGGCTGAACGCCCTCTGCCACCCTTTTATGGCTTCCACGTCTTACTTTTGTGGCTCTGGAGCTGGGCTGGACGATCAATAGCGTATGGCTCCTGGAGGAGAGAGCCTCAGACGCAGACACCGTATGGAGGCTGACCTCCTGTTTCCACAGGGAATGGTAATTCTTTGACAACAGGGGAGTGGAACCAAAACCAAAAGGTGTCGGCGACACTCGATATCAACCCGCCTGTGTGTGGGGGGGGGGGGCGTGTAACCAAAAAAGATTTGGCCCCTCTCATGGGGTGACCAAAATAAATTCTACCCGTTCGGATGAAGATCCAACGACCCCCCCCCCCGCCCTTGTTAAAAAATGACCACTTCCTTACAAACCCAATGAGAACCACCAATTTGCTACTTGGTCAGTCCTACTGTTGCCACTTGTATATATTCTGGAGTTTAGCTGTTGGCAGCAGAATACATAATTATACCGAGACTCCTTCCCTCAGCTTTCTCCATCTACAGATACACTTGTGATTTACATGTACAGACTAGTCTCCATTTATCGGCACCCTTGGAATCCGGCTCCTTTGGGCAAGGACAGTTCTATATAAGCATATTTACATAATTTAACAGTCCGGCAGATTCAACATCCGGCTCTATTATGCCTTGAACAGGGACAGGTGGATTATCGAGGTTTAACTGTGTCTTCAAGGGCAGTACCGGCAGATATCACTGTAACCCTCCTTCATCCATCTTATCCACCCCCTCTGATCTCCCCTCTGGTACCCGCATACCTCACACAGCTACACGTATTTTCTTTCTCTATAGCAAATACGTGATAGGACATTTGGAGGTCGGGAAAATCGACTGGGCTAGAAGAGGTAGTTGGTGGAGTTGAAGTAATCCTGTCTATTTGGGACTGTGGCGGATGGGGTTGTGAGGCTCCTATCCTTCAAAAGGCCCCTATCCCTCTAAATGGGCCCGTTTGAGGTAAAGGGACCAGGTGAGGTCCCTATGTGCTAAACGGGCCCTATCTTTCAAAACGGTTTGAGGCATGGGGCCCCTAAATCCCTAAGTCACAAATATTTTTGGCATGTCCCAATCCGTCAAAAAGCCCCTATCCCTCAAATGTGTCTTGTTGGTTAAATAGGCACTATACAAGTATAGTATAAAGCTCTTGAAAATATCCCCACTACCACCCCACCCTTAGAAACATTGTCCCACAAACGTCCCCTCCCTCCTCAGGAGGGGTCCACACACTCATTTTCTCCCCGCTCTCGCAGTCACATCCACACACACCCTCCCTCCTCTCTCAGCACCACCTCCCCAGCCTCTCACTCACATCCAGTCCTGCTGCTGTACACCCTCAGAAAAGTGAGAGTCATTGTCGCTAAAACTACCCTCACCTGAGAGTCAGGCAGTGTCTGACCCTCAGGTGAGGGTAGTTTTAGCGACAATGACTCTCATTTTTCTGTGTGTGTGGTCCAATAGTCGTATAGGGCCACCTGTGCCCTTTGGGTGTGGTGTTTGATGGAATGGTGGGCGGGCGTGGGGCAATGTCTACAGTAGTCGCTGCCTCCACCCATTCGGCACAGAACTGCTCGTTACTGAGCAAAAGAGCAGCTCACCAGTAATACAAGGCCCAAGAAAGATTTAGAAGAAGTAGAGTCTGAATAGGGTCTTACAGGGTCACTGACCAAGTCATGACCGAACAGGAAAGACCAGAATGGTTGATATGTGGTTTAACATTCCTGCTTTTGGTCTTAATATAGCTCGATCTGCTAACACTATAGCTTATAAAAAACCCACCTATAATGCCCAGACTCCACGAGTACGTTTTCTAGCATAGAACTGCACTTTCGCCTCCGAAATTAGACTAGTGGAGTTTGTCCAACAGATAAGATCTATTTCCATGCAGCAGACATCGAACTACCCCTCTAGCATTGCAGTTACTTTATCGTTGGGTATAGAACTGCGGGCAGATTTGCTGGTCTGGTTTGCGCTGACCCGGAAGGGTATCGGTCAGCTGCTGACCTCACCATTGCCCATTGTGTCCGGAGGGCGCCGGGTTACCGACAACACCTCCTCCAGGGCGGAGGAGCAGGGCCCCCTCCTTGCCTGACCTGGTCAATACAATCTGGTCGGGAGTAGTTAGAAACCGAGGCGCCTGGGAGTCTGTACTAATGGTCACCTCGTTAAGATCGATACGGCCTCAGCAGTCCCACGTGCCACCTAGCCTCCATGGTCCCGCCACCCACTCCCTTCCAGCTGCTGCCACCCAATACAGGCTGCCACCCACTTCCATCCATTGGCCACCATCAGCTGTCCAATTGCTTGTTTTGTTTGAATAGTATCTCTCCAGAGGAAAGACGGAAATTTCAGAATTAATTGCTGATTGCGATCTGCCTTTTGCCCTCTGCTTCCTCCCTCCTCCCTTCTTCAACCTTTACTGGGTCTCAGTCCTCAGGTCAGAATGCTTGATATCTGGGCTACAAGCCTTGAGAGATGTGTGGTTGGTTTGGCCATTTTATTCTGACTTGGATAACGGATCCGACACTCTTTTTAGCTCTGCCCACTGGGATTTTGAGAATTTGTATAAAAAAGAAATTAAAGAAGGCATATGCGGACGAGCAAGCAATCAACATTAGGCCTTAAAATTGGGAATATTTCTCAATATTCTTTCCATGTTTTTTGTGTGTGTTTTTTGCCTCTGGCCGCTGGGATTTTTTCGGACCTTGCTGCCACTGAAGTGCAGCTTCTTTTTGTTGCACTCGGCCCAAAGTATTTGCCGTAAAGCATGTAATGCAAGTTATCAAAACGGGATGGCCTTATACATGTGTGATGCACTGATATTCCTAGGCACCCTATACGCCCAACCTCTCAGTCACTAGTGCCTAACCTAGTTAGTCACTTTTTGGCTCCCTATACGACCAACCTAGATTAGTTATTATTGTCAGGTTGGTCAGTACTGACCAACCCACCTTAGTCTTTTTAGTTCCAGGGGGAGCCACTGAGTGGTCATCACAGGTGGCTCCAACTAGTCGTATACAAATACAACACACCAATGATGGACCTAGGTTAGCCACTGCTGACTGACCCCTCACTCATTTTTGAATATAACTTTGCCATTGTGACTAACACTCATATGACCAACCTGGGTTAGTCTGTACTGACTAACCTTTTCAACCTACACATTTTCAGTGTGGTCAGCAGGGCTGGGAGCAATGCGAAGCGCTAGGCTAGGTATCGGTCATGGAGAAAATCAATGTCGATAGGTCAGTTTGTCTCGGCGCCATATCAAGGTGGCCAGGACGACTCCGTTTGGTTCACACTATCATCGTGTAATGTCCCCAATACCCACCCATGCACCCCCTCTACCAATCGATTCATGTTCAGTGGTGGAGACCCCTGCTACTGCATAGGGCATCTGTGGGACCCGTCTCAGCCCTGCCTCCTGTACCCCTCCGTCCCCATAAATCGCCATACACCCTTATCTGTCGGCTCTTGCCATAGCTTTACCGCTTTTCTATCTGTCCCTATTCCCATTTGAGTAGCCTACGGCACATTATTTGTACCGATTTCCACCTAAGTACCACTACTTCCCTATCTCCGCGTCACCCCTTCCATATCTCACTCTGGAACCCATGTTTGCTCACTCTTCACTGTAAATAGTTTCTACATTTTACCTATATCAAACTGTACAGCTTCAGTACACTGAAAAACTCTGGGGAGCTCTGGTGTCCACAAGGTCGTCTAACAGGACGACCCTAGGGTCTTCTAAGTGAACAGCATAGAATCGTCAAATTAACAACCTGCCAGGTTACCATCCCACAAGACGACCCTAGACTTGTCAAGGTCGTCTAACTAAGAGAGTTGATGCAGGCCTAGATTAGCCACAGCTGGGGCTCATCATTGCATAAGGGTGGTAGGTCTAGGATTTCAAATCTATGAGTTTGGTCTGGTACCAGATGACAAGATTATTTTATCAATTTGTTTAAATGCATAACCACATATAGAGGTGATATTTAATACACTAGTGCCACCAAGGGTTCACATAATGTGTCACCAAGTCTTCACTGAGGATAGGCTATTCATCGGCAATGGACTGCAGCCATACGTGTGGATCATACCAGTGGCAGGGACATGTGCCTACTTCTGCCCTGGTGAATGACAGAAAAGAGGTGTGTTCACCTATCATCTATTTTCTTAATGCTGCCAAAACCATGCATTCTTTACATTATCTCATGTTTTCCCTAGATACTTCACAGAATTCTCTATATTAACATATCGGTATGGTAATACTCAGTATTACATAAAGATAGGAATCAATCAATTTATTCCCGAGGGTACATAGTTATGCTAGACAATGGCCACCTGCAGGGGAAATGGTGAGTAACTTCTAGACAAGTTTAGGGCTGGCATGTACCAGGTGGAGCTAGTTGGGTCTTCTTGCTGAAGAGTTTTGCTTGCCAGCCCCTTTCCTTGTCAGATTGACAAGGCAGTGCCAGGTTTGTCAACACTTTTTTCTGTGTAGATTAGACTGTGTACCTATGATAAACTATACACATGCAGTAGATACTACTGTAGGCCTATACCAGTATACAAAAGAATGCAACCAACTTTTTACAGTGCTGGTCTGCTCAATACATCACAGAGGATTGACTCAGAAACCAGTACCATAGCACTGTCGTCCTCACTCTCGTCCCCATAGCCTTTCACAGGTAGGCTCTGGCAACCACTACTATGACCTTTGTTGTTAGCCTGGAGCCAGAAAACAGGAAACGGAAGTGAAACCAGAAAGTATGGTTGGAAATATACATTCTGCTCCCTGTTCACTGGTTCCGTACTTACAGCAAGGAGTGCCCAAACACAGCTTGATTCTACATCTTTGTCATAGTGGCGTTTACAAGTGTCAATGGCACAAGTGTATGTCATCATTGGCAAGCAACGACCTAAAATGATGCAATTTGATCCCATCGCGTACACGCAAAGGGCTAATACTAATAATTTAGGGTTATGCATTGGGGAAACCACTATAACCATTTTATCCACAGGTGTTAACAATCTACATCTGTGATTAGATAGAAGTCGTTCATTCTCTAAGCAGATCAGCCCAACCTGTGATTTCACTTGACCACTCTCTATATCCCGTAGTTCTCCAAATGTAGCCTGGACAACGAGCCTAACACATACAGTCCAGAGCACAACAGGGGGGCGTCATGGCTTCTGTGGCGACAAGAAATCCTTCTTGATATCATCCGAAACGGCTTGTATATTACAGTTGTACATATATATCAATGAGGGGCCACACAGAAACGGTTCTCCATGCGGGTGAAGGGTGGATCATTCTAGCTGTCTCCACTTCTATCCTACCTACCCCACCCACCCCAACCACCTGAAGAGGGATGTAGTATACTAACGCTGCAATATCCCACCCAGCACTTCCTCCTCTCCTCGCCTTCCTTTCTAGGGACTGAGTGGGTTGTAATCGCCCCACTAGGGCTTGGTTTTGAGTATCCGTTGGACGTATTTACCAGAGTGATGGTGTTAGGGGAGAGGTCTATCTGCTTCACATAACCTTTAGTGAAACTGCTGACAGAAGCAGATCCTCCCGTAGACACTTCCATCAGTGACATCTGCACTCCGCTGACACCCGTTGCTCACACACCTTGAGTCTGAATGGTTGTTTCAATGTTTAATGAGGGGCATTTCCCCAGGTCGCCACCCCTGACCCCCGCTCCCTCCTCGTACGGCAGGAGTGTGGTGGTGGTGGCGAGTTGAGTGCACTGGGGAGCTGCTCGGGGACTGGGCGGTAAAGGGTACCAGCTCCCACAGCATGAGAGCTGCTCGGGCTGTCGGAGGCATTGCAGCATTAAGCCAGTCGTCCACCAGCCGATGGAGTGGGTTGTAGGCCGTTATTTCTGTTTTAAAGTGTTTAATATTGGGTAAATAGTAGAATTGTTATTAGGAATTCATTAGTGTGGGTTCCTATTGATAATTGTATTATTTACCCAAGGAAACAATTTAAAACAAAACATCGGCCGATAAACCCCATTCCATCGGTTATAGTGGATGGCCGGCTTTAGTCTGCTGTGCTTCCCCGCCCCAGTGCAGTAGTAGCAGTAGTAGTCGCCGTTGCTGCAGGGGATGAAAGGAAGCGTGAGTTATGTTGTAATATAGCGCCATAAGACGTCGGCCCCAAGAGTCGTTTGTGTGGCCCAAGGATACAACGTTATTGCCCATACTGGGCCATTCACCCCCAGTGCCTGCTCCTCCAGGGGGGGGGGGGGGCAGCGTCGTGCGAGGGGAGCACAAGTAGGGTGGCCTGGAGTGTAGAGGAATGGAGCTGGGGGGGGGGCATGGGGGCAGGGGTGTGGATACTTAAACAGCTAACTTGGAAAACCATGCTAAAATGCCTTAACGGAGCGATGCATTTGAGCAAGGGAAATATATAGGCCTATTATTATCATATAGAGAGATCATTCTACTCGAGCTTTTAATTCTATGTACATGGATTGTTACTGAATGTTAACAAGGACATGCCTCAGTATCATGTTTTGCTGCCCCCCCCCCCTCATGTGATATAGTCATATTCATGAGATAACTGCGCACACACACATGTTATCACTACCTAGTATGTCCACCAATGTATGCAAAGCATCTCTATACAATTGCTGATACAATCTCAAACTCCAAGCCATGTGGAGAGTGGGGGGGAGGGGCGGTAGTTGTTGTTGATCAGAATCTCAAACCCTACACCATAGGGGCGGGGGAGGGGTGGGAGCAGTTTGTTGTTGATCAGAAGGTGGACACCGAGATCATCCTACCCCTGGTAATTAAATCGATGTTTACAACCCATCACTGTCCATACTTAATCACCATCTCTTCCAAAAACGCTTAGAGCTATCTCAGAAGCCAGTGGCTTTTGCCTTGGTAACTGCTGGCTCCCCTACAACTTAGCAAGAAGTTCTCAGGTGGTTGCTATATCCACAACCACACGTGCAGGGATTTGGGGCGGATCCACGCCTGGGGCAAGTGGCGAGAACAACCATCTTACATATTTGTCAGAGAGCAGCAGGGGAGGAGGCTCCTTGGTGCCTGGGCGTCCGGTAAGGGTTGGGAGAATGACGGACATTTGAGAGGAGGTGGAGGGGGAGGGGGCTGTTGGGTGTCACTCACCACAGCGATGGGTGGCGGCAGCCTGCCGAATCAGACCGGAAGTAGTATGACCACTAGCTGTCACAGTGGGGGCCCCTGGTGGGCAGGGTATAAGTCATCCATCAGCGCATGCGCAGTGGATGGCTATTTTTTCTGTAGGCCCCTTTTTTCTCCTGATTATTCTTCTACTTTTTCCGGAGCACCAACCGGCAGGGGATCATGTGATTTACCTGACACCTTATCGCCCTCTGTCCGCCGCCCAGTGCCGCCCTGCGCCGAGGATCAACGTGTGGGCCCTCAGTTTATCACCGCCCAGTCCCAGATCCACTGCGATGGAGATATCTCTCTTATCTCCAGCCGCGAATCCTCCAAGCTGGGCCCACAGTGTGCCACCCAGCCGCCCCTCCAACCCACCCTTGGCGACGCGCGCTATACTTGCTATATACCCAGCCGACACCGACACAACCCCCAACTAAAACCGACTTTGGCGTACGGAAAGCCCACACCGGAATAGGCGCTATCAGCATTTCCGCTTAGATATGAGAGGTTTTCACTCAGAGCTTCTGTGACTGTGTTCAGGGACTTTGGCCATATGTTTTACCCATTGAAGCTCTAGGTTGGTGTATGTGAGTTGTTAGTATTGGGCACCATGCCCAGCCTGTGGTGGTACAGTTGCTATCATTCTGCCGTTTGTCTTCCAGTTATGGCGGGACTATCAACTGACGTGGGAGCCGCCTGACTTCGGCGGTATTACAACTATCCGTATCCTTCCACACAAAGTCTGGAAACCAGACATTGTGCTTTTTAACAAGTAAGTAATCTGCTATTCAATATACTACTTATATATCCGAATCTAATTGATATAATTATCCGTTTAATCCTGATCTCAGAAATGTAAGTGTAAATTGATATTAATAATCAACTTTATAAAGACTCTTTATTACTGTATAACAAGATGAATGGCTGTTTTTTATGCATTTAATTGTACAAAGTATAATAAACGGAAAAGAAATAACTATAGCAAGAAAATATATATAAGCTGAGAAATCCGGAGTGATAAACTAAACGTAGTGACTGCGAGAAAAGAGAATTTGTGTGACAGCTTGTGACCGAAGCCCTATGCCACATACATCTTGCAAAAGGCTGCCATAGTAGTAAACTGGTGAAGTGTTCACTAGATCCCCCTCCCCCTCCCACTCCCTAGTCCATCGTCGTCGTCACCGACGATTCCGGCTCCAGTGTTGCTTCGACCACGTTGAGAAAACTCCACAGACGAGAAGACGCTGGATCAATTGGCCGGCGGGAGGTGAAGGCAAAGCGGATGGTGTGGCTGCTATGACAAGGACAGATGGCCGCCACCGACCGGGCGCGCATGCGCCAGTAGTCGGAGCATGCGTACTCAGGCCGACTTGTTACCGGAACACTTGCCTTGCCAATAATAGTGTGGCCGAGTGTTACGGGGCGGGGCTGGTGGACAGGGGACGAAGTCGGTCCCTCTGTTAAGTCATGCCAGCTGACACACCAACCTCTAAGTACTGGAGGAAGGGGGGGGGGGCGGCAACCATGTGCGGCTCAATATGCAGATCTGACACTGACCAGTCAATAAGGGCGACCGTCCCTTAATAATGCAGAGGAATCACCTTGACTTGACTTGAATCACTATAAACTGCTGGTCGGCCATTTTGCTAGAGATCTCTTATTCTATACCCTTTGCTATTCCTCCCTCTTCATTCCCAGATCCACATTTCCTATATTTTGCGCCCTCGCACCAATTTTGGTTTATACAGTGACTTCGATGCAATTGCATTCCAAATCCCATGGTGTCTGCTCACCAGTGCATTCGGTCATAATAGAAAGAAATAAGAAGCAAAGGCAAATTACGACCTCTGTATGAGTTCTGTAAGGTCTGCAGGGAAAGATTTGTGATGTCTCTTGTGGTCATTGCTTGTACAATTAGCTTGTACAACATCAGATAAAGTTCTCCATATAAATTCAAAATTGTACATCATGTTGCTCATAGCGCGGAATGAACATGTAGCGTGTACACCCTGCACATCAGGCCCGTAGCCAGGGGGGTGACTTGGGGTACTCGTCACCCCCCCCACGGACCCCCAGAGAGAAAAAGGTCCACATTTTGGACCCCTAGACACTAGCTTTCTAGGGGTTTTCGCGGCTTGTAAATCGGACAATTATTAAGGATTTTACAGAGTAAAACGTTAAAATTGAATTTTTGAATACCTGCAAATACTATTCACTAAATACTATAATAGATATTTCATCCTATTGGATCTTAGGGAACTTCTAGGGAGCAAGGACTGTCGATGGTGTGGGACCTTTGTGGGTGACCTAGGTGGGGAACTTCTAGGGAGCGAGGTCCATGGGTGTTGTGGGACCTTTGGGGGTGACTTAGGTGGGGAACTTCTAGGGAGCGAGGTCCATGGGTGTTGTGGAACCTTGGGGCGGACCTTTGGGGGTGACCTAGTGGGGGGGGGGGGACTTCTAGGGAGTGAGGACTGGCAATGCTGTGGGACCTTGGGGGGTGACCTAGGTGGGAAACTTCTAAGGAGGGAGGTCCATGGATGGTGTGGGACCTTGGGGGTGACCTTTGGGGGTGACCTAGGTGGGGAACTTCTAGGGAGCGAGGTCCATGGGTGTTGTGGGACCTTTTGGGGACCTTTGGGGTGACCTAGGTGGGGAACTTCTCGGAAGCGAGCACCATGGGTGTTGTAGGACCTTTGGGGAAATTTTGGGGGTGACCTAGGTGGGGAATTCTAGGGAGCGAGCACCATGGGTGTTGTGGAACTTTGGGGGGGACCTTTGGGGGTGACCTAGTGGGGGGGGGACTTCTAGGGAGTGAGGACTGGCAATGCTGTGGGACCTTGGTAGGACCTTTGGGGGTGACCTAGGTCAGGAAATTCTAGGGAACGAGGACCATAAATGGTGTTGAACCTTGGGGTGGGGGGATCTTTGGAGTTGACCTAGGTGGGGACCTTTTGGGGTGACCTAGATGAAACTTATAGGGAGCAAGGACTATCCATGGTGTGGGACCTTGGGGGGTGACCTAGGTGGGAAACTTCTAGGGAGGGAGGTCCATGGATGGTGTGGGACCTTGGTGGGACCTTTGGTATGACCTAGGTCAGGAAATTCTAGGGAACAAGGACCATAGATGGTGTTGGACCTTGGGGGGGGGGGACCTTTGGAGGTGACCTAGGTGGGGACCTTGGGGGGTGACCTAGATGAAAGCTCTAGGGAGCGAGGACCACAGATGGTGTTGGACCTTGGGGGGGGGGACCTTTGGGGGTGACCTAGACTTCTAGGGAGTGCGGACTGGCAATGGTGTTGGACCTTGGTGGGACATCTGGGGGTGACCTACAGGCAATGGGAAGGGAAAGAGCCTCCCAGAGGGATGGTCAGAGACATGGAGGCATATGGAGGGAGAGGTGTAGGACTATCCTGAGAAGGAGTATTTGAGAGGCCCATATGTAGGGGAGGGATGTTCAAGGAAATTAATGGGCAATATTGTATAAATGAGAACACACCAATCTCTCAATCTACAGCTCTTAAATTCACTAGAATGCATCATTTGATCTCTAAATTTCAAAATTTTCTTGGGGGGGAACACTCCCAAAAACCCCTACCTGCACTCTTGATACACAGTGCTGAAATTCCCGCATCCACCCCTGGTCAATCAGTATGGTAGCTGTGGAATATTAGATGCCAAAATGCATCAGAATGCACCATTGGAAGTCTAGTTATTTCAAATTTTCCGGGATGGTAAAAGGTCCACTTTTGGAACCAGGTCACCCCCCCATCTGGAGGTCTGGATACGGGCCTGCACATTGACCTGATGCAGAACAGTGGGACCTCGATGATCCGATGACCCCCGTTTCAGGCAAAATAGGTGCGGATGTTGAATCTGCCGGATGATTGAATTATATATTATATATGCTAACGTGTAGATCTGTCCCTGACAAAAACAGCCGGATAATAGAGGATGCCGGGTTATCGAGGTGTCACTGTACCGTGTGTACATGATACCTGTACATGGATGGGAAGCTGGCAGACTGTCCCCGACCCCAGGTGACATATTCTACACCCTCCTCCCACTGTTTACTCAGCTAACCCTATACGGGGTGCATACTGATTTAATGTCTTTGGTCATCATGATGCATAAATGCCTATATTTATGCATCATATATACAGACTCTTTGAGAGCCTATCAGTCCCGTAGGGTCGCCATGATGCAGGAATTCAGCCGTGGCGAGTTACTCACTACGGCTGCATTCATGCATCATGACAAGAAAGGGCAGTAATACTGCATTGATGCACTATGCGGCCTTTACATGACTAATCAGCTGGTGAGACCAGCAGCCTGTAGCGACGGCCCCTTTCTGGTGCTACTAACACCTTCCAGTGGCTAGTGCTGTGGCTGCAGTGGGGTTGGACCTACCAGGAGGGACAGAGGAGGGGCAGGACTGGGGGTTGGCCGTCATGTGGGGGTGAGCACTGGGCTCACCCTATTAATCGATTCCCTTCCGCTGCCAGACGGTCCACCGGCGACGTGTTGGCGGCGGGCGACGTCTGTCGCCGTCGTCGCGCCGCCTTGCGACACGTGTTGGGCGACGATAAGTAACTCGGCAACCAGAATTAACTCGCCGTCTCCCTGCCGCGATTGATCGCCAATCAGCTACCCTGCGGGAGATGGGTTGCGGGGGGGGGGGGGGGGACCAGTGCCGCCTTGAGGTAAAGGGTCAGGTATGGACCAATCCGAGGCTCGGACACCTAGATGCCATTGTACATATCGTTATCTAATCAGAGAGACTTAATAGACAGGTATCGAAAATGACTGAGAGTGGCACGGAAAGTGTATCTTCATTATACCATGTAGTAGTGTCTCACTCAGATTCCGAGTGATAACATAGATTGTTCAAGCGATTCGACAGATCATAAACTCGACCGAATACCTATAAAAGTATAAGCATACTGTATAGGGGTCGGAGGAAAGAGAGAGGGCCTGGATCTAGGCTTCCGGTCATCACCCTCATTGTTTTTATTATACCTGAACTGTAGTCCATGTATATATCCCATCCACCTACCCCCATGCCCATTTCTAGACTTTCTGCGTCTATCCCTATAGCTGTCATGCACCCTCCAAGTATATGTCTCCTCTACCTGTTCTAACCACGTGTATAGATATGATTTGCCCAAGGACTGATTAGGCCGAGAGGCACTACTGACTTGTGTCAGACTCACGTTGTCCTCAGCTATATGCTGTTTTGCAGAGAACATCTTCCATACAAAGCAGTATAGCCCGTATAAGTATACCAGCTGGTGCACTACTCATGATGCATTTGCCCTAAAAGGGATTGCATATCAAGGCATTTCCATTATCATTTTCAAATGGAAAGGCTATCGCCATATTATACGATGGAAATACATTATGCACTTTATAGTAAAACTAGATGTATGTAAATATGTGAATTATCACAATGATATCTTCTTTTCCTTTATCCCCAATCATAAGGATATCGATTGTATGTAGGCATTGCATATGAATGGTTCAATTTATCAGGGCACACTGTTGGCACTCGGCTGCAATTGGCCATTGGATCTGGGACCATTGTTTATGTATACTGTGAGCCCGAGCTGACAGATCGCCATTACTCCCTTCCTGACAGTCGTGATGGATGTCGCTGTCAAAAACTGAGTGATCTGTGCTACCAACGATCAGGGTGATAGGATAAAAAGACTGACGTGACCGATCACTAACCTCTCTGATCTCTGATACATTTGACCAAGTTATAGGAAAATGAATTCATCTTCGCCATCGACTGAAGTACCTTCCTATGTTTTCCCCCGTTAAGGTCAAACTATTACCCTAATTGCTCGTTTGAGCATTTGATCAATTTCTATCGTCTGTTATCCCCTATCTGTAGAGACAAAGTATATCAAATATCCAACTGCACTAGGGTATCCCAGAGAAAAGCAAACACTTTATTCTCCTAGTACCCTCAATCTGTACATAGTGCCCAAACTCTACTGGTGCGAATTCATGGATATCATGGTAATGTTTTAAGCTATAAGGTGCAGGAAATGTTGCATTATCTGTCACATTTCTTATAAAATCACACCAGTGTCACCTGGGCATTGACACAAATGTAAGTATATATTCCCTGATGAGGAAAGACATCATGGACGAATGAGACTGGATAAATTTAGAACAAACAAAACTAAAATGCCAAATTTGGTGCATTGATACATATTTCTTTCAAATCATATATATGTTTTGTTTACTGAATAGATTATCAAATGCTACCCTGTTGAAAACTGTGTAGAATATTACCCACAGTATATTACCTACAGTATATTATTTAAATAAGTTAATCCTATGGTATTAACCCTACTGACCGTGTTTCTCTGTTTCTATACTGCAGTGCCGATGGCAAATACGAGGTATCATATAAACCCAACGTCGTCATCTACAACGACGGGAACGTGCTATGGATCCCACCTGCCATATACAAGTCCTCGTGCACCATAGACGTGGAGTACTTTCCATTTGACCAGCAGGAATGCGAAATGAAATTCGGCTCCTGGACGTTCAACGGCGACCAGGTAGCCTTAGACTGGTATGAAGGTCAAGAAAAAGTGGATTTAAGCGACTACGTCAACAGTGGCACGTGGGATATCATAGCCTGTCCTGGTCGTTACGACTATATACTTGATCCGGTGGAGAAACACCATACGGCACAGATAACGTTTACGTTACGGATACGCCGGAAGACGCTCTTTTATACGGTGAACCTGATCATCCCGTGTGTGCTGATATCTTTTCTAAGCGTGTGTGTGTTCTATCTGCCAGCGGACGCCGGCGAGAAGATGACCATGTGCATATCCATCCTACTGGCCTTAGTTGTGTTTCTCTTGTTGGTATCAAAGATCCTACCACCAACTTCCATCACCATCCCCCTCATTGCCAAATACCTTCTTTTCACCTTCATAATGAACATCTTCACCATCCTCATCACGGTTATCATCATCAACTGGAACTTCCGCACCCCGAGGACTCACCGCATGCCCAAGTGGGTGCGCGTGCTCTTTCTCAATTACCTTCCGCGGATATTGTTTATGAAAAGACCCAATCACAATGAGCGTTGGATGAAGAAGACCTACACCCGCAACAACAACCCCAATCAACAACAGGATCGGGACATCCGACAGTTTGCCGTCAACGCTCGCTCCGATCTGCTTGAGTTGTCGGAGATTCACCACCCTAACTGTAAAATGAACCGTAAAACGTCTGCTGACCGCGCCAAGAGCGACGCTGATGCCGTGTCCGAGTCGGGCTTCCACCTGACTCCAGAAACGCACAAGGCTATAGAAGCTGTACGGTTCATCGCCGCACACTTGAAGAATGAAGATGATTATGCTGAGGTGAGTACTAGCCATTCCTCTTTTTGTTCATACGTTCTTATACTCTATGTGTTTTATCGTCTTATTCAATCAGCCTAAGATACATTGCGGTTTTTTTTTTTGGTTCTCAATATTGGTACGTCTAACTAGGACAAGGTATCCCAGCTAACCAAAATACGTTGTTTTACGTCAGAATAATGTTTCTAACGTTATATAACGTTTTTCCACACTAAGGAGCCATAGAGAAATGTCATATGACGTTGTACAACGTTTTTCCTTTACTGGGATACATATGAAATCTGTGAATTGACCACAGAATAGTGCTTTTATGCACTATCTCCTTTAGTCGTCCTGATATATGAATTCAGCCTATAGATAACCCACCGGTGTTGCATTTGTGCATCGTGCTGATCATTCAGGAATCAATCACTCCCAATAATGCAATAACATAAACACTTTCAAATGGTGGCTACATATAGTCTGCCATGGGTACCCTAGAACCTAAGTAATCAATATACATGTACAGAGAGAGTGTCGTGCACTCGTTGCACTATCATGCGTAATGTATATCTCCAGGGTATATACCTTTGCTCTAATTTTAAAATGTCAATACAATATACTTAAAGAGGTCGTACGAAGGCATTGAACTTATAGGATAAAAGCTTGGATCTATTTGGCAATCTGGGGACTCGGCGGTTTTTATCTGCTTTGTTGTGACAGTATGCATAATGTAGGGTGTGTTTACATGTAGCACAGCTGGGGCTTGTCATATAAAGTGACCTCATGATATGAAGATGCAGCGTAGTACAAATTACCATAACATATTATCATAGGCATGCGTATTCTGTGGAACTAATGCACCAAAATCAATAATACCAACGTGTGCCATCAGGAGTTAGGGGAGGCGGATCCGTCCCATACATTCATATATGAATATACGACAATATATAAAGTGTCGTACATATTCATAGAACTGTATAGACCGGTTGCAGTCTCTGCCTCCCCCCCTCCCCCCCCCCCCCCCCACCCACTCTAATCACGATCAAGGGCTCAAGCAAGGGAGAACACTGCTGCCCACTTGCCTGATATCAATGGGACACGGATATTGCTGTATGGGAATGATACACATATGGTTACGAAGCCATCATTTGATTAATAAGGAAAAAAACACGTGTAATAAAACAATACAATGA
Organism: Harmothoe impar; assembly: GCA_947462335.1. Taxonomy (NCBI): domain Eukaryota; kingdom Metazoa; phylum Annelida; class Polychaeta; order Phyllodocida; family Polynoidae; genus Harmothoe; species Harmothoe impar. Next base: position 24,745,394 of record OX381709.1, on the reverse strand, counting down.
TAAAGCAGATATGTGGTGAATATAATTATGCAAAATTCCATTGAGGAGAAAATAAACCACCATATCCCTCTGTCCTGTCCCCCGAACTGCCATCATCCTAAAGTTCTCATCCTTGCCCCTCCACCACAACCCAATCACACCACATGTGTCAGCAACTATACATACTTGACCAGCATCTAGAATGCTAGGATTGCCCAGAGCTCTCCCTCCCATTCTCTCCCTGCAGTTGCGGCCAAACCACATCCGTTATCACCCCCCCCCCTCCCCCACTCTCTTCCTCTTCCTGCCACCCTCACAGACTGGATCCATGGGGCAGTGGCTCTGTCCGACTGCCACAACAGGTCAGGCGGAAAGATAGGGGCAGGAGCAGGGACCCTGAGATTGGCGGCCGGGGCGGCAGGGGGCCTGTCCGGGGTAAGGGGTGGTAAGAGAGTGTTCATCATCTGTATCAATGTCTCCTGGAGGAGGAGGTGGTGGGGAAGGGGTGGAGGGCGTGGGCGAGGGGGTTCTAGAAAGAGTTAACCCTTGCCCTTCTTTTATAGCTCTCATATTGGGATCCAATGGGCTATAATGAGTTCGCCATTGGATGTTCGCTTTATCTATCCTAGTTTGAGGTATGTTGTACTGTAGTCAATAGACATTATCTATATCTATATTGTTGTTGTTTTTAATTGAAAAATGCCAACAGTTAATTACAAAAGACGACACGTTGCGAACGGTGGGCCATGCATTTTTCATTTTCCAGTAAAACGCTAATGTATTCTGAATGGCCTGCATACCAGGGTATGTCCCTCAAAGGTCAATGTAAAATGTGTGGGCTACCTGTCAGTATAAGAGGTATAAAAGCGATGGGTGATAACTCCGATGGTACCCTTGGGATTCAGGCAGTCACTTGGTTTTCAGTAAAAGGAGCACTGGGTAAAGATCCACCCCAATGCCCAGTACCCACCCGTCAACATAGAAAAAAAAAAACCCACCTTCCACCCACCCACCCTACCCCATGCTGGCCTGTCCCAATGCTTACTGAAAAACAGTATGATTCAGGAGATTGTCCTTCAGCCACCCCTGCACCCACCCATCTATCGACCCCTCCACACACAGGCGCCCTCTATGATGAGCTTGGTGGCCACTATCAACCCCAGGCTCTACATGTTGGTCACATCAGCCATTCACAACACATCACAGGGGCCTCAGACCCAGTTGGCCTTTCACTAAAAGAGCAAAAAATACCAGAATCATGACTGGAAAAAAGAGCCACACAAATTGATTCCACCACTGGGCAGCCATATGGGCTATCTGGTGGTGGTTGACGTCTGTGCTGACCCGGGCGCCCAGCCGCAGTCGTGCGGTCTGCAGAGTGAAGATACATCACAATGGCGGTGTAGGGCCCCTGCCTAGGGTTGGGATATAGAATGGCGGGGCCGGTAAAGAGGTTGTCCATCAAGCTGCCCCGTGCAGACTTTCAGACCTGCCCACCACCCAATAGACCGGAAATGAAAATGGCGACGAGCTACTTCCGCTACAGCGATTCATGGGTAAAAGTAAGATGTGGCTGGCCTTGTCACTGACTGTGTTATGTATACACTGGTAACCCAACCTTGTCACTGACTGCGTTATGTATACACTGGTGGCCTGAACCTGTCACTGACTGTGTTATGTATACACTGGTGGCCTGAACCTGTCACTGACTGCGTTGTGTATACACTGGTGACCTGAACTCGTCACTGACTGCGTTGTGTATACACTGGTGGCCTGAACCTGTCACTGACTGTGTTATGTATACACTGGTGGCCTGAACCTGTCACTGACTGTGTTATGTATACACTGGTAACCCCACCTTGTCACTGACTGTGTTATATATGTATGTACACTGGCGACCTGAAACTGTCACTGACTGTGTTATGTATACACTGGCAGCCTGAACCTGTCACTGACTGTGTTGTGTATACACTGGCAGCCTGAACTCGTCACTGACTGTGTTATGTATACACTGGCGGCCTGAACCTGCCACTGACTGCGTTATGTATACACTGGCGGCCTGAACTTGACACTGACTGTTAATGCACTCATATGCATCCATGCATTATAGGAAAACGGATAGCCTCGACATGAAAAGGGTCTTTGACTATTCTCTAAATCTGAATGCATTAATAATGATCAATAAATATGATTCCACCATTCTTATATAATATCATTATCATATCCCTAAATAACTATTTTCATGATAGAAGTGTCCAGAAAAGTGTTAGGTAGTCATCGTTTTTGTTACCGGGGTATTTACTAGTTCTCATCAGTATCAACATGGCACAGAAACGTTGGCAATTACTGCCAGCTTATTCAATGAATGTGGCATAACCTGTTGGGGATTGAAACTTTTCAGAAGTTAATATGACGTGAATCCTTTCACTAGCAAATACACTCAGTGTTGGCTATACTGATGTCGATAGTGTCTATGGGATGTGCACGAGGGGGACCTTACTTTTGTCGTTATATAATGCAGACCTTCAAATTGCCAAAGGTAGAGACATTGTGATAAAGTTGTGTGATCCAGAAGTTAATGCTAGAAGTAACCGTAAAGTTCTCTAGGTAGGTGTTAATGGACAGAAAATAGCCATTCCCTTCTCTCTTTAAAACCACACTCCAGACATAACACTTGGCTGTCTTAGAGGCAGCATTTTAGAGTTGACATGGGCATTCCAAGGGGTTAAAGGAAACATGGAAACGCCTTCAATGTGCCTGTCATGCTTGGGTGGCCCTGGGGTTGATGAAAGCTGGAGTAGATGAGGGGGTCCTGGAGGGCAACTGGGGACATTCCTCCATGGGAATATTGCATTTACCAAGGCCACTTGGGCCCAGTATTCAGCAGCTTCAGCTCATTCAGTGGGTGTCACTTGAGTCGGATGCAGGAGTCATTGAATGGGGAGGAGGGGCAGTACTAGGTGGGGCCAGGGTTGATGTGTGGGTGGGGAGTTTAGAAGGCTGGTGGTAATATTAGCAAAGAGCAAAAGAATTATGGGTGAGTCCACTGGCTCATTTTCCGTCCACGAAATGGCCCATGACGCTGGTAGATCGAGTGTGCAAACCACATAGCCCCCTTAAAATACTATTGCTATTATTATTGCTACAACCCCCAATAACGTATATATTATTATAATGATGCAATTAGTGGGTTTCCACATATCCATATGTATCTGAACTCCTTGCTGTTGTAGCCGATTCCTCTAATCTACAAAGTTAGAAGAGAAAAGAAAGCCATAGACGTGTAATAAACACTTGGGTGCTCTATTAAATATCACTGAACGTTCCTGCGGGGTATCCCCATATGTATGCCGTTAAGATTGAATACCCATGCCTCATAAAGGAGGATAATTATAATGAAAACAATGTCCCACACTATGTGCCTCTATTAAGAGATTCAATAAGACCATATGGAAATAATTCAGTCCTATCATTATATAATCTAAACGACATGTCACATCGGACGTCATTTGAGGTAAAAGATATCTTGAGAGCCTACAATCGATGCAATCTTAGAGGCTGCATAGGGTGTTAAGGGTTTGATGTATATGTAGCCTCAGGAACAACGCTACATTATCGTTAGTTCCTTGATTAATGACTAAATGAATAGTTTGATTAAACATGGCACTTTTCTCCTTTTTTTATCCGCTTGCTAATTATATGCGCCATGATGAATTGGCCGGCGAGCAGGGCTCGCGAATACAATAGGATGGATCATATCAATCACACCGGTATACACGCAGAAAAAAGAGGTCTGCTAAAGAGAAGTTGAACGTGCGCAGTCTAGCAAAGTGCTAAGCACGTGTACCCCATAGTGTATACAGAGAGTGGGATGTGAGAGAATCCAAAACTAAATACCTGTTTACTTGATTAAGTTAATTTGAGGGTGGTGCGGAGGAGGGGTTTAACTATTAATACATGAGTAGGTCCAGCTTCCCCAGTTACGGCTGCCCCATGTTAGCGGATCCTTCCATCAGCAGAGGGAGGCAGGGTATCTAGCTCTAGGTGAGCAGCTCAGATGAACAGGAGCAGGAGCAGTTCAGTGTGTGGGGTGTGGGGTGTGGTGGGGGAGGGGGGGGCAGGAGGAGCAGCTCGACGCTGCCAGAGGGAGCAGCTCGCCACATATTAATGTGTTGATGGTATCTGACGCGGGCCCCTACCATGCTGGTTTACTACCGTGGGCGGGGTGGGGATGGGGTGGGGAGGGCGCCTTGGGCACTGGGCGCAGTGCTGCTACCCGGCTGCCATTGCCAATACCCCTGACCCCAAAGGCCCATTGTACCTGTGCCTCTCCTACTGCATTTGCCAAGCTTTTATGTATTTACCGTGTCGTTTTTCTCCTCCAAAACACACAAATATTCTGAGCCAGCTTTCTGGACATAACATAAGAATGCTTTCGCCGCTCAAGTGAGGTATAGTGGGGTGTGCAGGCTGGGCATTGATCCCTTCTGTCAGATCCATGGTCGGGCCACCGCCTACCCGCGCCCAGCAGGGCCTAAGACACGCCTAACACGTCCCCTAGCCTGATCCCATGTTGGCCTAGCATGGACTGGCAATAATAAATGCGCGTTGAGAATCAACATGACACACGGCTTAGATTCAGGGCCCGGCACGCTACCGGTGCAGGCGGAGAGATAAGGCCGACCTTGGGCCTAATAATATAACAGTGCTGTTACATGAATAAAATGCACCCCCATATAACTGCTACCCCACTCCCCCATTGGACTGACATCAAGTATTAAGCGCCTGGTTAAGGCCTTAGATTAGCCTATTGGTGTTATTGGGGCTCAGCACGGTGGCGGTAGCAAGGGGTGGTGGTGTCTTCAATTATGGTTGAGCAGCTCACACGTGAGCACGTGAGCCCACCATTACAAGGACACAGTCATGCTCATCTATGAATCTATGTAAGGCTATGTTAATGTGTACCCAGATGAACCCATACAACAAAGCATGTAACATAGTTAGTCTTGTGTTTTAATGTGATAGTATAGAACACCAAATTTAAGAGTTTGATATGTAAAAGTGTGGCCTACTATATCGATTAGTATCAATGCGTCTATATTCCAATGAACTCCAATATTTGTTATGATAAATAGGATTCACACATTCTGAAAGTCTCCACATAAGACCATTTAAATAAAATGGGCTAAAACGTATAGGAAAATATATGATTTTCATGACCAGAATTCACATTTTATTGGCTTAGAATTAATTGATGTTTTAAAAGTGGAGAAATCGTAAGCTATTTATATGCAACTGCATTGCTGGCCTTTCTAGCTTCAATTTGACACCAAATTTACCAAAATTTGTCCTTTTTAACCTCTGTGGCCTAAATTATTGTCTGGCTTCAGTTTATTTATTTTCAAGCAGAAATATCCAACAATTTATTCTTAACATTACTAATGATTGATTTCAGCAATGCATAAGTCATTGTAACAACTGCTCAAATAGGGCCTAGTGTCCCAGTGCCACTGGAGTCCTTGCAGTATTTTCATGAGAACATAATGTTATTCGGGTCAGAATAGCAATGCATGATAGTCTAACTAACTTACACCTCATAGAAACACACGTACATGTATATATAGGCACACCTTTATTAACTGGGATTTGTGGGGGATTCTCAAATGTCACTGTGTGCATGTGAGGGCCTTTCACTAGCTGCCATCTGGGTTTTGAACTCTAATCAGTATTTCTTAAAACCGAGGTAGGTCCCGGAAATTGCCGGTCTGAGACGAAGGCTCCATGGAATCGATAATGTTAAAACATTCATCCATGGACCAGGGGGTGGCACCGCTGTTGTCCCTTGTCTAATAAGGCACCCGGGAGGGAGGGATGGATTGTCCGTTTTGAGCTGCTCCAGCCCTCAACTCTGAACTGCTCACCATTGGCTCAAAGGCCGCCATCGTGCCTGCCCGTGGGAATATTGCGGCTGATTCGTCTACAGTTGTTTCAAAAGGAGTAGTTGTATGAATTGGTTACCTTAAAGATGGGCAAATGGGACTTGGGTTCTGCCAGGCTGAGTAAAGTATGTATCTGTGGGGTAGGAACCAGGGAGTGTGGTGCAGATGGGGATCCTATCTGTCAAGGTCATGCATTAAAGGCCACGTCATGGACCTATCACCAATATGGCCTGAGGCGGTGACCAGCCGGGGGAGGTCAACTGGAGAGGCAGGGTGAGGGGTAAGTCATAAAGGAGGGGTGGTTGAACGGGGAACTAGTGGCAGGGGGCAGACTGAGCACGCGGCGTGGCAGGATCATATTGGTGAGGGTGTGTGGTGGGGATCGGGGAGGGGTTTGAGGGTAGAGGGTTGGGAGGGAGTCAGGGGAGGAGAGGAGGGAGGGAGGGAGGACTAGGACGCCCCCAGCATCGATCATACCATGATCCACGACCTTATGACCTGGGCTGTGGTCCACAGGAGGTCATAGTTAAGGCCGCGTCCTCCTGCAGACATGTGCCTGCTGACACACACACACCTCCACCCCTTGAAATATGGCTCTCAGAGAAGGCATTGCCAACAAACATAGCTAGTCCATGCACCCATTGCCACATCAGATGGATGTTTACACATACACAGTTGTGCAGCCCCGAAACCCTTGTTACATGTTGACAAATAATGCAATTTAGGACATCTACCCCCTGGACATCCATCCCCTAGGACATCCACCACTTGGACGTCTACCCTCAGGATCGTTATCCTCTTAGACATCTACCCCCCCCCCCCCTGGGACTTTTACTCCCTAGGACCTTTACCCCCTTAGACATCTACCCCCTTGGACTTTTACCCCCTATATTAAACAATTTGCCTGTGTCACAAGAAGGAAGCAATGTTCTGGACACCTGACATCTACCCCTGGATATCTAGCCCCTTGAACTTTTATCTTAGGGGTAGATTTCAGAGGGAAAATGTCCTGTCACCAATATTACTGTTCTTGGCATACTGATAACATTATCAGTTGAGCCCCTGAGGCAGGAGACATGCAGTTGTATTTTCATTTTGAACATCACAGGCATGGTGCAATTCCCCAGACACTATACGAGTATTGGTGTGTGTGCAGCTAGATATGACGTATTTATTACTGTGGTAGATATACTGATAAAATACATACATTTAAATAAACGGAGCCGCCCTGCTCCTTGTTTTTAATGTTCAGCTTATTGTATGGCTTCCTCCTGGCTTACTATACTACTACCTCTAACCTACTACCCCTCTCCGCCACCACCCGCACCGTCTACCCCAGCCAACCCCCCGTGTTTTTAGCTATTCCTTGTGGCCCCGGGGCAGGGAGACAGTGGGCAACTCACGTAAGCAGGAACTCATTGAGCAGCTCGCGTGCCCCCCCCCCCCCCCCGCCGCCACCCACCGCCCAATCCTTCTGCTTGCCAGGTAGCTAACCTGCCGCAGGCGCCGAAAGTTTGCCTGCACAGCCTGCCTGCCTGCCTGCCTATACCTGCCTGCCTGCTTGCACAGCCTGCCCTCCTGGCGGTGCTTCTGGCTGGGGCCGACCAAGCGGCGCATGCGCTTAGCACATTTGTAGGATTCCTCCCATTTCGGTGGCGTTCGAAATTCCGTTGGAGAATTCCCACTGTAGAAATCCAAGCCACTCGGCGGCGGGCCGAGCTGCTCTCTCCCCGCCCCGAGCTGCTCGTGTTTGTGTTTGTGTGAGGGGCAGATGGTACAGTGGCTCACCTCATGTCGGGCTACTGCTGTCACGGACCTTACTCTGGTCTGTTACCCCTACGGGAGTGGTCATTTAATGTCAAAGACGGGGGCGGAGAAACCATTTTACATGCCCCTCCCCACCTACTACTTCTCAACTAGAGCATGTGAATTTGTTAGAACCCCCGCACCGAATTATTTAAGCCCATATAACTAAGCCACCTCACCCCTCCTTCTGTTTTCGATGAATGACTACTCCCTTACCCTTCTGTCCGCCATGCTGAGATGGCTACTCAACGTCATCAAGCCTTTGACTAAAACCTGACCAACCTGCACCGAGTGTGTTTAAGGCGGTGGGTGGATGGAATCCGGAATTAAAAAGACTTGGTGAGGTGGAGGAGAGAAGAAGGATGATGGTGCTTGGCGAGACACATGGCACCCTAGACTTGCGCAAGCCATTGGTTTTGACATGTGATTCTATGATAAAGTGAGAAAAAAATTATCTGAACTGGGGTTAGGGTAAGAGTAGAGCTGGAAGACTGCAGCCAGTCTAATGGCACACCTATCATATGTAAACGTAGGAACCTGGAATCCAATTGGCTGAGTCCGATTCACGTGATCCCCAGTGGACCAATGAGAGAGCGTTTCTTAGGCTGGCGTGGTGTGACGTATGACAGGTTATACGTCGCGGTGGGCCTGATGGTGGAGTGTTTTCTGCGCCTCTCTGATCTCGACAGTTGGCAAAGTGCTAAAAGAAAACAGAGAAGGATGTCAGAAACGCCACCAAAAAAAACATGCAGGCCGCAAATCGCCGCTATCGTAGGTAACCAAGCCCCACCCTGATAGATAGACGAGTGTGTGGGAGCAGTCACAAACCATGTACCCTAAAACATTGTATCGCGTGCCAACACGTTTCAATTATCAATATCCCTCATACGTTAAAAGTTGGGTCTAACCTGATTAAATCAAAACATGAAGAGGTCATTGATTTCGAACTGCAAACGTCACGAACTTGACCCTTATTTGGTATCCTTGGTATTTCTCTTTCCCAATTCTAAGACTGTTCACTGTTCACTAGTAACGTTCCATTGCATATCGTTGCATCTCTATACAAGGTGCTTCGGGTTAACTCTATTAGAATATACATTAACATTAACAGTAAGAGGAATACACAAAGTCTTTGTGTTAACTATTTCAAAAGATGTAGGATTGGCCCCATTTAGTTGGGGAGAGTCTGGTAACACGAAGCCCACATTTATAGAGTGAAGGACAGACTTCCAATTGGTCAAAGGTCGAAGCAGTGTTGTAAATTGCCTCGAGAAATTCTTGGATTTGATTCCATTTGATTCCTTGATAAAGATACATGTAAATCATAAACAAGATCAACCCGAATCAATACGTCTACCATCCCGTTTATCATGACAGATGGCTCTGCGTAAGCCTTAGAAGTAAACACTGTATGATACAGAACCACGCCAACTAGACTGTATACCAGGGGTCTGATTCAGAACGACTGAGGTATTGTTCAGAAAAAAAATCGTCAAAAATGGTGACAAGAATGAATTTTCAACTTGACGAGAGCACTCGGCAGCTGCAAATGAATGAATATCAAATGGTCGTCAAACTGAATTTTGTGGGTCTTGCACAAGGTGTACACTATTCATAAAAACAACCTATATTGTACATCATTTGATGTAATTACCTTAGACTATTATCAGCTAAGCTGAAAAGTTATTACTTCTGATGATTACATGTTTTGAAAGAATTTTGGCGATTGACTAAATCATGATCGTCAGACCCTAAATCACTCATCACTTTTTCACCAAAGAATACGGAAGTTGGTCCGAATCAGACCCCTGGTCTCAAAGAACCCAGACCGGCTTCTGTTGACTTCTCGTGTTGTGTGTACGTTCATGAGTAGCTCTAGTTGTGAGACGAGGAGTAACTCGGTGTGAGCAGTTCACGACGCAGGACCCTGAAGAGCAGCTCATCCTATGTAGGTCAACCCAAGCAGGGCGCAGAGCCGGGTTGCTCGTTCAGGCAGTGCGGCGGTTCTTGCCCCAGGTAGGGGGTCACCATGGCAACCTAAAAAAGAGCAGGGTCCGCGCATTTGTCACTGGGGTGCCTTAGAGGCACGTGGCCGTTATTCTATATCACGTCTCCGTCTTTCTCAAATAACCTTCGGCGGGTAAACACCACGGGGCGTTGAACGACGTAGGGGTAGCCAGTTTCCGGGTGGGGAGCAGGGGGAGGGGGTGAAATATAGCACGCATGCGTACTGGGGCAGACGAAGGCGCCAATGGAGTTCGCGACGGAAGTGGTTGTTTGCGTGTCATGTCGGACGACGTTTAGTCGCTGTGTCCGACGTCCGAGTAAAACGACTGACAGCATGGGCCCCCACCCATCGTTCTATCCCCACACCTTCCCCCTACCCCCTGTCCCACACCCACACCCAGCAGCCATACCCCCGGGAACAACTATGTGTTGAAAACATGCAATACGCCACTATGTCCAGTGAATGCGTCCAATTTGTCCAGCACCAGACTCTTGGAGGGGTATATGATGTCGGCGCCCAGGGGAGCCATAGTAGTCGGGGACGGACTGTGTGGGGACAGCCTTGGTGGTCGTGGAGGGGTGGTGAAGGGGTGCCAGGTTTGTTCAGGAAATGCCGTGATTTCCCGCAGTTTCCGTCAACATGCGTATATCACGCCACTCTGAAGCCAGTAGCCTCCTCCACCCCCTATCGTCTACTGCCCGTCTAACTGTCTGTCAGTTGCTGGAACAGGAGGGAGCGAGAAATGGAGAGGAGGAGTGTGCATACTGACGTTAATGATATGCAAGGAAGGGGTACATAGTAAAGAGGGGGTTGGTTTTCACGAAGGACACCCACATAGGTTAGCTCTGGAGAAGCCAATACGAATAAAGAGGGAGATTCAGGACCAAACATGTACCCGTGTCCAAACAAGTCAATACGTACTACCATAGATATGGTACAAGTGAGTCGCTGTATATGTGGTATAAGCCAAGGACATGATAATCTGACTTATACCCATTGATTGGTGTGTGATTGGTTTGTACGTGCAGGTAATTTTGTTCTATAACTATGGTATAAACTGGAGTATGAATAATACATAATATACATATATACATGCTTAGAGGCACAATGGTTGGCAGAGTGGGACCGAGACTTCTCATGACATCACATGTTTGCATGTGAAAACATTCTAGACAAAGTTATACAGATGCATGTAAAAATATTCTGGACAAACGTGCATATAAGTTGCACAATCATTCATGTGTAAACATTCACAGAAAGTTTCAGGCATACATCTGTAAATAGACGGTAACAAATTGTACGCATGCACGTGTAAACAAACATTCTGGACAAAGTTATGAACTTGCATGTGTAGTCAATAAGTCATTCTGAACAAAGCTCTGTAGATATGAACTTGTATGTGTATGTAATCTGGACAAAGTTGTGAACACACTGCTGAAACAATTTACATAATTATATCGGCAAAACATTTCCCTGGAAAGCCACTTCTTGGCACATTCTAGCGCTACACCAGCATCATTGTGCATGTGGTGATGTGGCTGTGTCTCACGAACATGGGCCAATGTTTTCGTCTATGACTGGGTGCAATTTATGACTGGGTGCAATCTATGACTGGGTGCAATCTATGACCGGCTTGAAAGAAAACGCTTTATTTAGGGCATATGTAGCTATGAATTGAAATAAAATGAGTGATATAAAATCTTAAAACACCCATGAACATTTTCCACCACTTATATCTTCATCTGCCCTAAATAAAGCGGTTTTTTCCAAGCCGGTCATAGATTGCACCCAGTCATAGATTGCACCCGGTCATAGTCGACAACAATGGCCCGATCTCACGAGACACAGCCATGTGTGATCCCTGATGTGATCCCTAGTGTGATCCACACTGTAATCTCACGATCCGATCCCCTAAACGGCCAATCTGCAGCTGCTAGTCTCTTCTACCCGCTCTGGTTGGTCCCTATTGCTTGGTGCTGCTGGGTAAACAGCCACGCCGACATGTCGGTGCTCTGTGCACGTGACCCGTAGTGTAGGTATCGGGATCCAGAACCCAACAACTGACAAGTAAACTAACCAATCCCAGATCTACACACGGCGCTGTCATAGTGTTAAGGTCAAATACCTCTCCAGTAAGGTCAAGCAGGAGCTGTCAGTCTCTACCCTAGGTGTAGTGGAAATGATACTGGTGGGTAGGCTCGAATTGAGCTCAATGGATAAGGGTCTATTGGGATAGCAATACCAGGATACTTATACATTGGTATCGGAATGTGTAAACATTTGGTTAAGATCCATCAGTGGATGGTTAAGAGCATCAGCAGAGATTCGCAATAGCCTGTAGGATTTCAGTATATATGTAATATATATACGTATCCAGACATGTCTGTTTAGAAATTGAACATTGGACTTTTTTATATGCACCCTTATATAAATCTGGTACAAGATGTTTTTAGGAAAGCATCGTTCACGTTATAACTTCCTATTACTTTTAATATTTTAATCAATTGATATAGTTCTCATTTGTGGGTTCTCTAATCTAGGTTATTGTTCCCATTCCATTCTAATGTTAAATAGGTTTACATACCTCCAATCGCTCAATTAGGTTAACATAATATACAAAGGGGAAACTTAAGCTACTTATTGTTATTATTCCGTCCAGGCATCCCATATATAATCCCGGCATATAATCACATGTTTCATTAATCCCTATTGTTCTTAGTAATATTCAGCCCTGGAAACTGTCACTGGTATAATGTTTCAAAGATGTCCTTCGGGGCCTTCCATAAAGTATGTAGGCAAATTTTCTGAAATTGACCCCCCCCCCACCACCCCCCTCAAGCTCTTATACGCATTAAAACGAAGGGTTTATGTATGCAACATTTTCCAGAAAATAGACCCCCCCTCCCCTTGGTACTTTATGGAAGGCCCCTTCCTGTTTCTGCTATTAACTCAAGAAAAATCGCACTGCTGCTACGATAGGTTTCAGAAACCCCACCTTTTGATACTGTTATCAAGTCTAATCAACTTAGCTGTCAATGCAGCAATCTCTGCTATACATATCGTATGGATTAGTTCGAATTGTGCCTTAATGTCCATGTGTCGTCATGATGCATGAATGCAGCCCTGGCAAGTATATTCATTCAAGCATCACACCGGTTCCACGGGATTAATGCACTCTAAAAGGGTCAGCATGGTGCCAGCATGATGCTTTCATGGAGTACTGGCGATTTACTTACAAGGGCTACATTCAGGCATCATGACGACCAAAGGCATAAAGCAGTATACGGCCCTTCAAGGATGTTGGTCATCTTATACAATTTCCCCCCAGACATGTGGAAGGAGGCAGTACAGCTGCAGACAGATAGGAGTTTAGCCAATTAGAAGTTAATCCATCGTCTAGGCCATGTAAGCACCTGACCTGGCTATCCTGGTCTAGGGGGTTGAACTGGGTTAGGTAACGCAGGAGCATAATGAATTGTCCGACATGTGGAGATTCTGAGAAAGGGTTACGGTGAAGTGAGTGTGTACTACTTTTCCTAGAAGTGTCCATATCCACCCGGCCAATGGTTGCTTAAACAATGGTATAGCGAACTAAGGTTTCCCAAGTCTTAGCCGATTTGTCCGTAATTTTGGAAACTGAACCATTTAAAATGCGTATCGGTAACATAGCATCATGATATTGGAATCACTCCATGGATGTGATACAGTTTGATTCAAACATTTCTGAGGGTATGTATGGCATTTTACAAAGCACTGTGTTAACAAATTTATTATCAGCTACCTTTGATGCAGTTAAATTACATCAGGTATGGAATGGTACCGGTCAAATCCTGGCAAGGTTTATTCAAGATGGTATTTTAATGTCATTGTGATATAGCTTCGCCAGTTGGTTTATGGTTGTTATATGTAATTATATATCTCTATCCCTTAAACCCCTAATACTATTAAAACGTAATTAAGATAATTGGCTGTATAACCGGCGGCATGGCTGTATGGCATATCGTAGTACGCACTATTTCTGCTATAGTCATGCTGTCAGGATTCTATGAGAGGGGAGTTACCCCACTCACTCTACGTAGGCATATACACCTTCGTGGAATCCTATGGTTGAAATAGGAACCGTTGTCTATCTTCTTTAGACAGCTGAGAGTATAGATGGTACACACCTCTCCTGCTTTGGGAACTTTGGCTCAGGGTTAGGAATGGGAACGTGAGGCACCAGGCCACGTCTGATTTGTGGGAGGCCGGGGGCGAAGCCACTCCCCATAGTCAGTGTGGCATGTCTGAGTGCACGCAAGTACTATTTACCTTGGGGGTTCAGGTAAAGGGATGTGATAGTTTCAGGTAATAGCGTCTGGGTACCACATGACGGGACAAGGTGTAAACATGGCGGTATTGGCTGCATACTGTAACACCTGGTGTGATTTGCTGGAGTATATATAACCCACAGACACACTCACACTCACAGCCCACACACACACTGACTCTCCTCTGGCACTGCAGGCAGTTGGCCAGTACCCACAGGCACCCTGATTCCCACAAACCCATGGGAAATTATCCTTGACTTCTGCAAATCTCAGCTCTGGAGGGAGCCAGTAATAACTGTATATATTCCCATCACACGATCATACAGCATTTGGCGGTGCCATCTGCTGAGATGATCAAGGGCCTATATAGGCTGGGATTGGGGGATGGAAGCAACAAGATGGCGGCTATTGGTAACGCCTCACTGACACGCTGTAATATACAGACCCGCTCCGGGATCGGGTGTGGCCAAATGCAATTAGGCCGACAGGGTTTCTATGCCGGCTGGATTGGGTCTTCATCGACTCACAGAGCCACCCAATCACGGCTCACAATCCCCTGCCAATCATCGATTTTAGGTCACGTCCATTTTAATCCGCCTACCAACGCCCACTTCCGCCTCCGGTAGCGGCATCCCGTCTGCCGCAAGAAGCGCCCTCTAATTGGACAGCGGCACTGAGCATATGCGCATGTGTATGGTATAGTAGGTGCTAGGGGGTGGTTGGTTTGAGAATCTGTGGGGCATGGTCATATACATATACATGGGACTATATAATATATGTTCATATATGAATGTGGGCATGTCGGCTTCTTGGGGGCAGGGGCGAACAGTCAGGCCGCGCTTCTCTCTTTAAATGTATTTTGAGCCAAGCATATGACTATTGGGACTCAAAACCTGTTTTATATGGTATCTGTAGGAAAACATCTTTATGTGACCAGCCAATTAAAGCTGTCCTTCTAGTTGAGGTGCCTCACTATTTCCCTAAACAGTGGTGGAGTCGCTCCCATTAATGACCTGCTCACTACTAGCTGTTGAAGCTGTTACTGACCTATACCAACACCAATACACCGCTTTCTGACCCCCTTCAGTGATGTGCCAGTGACCTTTACTTTGGGCAGGGCCGATGTCTCGGTGGCACCAAGAACTGTGTGCCTTAAACGAGGATATGTAGTGCAAAGCAGTGTTTCCTAACAGCAAGTCTATGTTTTCCACAAGCTGAATATCTGCTTGACGTGTCTAATTGTTATGTTCTAGCCGTAAAAAGGTGGTTCGATACAATTGTTCAAAAGGGCATGGATCCCATCATTCATGTCTATATTTAAGCTAACAATATCGATGTAAATGCAATATATTTTACGTAACCAAAAATGATTTTTAGCAAGGCCCTTAGTGCTTGAGAATAATATCTCTTCGATATAGGTCAGACGAAGCTTGTTGAAAATATCTTCTTCATTATGTACATCCATGGTTTAGAAAGCCCCTCTAGGAATTTGCTGTCCTCTCGGTTTCAAGAGGTAAAGAAAGTGGACATGAATGTCTCTGTCAGGACGCAGCTTCTGGTAAATACACCTGTCTAAACAGTCCATATCCCTGGGGCATTGAATACCCAGCACTAGTTACTCCAAATACATGTACAGCCACTCCCCTCAGCCCTTAATACTACCCACTCACAAGCTGCTGCCCAAAAGACCTAATGTTTACACGCCTTTTACAGACCGTTTTTGTAGTTGGGGATTTCAGCCCAGCATGTCATTGTGTACTTCAGAGATATGAACCTAGTACCTCCACTTTCGGTATATATATGATTGCAGTCTGTTAAAACGCTTGTGCTTATCAGTATAGCCCCCTGTGATTTTACCATGTAAAATAAGCTATAGATAACATTGTATGGTGAAGACCTTTGTTATTTGCATGGCATTTTCTAGCCTCTTTGTGGACTCTGCACTGTATGTACATGAAAGGGACTTTCTCTACCTAATCGACCACGATTTATGACCCAATCTCCAGAACCTGTTGACTAGCAATTCCCCTCCTTCCACGCCAACTGATAACATCTGATCCAGAAATGGCTTTCAGGCAGAGTCAGAGAAAGGACTAAGTGGGCCTAAAGTCTGCCCTTCATTTTGCTAAAGGCCGCACTGAGCATTTCCTTTGTTAATGTTGTTTTCTGCTTCTGTGGATTACATAGCTAGCCACCACACGGAAATCCAATTATATGCACAAGCGGCCCACTGAAGCTTAAGCCCCCAGCCGACCATAGTGACTTGTAGCCTCTCCCTGAATGAGTGACAGGCCGCTACAAAGCCTTTGATTGCTCCGCCAGAAAGTATTGGGCCGGTAGGGATGGCCCAGCGGGGCAGCGGCCCTGTCAGGGAAATGCAGCCGTTGCGGCAAAAGCGTGTGTCAGCAGAACGATCCATAGCATTGGATTTGAATTATATTGAGCGGTAGGATGTGGCGAATCTATAAACTTCGACCTGCACTCGTGCAGCAGGGAAGGTGGTGGAAGAGAGGGAATAGGACGGACTGAGGGGGAGGGGGCGGTAATGCCCGATACGCCTCGTGCTTGTATTGGCAATTGTCCACGGGTCCTGCTGCTAGAAGTGGCCGCTAAGAGGGCGCTGTGACCGGCGACGACGCCAATCCCTTCTGTTAGCATAGCCGGTTTGGGAGTTGGTGTGTGTGTGTTGGGGGTGGGGTTGTACCATCTACCAGTACCCCCTCCCTCCCAGTTTTTCCCCAATATCACTCCCATGGTCAAGGAATGGATCCAGGGTCCATGGAGGACGTATAGGCCGATGAGGTAAGGGTGAGCTTGATATGGGTCGGGGGATAGGGATGGAGGAGTCACATTCCCATGGACTCCTGTTCAATCTCTTTCATAACTCAGCCAGAAGCCGCAGTCTCCTCAGCTATCTGCACACAGACCCAGCACTGCCTGGACAGCAAGCCAGGGTCTGTTGACACCGCAGCCACCCACGGCACTCATCATTCAGCCCCCAATCTTCACCTTCTCTGAGTGGGATAGGCCGGCTGAATGTTGGAGGGTATAGGCCTATAGATGGTGGCCATCCTCTCGATGGGAATGCGGCCACTTCATTCGGGTCCTGGCCACCTGCCTCCAACTTGCTCACAGTCCTCGATCGATGCATGGCGCTGCTGGCTGCTGACTGCCACCCCCACCCTGCCACCACCAATGCCACCCGCCGCCTGGTCAGCCAAATACTAAAGGACTTATCAGGCCTCTTTTGCGGGGCTCCTGGCCACCGTGGGCTCTGATAATGGCATTTTCATGCACCCAGACTCATTTATCCTGCCTGGAATTCAGTAAGAAGCCAGTGTGGACAGATATGAGTCTGGCGCCCCGTGGCCTCTGATGACCATGCAGGGCCCCTAGCAGCTCTCGGGTCCTGTCTTATTGACCCACTGTCTCTCCCTCTGTCCCTCCTCCCCATCCCTTCTCTCCTCACTACCCCTATCCCGATTACCGGTTCTGTGCTCCATTCTCCAACCTACGGCCACCTACCCATTGTGCGCTGTCCTCCACAGCAGTTTTCCCTCGGACGTCTAGGGGATAACTCACGTGACCTTTGCTCTGTATTCACCAATTAGAAATGTATCAAAGCAACAAAGAAATATGTTCAAAACAAAAAATGCATATTTACGTCCTCAAAAGATCCCCACTGGTAATTATATTGAATTATGAGCGCATTTTATGCTCTCATAAATATGGATGAAATCGATAATAAGAAGGTTTGATTTTAAGCAATGTTTATTTTGGCAGGGATCATGGTTTTACAGTTCCTATGATGACGTCAGTTTCATAAGGATACTGTAAAGCTTCTACATGTCTATATATTCTGCATTACCCTGTATTATACACAATCATGTAGAACATTAAGAAAACCAAGCCTATGTAAAGGTCTTCATAGCAGACATGTCTAGGGTTTTCTGGACTTGATAACGACCTAATAGCCATATTGACAACCGTATATTGTCATTTAGTATTTAATATTGGATTAGATATGATGATTAAAAGAATATGTGTATGTCCATCTATGAAATGGATTATGAACTTTATTAACTTCATTTGGGTCGTTGATAATATTTGACTAAAATTAAGAACATAATAAGCATCTGTAGAGCGTAAAGGTACCTCTTTTATATCTGAAATCCATAAATATGAGGACAGGCTTCCACTCCTAACACATACATCAATTCATTAATGTCCCTATACTGAGGCGTAGAAACCTGTCAAATATAAAGGCTTATGGTGATTATGGTAAATATTTTTGTACGGAAGAATAATCACAATAGTCAAACTCTAAAAATGGTCATATTGACGACACTAGTGACAGCTTTTTATACCCATAGGGTTTTTAGGGGCTGAGGCTCCTTGCAGGGAATCAACCCAAACCCTTAAGCATTGGCAGACAAGCTTGTTACAGTCTCTAGTGTTGAAGGTCGCCTCTGGTGCCTGTTTGAGAACAACCCTACTGAAAAATCTGCCAAACCGCTGCAAAATTCATGTTGCCACTCCCCCTATTTAGTGGCAAACCCTGTCAATCCGGGCGATTAATTAAATACTCTTTTTGATAGTGATTCTGTTTACGCAGGCAGTTCAACGAGCAAAAGTGGGAGAGGGAAAAAGAGGTGATTGACTAAATGTATGAACCAAAGGAGTCAATCAACGCTTTGTTGGAGCGGAAATAGAGCACTTGTTCAAATATCAAATGATGTGCAAAATGCTGGAATCATTTCTTTTGTGAATGCCTGAAGCCTGAATTCCGTAACACGAGTTTTACCAGTGGGTAACGTATTCAGTCAATCCCGACGGCAGAATGAACACTAAACAGCAAATTTAAAAGTCAACTGAATACTATTAACATTGATGCAGCGGACTTAGGTTGGATCCTTAAACAAAAGAAAGCTTAGGACTGTTTTACGTGAGACCTTGCAAATAATACATTTAGGATGCCATTTTTTGCATGATCATGAGCAATTTATTAGTCTATTGCAATTAAATGTTTTGGTAAAATGGTACTTTCTCTTTATGGTTTCATGCATTTAAAGAGAACATGCTGATATTTAGTTCATTTTGTATTACTATTTACTATAATGATCAGAATTGTTATGGTTTTGGTCTACTCAGCTGCTCAGTTTTTACCATGCATTGCTCTGTGTAAACACCTATGTCGACCCATAGACTAATAATCTCCCTCTTCTCTTCCTTTCTGTGCAGATTCTCGAAGACTGGCGGTATATTGCGATGGTGATTGACCGTCTGATGCTCTATATCTTCATGGCAGTCACCATCGGGGGTACCGTAGGGATCCTTATCAATGCGCCGCACATCTTCGAGTACGTCGACCAGGACGAAATCAAGCGACGGATCACGGGAAAGTGACACTCTTGGCTTTCAGCGGGGTCGAAGGTCATTCTTCCAGCAACTCATCTACATTGGAGTGTGTTTCTAAAATACACTTGGTCTTGGCAATACACCCAGACGACATTGCCTACTTTCGGTGTACCTGCGCATGCGCAGACAGAGATTTCCACTCAGCTCGATGAGGTCACGTCCTGTTGCACCGTGCCTGTTACCGTTGCGCGTCGCAGCGTGTCGTAATATTGTATTTTTTTACGGCACCTATGACGTCATTGTGACATCATCGTGTTGAAGGGCGTTTGTAGGGGGTCATGGTGTGTGGAGCCAACTTTTACTGCTAAAAGTACGGACTTCCGACTATAACCTGTCGTCGCCGACTAATGTGGGACCTGCACTGGGGAACCCCTTCCGGACCCGATGTGATAGACCAACCATTGGTCTGTGCGCAATTCCAAGAAAGGATGGCAGGACATTGTAAGGGGTGGGCGGAAGGCCACTGCCCCCACCCCCGCCCGACCCACGGCAGGACACGTGATGGCCAGGGAGCAAGCACGGTCCCGCTAGCCGTCTATACCGGCGCGGCGACGGCGGCGAGATTCTATACCAGTAAATACTCAGATTTGTAGACGAAAAAGGCTGGGTGGTGTTTACATTGTTATGCAAATGAGGGACAGTTTACGTCACTTCACACGATAATGTGAGTAAACAGATATATATATATATATACAGACTACATTTGAGTCTTTTCATCAACGGAAGTGCCCCCTCCACGTTTGTACATTTACCCTGAATCACACAGCCAGGTCTATTTGTTTGTTTTTAATGTACGAGCAGCGACTTTAGCACGATATATATATTCTTATATTTGGTCCATGCCGCACGTTCTCGTCGCAATCTCAGCACCCACGAGGCTTCTTGTCAAATAATACGAAAAAGAACCATTCCCCCTAGACTAGAAAGAAGTCTCCTTGACATGTATTGTATCTAAATTGTCACCTCCCATTTAAAACAGAAGACAAGCAATAAGAATCAGCTCTCATTCTCCATCGGAATAGGATATGTGTTGGGTTTGTTAGGGTATGAGATAGTCCGACCCACCATGGTGTGCTCCGCAGGTATTGTTCTGCGTAATGTAATGCACGTCTTTACACATTGAAAGGTTGGCGAAGTCATTCATGTATTGATTTCAACCTCAAGTGCAATTTCATTTAAAAAGGTCATATTTGTAAAACATGTACATGGAACTACAATCACAAGCACACAGTGTCAAAAAGAGAGAAATCATCAAATAGGACCAAACCTGGTCTAGGGTATGTTACTCTAGTCACGGGGCAACAAGACTGTTCAGAAACGAGATTTGTGAGAGTATCTAGGATAATTATAGCATTAATCTGAACATTCATGTAGACTTAATGATTGAATGTGTTTAAAGACTTCCCTTTCTTTTGAGAGATTTATTGACTTAAATTATTACTCTTATTACGAACCGACGGGTAAGCCACCTGGTTGGCCGACGTGATAGTACACAGCAACTGGAGTCATGTGGATATTTTTTGCTGACTCATGCCCTGGCTATATTGTACAGTCAGGAATTTGAGAAGTTAAGAGGAGTCCTACCTGTGGCTTTCTTACCTGGCCAATGCTAGAAGGCTACTGTATACATACACATCTTCAAGAGGGTGGGGTTGTAGGGGTGGGCATCACTCATTTTTTGCATACGCAAGGGGTTTCCTGTTCCATGATCACCGTTCTAGTTCTATCCCATGGTTAAAACACGTATTGACTGTTTTGTGTACATCTGGGTTGGTGATTTACATTTCAGGTATGGTCCCACCCAGATGGGAGCAAGGGGATGCATGGATAAGGCCAGCAGGGGTGCAAAGGATTATCAGCTCTGACTCGTATACCTAGAAGGGGGCATTATACATTAGTACTATTATTATGGCGACTACAGACCGGACTCCTACCAATGGGTACAGCAGGTGCTGTAGTCACCTGAAACTCGATTATTTCTTTTTTTCTACGAATGAAGGAATTATAATAAAATAAAAATGAACAAAAAATAGGTCATGACAAAAATGTACTGCAAATGTGGTGTGACTGTAGATGTACTTGGAAGTTGATATAGCATCATGTATATATGTTTTGGTTTATATATAGTGGGATGTGTAAATAGATATGATTAAGTAACTATTGTTGTTGATGTTGATGAGGCGAGCCTGGGAGCCTTTTAGTTGTTTCTTTAATTAGACAGCCCTAGATTTATCATGGCGTTTGTGTTATGCTGATAGTCCATAAGTTAGTGCGTTAAGGTTATATGGATAACTATTACTACACTTGAATGAGGGCAACTGGAGCCGATCGAAGCGTTATCATGCGAGTTATTTACCATTTTGCAACGATACTAAGTGATTACATCGCTATCTGTTGAATTTCAGATGTACACAAGAAATTACACCCAAGAACCTATGTTATCATGCTTGTACGAGTAAACACAAAAGACACCCGAAACACATCTGATCTAAGGGATTGTCATTATTGTACTACAGGGTAATGTAGCCTAACCTGAGGAGCTGCTGATGATTTAGATAAATGTGCTAGGCCCGTTTGTAATCAAACGGTACCATGCCTGTATGTATCTTGAATTCGTTGGGGTTTAACGATCAATGTTCAGAATGAGACAAAAGTATGCTTGGTACTCGCTTGGTTCTGTATCTTTTTTAAATGCAGCTAGATATTTTTTTAAAGCTATGCTCTTGGGTTTTACTTTGTTAATAGGTTTTTAATCATGCATCACTCCATTCTAATCTCAATGTGTCCCTTTATTATGGTTATTTTTTATTAATACAATTATCTTCAAATAGTCGTGCCTAGTTCGTCCTAGCGGCCCTTCCCTGTTGGAGCCCAACATTGAGTGGCCCTGGCGTGGCCCATCCTCGTGGCTAATATGGTGCCTTTTAGCTAGAAGCATAAATTAGCACGCACCATGAATAAGATCTTAACATGAACTGAAACGATGTCTTGATGATGGACAAATTCCTTCCTCTATCGAATGAAGTCTACTATGTAGTCTTGTTCCCCACCTCTCTGGAGGCATGAGACTATGCATCTTAAACCATGGACTTTGTAAAGTGAATGGTCAGAAAACGAATGTGTAGAGGTATTCTTTGTTACGACTTTATTTACTCTTTCATTAACACAATACCAACTACATATCAGCATAATGCGTATTAATCTGTGTACCTGAGGCAAGTTCTCGTGAGATTACAAAAAGAAACCACGAGACCAGCCGCCGAGTAACTGAGCCACATGGTGAGAGAGTAATAAAAGTTATATATACGTTATCAACTTTAAAACATTTGTCGCATTTTACAAAGACTTACTGTAATTATGTTTCTATTTCTTGTCCTTCATAAGGGGTCCGTTGTGAGACAGACAGTGTGGGATTGCCCAGGCGTAGAGCGAGGTTGAGGGCAGAGTCGGTGTTTTTTTCTGCTGTTGTTGGTGTTCTCCGCCTCCCAATTTCCACTGTTCAAAGTTCAGCCCTCCGCTGACAATGACGATGGGCAAAAGAGTATTGCAAACTCCCACGAGAAGAATGATCAAAATGCTTTGACGGAAATATCGATTTTTAAATGGACGGATAAATAATCGAATCACTAAAATGGGAACAGAATAAGAGAGAATGAAACAAAAAAAAAGAGACACATATTGATTTTAAAATGAGAGAAAACCTTGTTGCTTTTCAGAAACAGATCAGCCGATGTATCATTTATTGCCTCATAAGGTTCCGTTTTAGAAAGAGCCTCCGAAATACCGCGGAGCTATGAGAAGCCAATTTGAGTGGTAGACAGTGGTGAGCAATACGCTGGTTGGGAGCAGCTCAGTGCTGAGCAGCTCTCTGTGAAGGCGGGTCCCGTTAACAGCCACACACCAGTCACTTTATCTATGCATTAGCATGACAGTCTCCGTGTTCAGCCACAGAGAAGTGTGGATGGAAGCACTTGCAGTACTACTATATATGACCTAGTGAATGACGTTTGAATCCAAAATCTAATGTTACGTTTCTTAGATTATATCGAAAATTAGCTATTAAACTTTAGGTTTATTCAACATTTTACTATATCAAACAATCATATTTTCAAACGAAATAACATACAAAATTCCGGTCACACACTCATTCAGTTATATACATTAATTTGGGAACTTTTCTATTCCTATCCCTTTTGCATTACGTATATATGGTCGGACTGGTGTTGGTTATGGTTATTATATTTGTTACCTGGTATAGTAGAAGTAGAATCTTTAGATCAAAGTGCGGGTTGCTGCCTACCGCCATCGTAAAAAGTAGCCCCTTTGGGCGGTATGCTCCCACACACGATGTTGAAGGTCATGACTACTATCCTCTTATGCTGCTGCTTTACATAACTCTGTGGACATTGCCCATACCTGTGGATCCTATCCACCTGGTTATTTCCTAGTTGCCCGCGTATATATATGTGTGTATATATAAAAGGCAACCTTGATGTTTGAATTCGACTTTTGGGTTTGCTCTGGGTTGACACCAAGCAATACCAACCACAGTTTGATACCTGAAGGCACATGTCTCTGTTCGATTTATGTACATGTACATTGGGAAATTCAACTGTTTGTATGCCAGTTATATATATAAGGAGGGTGAATCGTGGGTAGGGAATATTACATGCACACTCGACCAATGGTTGTCGGTGATTTTTGGCAGTAGACCCTGAACTCCCTGGACTAACGCTTGCATCATTTGAAGGGGTTACATCAAGTCAAAGATTCATGATGAATTTTGAGAGATGATTGCAACCTCATGCAGTGGTCCTCTGTTGTGTACGGCGACCATTTTCTTGACTGGTGATTTATTTGGGATCTTAGTTAACTGCCTCTATTGCCACAACGATAAATAAAATTTTGATATATTTTGTAAAACAGGTACTTCGAGTTTGTGTTTTGATTCCACTATACCAGACCATCAGTAAAGGAGTACGCACCGCAAATTATGACTAAGTAAATTAGAAAAAGGCCCTTGTGGTCTATCAAACATCCCCAGCGTCCTGGCATTATATATTAGGCGGTCTGGGGCATTGTACCCACCCGTTATTGATTTTATTACGTGTACATACAGAATACACTAATCCGATTAGGCGGTGGTGGGGTTACGGGAACTGACCGCGGAAGTCTGTGTACATAGTAGGCATATTGTAGGTGGCGCCAGTGGCCACACTTTGCTAGTTGGGGATGTGGCCGTCCCTCCCCGGCACGTGACCACACAGTATACGCAGGCGCACGCGCAGAGGCTACTGTGGCCCCCTGATCAATGGCGGCCAGCGGAAGACGCCTCAGCAGCAGCAACAGCCACGCCGCCTGGCGGATGTTATATGCAGAGGCGACATCCCTCCCTCTCTACCTCAGCCACCACCATACCTCCCTCCTCCCGCTGTGCCACACATTCACTGTGGGGGTAGTGATCACCGTAACTCGAGTTATAAAGATCACCAATGATGGCTGGCTTTGCGGTCTTGTATTCATCTGCATCATGCAGTCATCTGCCATAAAGTAATATTCACAGAAGAAGCTGTGACACCAGTAAAGTTTCCCACTTGTGGCCATAACATGATTGAGAAACATTGTACCCCTCCATTTGAGGGTCCTTATTTTTTTAACAAAGGGGAGGGGGGTGGTGTTAAGAATGCCCCACCCCTGTTGTTATACAATGACCACTCCCTTACTAGCCTAGCATATAATTGAAAATTGGACATTTGCTTGCCAATGCATGATGTGATATGTAGCATGGACTTAGTCTTGTAGAAGTTGTAGACTGATTGCTGTGTTAGAAATCCTGCAACTAATGAAGAAATAATCATCTTGCTTCATGGTAGATCTGAGAAACATGTTATAGGGATCAGTTCTAATGCACTTGTATAGGAGACCCTAACGTCAGTTGTTAATCTCTACGACTCGCGTCACGGAGATCACCACACACACAGAAAAGTGAGAGTCATTGTCGCTAAAACTGCCTGACTCTCAGGTGAGGGTAGTTTTAGCGACAATGACTCTCACTTTTCTGAGGGTGTACCCCCACAGTGACTATATAATTGTGTAACGAGTGCACTCAGTGCTCACCGCATGTTATTAGACTGGGAATCCAAGAGGCACACGCTGCAACCCACTGCAGATAGCTGGGGACATAGAGGGAAGAAAGGGATGGTCAGAAGAGTGGACATGTAGCAGCTTATAGAGAAGCATGGCGGCATGAACAGACCGAAGAGTTTAGAGAGTGGTCACTTTTTTTAACAGCAAAGAAGGTCGAATGAATTCAGCGCAAGCGGGCCGAATCCCCCCCCCCCCCCTCACCCTAGAGTGAGTTACAAATTGACTGTGACCGCCGCCCCCCCCCCCCCCCCCCTGAAAAAAAATCCACCTCCCCTCTCTGTGGTTACTATTTAGACGGATAGGAAATGTGGAGTGTGTCAGAACTTAAGGGAATAAGGCATTATTGTAGAAGGCATGTATGTATAGGTTGGGAGCCATGGAGGTAGGGAATGAATGCCATATGTTGGCCAAATAGGGGAAAGGTTTACAGATATACGGGTAGGGAATTTGCCTCCAGACCGGGGCTACCACAAAAGGATACGTGGGCTAGGAGTGATAGTACTCTACATCCTGCCTGCCCAAGGGTGGTCTCTGGAGAGAGAAAATATTGAATATCGCAAAAGAACCAGTAGGCTTGCATTGACAACCACCCTGTGCCCCAGGGGAGTCATTCTTGAGGGTGACTGCCGTTTGAGTCGTTCAAACCACTCACCCTCCTTTTCCCAAACCATGCTCAAAACGACCGTTTGAATCTCATCCCCCTCCCGCCACCACAGACCCACCGACACTGCCTTTTGCAGTAAGCCAGGATCACGGGGGAGGCTTCAAGACCTCTCCAGGGCTGCAGTGCCAATGGGTTGCAGGTGGCGCCGCGGTGCCAAACTGCTTGGGTAAGCAAGGAGATCCAAGATTAGACCGTTTAAGTGGCTCTCTTCACTTAAGGGGGCGCGCGCCATTAATAAGCGTGCCGTCACCCTACGACTCCACGGTCGGTGGCTGGCGGCCTCAGCGCAACTCCTCCAGCCCCTTGCACTGCCGTGCCGTCCTTGGCCTTACGTCATCCTATGTAAAGCCTCCTCCACCCCACCGCAATCACCACGTATCGACCGGTGGCTATTAATCGCCCCGCGCCAGCCGCTGTCCCAGCAAAGTGCCAGATTACTTTTACAGACTTGCCTAATACAGTGGAAGGCTCCTTGGATCTGAGCAAACTGCAGGTCGTCCCCAGCCCCTTCTCCCTCCTCACCTCTTCCCCCCAACCTCTCATCTCAAGCCCCACCCCTCCCTATCTCCCATCACCACCACCGGCCTCTGATCACTGCCCGCCAGCGCTCACCAGAAACCAGCGTATTGTTCCGGGGCCGCTCGCAGCGCCGCCACCCGGCGTGCAAGGGCAGTGGAACCAATATGGCGGAACAGAGGTGTCGGGGCTGTGAACACGGCCGACGGCGGGTGGGTGACGCGGCGCTAGGCCCCCTGTTGTCATTGTATGGAGGCTGGCTGACAGTGGCCGTGGACGGAGCCAGCCGTCGTCCATTGCCTCTGGGAGGAATTAATGCCATCATATCGGCGTACATCACGCCGCACCTAGAAGTAGTAGTATACCCAGTTAGTCCCCTTCCCCTGGCCACCCCCTCACTGCATGCAGCCCCACCTCACTCCTCCAGGGGGACCTTCACATGTGTTAATACGATTATAGATCACACCGCCACCATTTACACATAATGTGTCCGACTGTTCACATGGGGAACAACTCATGCGTGTAGCCAGCTCCATTTCAAGTCTCCGTCCCACGCCACCAGACTCTATACTGTCAACCCCTAGCCCTGGAGACGGCAGCATTAACTATCTAAGGGCCGCACAGCGCTTTAATGCATTATGCCTATTGTCGCCATGATGCATAGATGCAGCCCTCGTGATTTTTTTTCGCCAGCGCTGCATCATTAATGCATCATGCAGGCCGATCCTTCGGGAATGAATCAACCCCATTGGGTCCGCATGCTTGAATGCATTCATGGGGAGTAACACGCCATAATGTCTCATGAGGACAAAGAGAATAGTGCATTAAAGCACTCCGCTGGCTTTTATATGGTTAAGGTGGATCGCTACCCTTTGATTTCTTCAAATTCTTAGATATATCAGAATGGGCTAATATTGCATAGTCAGATACTTATATACATTCCCTGGACTGTGTTAAAAAAATAGATCATTTCAAGCAAAATTGTGCATTTTGTAATACTTTGAATATTTGATATATTGGTAACTGGTAATGCTTCGTTTTTTTGACATGAGCTAGTATATTGCAGATATTTACTATTTAGAACACTATAAATGCTATGATGTTGCTCAAAGTAACCAAGGGTATAAATCATGAGAACTTTATACATTGATTTTTACCATTTACCCATCATGCAATGCCATATATATTTAGTTTAGTCAATTTTTGGCATTATTCTTCATTTTCAAAGGTCCAAAACCCTAAAAAATATGCCTGGGACCCCCTATCAAAATTACTTTTATATGTTTGCAAATGATCTGAACTATTTTCTGAGTGAGTTTAAAAGAATTCTGTCGATATGGAATGCTATTTTTAGCCAATAAGGCTACAAATAATGATGATTTCTTTGTAATCTTTCCCGAAACATCATATCTTTACCCAGAATGCCATGGTGTAAAATTAATTTTCCAGTTAAGAGGAACATATAGGCGTTTCGCAGGTGACGTTTTACATTTCTGCACATAATGGTTGATATGAAAAAAAATATTGGAAGTTTTCTTCTTTTTTTTTCTCTTTTTTTCAGAAAAAATTAAGATAATCTATTTTTTCAAAATTCTATATTTAAAAAAAGTAGTTCGGGACCCCCTATTTTTCTTTGCATTTTTCGATTATATATTATCTAAACTGCATGTGAAAAAAAAATTGGAGATTCTGTTAACTTTCAGTGACTTTGACTCAAGGGTAGCGACCCACCTTAACGAGGGAGTAAGACAGACTTTGCTCTGGGCTGTGGCACAAAGTATACCTCCAATAGGGGGAAAAAGTACATTTTCGATGCTAGCCGTCGAGACGTCCATTCCATTGGGAAGGAAAAATCAATGTGCCCTGACTTCTGTTAAAACCTCGAACAAAGGGAAGCTTTGCCCGACTGGCTGCATGACGGAGTGCTCATGCATGTGGTGTGACTGTTAAGGCAGGCAGAGGGAGGGGACCCTGTGTAGATAGCATGGTAAGTCGACCATAGACCTAGGAAGGGACAGCGGGAAGGGAACTAGAGGTACTAGAGAGAAGCATGGGCGGGAATAAGGACAGGGGTAGAGGGGAATTGGTGTATTTAGTGGGACTCCAACTTGAGTGGAAACCCCGGAAGTAGAAGGTATGAGGGGGTGGTCATTTCTTAACAACAGGGGGTGGGGAGCAAACTGAAATCCCAGTGCTCTTTGTCAGAGGGGTTTACATCCTTTTCCGTGTATTTGTATACATCAAAGGTGTAAGCGCAATGATTTAGCTATGCTCTGTAATAATGTTACAACTGTGTTATTGATTATTTGCATGTTCTACCATGCAGCCTTTTATAAACCAAAGGTGTAAGTGCAAGAAATAAACTATTAAAGGCCAAAAGAAAGTGTGTTTCAGGATACCCTACCCTAACTAGCAAAACAGCGCCGACCCTGAAAACGTTTATTCAATTTTGAAAAAATAACTATTTCAAGCCATTTTGTGGCTATTTTAGAGTTGAGTTCAAGCTCGACGAGTGGTTGTTGAGTAGGCACTGAAGTTCGTGAATCAATTTCTTCATACTTTTCAGTACTAGAGTAAAAAAAAAAGGTTTAAAAACCACCTACTCTAAATTTTTAGACCAAGTAACCTGAACCTTTTTTTGGCCTAAGATAAGTTGAAGCAGATAAGGGTTCTTTGTGTATGATTCATGATGGAGGGAACGGTAGAATTGCTTCTTGTCCCAATGATTCACTACCACCGACTGGCCTTGACAGGGCCTGCTGCTGTGTATGGTACCATGGTTACCCATTTCTCTGGCCAATCAGAGAGCAGGGGTTTCAGATTGTGACCTCATATCCTGTGTCAACAAGGGCTCACTCTCACATCAGAGTCTTTGTAGGCCATTGTTGACTTATTATCTCCAATCAGATATTTAGACAGGGAAGCAGGGGAGGTCAAAGGTTGACACCTGTAGCTGGTGCTCAATGCATTTTGCTAGTGTGTACACAGATGTGTGAAATTAAATGTGTGTAATTAGGTGTGGGTACTGGTTAGTGGTTTCAACTTAAATGTATCATCAGGTGTGAATTTTTGGAAAAACTTAGAGAGTGCACATAATGCCTTATCTAGTTTCCAGGTGTAGAATTAAAATTAATTAATAAGATAATTTGAACCTGTGTTTAGCTGTTCTAGTTATGTTTGTGATAAAGGCAAATAAATAACTAGTCTGCATTAGTAGTAGGCCTATATTTTTGGCAATTTTTGGAAAATGATATTTTCAAGGCCTGTGCATTATGGCACACAATTAGTTTAGGCTGTACTAAAGGTTCTGGGTGTCAACAAGGAGTATAGTGCTGAACAAATGGTACAATTGATTAATAAGGTCAATAACCAGGTTAGTTGGTCAATGACTGTTATCCCATATAGTTTAGGGTATATGGGAGTAGACCAATAATTAATTATTAGTCTAATCTTATTAAAGTGACAGATAGCTTTTATGGTAGGACTATGTCCACATGAGTTGAAGGTCATGTAATTCCGTGGGCGGCCATTGGTGGTCCATTTTCTTCTATCTTGTGGTTAACGGATTAGGTTGGTCCACAGGGTCGCCCCTAGGTTAGTCTAGTAAATTTAAGCCGTTTGGTGTGATGCTTGAAAGGCGGTGCATCCACCTTTTCTCCTCCACATTTAGCTCCAGGATTCCTGCTGGGGTCCTTGGGGGGCTTTTTATGAAGCTTAGAATAGTAACATCAAAGCCTGCTCATCTGGAGGGTCTCATGGGGGGAGGGGGACACGAGTTGAAATGTCTAGCGACTGTAGTGTCTTGGTACTTCTCAATGTCCCAACCGTGACGATATGTACGGTCTAGGATGCGTTTTAGTGTTTGGCCAACGTATTGCATGCCACAATGTTTGCAAGTCAGGGCATATATCACGTTGGCTGTTTGACAGTTAACTGACATTAGGGCCCTATACTTTCTACCGGTAGTGGTAGATTTGATGCAGCCCGTCTTGTTGAGTTTTGGGCAGTATCTGCATAGTAGGGGGCGGTTGCAAGGGTACTTTCTTACATGTGGGATCTTTGGTTTGTCGTCCTTTGTGCTGGTTGAGGCTCTTACTAGCTCATTGCTTAGGCTGACATTCTTCCTACTACCAAATATGAGTTTATGGTCGTGGAATTCCCTTGTCGTTTTTGATTTTTTCATTTGATCCCAGTTGTTGGATAAAATGTCCCTAATCGGGGGGTTGTGCGGATTGTGTGTGGTGATGCAATAAAATGCTTTGGGTTTGGTTTTGTCCTTGGGCTTCGGTTTGATTAAGTCGAGGCGATTTTGGATTTTTGCCCTGGCCAGGGATTCTATGACGAGTTGTCTCGGGTACTTTCGTCGTAAGAAATGAGTGCATAGCATTAAGCTGTTCCGAATAAATTCGGAGTCTCTGGTGCATATGCGTCTTACTCGCACAAATTGTGAGTAAGGGATTGCCCTGACGACATGTCTGGGATGTTCAGAAGAGTACAGCAGATAGTTATGGCTATCTGTTGGTTTGCAGTACAGAGTGGTCTCCAGTTTGCCATCTGTACTTTGGAGGACTTTGATGTCTAGAAAATTAATTTCTGTGTTTGATTCCTCCATGGTGAACTTGATTGTCTTGTGACAGTTATTCAAGTAGTCTTTGAACTTTAATAGTTCATCCCTTCCGTGGGTCCAGATGATGAAGACGTCATCTATGTATCTCTTCCATACGTATGGGCGAGGAGAGTAAGGGTGAACAAAGCGTTCCTCAAAATCTCCCATGAAGATATTGGCATACGCAGGGGCGAGCTTAGTGCCCATTGCTGTTCCACTGACTTGTAGATAATTCTTGTCGTCAAATTGGAAATTGTTGCAATTGAGTACTAATGCCAGCAATTTACAAATGGAGTCATTTGTGGGGTTCAGGAAGGGGTGTCTCTCACAAGCTAAAGCCCTTCTCACTGCCTGTATGCCCTCAGTGGTGGGGATGTTTGTGTAGAGACTGGTCACATCCATGGTGGCTAGAATGGCACCAGGGGGTAGGGACATGTCTAATAAAGTGTTTATGAAATGCCCAGAATCCTTTAGAAAAGATGGTAGTTTTGGAATAATGGGTTGTAAAAAGAAGTCCACAAATTGGGAAATTCTCTCCGAAGGGCAGTCATTGGCTGAAACTATGGGTCTGCCTGGAGGGGGGGTGACATTCTTGTGAATTTTTGGTAACAGATAAAGATTGGAAGTTCTGGGTTTTTTGATGTGTAAATACTCGGCGGTCTGTTTGTGAATTTCACCATTGGTCAGCATTGTGGATATGCGTTTGTGTATCATTTGATTGTGTTTACCTGTCAGGTCGCCTGGCTTTTGTTCATAGAAATTGCCGTCATTGAGTTGACGGAGACCTTCCTTTATGTAGTCAGATCGGTTCTGAAGAACTACAGCTGAGCCTTTGTCTGCCTTCTTGATGACGATAAGGTCATTTTTGGATAGGGCCTTTTTAGCTTCTTTCTCGGACCAAGTTAAATTGGATCTTCGTGACACTTTGGGGTAAGACTCTTCGATTTCTTTTAGGTTTAAGAGGGCCATGTGTTCAACTATCCCTGGTCCTGGTGGATTCCAAGACGAGGGCTTTTTGAATTTCTGGGACTTAAAGGGGGGTTGAATTTGATTAAGATTTACGGGCTTAGGGGTTTCCTCATCAAATTTACTGATTGCAATCTCCCTTCTGATACTTAAGTGGAATTTATTAATATTTTCCATAATTAAACCTGGGTCAGGTGCCTTAGGGGTACTGACGAACGTTAGACCTTTCTGTAGGAGGCTGAATTCTCCGCTAGTGAGTTGATGATCTGAAAGATTGACAACACCTGAGTAACTGTTAAGATTACTTTTATTTCCACTGGAATTAACATTGTGATTTTGTGAATTCAAGATCAATGGTAAATGATCGACACATAGATATTCGAAGGCTTCTATAAATAGTTCATCTTCAAATGGATTGTCATAATTTGAGCTGGTAATGGGAAAGGGGTGACGGTTCAGCATCGGATCATAGTTATTTAGTTCCGTGGGAGGGCCTGCCGGATTAGTTCCAGCAAGTCCAGCTGGGCTCGTCTGGGATTCTGCTGATTCCGTGAATCCCCGTTTTGTGCCCGAGGTCTTCCGGACTGAGCACGGGACTGTTGTCCCGATTGTTGGCGACGGCCTTGATTCTGGTAATTCCCGTTCGATGTTCCCCCCCTTGATTGGCGAGGTCGGGATGATCTTGGGCCTGTTCCTCGATTCCAACTGGTTGAAAAAACCTGGTTATTGGGTGAGGTTGACTGGGTTTGTTGTAACTGATTTTCTATGCGAGATCGGTTTTCTGCCCGGAGGATTTCCTCTAGTGTGAGAGCACGGGATGGGATGATTTCCGCAGCGGCCTGTCCCTGTAATGGGCTTGAATGGGCAGTTGAGCGGGGGTCCCTGTGTCCAAGGGAGTTAGGTGCGGGTGTGGTGAATAGCGGGGTGTCCTGTTGAGTCAGGGCATGGGGGTTGTAGCCAGGGCGGAGCTCGACAGGGATGCCTGACCAAAGGGCATCATGAGGTCGGGCCTTCAACTCCGTGACTTCGTCATTCAGCTTTTTGTTCAACTCGGCACTTTCTCTCTCGACCAGATTCTTGGTCAGATCTAGTGCTGCCTGGAACTCATAGTGGTCAGGGCTTCCGGCCTTAGCTGTTTGTCGCTCATAGTGGGTTTGGAGTGCCGCATAGTAAGCGTCAATATTGATTCTGGTGGCCTCGGCTTTGTTGTCCAAAATGCTTGCTAGGGTGTTCAGGGTGGAAACAGCCTGTATCTTGCGCATACCTACTAAGGTTAGGGCTGCCTCGGTTGTGGTGACCACCCCCGCGGGGGGTAGAACACCGGTGGTCCATGCCGGGAATCTGGAGATTCGGGCCATATGGCGGTAGAATGAAGCTCTCAGACGGGCCTGGGCGGCTTTGTTGTAAGATCCGCGGTATAATCTCCAAGTGTCAGTGGCCTCCGGTAGTATGCGGGCATAATAAGCCTGCTTTGCTCCACTGGATTCCATATTGAGACTCACAGTGTGGGGAGGTGTAGCCATGCTGGGTGGTACATAGGTGGCAGCTGAGGAGGTAGTAGCCTGGTTGTTAGTCAACCGGGTGATGGTGTTCTGGAGTTGGGCGATGAGGGCCTCTTGGGTAGTCATGGTTGAGGCTATCGCTGGTGCTGACATTGCACCCACAGTTGGTCTCGTGACTAGGCCCGGGGCATTATCCATGGTGAGGTCCATAGGGACCGATGATGACTGGGTGATGACCTCGGGTGTCAGCGGGGTCTGGATAGAGACAGAACGGGGTGTGGTTAGATCATAATCATCATTCATATTAAATGTCACTTTTAGAGGATTTCTTGTGACAGGTTTGGATGGTGATTTAAAATGGGGAATGATCATTGGGGTGCTTATTGGTGCATTAACTGTACCTATAGGCCCCATGCTCGAGCTAGTGGTAACTACTGTCGTTTTCGGTACCATAAATGATAGAATGGATGGATTACCGGTAGAAAGGGGCGTGGCACTTTTAGTGGTGGGATGGGTGACAGTGATACTTGGCCTCGTATTTTCGCTGTTTTTGGTGCTGGTGATCGTATTGTCGCCGGTTTTTGTTGCGTCAATGGAAGTTAAGTCTATAATTGATGTGTTAGCGCTTTTATGGGCTCCTGGGAGGTTGTTTTGATTAATAATCTCCACATTTAGCGAGTGCGAGAGTGCTTTTCGCTTCGGTGAGGGGTTCCCCGGCGCTCGGGGGGAATCCCCGATTGAAAGCGAGGCTGCCGATGACGTCACGGCGCTTCGCGGCGAAAACGAGGCTCCAGTTTTTGGGGAAGACGCACATTCTTCCACAATTTCATCGATCGCGGTAAGGCGCTTTTCTATCAATAAAGGAGCGAATTCATGTGTAATGGTGTCGCTAAATCCAAGATTAGATGCTGGATTAGCGTTTGTAGGTTGGGTGGAAGGAGGGAACTCCAATTCATCGCTAAACCAACCTTCGGTCTCTGCCGAAGTTTCTGGAGAAGTGAGAAACTCGGTCTGATCGGCATTTGACCAAAATCTGATCGAATGTTCTTTTATTGGGCCTTTAGAGCGGGTGTGGTACTTATTTTTAGACTTTGGGTTTCTGTTAGAAGAAGATCCCCCAATTCCAGAGTCAAAAGGGTTAGTGTTAGGAGGAAATAAGTCTTTGAAGGGTACCAGAGGCGTTAGCGCCGGCAATGTTGTTTTTAGCGCCGAGGCCGTCGCTAAGGGGCGGGGCTGGTCAATGGCCGGACCTTCGGCACTTTTAAAAGTTTCGTCGATCGGCGAAGTGCCTCTCGATGGGGTGAAGTAATCTAACATTGAACTTTGTTTGGTTAGACTCACCTCTCTGTGTAGATTGTCGTTGATCTCAATATTCATCTGCTGGCAGAGAAGGGTGAGATCTGTCGGTGTTGATCCTGAAGTGGATGCAACAGCAACATCTTGAGTGGATGTTGATCCATTTTCAACTGTAGGGTTGAAAACGGGGTTTATCTGGGATAAATCACCCTCAGATGAGCTTTGTCCTGTAGTGGACATAATGCTCTGTCACTTTAGAGTGATGGCTTATAAATATGGAAAAGTCAGTTGGGGTTTTCGGTAATGCATGAATGCATCACTGTCCAGTTGAATCGGTCAGCCGCCCTTAAAGGCTCCTTGTCTAGGAGTCATGATACATGAATGCACGGCTGTCGAGTTGAAGCACTGTGCCGTCAATAAAATGTTATTGCCTAGCATTCATGATACATGCATGCATGCATTGCTGTGCAGTTGAAGTACTGTGCCATCTCAAAGAGTCACTGTCTCTGTCATCACACATGAATGCATCATGACAGTAGTGGTGCCTACACAAGGTAGGCTGTCAATTTTTTTTTAACAAAAGGGAAATGTAGATAGAATATTCAATCATTTGGTTTATCAAAGAAATACTACAGTAAAGTACTCATCTATTTTGATACACACATGTACGATAGAAGATATATTCTCCAAAATTTATGACCAAATTTTGTGCTGGCCCATATGGCATTCTTTATAAAGTGTCACCATGTGGAAAGCTATGCTTTCAAGCAAACATATGTACTAGGACATTTTAGAGTTTCATAAATATTTGAGATACTCACCTAACATCCTTGAAGCCATACTCTATCAAAGGCTTCGCACTTAGAACCTGTGCAGCCCTATATGTGGTGAGAATGATTGCACCACTTAATACAAAAACCCTTACCATCCTATTGAGGCCAATGCAGTTCCGACCTAAACCTAAGGTAAGCACACCCTGCTTGCCTCGGGCTGGAGAACCTCCCATAGCACTACTTGGCCACGATGCTACTGCCATATATCTCCTTTACTGCCACCCTGCTACTGCCCCATAACCTTTATCAAACCCAGCAGACCTTACCCCCTTTACGGCTCTACCACAGCATCTAGGCCAAAAAGAAAAGGTATGTTTCAGGTCAGGACGACTGAACATGGTCTGAAAATCTAGGGTAAGTACGTCGGATTTCTTTTCTACTTGGGCCT
Organism: Harmothoe impar; assembly: GCA_947462335.1. Lineage (NCBI taxonomy): Eukaryota > Metazoa > Annelida > Polychaeta > Phyllodocida > Polynoidae > Harmothoe > Harmothoe impar. Next base: position 24,709,019 of record OX381709.1, on the reverse strand, counting down.
GATATAGATTTGCCGATGACAGCCACGACTCATTGACCGCGGCCTTGAGTCAAATATATTCAATATTAGGTAACGATGTCTAAAGTCGGCCCTGTTTTGCAAGGTGGGGTAGGGTAACCTGAAACACATTTATTTTCCTTTTTGCCCTGGCATTGCCACCCATACCAGGCTGTCAGTACCTTAACATTTAAGCGACTTCCTTGTGGTGACCAGGTTCGAAATAATGCCTGTTGAAGTGTGCTTGAATGGGGTATTGTGATTGTTACAACGACAACATAAGGCAAGGAAGGACTCGTTAAGCTAATTTGGAATACTAGAGAATGAGCTGTTTTTCATTATGTCGGCCTCTAACACTGTATCCCTATTGTGGCTCCCCCTAGAGGCAATGGATGTTCATTACTGCCATACCATACGTCAGGAAACGATGTACGTCACAGGTATGTGCACTAAATAGGTAGTATGGGCACATTTGGACATTCCTATTGTGCAGTGTATTACACCATGCCCTGCAACCAAGGCTGGTGTTCAATATATACTCATAGAACCATGACAAATTTGGGATCACATTGCTTCCATGTATTGGCTGACTCTCAGCGACTCTGGCTATCTAACCCTTAGAGGTTGCCCTTGCATATTTTCACTATCTAACACTATCGTATCGCATCTTGTGCGAGTAGACTGGTAGACGAGAGGCGATTCAGAATGTGTGTCAACTGTTGATTCATTATCATAAGAAATCTCAGCCTCTCAATATCTTCCGGAAATCGGCAGCTGTTGCCGTACTCTAATGCGGATGTCAGACTAACCATGACTCAGCAGGAGAGAGGCCTGCCGAGATACATGTTCAAGAAAAAACAAAGCAGATAGTTTTCATTATATGGTTTAGATGGTGACAGTGATCATTATGGTATGACTGGATGACACCAGGGGGCAATAATGTTCATAGTTCATAAATGTCAACTTTGCTACATGTGATACAGTGTATACCAGTAGATATAAAAGCTCACTGACTCGGATGACCTTCAGGGGAGGGGACACAATCCCACTGCATGTTTAGGGATGTGTTACTTTTAGTTGGCACTGGGGATTCTCTCAATCCCTACCTCGATACGTTACTAGATTGCAACAATATATGCTATGCCATTTCACGGAGGGTCTACTAGCTAAACACAGGTTTAGTCCCGATTATCCACTGACTATTTTCTGCCATTGATTTTTTTGAAAATCCTGAGTGACAGCTCCTATCCCTTCTACAATTGTCACTCCTCTGATAACTAGTTGAGGGCCGGATAGTCCTTTAATGCATCATGCCCTTTGTCATCATGATGCATGAATGCATCATGCCGACGCTGTGGATTGATGCATCCCCGAAGGACTGTCGTAATGCACATTTAAGCATTATGCGGCACTTAAAGTGTTAAGTATGGTGCAGCAATGAGCAGCTCATTATTATTTAGGTTCTTATCTTATCAGTTAAGTTAACTTATCTTGATTTATCTTGACTTATCTAAGTGGAAGTAGACGTTGCCAGAATATGTGGACTAATCGTAATGTTTTCTAATGTTACATACTAAGGCGACAAGGTCTGTGTCTGATTAGTTCAATACAGGTAGAGAAGCACACCTGGAGAAATCCGAGTTGGGAATGGCACACATAATCAGCTGGTCAAGTTTATTAATATTCCACATACCAACGGGGGCGAAGAGCAAACAGCAAATGTGGAGTAACATTAGACCTGCTCTTATCCGGGGTAAATAAAATATTACCCAATGTTCGCTGGTTCTAGCTAATCCCGGGCGATCGCCATTGGGATGAGTTGTTTTAAAATCAATTTCCCCTCACATCAAACGCGGCCCTTTCTTAGGGGTTGGTCGGGTGGCTGTTTTAACCGGTGCCACCACGGCACCAGGCGTGTAATGCGTTGTTGTAACACCATGGAGCGCGGCTTCAAAGCGCCTCCGACTTAATTACGCGCAAGCGCCGATCAAAGACCGGTCTGCCCGGCCGCCCACTGAGCCGAACTGGATCCCAGCCCACAGCCGGACAGCTCGGGCTCCAAGCTGGATCCACCGCAGAAATCCCAGCATCCCAAAACGTGGAGATCTGGACACATGTACAGACAACTCACCAAAACATGACGAACAGGATTCTACAAGCGTTTAGTGGGTTACTTCCTGCGTGGGTGGGCGAGTGATTGAATGAGTGAATGAGTGAGTGAGTGAGTGAGTGAGTGAGTGAGTGAGTGAGTGAGTGAGTGAGTGAGTGAGTGAGTGAGTGAGTGAGTGAGTGAGTGAGTGCGTGAGTGAGTGAGTGGGTGAATGGGCGAATAGTCGAGTGAGTGGGTGGCTGAGTGAGTAATGAGTGAGTGAGTGAGTAAGTGAGTGAGTAAGTGAGTGAGTGAGTGAGTGGGTGAGTGAGTGAGTGAGTGAGTGAGTGAGTGAGTGAGTGAGTGAGTGAGTGAGTGAGTGAGTGAGTGAGTGATTGAGTGGGTGAGTGAATGAGTGAACGACTCAATGCGTGGGTTGTCAAGGGGTTGAGTTAGTGACTACCGGTACATTGGTGACACAGTGAGTGACTCAGTTAGTAACTTAGTGAGTGACTCAGTGAGATGGACATTCATCTGTCATTCAGCTGCCAAAGTTAAACAAAATTAACTTTGATAGTTGAGTAAGTGTGTGAGTGAGTCAGAATGGCAGGGAGGCAGGGAGACCGAAGCCTAGGTTGTGTATGAGGCAGGGACTCGGGAAGGGGTGGGGAACGACATTGAGAGCATATTAATGAGAAAGGCTGAGGGAGTGAGTGAGCAAGTGGGCTAGTAGAAGAGTCAATAGTAATCTATTGAATAAGCAAAGCAGTTATCGCATGAAGGAGTGAGGAATTGGAGGTAGTGATCAAGTTGGTGAGTGAGTGAGTAAGTGAGTGGGTACGTGAGTGTGTGTGTGTGTGAATGAGTTAACTAGTGGGTCGGTTAGTGGGTGGATGAGTGAGTTAGTGAGTGAATGGTGGGTGATTGACTGGGAGTGATTGACTGGAAGTGATTAGTAAAAGAGTAAATAAGTTAGCAAGTGAGTAAGTGTGTACAGATTTAAATGGGCAAGTGAAGTAACGAGTCAGGAGATAAGAGGATGAATGAGGAAGGTACTAGGGAAGCGCAGTAAGAAATTATGAACGAATTGAAAGCACGGAACACAGCAGACAATGAGCAAGTGATGATGTGAGTAAGCGGGTTAGTGGGTGAATGAAATCACGAAAAGAAAACAAGTAGAAAATCAGCAGTAAATAAGTGGCACAGATGATGAGAAGATGGAGAAGTCAGGAAGTGGCTTCAAATGAAGCGCTGTGTGCTTGGTGGCAGAAGGACCATGTATCAGAACACCAGTCCCTCACACAGTCACACAGGACACCTGCACAGGTGTGGTGTGGGTTGGTGAGGGGGGTGAGCGGCTGTTTGGGCGGGTGGTGTCCAGGTGGTGGTAGGACAGAATACATGTACACCTCAGTCACTCCTGGTGTCTTTGTCTCTGTATGTGTACAGTAGTTGGCTGTGGGCTGGTGTGTTCAACATTGAACAAAACCCTTCACTGTCTAACTCAGTACCCATTCTACCCGTCCTCATTCGGCCTCATTCACGCACACCTACCCGATCAGGCCGCTCGCCGTCGTCCAACGATCTCTGATATTATAGATTCTCACCCAAAAAGCCTCGCAGTCCCTCTGCGCACGCGCCTGCTTCGTGGAGATGACAAAGGCGGGAAATCCTCGAAGCCCCAGCTTCACCCGGCGGTGGCGTGGTGGTGGTGGTGGTGGTGGTCGGGTACCTCGTGCACTCTGAGAAAAACCCGATGGGGGAGCTGTGAGTGAAAAACCAAGGGAAAGGAAAGAAAAACCTATGGCGATTAGTCTGTTACTGATCAGTCCATACAGAGGCACTGAATCAATAGCCAGCTGTTTGGGAGCGGCACAGACCCCCTTCCACGTTCTTTCCCCTTCATCCCGCAGAAATTGCAGCATACGGTGGAGGTGAGAGGGAGGGGGTATAAGAGAGGAGTGGTTGGTTGAGACGCAGCATACCCGGTAATGATAGAAGGAGACCACCACCGCTCTAATACACCGTCTTTGTGGACGACGCCAAGCGACGCCAACGATCGATGCGCACCCTACCGGCGGATTATTACACCATTAGCTGATTGCTTCTTTCATATAAACTTCGCCAACTGAATAAAAGAGATTCTTCCAATCCCACCTCCCGAATGATGTTAGTAGTGGCTCCCTTGGTAGTCTCGATAATCTATGCAGCAATTATCAAGGAAATGCTTTCATGTCCTATTTAATTAATCATCATGTCGGATATCAGTACTCTTGCCTTCTTAACTTTGTCTTATTCACCTTTCCTTTAATTCCATGTCTTTTTATTGAGAACATCCGTTTAATAAACAGACGGCAAATAACTAACATTGTAATAATTTGATATTTTCCGTTTTCTCAGTCAGAATTTTCTTACTTCCTATCGTTGAAATGACCAAATACAATAACTGAAATACCTTACATACAAAATACAAATAAGATATGCAAACTGGTACGAAGAGTCAAAAATGATGAAGGCAAAACTAAGACCTTGCCCTAAAATACTAAGCCTTATAATCATAGGAATGGAATCACTAAGGTGGGTTAGTCACTACTGACTATACCTGATATTATCAACTAATCAGGGTTGGTCGTTTAGGGGGCAAACAACTGACTAATTAGGTTCGTCGCTATTGACTAAGTTCTGGAGTTCAAAGATTATCTGTGTATAGTACAGAAGAATACACAATTCAGGATCTGGAAGGTCTGAATCTGTGAGGGAAAATTTGGATACTAGTCTACCTATTCTTGTTGATTATTCTGACACCCTTGTGCTGCCTATTATTGTGACGTGTAATGGAATTATGAACAATTAATGAAAGTAGATTAGATTGCTCCATCTAATCATTTAAACTTTCATGAGATTGTTTGATTTTTAAAAAACATAGTTGAGCAAGTCAATCATTTTGATTTGAAGTATAATACGGTACGATACTGTATATTGCAACTTCAAAAACGGGCCAGACCCGCTAGAATACCGCGAATGTATTTATTTTAGATAAAGTTTTTATTTGATTTCCTTGTATCAATATCAAATTGTGTTAATTGTATATTATCAGCTAGGCAAGACAAACATGAACAATAATTTTGAAGATGATAATTCCAGGTACTTGGAACATGGCCAGCCGCCTGTTGAAGGGCAGAAGTATGGTATTCTTACAACCTACCCATATATATGATCTCTATAGAGGATTATATAAATTCATACTTTAGCTTCATTATTATCAATATTGTTCCGCCTGTATGCTTCTGGTTCACGTAACATGACTAAAATGGTACGTTAGCAATTGTATGCAGATTACAAAACTGAAGGGTTATGATTCCTTCCGATTTTTTCTTTATTCCGAATTCTGGTCATACGCTGAAGCACTAGATTTCTAGATGCGTTTTATCATGTTATTTAACATACAAATCATGTTTCATGAATTGCATAATCTCTGAGAGAAATCCAATTAATAATTGGGTAGGTCACGTGTTAACATTATTTCATTTACCCCAGAGGTGGGCTATAATCATTATACATGTTTATTGATTGGCCAATTGATACTCAACGATGATATTGTATACGATACAACAGTTATGTGAAACTATGCCTTCTGTATTTGGAAATCAGACTCGTATCCTACACCAAGTAGCTATATCAGGTGTGAGCACACATAGGCAGATATATGATACATCAAATAAAGTTCATGTAATACATTATCAACGACCCGTATATCTACCTCTAATTCACAAATTGATTTGGGATATTTATCTCAACGATATCAACAAATACTATGTTATACAATACAGGGTGGATGCATTTAATACATCACTTAGACACTGCATGCACTAAGTATGAACCTCACAGCCACCCCAATATAGGCCTACTCAGATGCAGCAACCATAGTAATCTGCAATGCACACATCCCAGTGCCTATACAGCGCAGAGACACATACCATTAGATCTACAGTACACCGACCACTGTGTATACCAACACTACTCTGTGAGCTGCTCAGTGAGCTGCTCGCACGTTGCCTGCTGCTCTCAGCCCCCTGTGGCCGCACCGCCCAGGGCTCTCAGACGGCCCACGTTACGTCAGAAATACAATATGGCCAGGAGACAATCGGGTTGTCCGAAACCAAGTAAATGAAGCGGTAGTCTATATCACGCACTAATGCTGCCTGCTTGTGTTCTGGACAAACATGGCGCACCACAACAGTATGCCGAATCCACCAGGCTCCGTCCGCACCGCTGATGACGCACTATCATCATCCCAAGCAGTCCCATAGATTAACTAGCAGTATATTATTATGATGATGGAGCCCTTGAATATGGGTATATTCTAAGGCAGTGCTCCCATTTTGCTGTAATATGTCTATGATGTCTATAAGTATAGCAATTCAATGTCCTCTACTTGTATAATGCCCATGAATATGTGCATATCGAAATCAATGTCCTCTTAACTTGTAATACTGGGGATGCATGATGCCCATGGCAATGTTGATATATAAACTAATGCTCCCATTGCATGGTAATACTTGTATGGTACCAATGAATATGGGTATAACCGATTCAATGTTCTAATTATTCTTATACTTGTGTGATGTCCATGAATACGTGTATATCAAAATCAATGCCCTCACTGTACTGTTCTACTTGCATAATGCCCAAAAATAGGAGTATATCTACAGCAATTAATGCGTTTATGATGCCTCTGGAGGTGAGTATGTCGAAATCAATACTTTCGCTATACTTCTCCTCTGTGAGATTCGGATAGTTATTTCTCTTACATTCCTAATCACAATGCATTACTTATGCTGAGTTCTGGTTATTAGTTCCAGTCATGATAGACCGTCTCATTGCTTTACGTTACTAGAATCCTGTAAATTCAGTAGCACTGGTCAAGAAGGGATAGTATTTTGAATTGGCTTCCATGTGACCAACGCATGGGGGCTTATAACTCATAAATAATAATGTCCTCAAGTCATGTGGCAGATCATGATGTTCAAAACAAGACCATAGATCCGTTCAAAAATCAGTTGACCACTCGGGTATTTACTGGGGGTCTGATCAAATAGAGTACCTATCCACTGCCTGTGTGGTATTTGTTAAGAAATCACAAAATCTGGTCCCTGCCCCAGGGGGCCTAGACATCAATCAATTTTGTCAACACATCAGGAGCTCTTGGCACCAGGTTGATATGATAACCTGATGGTATTTGCATCGATAATATTTGTCATATCGAACGTCTATTCTGATTAATAATTAATCACTATCCTTGGACCATCTTGAACCCAGTGATTTAGAAGCAGTTTGTCATCAGATTACTTTCACCATGGATGTTTACATGCATGTATGTTAATCTGAAGCACAATAGTGTATTCAAATCTTGACTCAAAACGGCAATACATACATCAGGCTAAATCACGAGTTTGCTCAACTCATCTGTTCAATGCCACACCAATGCAAAATTACATTGCGTCTACCATGCATGATGTACTGTGTTGACATCTAAGAAACACGAACGTACTTTCTCTTTCTTCAAACGTATTTTTCTCCTGTACAGTTGAGGTACGATTCATCACAAACAATGTCGCTGAAGCCTAGACTACCATGTATGGGCCTACCCCACATTGGTAATCGTTATTGTTTCTGTTGCCAACCCACATATTGCCTTGGTGTGTGGTGGGATATAGACGGTGGAAGTGGGGGCAAGCTAAGTGGTGTTGCAGATGAGGCCAAAAAGAAAAAAAGGTGTGTTTCAGGCAACATGGTCCAAAAACTTAGGGTAGGTAGGTCGGATTTTTTTTTGATTTTTTTAAAATTTTTAATGTTGGAGGTACCTTGAATGAGTCGCGGACTGCCATATCGAGTCGCGGGTCATCAAGATGACTCACCGATTCTTACTATAACTAGGAATATTATGAAATTATTGAACATTCTTGTCAATAAGTAATTTCCTGAGGCTGGACAGTAAATTAGGCATGTGATCTGTTCTTCTTGACCAAAAAAATGCCAAAATTTCCGAAAAAATATGAATATTTTGCACAAAAAAAAATAACCTCTCCAAAAATCGGAAAAAAAATGCTAGGGTCGGCCCTTTGTAGAAACTAGGGTCGGGTTGCCTGAAACACACCTTTTATTTTTTTTGGCCTGATAAGGAGGAGAGGGATATTGTCCCATAAACGGTTCTCTTCTTGTATCTTATTCACGATGCCACCTCATTATTTTATACTATCAAATTTCTTTGATTAAAGCTTTTTTATTATTAATCGTTTATAACATATAAACATATTAATGCCATGGTCTACCCGATCATTTCTGATGGGGGTCCTCCTTCAAGATGCAAAAACAACGAGTTAGACAAGTACACTGTACTTAACAATATTAATTTCTATTCAGAGTAATACCCACCTTTGCCGCCTATAGATAGTTGCAGACTGGTATCCTCAATATAAACAAGAATGAATATTATACAGATGAGCAGGCACACAGGTGGTACAATAGGAGAAAAAAATGGTTCTAGGACTAGTACCCCCTGGACATCTACCCCCTGCCATTTACCCCCCTGGACATCTACCCCCTGGACTTTTACCCTCTTAGGAATTTTACCCCTTAGGACATCCATTCCCTTGGACATCTACCCCCTTGGACTTTTACCCTCTAAGACTTCTACCCCTGGGGACATCCACCCCCTCCAGATGTCCATATGATTGAGTCACATCATGTGGAGGGGGTGAATGTCCCTGGGAGGAGAAGTCCTAGAGGGTAAAGGTCCAAGGGGGGAGATGTCCAAGGGGGTAGATATCCAAGGGGGTGGATGTCCCAGGGGGTAGATGTCCGGGGGGTTCTTGTCCTGACACCGGTTTGGTTGAACATATCACTAATATCGGTTGATTATGTTACTTGAATACATTTATGTATGGTATCATCCTTGTTCATAGTGACTGTAATGTCGTTCTAATCATGCTTTTACTTTAGAGGACACCAAGATTGTCAGCGGGATTTCCGTGCCCTCTGATTGGTTTGATCAACATGTATTTGCCGGATCAGTGGAACATATTGACAGGTAAGAAACTATTACTTTTGATACTATGATATTGGTGACTTTTTTTTATAAGTGCGCCTATATATTATAGTCCTATTCTTGTGTCTATACCTATACAGAATTATAAAGCGTATAGCCTAGTTAATACATGTACATAAACTTGGTGGGCGTGGCAGGCGGTTCTGCTATACACCGCTTAGCAGAGTAGCGGCATAGTACCAGCCGCTCCCGTAATACGGTGCCACCTCATGACGTCATGGTTGTCATGTGTCCAGGGTAGTTGTTGACGCATGATTTTAAAAGGGCACTTTGGTAGTACCATAGCCAGTTGGCTGAAATCAATTGTGGAATACGGATACCCTGCGTCAGTCTGACCCAGGATTCTACACTTAATTTTGACATTTTTCAATTTTTGGGATTTTTGTCTGGATATCTTATGACATTTTCTATGTATTTGCGTGCGAGTAAATGTCGTTGTCTTGTGATTTATGGTATCTATTAGCATTGTTAGTCTCAAGCATTATTGTGATAACTCAGGGCACTGAGAGAGAAAAGGGGACCCTTTTGTATTTGTCTCTATTGAATTGCTCTTGTCTAATAAACAGGACTGTTTAAGTGCTAAATTTCTACCAAACACCAAACACCTATGGTTACTTGGTAATTATTAAAGTAATTATATGTGATGACCCTCTGTCATCACCGTGATTACTATTTTGAAATCATTTATGATTAATTTCATATAAATTCTTTCTCTGTACAACAAGGTATCAATCCCTAATTATCAATAATTACCCCCTTCACCTGTCATCATACTTTTATTAAGAGAACTTCTAGCCCTTATAGCAAGCCCAACAAGGCCTATATGTGTATAGTAACCAAAAGCCTAATCTTAAATTAGTAAATGTGGTTTGAGACACGGAAAAGCTGTCTATGTGTACACATATGTCAGCTCTTGAGAATTTTGCTCAAAATTTACTTGAGTTTCTAATGTAGTAATATTCTTCAAATGTTTGATTTTATAAGTTCCTATAATTAGAGTTAAAATGTATATAAAGTCATAGATGGCCTGAAGTCCTGCATATTCCATTATTGTCTGATGGGGCCCTCTAGTGGCAAATTTTGTAATCAAGATGATTACATTTGGTCATCACTATGATTACTTAACCCTAACTAACACTGTGCAATGACGAAAAAACACATGGGGGCAGACCTACCTGACTAGACGAACTTGAGGTCAATCCATCCAAAAAATGATGGTAAAAAATGCCCCATAAGTCTCAGTTTCAAGATATTCCAACCACGATTATTTGTTGGTATACTACTGAATATATGATCTTACCAATATAAAGTAGGGACAGCATTCATAAAGAATTGTCAACTTTGTTTGCCTAGCAGAGATAACATGACTCTGAAGCGGGTTGTGAGTATGGCTAGGAAGATGTAAAACATTATTCAAAATGCAAAAAAACAGCCCAATTTCACATTTTGGGCAATTTCCCGAATTTGGGGCTTCAAAAGCCCCCCCCCCCAAAAAAAAAATATATTTTAAGAGAATTCTTTTTACCTCAGGGGAAGGTTCAACTGTTTTTTATCGAATGAGACCAAAAAGGTCCAATTTGGTGGTCAACTTTTCATTCCAGGGCCTTTCAAGTTTGACAAACCCTGGAAAATGGCATTTGTACATTCAGTCGTGACCTGTCCCATACATGTATACACTTCCTACCTACCACATATATGTGGTAGGTAGGAATTGTATACAGTAACATGTATAATAATGTATAGGTATAGACACAAGTATAGGACTATATCAATGCGCATAGATCCTAGATCCTAGATATATGTCATTCGGTGACATCAATGTATTTTCAAAGTAATGTGTATCATCAGCTAGTTAGCACATTCATACAAGGGGACAAATTCAAGGATTTTACGGCAAAGCCGTAGTGGCTTTGGGTTTTTATAGGATTGTTATGAACTACAGGTGAGAAAACGAAGGGGCATAGATTTATGCTTTTTGGTGTGTCTAGGGTTCTAATGCAATTCATATGTGATGGTTTGCAGCAATACTGCATGGTCAGTTAACTTACATGCACTTAGCTAAATCTTTTTGATTTTTATTGGTTTTACTGCTGCTGGTATAGTTTTTGGAGGCCATCTTGGAAATTTCCCAGATTGAAAATCTAAGCCTAAAAATGGATTCTACATCCTAGAAAACCCTACTATCCATGTATCACAAAAGGAAATCAGACAATCTTGAGTTTTTGGCGGCCATCTTGGCAGCCATCTTGGAAATTTCCCGGATTGAAAATCTGAGCATGAAAATGGATTCTGCATCCCAGAAAACCCTACTATCCATGTATCACACAAGGAAATCAGACAATTTTGAGTTTTTGGTGGCCATCTTGGCAGCCATCTTGGAAATTTCCCGGATTGAAAATCTAAGCCTGAAAATGGATTCTACATCCTAGAAAACCCTATTATCCATGTATCACAAAAGGAAATCAGACAATCTTGAGTTTTTGGCGGCCATCTTGGCAGCCATCTTGGAAATTTCCCGGATTGAAAATCTGAGCATGAAAATGGATTCTGCATCCCAGAAAACCCTACTATCCATGTAACACACAAGGAAATCAGACAATTTTGAGTTTTTGGTGGCCATCTTGGCAGCCATCTTGGAAATTTCCCGGATTGAAAATCTAAGCCTGAAAATGGATTCTACATCCTAGAAAACCCTATTATCCATGTATCACAAAAGGAAATCAGACAATCTTGAGTTTTTGGCGGCCATCTTGGCAGCCATCTTGGAAATTTTCCGGATTGAAAATCTGAGCATGAAAATGGATTCTACATCCCAGAAAACCCTACTATCCATGTATCACACAAGGAAATCAGACAATTTTGAGTTTTTGGTGGCCATCTTGGCAGCCATCTTGGAAATTTCCCGGATTGAAAATCTAAGCCTGAAAATGGATTCTACATCCTAGAAAACCCTATTATCCATGTATCACAAAAGGAAATCAGACAATCTTGAGTTTTTGGCGGCCATCTTGGCAGCCATCTTGGAAATTTCCCGGACTGAAAATCTAAGCCTGAAAATGGATTCTACATCCTAGAAACCCCTATTATCCATTTATCACACAAGGAAATCAGACAATCTTGAGTTTTCGACAGCCATCTTGGCAGCCAGAGGGAGGGGCAGAGGGAGGAGGAGGGGGCAGAGGGAGAAGGGAGGGCAGAGGGAGGAGGAGGGGGCAGAGGGAGAAGGGAGGGCAGAGGGAGGAGGAGGGGGCAGAGGGGGAGTAGGTAACAGGAAGGAGGAAAATGGGGTAGAGGGGGGAGGAGGGGAAAGATGGGGTAGTAGGAGAGGGCAGAGGAAGGAGGAGAGGGCAGAGGGAGGAGAGGGCAGAGGGAGCAGGAGGAGGAGAGGGCACAGGGAGGAGGAGGAGGGGGCACAGGGAGGAGAAGGAGGGGGCATAAGGAGGACTTGTGTTGGCAACATATTATTTTAGGGTTGTTGCATGTGGTTTCTTGCATGTGTGTGTGGGGTGGGGAGGGGTAATCATGTTGGACTTCACAGTTTGTCTTTGGGCAGGCTTGAGCGATTTCAAGAGCCACCCTGGACCACTCAACTTCTAGTACAGGTCCTGTATGTGCATATTATGGGAATTGGCATTGACATTGACAGCTTGGCTTGACATAGGAGTCAATAGTTATTAGGCTGGTACCTATCCTTGCCATTGACAGCCACATTAGAGAACTCAAAATATGGCTGTTCACAAGATGTCTGGCCCTTACCACAAGGTACACTGGTACTACATGCAGTAACTGAAAACCAGATCTAGGTTAAATTAGTCTTGCACACACCTGCAAGGATACATAGGGATACCAGTCCTAGGCAATGTTTAAGGGCCAGCTAGGGCTTAATTTAACAATGAACAAGGGGACCTATGCTAGTCTTTTCTTGCTACTTTTTCCAACTCTCTGTGTGTGGTGTCAATGGCTTTGGGGACAAGGTCCCAAAGCCAATTAAAGGAATATCAAACAGTCGGCCCAAACAGTCAGTTGGTTCTATTGTTAAGATCAGATTCCATTTACTATGGAGACATAATAAAGTTATAATGGTTATTGTGCAGTATATGTAGATCTCGTGACATCCATTGTTTACTGTGGTCACCGTGGAGAATGTTTCACTCCGCATAGAATAAAGTTGATACTGATTGCTTGTCAGCCCACGAAGAGTAAACTGTTTAAGAAAGTTGAATACCCATGCATAGATGAGCATTGCCTCAAAATAAATACTCCATATATACAAATGTATACTCCTTGTATACCCCCGCATTGTCAGAACGAGATAAAATCCATCCTTGTACCTCCGACCGGAATCACACCATTTTACATGGACTAAGGTCAAATCCCACAGGGCGATCTATGCTGGAAACTCTCTGCGAAATTGGGGATCTGTTGTGAATTGAGAGCCTGCTCCCAATTCGCAACAGATGCAATTACAAGTGGCTGATATAACTGCAAGGAATCGGTTGCGAATTGAGCATAAACTAGTATCTAGATAATTAGATATTTTCCCTTGCTTAACTAGAATATCTCTGCGAATTCATTAAGGTCAAATCCCACAACGCGACAGAGGGTCAGAAAATGTTGTGAATTTGTCTTATTGCCGATTTTGGGCCCTATCTTGGCTAAGACAGGCCCAAATCAGTGAGAATGTGGTGCCTTTGTCTTGTGATTTTCACTGATGCACGGACATTGTTTTCCAAACCCTTTTCAAGAATATTAGATATAATCTACCCACAATTAGTCCTGCATGATGTATCATTCTAAATGATATGTTTGTGTATATCCCTGTTGTATTAAATCAAGTTTAAGCACAATTATTGTGGAGTAACTCCCCTCAAATATAGCAATTGATCCTCACAAGTTGAGTTTGTTTTAAAAGTCTAAATCTCAATGATGTAGTCCCATATTGCCTGTATCAGTGGGACTTGAAAGGTATGCAAGGACCCTTGCGATTTGGAATATAAGCAACAATTTGAATTCGCAATAAGCATAGAACGCAGGGGTTCTAGGGCCATACATCGCCCTGTGGGATCTGACCTTTATCAGACAGAAATAAATGACTACAGAAGACACCCTCATGTTAGAGTTCAGGGAATCAGCCTATATAATAACCTCTTTCCCCGACTATAGAAGACACCCTCATATTAGAGTTGAAGGAATCAGCCTATATAAAAGCCTCTTTCCCCTTAATTCTAAGAAGCTATTTTGGGGACTGTGACGAAACACACACCTTTTCTCCTTTATTGAAACGAGAATGGATGTCCATCTTGTATTGAGAGTGCTGGGACCCGGTATATACATACAGTTTTATCCTTCCCACTACTCCATCAGTGCTACACCACTGCCCTCATGATGGCGGTGGTATAGGGTATGCTGATTAACCTTCTTGTGGTATGGCTCTGTGTTGGGTTGCAGAACCATCATTATTCGAACTGATATGTAATTACTGGTGTCTAGGCCCCCCTGCCATTTCAGATTAGGTTATCAGTGTGGAATTAGGTTTGTACATGGAGGAGGGGGAGGGGAGATGTAGGAGGGGTTGTGTATACGTGTATGTATTTGTGTTTAGTAGCTAGGCCTTTGTGGGTAGAGATAATAGTGGCACTGCTGCCAGTATCAGTGCCATGTAATGCCGGTTGACGGGAGTATATATCAATAGTAGCTATACTGATATGGCACCCATATACATGGTAGCAATACCTGATGATACAAAGAGGCATGCCATCATGATATCATCCCAATATAATTGTACTGGGGTCGATATGTGTGTCATCCTATTATATTGATCTAAGGTATCCAATGTCTCCATACAATGAAGTTAAACCATGCATCACACGTCTTTACTGCATGCCAATATATGCTACATGCCTTTCTGGATGGAGATGTGGTCAAGAGGACATTAACGTACATATTAATAATGTGAATAACCCTTGACAACATATGTGTATGAGTTTGAGTCAAGTTTGCAATGATTATTGCTTCTACTGATTCCATTAATGCTGATCGCAAGCATATTTCATGGAATAGTTTCAAACATGCAGTTTACATGACATGGCCCTAGACTCTAGATCTAGCTTCAACAGACCCATAGATTATATCGTGTCCCATATGATTTTGGTGACCACCAGTGAGGCCTCAAGCATAGAAGGCCTACTTCGATCGAGCACTATGAAGCTAGAGTTGCCAACGTTTAAATAAACTCTAGATCATTTATACCACCCCGGAAGAATCCTAGAATTGGTAGCACTGCTATGGAGTAGGGATAAGAATGGAAGAGGAGGAGAGGGGAGAGGAGCCTGGCCTTGCTGCGCTTAGCCGGGGGTTATTCAATCAGGGCGGGTGCGGACGGGGGAATATGCTATCGCGAGCAAACAATGGTCCCATCGGGGCAGGAATAATGCTCACTGTGTGGATATTAACCATTGCACAGTCCGGTAATTGATACGGCGGGCAGGGCGGCCAGGGGACGCCAAGGGCGTGTGCACGTGAATGTCAAGGCCTGGCGTGAGACAGCAGTTTGCTTGTTGGTGATTTAGACTGCCAAGACTTCGACAGCTCCAATAGCCACCTATCATTCGTTAGCATTATATATAGCTGTATTGCCACCTATAGGAAGCCGTTATTATAATCCACTGATTTCAATAGTCCTGTTCATTCAAATCTTATATACTTATGTTGACCTTATTAATGTGATATTCTAACATCATCTCCAAGGGCAATTCATTCGCAAGACTCCATGTATTGTTTCGATTGAACAAGCCAAAATAGTATTAAACACCTATACCATATACACCGAGAAAGCATGGGTTGTGAGAGGGGAGGGCGGTGCTATAGGGTGACAGATGTCCCGGGATGTGAGAATGCGGGGACTCAGTGTCCTGCGAGTCACTCATCCCAGCACATACACACCTTATCATCATAATTAGGGCAGCTTCAGCATAACTAGATGCACATCCAATACCCATGTATGTCATCTCCTTCAAATGTACACATTATCCGACCCATGATGATTATGGCCAACACTAGAATTCTCAGCAGACCTACTGACTGCACATACAAATCCACCAACAGGTTGCCCCAGTACCTCAATCAACACGTCTTGTACCGTACACTACATACGACCATATGATATGAAATACCAGTTCATTTTGAACACTTATTTCGCCTAATCATTACACCTTCTCATTGAGACGAGCAAATCACAGCCATCAAAAGCCCTACTATTTCTCAAAAGAATCTTATCCCAATTCCCAATTAATCCAATCAATTAATTACTTCATGCACTCCTCTGACCGTTATATATCCCAGCCTCCCAGGTTTGGCCATCTTAAATTCAACCCACCTTACCCCTAGTATGCCCCACATGCCTGCAGCCCACGCTCAGTCAGGCAGAACACACCCTGGTCCACCCATATTCATATACCCCACACCCCTTGCAGGCCTTATGAGGAACTGGTGGAAAATACCACTAGTCCCCAATCGATGAATTTTTATGTGACGTCACGGATGAGTCGCTCAAATTCATGCTCCGTCGGCCACCGACTCGTGGGCGACGCCCGGCGCCTTTAAGCGTCAACCCCAGTCCTCTACTTTGCCCAGTGGCGCCAGTTTCTCATCACACCAGGAGCAAGTTGCCATGTACTGGGTGCACCTAGGGAGACAGCCGGGGAGGCTGGAGGAGCAGAGGGGGCCCACCCAGCCACTTCCACTTCCGATAAATAAAAGGATCACTTTTGGAAAAAGGGAAACAAAATTATACACGGCCATCGGCAGCGGCTAATAGATAGACCGGCGCCACCATGGTTCTACAATCCCCATACTCCCTCCTGGCAAAAAATGTGAATGCCTTCGTCGTCATATCGGCCGACACCTTCATGGGTGCTGGTAGTGCACTATAGTGAGAGATACGGGGAGGGTGTTGGCAGCTTATAAAGGGAGTAAAGGCCCAGGCTGAGGAGCTGTGAAGGAGGAACAAATTAGCACCCTACGGAAATGGCAATGACGCTTCTATCTGGTATTGATTTGATTATACAAAGCGGGAATGAATCCCTATTTACCCAGCACGAATTATACGCACTCCCAGCAAAGCTCTGAGATTCCATGGGATCGACGGGGAAGGAAGAATATTAGAGGATGGTGTATGGGGTGCGGTCGGATGATACAATGACTACACTGTGGTTGGATGTGTGGGGGAGTCTATGGCGGTGAGTTGTATTGGTCGTCACTATGGCATCCATGCAGAGTTCAGGCCTTAAATCATATGCCAAATGGTATATAATTAAGAGAGTGGAACACCGTTTTGAAATATAGCTGCGGTTGTCGCGGCCAGTATAGCAAGTGCCATTGAGTTGGAAAGATCAATATCAGAAACAAGGTTGTGAGGATCAAAATGTCGACACCATAATGTACCTTTCCGCCCACGATAATGCACTTGACATTTTGAAACATAGGTCTTGAAGCCGTTTTCCACTTGAGGGTAGATGTAAACTCGGTGTAGTCTGCACTTATTACGTGCTGATGAAACCTCTTCTAAAGCTGGCTAGAAAGGTTTGAAAATTATCACTTTGAGATAAATATTGGGACTTGGAAGTTTGACCTCTCCATATACTACTTAGCATCTACCGGATGATGAAAAGGGGGTTGTGTAATGTGGCCATTAGTGTTCTATCCTTAAATCTGGCTGTAACAAGAGGTTGGTATGGCAATTCAGAGTTAAGTGTTCATTCTTGTCATTTAATATGAGTAATAAGAAAGACTATTTTGTGATGTTTTTGATTCTCTTATTAAATAGTGGACCCATCTGAATCAGCCCTGGTGAGGGATGACGCATGCGGGTGTACTTTTATATAAACGTTGCTATGTATGAGTTATTCTCATTAAAACGACCTCACCTGACATATTCATAGTGACAAATAAATGTTCCATGTTCTCATGACACTTTTAAGGGATGGGTGGCACTTGAAATCCCTGAGAGTAAATTTGGAGTATCAACAAAATGAAATATGGTCTGGCTGAAAACCCTGCCTCAATTTTAAGAAGATTGATTCTTGAGCTCCTATCACATGACACCCCTACTTTAAGGTCAGGAATGCTTGTATGGAACGTACATCCATATTGCATCCAACTCACTCGGAAGGTCATTTCTCTACCCCGGACGTTAGTGCCCATATAAGGCCACTTGCCAATATATGGATGCGTTGCCTCCCTCTCCCTTTGGGCATCATATAGAGGAGTAATGTGGTGTCCTGAACGTCACACCCCCACCATTACAGATGGCACCTGTATGTGACAAATAGAAATGCCAGCCATCGTAGGGACGCCCTTAGTAAATGGGCATTTCCTCTGGACCATGCCTATCTGCTTCTATTTCTTGTTTCTCTATTTTCAAAGTGCATGATCTTGGTTAATCTGTACCGAAGCCTGGTTGGGTAGTTTATTCACTGATGCTCCCTCATTGACATCGTATATATCTAAACCAATACGTACATTACAATAAGCAGAGAAGTATGGAAAGGCCCAAAATAAAGGTGTTGCATGGTCCAGCTACACTGTTAGAAGTAAGTAGCAACTTTGGTTCAAGTAGATTGTGCTGTAGACATACAACAAGTCAGCTCATGTATATTTACAGCACATATACTGTATAGTAATAGCAAAATCTACTGTTACTGTACAGCAGAATTAATTGTAAAAACAAATCTGAAGGTCTAGGGTTTGCTTCTCAAGGCTGGTGATATCGAGACAGTTGGAGTAAGGCCTGCAGCATGGCTCTCATATTTAGGACCTTTAGCAACATGCAGACATTATTGTATGACACCTAAATTGTTTACTATACAATAAAAACGATAGACAAGGCCCATAGAGAATGATGTTAAATTGCTTGTGACCATCTAGTATGTAACACATTGAAAGGTGGCTAGACCAAGGATCGATCCCAGGACCCCCCCCCCCGTGTACCTATAATATACTGTTGGAATAGTAGAATTGGGTGTATGTCCTGGTGATAGAACGCCTGCTACCAAATGTGCTATCAAGTGTTTGAGCATGTGCTATCGATATGTATTTAATATATTCATATTGATTAAGTGTCTAACACTTATCAACTAAATATCAACATAGATTTACTTAAATCCATGAACTATCTATCAGTAGATTATTAAGTGGTATATCAATTGAAAAGATGTGACTATAACTCCATAAATCCTACTTGTGAAAGGTTATAAACACATTCATAAACGTTGTAGATACCATTTTACCAAATTCTCTCTATAAATACGTACCCTATACCCATAGCACCACAACCGTAGTGCCCCACACAGAAAATCTAAATGCCCCGGCCCTTAGTCTGAAGTGGCTATCCCAGGTTAGTCATAGAGACAGCTATTCAAAAAAGACTGAGGTAAAACAACATATGACTAATACCATACTCAAAATGACTTAGCCTAAAACTCATTGAAATGGAGAAGACTAAGGTGAGTTGGTCAGTACTGAACAACCCGCCAAAATTAACTAATCTAGGTTGGTCCCATAGGGAGCCAAAAAAAAACACTAACTTTTGGTTATGCAAAATAGTGACTGAGAGATTGGTCAGATAGGGAGTCAAAGAATAGCAGTGCACCCCACCCCCGACCCCCATCCCCACACCTACACCCCGCTCACCCCCAGTGGTGCGGGCCCGCGCTGACATTTCTGCGCTGTGGATTAGGTTCCGCTTCCTGCCGGAGCGTCTCGACACGTGCTGCCACCGCGCGGCCAAAAGTCGACATATGGCCCCCTTTTTTTAGAACTTCTCCACTCAAAGTGCACCTACGGGGCTTCTCCTTCCATCTTTAAAGGAATAACTCCGCAGTTATAAAACTCACAGACTTGAAGTACTTAACCATCTTGGACGTCGACTGGCCTATCCACCCAATATGTTAGTATTCGTGATGTTTGTGCCTGATATGTTATTTCGCGCTATGGCATTCTAGAGCTATATGTTATGATCTAAAGTGTGACCAACGAATAATCATCACAGAAAATATTATATTTTCATTTGTGTCTTGCTGTTTGAATCTATCCCATATCACAAGCATGACACAGTGTACAGTTTTCTCACAAACACAGAGAAAAAAGTGTCAAAAAGGAGTCCAGGTTCCCTCCGGAATGACTCCCCTCTTTAGAGGAGCCCAGGCTGCCCAAAGGAGCATAGATGACTCCCTGGCTGACCTAAGGGAGTCACCTGGGGGAGTCACATAGTTCCCTGGCTCACCTAAGTGAGGGAGTCACATAGGGACTACGGTGGGGCTCCCTTAGAGAGAAGAGTCATTCTGGAGGCAACATGAACTCCCCTTTGAGGCTGTTTCTCTTCTCTGTGTACTGTTTCAAATGTAAGAGAAAATGGCATTTGCTATCGTAGACAGGAGTATCTCCTCGTGCCGTTTATGGGGCACGTTACTTAAAAGGGCACTGAGGTAGTCTATTAACCCTTGGCCTCCTGAGACCATTAGACCTTAAGACAGCCTCCTACACTGCTCTCCCCGGTCATCTCCTCACACCTCCCCCTGATGAGCACCGACTAATATGCCTCCAGGTGGGCTGCCTGAAGGTCACATGGGTTACCGGAAGTGACCTCTCCTTACCAGTGCATGCACAGTCCAATCAGAACTGGCATTGTCTTTGCATCTTCATGGTTCCGGTTCAAATATGATGTGGATTGAGATGAAGCAATTAACATTGTTCAATTATCAATTATTTCTGATATGGACATGGGTTTTTTAAATTCACATACTGACCATGATTTTGGGGCCTTTGACAGGACAGGGTATTGGAATGCCTTTGGAAACCTGTCATTTACCTTAGGAGAAGGGAGGGAGTGGTACATTGTATCAGATCATTGCTGATGTCTAGAAGAGAATAACGTCTCAGATTGTCCCAGGATCATTATGAAGGGTATACAACACTTGTTTATCTGCCCTCTCACATCCCCTGTTCTACCAATCCCTGCACCCCACCTTCTTCCACACTGCTCCCACCAACATCCCCAGCCAGTCCACCATTGTCCTCTCCGTGGGCCAGCAGGCCCTACCCCACCCCTATCAAAGTATGGCAAACCCCCAGTGTCCCTGCGAACCATACACAGTCAACAGTAGCCACCAAGACCCCTACCACAGATCAATCTCCTTTAACAATTCTGTACGTATCCATGAATAATGAACAAGATCCTTGCTCACTGCGGACCCCTAAGACTGGCTGCGGTGCTAGACGGAGAAGGGAGGGGCAGGAGGGTGGGGGATTAGTATAGAGCTGAGGGGCCTTAGGGCTGTAGGGTGTAGTATTGTGGAGTGACGGACTGAGAGTGGGCGTAGACCCGACAACAAACACGGCCAGACCATGGCCATATGTACCGTGCCCAACAAAGAGGCAAGCATTGTGGTACTCTGAGGGGCCTTCTAGCATGTCCATTAGGCAGCCAAAGCTATCTCATATGACGTAAAAGGATCATTAGGTCCAAATATTGCCCCTTTCCCTTCTGCTACGGAGTGGAAGGATGGTCTCAGGCTCCCCGAGAGATTAGCAACTATGTAGACCGAACTGAAAGTACTTTGGTAGAACATGCTCAGCTGTGTGGATTTTCAGGAGCTACCAGGATGATCATAACTCTCCAAAGGTTCTACATCAATAGGCCCCAGATACCAAATATATAATATACATCCTAACTACATATCTCTCTTCTACAAGAACTCCTCGAGAGCTAATACTGTGATCTATAGGATATTGTCGATGAAATAGCACTCTTTCTTCTCTATTCTCTTCCATAACACCCTCACGCCCTACCCTTGATATGCCACCGTGTAATATTGACCAAATCCCAATGAAATATCCAATAACCCAGTGTCTGATGTGCCCCTAGTCCTCTTGGTGGGAATCATCCCCCCAACAGCTAACAGCGGGCTGGAATCTCATCTTCCAGTCGTCCAAGGGAGAAGTGTTGTGAGCTTGGGGGTAGTGGGTTGTCGATCCAGCACGCTCTATTACTCCCAGGATCTTTTCATTGCAATTCCCAAGTGTTGGCAGTAAGCACTGCCAAGTTCTCTCTGCCTCCCTATCCGCCCATTTCTCCCAGAAGGACCCCCTCCCCCATCTCAGCCTCCCTCACCTCAGGCTGGCCGCTGGGGGAAGCCTGGCCTGGAACAGCATAAGGAGGGTGTTACCAACAACCTGGAGAGGCCGACTTGTTCGGAGAGGGGGGTAGGGGGTGGTCATTTTTTAACAACAGGGGGAGGAGGCTTGGTGGATTTCTGCACCGGGTCCCCCCCCCCCTTGAGAAGGGTCAAAAGTCTTTTGGTCCACCCAGGTGGGTTCAAATTAATCGCGGCCGACCCGTTTTAGCCTAGTAACCCTGCAGGATATTTCGCTAAAAAAGAGGGGAATCCTTTTGGTCCCTCTTCAAGAGCGGTCCAAAATTGCCCCCCCCCCCCCCTCTTAAGGGGTACAAATCTGTTAGCCCTCCCCCTCCCCAAACTCACCCCCTGTTGTTAAAGATTTACCGCTCCCTAACGCTGGGAGGGTTGGGCAGGGTTCTGTGCAGACGCCTGTGGTCTGCTGAGTGAATGGCTGCCAAGATGTATAGCAGTCATGTCTGGTACTTACACATGTACGACGTAAATAGGAACCTTCACCAACTATAGGCCATGGGGCAAAGGGATGTTATTTACACACATAAAGCCTTCTTCAGTCTGTCAAATAAAACGCAAAAAGAATTGATCATTTCCATCCATCGTATAAATAGGAAAGGGAAAGTATTTACTCACAAATAAAAGAATTAAAAGCTTCTGGGTATGTTGCCATGCGGGAGGCTTGTCATATATTGTGCCAGATGTTGGTCGTATGTACACGTACTTGTAAACTTTGACTTTAATCGATCGGACAGAAGCCACAACATTAACTCAGTTCCTTACTTTATCAAGTTAATTAAAATTCGAGTGCACCATAATAAGTACGTCCGTTGTTGGTAAAGGTTATAGTAAACTGTATGATTATTCAAAGCTACACTCTCACCACTACACATACCACTCGTTATTTGCCTAGAACAGCACCCGGAAACCGCATGTAGGCCCTTGGTAAGAATGCTGCTTATGATTGTAGTTTTACCTTAATCAACACCATGTACTAACATAAAAGCCACCACGCACGACTTAGACCTCAGAATTTATCTTATAGGCTCACGGTTTATTACTACCTATTTAACTTATCGCTATATAAATCTTATCAATTCTATGCTGTATAGTACTTTACTCTATGTCAGTATGAATCAGCTGATAACAATCTGCACATATTATCTTCCTGTTCCAGTTTGGAGACAGAAAACACCGTGCGGCATTATCCGTTGAGAAGATTTCTCTCTAATCAATATCTTGATGTTAAAGGACAGCTCAGCCTAATTTTATGGGCCAATCTTTTCCAAAAAGAGGGAATTTCTTCAGGGATTTGAAAGCTTCGACGGAATGAGGAATAACATTTTAATTAGTACTCTGAAGGGATCTTAAATCGTATTTCCTTACCTTGCCTCTCAGCAGTGAGTTGCACTGATGGACAGAAAGCTAACTGGTGTCGTGAAATAAGGAATTACAGGGTAACAGATTCGCTACTTATATTTGATGTTGAGAGGTGTATCCTTATAACAACCAATCGGAAAACTAAAGCAGAGGAGAACACTCTAAGGAATTGATTGGTGATAAGAACCCTTGCAAAAATGTACACTATAGTGGACTGCCATCTGACTATATCATCTATCATAATATCCCTACAATAATAGTAAGCAATGCAATTCCATTCTGGGTTATTTTCCTGTGATATATCGTATACATATATACATAGGAATAGCCAATGTGACAAACGTTGTAGGCTGTTATACCCCCTCCCCCTGCTATAGCAGTTTATTCCAAAGCCGTGTTCAGCCGACCAGGTTAGAGGTAATCGGCGGTGGTGGAGGTGGGGTCGGGGGGTGGGGGAGTTGAGGGGATTGGGGGTTGAGGGGGTAGGGGCTTCGCTGGGGAGGGTGGGAGTGGGGGTTGTCTGATATAATCATCTATGGGAGCTACAGGGCACATACAGGGCAAATACAGGATACTCCACCAGGAGAGAGTCCCCACAGGGTTCCACTATCAGAGGCCTCAGCTTTTGTGGGGGGCTGCCAAAGGGACATTCCCTTCAATTTGGCGGTGTGTGCGACTGCGGCGGTGGGGCCCTGCCCAGGGCCGCGTGTATACGGAATGAGTTGATATGGCCTCCTGGGTGTGATATTCATTATCATGTGAATAGACAATGCATCCAGATCAGTCGTACGTAGTCTTTGGTCTATTGGATTGCTGTCTCTGTACGGCCAGTGTTATTGACTGAAACATTCATGGTCAAAAGGTCCACGCCGCCCACGTATACACAATGCCTAGCTAACACTTTGGTTGCACTTGTTTATGCTCTCTGAGTTGGAGGATATATAGTCTAACTAATCCTCTAGACTTACCAAATTTATTTGACCTTTGAAAATATTATAACAAATATGCTTCCTATATAATGCAGAAAAAACGGGACTAAAACAGGATTGGGTCCATAGATAAAAAGGGAGAAACTGAATGAGGTTCCTACACGACATTGTGGGTCATGTGTATCCTCTCTGTACTGGATGATGGCCATGAGATGGATTTGCAGGTACCTTTTTGGAAAACCAGAAAAATATCATTATCACCAGTTAGGCACACACCTCACTAGATATCATATCGTTGAACAAATTATGTCTTATTTATCTGGTTACACGTAGAAATGAGCCAATAAAACTTTTCAGGCGAAAAAAACGTGTGTTACATTAGATATTGTTCTCATTGATAAATGTTCATAATGATATGGAATAGCAGTCGTTCCAGGTTTACATGGTAGAGTTCAGAATAACATGTACTAGTTGATAGCATATTAGTATTCTCCTGGTGAATTAACGGTACTAATGGCCTAACAGAGCAGTTTTCTCATAGCAAGTTCCATGTGTACTACTCCCAAAGTGAGCTCGTTGTGCTGCTCCTGTGTTGAGAGAGCAGCTTGCAGAGGTAAGGGTGGCGCTATGCAGAGCTGACCTCTAGTGGAGGGAGCTGCAGTTAGCAGCATCGTCGAAGTAAGGAAAGGGAGAGCATTACCAGACACAATACATCTTTTCATATTCATATTCGTGAGTTAGTATAATCTAAAAATGTGTAAATTATTAATTGATTACCCAGTTGATGTTTCAATGTTTGCATATAGTATGTGCTGTATTTACTGTTTTGACAACTACGAAGGTTTCATGGAGTGAGTGCCTATGATCAAAATGAATGAATTTGAGCTTGAATTAATCTATTGGCATTATCTGCACATTGTGACGTTTTTGAATCGAGGCCAATACCATCAGTCTTAACATGAATAAAAAATATTAACATACAGCACACTACAAGTATATATATAACATTGGAATTGGCAACACCGCACACTTTGAAGTGTTAAATGATATGTTTCAATTATATGAGTACATTACATTACCCTAAATCAATACATATATACGTGTTAACTATGTATAAGTCAATAATTGACAGGACATTAACATCTCGAATATCAATATGGCACGTTACATTTTAGAAATTGAGATGTTAAACTCCTGGATCCAACTCATTTGTTTGTACCACCAATCTCTCCGACAATGTCATAGGTGAATACTTTTATAAGGGAGATTTCCATTGTGTTTGTAAATGATAGGGAGACAGGACCAACAGCTACACTATGAAAATTGTTTACATCTGATAGACTGCTAAGTGTTACTCGTGAGAAGTATAATAGTTTTTACATGTGTATCTACAAACGCTAAGTTTCCTTGCACATTTTCAGCATCTGTCCTCTGTTGCATTCAATGTCATTTCAATGCAGGCCATTTTGGAATTTGATTCATCAAATCGATGTACAGTTTCCTGTCTGTGTCGGGAATGAATGGATAGGGGAATGAGCGTGTGTTTATCGTGCCACTGTTGCAGTTATTTTGTGATGTTTTTCCCAGTTCTTTCTCGTTTTATTTTGCAGATAGTCGATCGAGGGCAATGGGGTTTACTACCAATACTACATTGGAATGCAAGTGGCCCATGTTGAGCTCTACTTGTATCTGGCAATCCTTTGATGATCCTGCATTTTCATACCTCCGTCTCTGTCTGTATATCTTAATCTATATGTGGTCTCAACAGCCACCATATATTTTGGTTATTTATCGTAAATACCTTGTGTGATGAGGTGTGTCCAGTATTAGCTTTATTGCACAGAGACCCATCTACCAAAGTAAGTTACTAACTACTGGACACATGTTCCTCTTTGGCTACAGGCTATTGATGCACAGTTAAGGAGCCTAAAACTCCTACACAGATTTCCTGAAAACCAATCAGCATATTCCTTTCTCCACAAATTGGTATTGTGCAAAGAAACCCTAGAAATGCTAGTGATACAAACATAGGTAGTCAATTCCATTGCTTAATGAACATAAACTTACATCTGATATAGACGGTGTTATATGAAATGCTCTTCTTGTATTGATTGGAAGATGGAAGAGCACATACTATACTTGTTAAATGTTTTTTTCTGTGAAGTGTATCGTCAGGTTAAGGCAGTCTCCAATGCGATAGAAGATCTAGGACCATCTAACGTTAGAGGTCGGGGATGTACTGTTATAATAAAACTTGTATATTTGGAAACAAAACGAGCAAAATTCTTACACTGTTCGGCCTTATGTCCCGACTAAACACAATGCTTGCCTGTTTTCATCGTGAACAGAAATACTGCACACACATGAAGCCAACATGCTCATACCTAAGTGCCCTATTACTTTTGCATGATATTAACACACCAGTCCATGCCTCTAAGCACACCCCAGCGCCCCTCGTGCCACTTTTTTGAGTCATAAATACGTGAGTCAGATTACTTATGTAGATCATGTAGAGATTTTTATGGAATCCCTTTCCAGTGAGCCAGCACTTAAAGGAGCATTGAGCAAGACGGGGTTTGCCTTCTTTTTATACTTCATAGGTTGCTCTGAGCCCAAGTTGATAATGATTGCGTTGAGTGACTGAAAGCCTTAAGACTGTTGAATTAATGATGGCTTTCCGTCAGTGTGAATAGGCTGTTCTCCCAATTGGTTTCATAATTTGATACTCTCTTTTTTTGTTTCCAAGTAATTAATTACCGATTTCTTCGAACTTTAGTCGTACGTATAATTATATAAACCATAGATACCTCACACAACGAACATGAATGCCACGGTATGATCCAGATAGCATTAAAGCATTATGTTAGTAATATGTTCTAATATACGTACTAAGGGATAAACCATGGGTCTAAACCAAAGTACATGTATATTCGAATACAAGTCGATCAACCACTATTATCATTCAAATTATTCAAAACCATACTTGTAAAGTGTATACATCTTCACGTGTATCATCTATAAAACAATATCCTGCTATAACAGATGTCCAACAGCAGCATCCCAGTGGGCACAAATAATGTTCAACGTTAAATCAACATTGAATCAACACTGACAACCAGTTATCTATGTTGATTCAATGTCGTGTGATATACCCGCTTATAGCCAAATGTGATAAAGGTGGACTGGCATTTCCATTGACCTCATCACATATATTTGATCAAGGGAAATATGGTATAGCCTAGATGTGAGGGGAGCCTTCTCTATGCAATATGTGTACATGTGAAATTGATGTGTGTACAGGGCACAAAAGTG
Organism: Harmothoe impar; assembly: GCA_947462335.1. Lineage (NCBI taxonomy): Eukaryota > Metazoa > Annelida > Polychaeta > Phyllodocida > Polynoidae > Harmothoe > Harmothoe impar. The sequence continues at coordinate 24,681,017 of OX381709.1, read as the reverse complement.
GAGTAGAGATGTAGGATGACTTAACCCTTTAAGGGCCACATACTGCTCTTATACAGTATGCCCTTTGACGGGCAGTGTTACATGCATGCAACATGCCGACCCTACGGGGTTGATACACCCCTTAAGGGTCGGCATGATGCACCAATGCAGCCCATACTACAGGGCTGCATTCATACATCAAGCCGACAAAGGACATTGCACATTAAAGCACCATGCGGTCCTTACAGAGTTAATGGGGGCTGACCCTAATGTCAGAGAAGTAGGGGCGGCACTCTACATCACTCAGGACCAAGTACAAAGTGGTGGGTGGTAACATGTACATCTGTAGGGACTTATTCTCGTCAACTGTCCACCCCATCAACAGCATCCAGCCACACAACTTATATAATGCTTTAATGTGCTATGTATTTGGTCGTCATGATGCATGAGTGCATCTTTGGTGAGTCTACTTGCCATGGCTGCATGGATGTATCATTATGACCCTTTGTGAAAGTATCAACCCCATAAGGTCGGCATGAGTAACGCCAAGGCTGCATTCACCTATTATCTCCACGCTTCGGGAGTGCAGCTCCACAAAGTCGGCGTGAGTAACTCGCCAGGGCTGCATAATTTTATGATAGCATCATGACTATATAGGGCATACTCTATTAAAGGACTATACCACCCTTAAAGTGTTATATACCACCATATTGCAACATATGTGTACGTATGCATTTACTTACCAATACATAAGAGCAGGTGCACAGCAGTATGCATGCCACCATGACATATATACATGTGGGTTTGAGTGCATGATACCATAGGAGATATTGGGTATCTCCTCTTCCATCAAGTGCATAAAAGACAACGTAGACTGCATGTATATGGTAATTATCGTCTAAAAAGTTGACAGTGACCTATTTAATATACGAAATGTCATACTCCGAAGTATCCTAAAGTTTCCCAATTACTACAACCCTACTTTGAATTTAAAACTTGATGTTACTAAGCAAATGTATAACGCTGAGTCCTGTTCAGAGTGAGGTTAAGGGGATGATAGATTGCGAGTGAAACAAATTTTCTAATAATGCTTTAGAGTTTTCCAAATTTTGGAGAGACCACAATCAATAGTCTAGCCCCCATATAGGATTTGGGCGGGGGCAATTCGGAACAAAGTGAAGCCCCTCCAACTGCAGCTGAAGCCAACAAGCTTCAACTGCCACTGAAGTCTTCTCTTCTAGTACAAAGTAATATGGCTTCATGTAGCTTGATGTTTCTTTGGAGCAAATCTTTGGATAGCTTGGACTTTCACATACGTTAACAGAAGAGGTTGGACTTTCACATACGATAAGAGATAATAATTTATATCACCATTGGAATACTGGATGTTACAGTATGATAATAAAATGTTAAAGCAAACAAAGTAAAATAAAGAAACTGCTTTAGAAGCAGTACTGCCTCCAAATATAAATAAAACGAAGACTAAAAATAAAAAATGATATATACAAATGAGCCTGTGACACCTGCACAAAGGGACACTGGAGGAGACTGACAGTACCCCGGTGGTATGCAACAGTGAGGCCCGGTGTATATACTGGAAGAGGCAGAGCTCTGTTAATCTGGGACGGTGTAGATGTCCCTGAACTGATTCCTAACTACACGACCGTAAACCAGGCGTGTGTGACCAGCACAGAAAAGTCGTCTGCCCGGGTCTCCGGGGCGCGACTCGATTGTCCTCGGCGGGACGCGGCGCCGTCTGATCTCGGCGTGAGACACGAGACCGCGCGAGAAGAGACGTGATCTGCTTGAGGCCGTTTGCACAGAATGGACACAAGGGGGCGTCAGCGTCCCCTCTGTTCTACACCAGCGCTCCCTTCACTCCTTTCACCCCCTCCTCTTTCCCGCCCCCACTTCCGGTTTTGGCGTCTCAGGCTCGTGATGGTGATATATGATTGGACTGTCTCTCATCGTGATCACCGACTCACTGGGCCTATTGTCATTGGCCTCGGAGTCGCTATGAATTGCATTAATTGTCTGATAAGTGAGCTGCTTTTTGTTCCTGAAATGAAAAGAACAGTAATGGAACTATGAAAGGCAATCAATCCATTCCCCCTTCAGTCGAAAATGACTCCAAGATCTGCTATTGCCTGTATGTGGAGAAAGGAAAAAAGGGGAGTCAGGCCTAATTGGGAATTGAAAGTGGAATTTGTTTAGAGTCAGTCACTGAAAGGAGGCTCTCTTGTAGAATGCTGACAATGTAGAAAATCGACTGCACAGACGGACTTCCTCCAGTTCATTAGTCGCTGCCTGGTGACCCCGCCGCTGTCTATACACCCCCGCAGGCACCGTTAGGGCTGTGAGCGAATATTGGGGATGTGACCAGACCTTCGCCAAGGCGGCCACTCACTTTCCTCCTACCTCTCCCCCTCCCTCACACACCCACCCACCTTCCCTCACACCCATCCTCCTGTGTACAGCCTCTAGAGACAGCATCGTCGTGCCGTGCAATAGAGCGGCGATCGATTGAGGCGTCCTACCCGTTGCCACGGCCGGCGGCGGGACCCACATCAAGTTTTGCTCACCGACTATCACTAGGAGCCGCCAGCCGCTCCACTCAATCAGTGAATTTCATCCAGTTGCCATGGCAACGATTTTCTGTGAGAAGTAGGCTTGTCCCCCACCACACCCTCTTATACCAGCCCCTCGCCTGCACGGACGCTGTGGTCCATATCCACGTTGTCCTCGTGTCTAGCCCCCTCTGTAGCGCCCTCTGCAACACTAATGACTCACTGATGGCGCCCTAACCATGGCTCCCGCCTTGCATGCTTAAGGCAAAGGCCAGAGGTGTAGGGATGTGCAGTGCATTCTTCTGACCGACCTGCCGCGCCCTATGCACAGTACTCACATCCCCTCTCTCCTACCCCCCTCTTTCTTTCTCTTTCTTCCGCTCGCTCTCTCGCTGTCTCTCTCTGTCTCTCGCTCTGTCTGTCTCTGTTGGAATGGAAGAGGTGGGATCCTGTTGATTTCAAAGCAATACCATATATCTAAACACATCATGAACTCAATTCATACATAACGAATATTGTTGTAAATTGCAGACCATGTCTAAGTGTGTGCTTTATATTGTTGCAAATTTCAAATTGTATAATACATGTACTATACGTTATTGCATTCACGTTAAAGATAACACAGGCTGTGATCTAGTGCTAATGTTCCCTTATATAATCTACAAATTTAATTTTAACTGTCTGAACCCACTTGGTCTAGATTTAAAGAGAACACTCTTAAAGAACAGCCACACTATGGGTATCCTTTAACGATTTCTACAAGATGGGTCCCGGATTATTACTTTAGGCTTTTAGCGGCACGCTCTGGAAGACTGGCACCGCCATTCTTTATCGTTTTAACGCCGCCTTAGAAAAAATGTATTGATTTTTCATTACGTCTAACAATATTTGAGGACAACAGCTGGAAGTCTAGTCACGATATTATATACGAGCTCCCCTTCCTCCCCCGCAGGACTATAAACAAAGGGACTGGATATTCAATTAAGGCCGCCTTTGTATATGGTCTATAGGTATATATTAAATGCTGTACTTATATGAATAATAAAAAGTTATTACTTACATAAGCACTCTTTTGTTTTTATTTCCTACATCATAGGGGATAGATAGAAAAAGGTCGCGGGGGAGAAAAGCGTAATGCACTTGATTATAGATTATTTTTAAACAATTGAAATTGAAAGGCGTTCAATTATAAAGAGGATGCAGTATATATAATATAAATTTGTAAGACAGTTAGTAAAAAAAAAGAGTGAAAGGGATCTTTGAACGGAATTCTAGACTGGAGATTGGATCATTCCGTAAATTCAAAGTCGGCTTTTGTTCAGCTTAAATTACATGGTTACGAGTTATATTCCCACAGTGACATATGGAGTGGCTTATATAGAAGACGCTTTAATTCTAAACACTTATTTTTTTCATCTAGTTCCGCATGCCTGGTATAATCATAAAGTTGTTACATCACATAGGGTTCAACATCAAATATAAACACTGTGGTTTCTGTGTGTAATCTGTAATACATCAATGTTCCTATGAGGGGAATGTGTGGTCTGCAGAGCTGGACATATTGCCAGTATATAATTGAGAGTCCCTCTACCAGCATATCCCTTGAGTGAAGCTTTTGGTATTCCCTGAGAATTGTGCAACCACAAGAACAAAAAGTCTGATATGCAATTCGGTCTCTATATTGCTGTTGACTAAGTCACCCATTGATTGCCCACTGCAGTGGTGCTGGACTCACCAGGGCTTTAAGGGCTCCATTCGACAGCCCACCACGCTGGCCCAACAGGTATGTGTTTGACGGGCAGCAATTAAGCCTGGGGCAGTAGGACAGGTAGAGGACCCCCTCCATCCTCCTTGCCACATCCCAGCCCTACCTCCCACACCCCCTGCCGCCTCCAGGGGCTCTGTAGCAGCCTCCTTGGCGCCCCACTGGAGGAGGATTACCAGAGCCAGAGCCGATCTCCTCTCCAACTGAGCACATCACACAGGGCCGCCGTAGGGGGTTCAGGAGGAGGAGGGTGGGTGGGAGGGGGTATGGATACCAAGCCACCATCAGCGCCACCCAGTGATCTAAGCTGCAGTCGGCCACTGTCTACTGATACCTTGACGTGGTCAAGAACCCTACTTGATGTTGCGACTGGGCAGGGAAGAGGAGGGGGAAGAGGATGGATTTCTGACCAGAGGGATTGGTGGAACGATTGGGGGATCCATGCTGATGGTCATCCTAGGATGTAAGAGCAGCCTTTGTGGTTTATTACGAGCATATCTTTTTTACTGATTGAAAGGGTTTTCTATAAAGAAGTGATTGTCAACATCGGAAATATTATCAAAGATTTGCAAAAGATTTCTTAGACCAGTTTAGAGTATTTTCTGAAGTCAAAAATTTCTTCATTCATATAACGGAGTTGTTACAGATTATATTTCATCCATTCTCAATTAAGTCTGCAGTAGAATCTGAAGCAATAAACATTTCTAGTCTGCTTTAAAAACGGATGTTATACATGAAAAAGTTCTGTAATGCTGAAACAACGTGTCATGAAGCCAGATTTTTATACACTTTCACACGAGTTCAACATGAACTATGCAACATTTTAAACAATTCCAATATTTCTTGAATGGTCTTTTTGTATTTTTATAAATGTTAGGAATACTTTGTCAATATATTTGATACATTTAATAAATCATATCCTAAGAAACCTCGATGATGATTCTTGCAGGAATGTAAGAAGTACATTGTACAACATAGACGTATGACGTAATGAGTTAGGGGAGATGTGCGGGATGTAACAAATCACCTCTATGGCCTAGCAGCTGCATGTCTAAAACATGCAACATTTATTCAGCATGCCCAACTGCGGCTTGCAAATCGTGATGGTAAAACAGATTAGAATGTGTCATGATTGACGCATTACTTAATAATTTCATGATTTATTTCCTGCAGTCTCGTGGGACACCTACATTATGTCAGCTTCTGAGTGATATTGAGGGATCATGCAGACATTTTTCTCCAGATCCCCTTATCTGTTAGTATAGGCTCATCCTCAGGATCTTCCATTATCATCAATATACAAAGTACACACCATTAGCTATTCCCCCAGGGAGGCTCCCATGCAACATAATCCCTCCCCTACCCTTCTGAACACTAAACTGGAATTGTATGAGTGGACTAGTAATCAGTGGTATGCGATTGCAGCGAATGTTAGATTGGTACAGTGGCGGCAGGGGAGCCATAAACAAGTGCTATGGAATGCTGTTTACGATTGCATGCATAGATCTGATTTTATATTTTATTACATCTAGGCTTTTAAGGCCTTTCAATTGATAAGTACGGGACTATGCCCTACCATTTTATGTTGCAGTAGCATGACTGTGAGGTAAGTCTAAACGGATTGTGCCACATGCAGATGAGCCACATACACCACGTGACGGGGAAGCAATCAGTATTAAATTCTGTTGTTCAAAAGTCTGATTGTTGGAGGAGAGCCAGCGATGCTGCAACTAAAGTCTCCTAAACATGCATTCATCTCTGCTTATAAATCAATATGATATTTTGTAAGATTAAATGGTACCTATTGGTAATTTGGTGTACCAGGGATTACCAGCCCTGACTTCAATCTAAGAAGGTAATTTACTCATAAGACGGGATCATGTGAATGCAATGATTCGCCTCCACATTGAGGTATTTGGTCACAGCAGTGAGGACCTTAGTCTCAAACAGCCTCTGCTCCTCAAGTGGTTGCGAGATGGGGGCTGTTCGAGACTCAGGGCCCACCTAAAGTCCCTACTTGGCAAGAAGTCCCCATCTATGATAAGTTTCAATCAACCGAAAATGCCCATTCCGCTCATTGCCTAGCTCACTCCATGTGCAAATTATAGATACAGAAGCATTACATTCATATTGTCATTCTAATGACGCCAGAATACACATAATACCGTAACGCCGAGATAATGAACCAGGTATAGTCTTGTGTAAGCGCTGGGGTATAGAGATCTCCATAGCTATTGAATCAATGGAGCAGTACCTTAAATAAGCGCCTGTCTTATATAAGACCTGGAGGTAGCATTCCTGCCAAATTGAAGCGCCCCAGGACAGTATAATACATTTAGATGGCACTCATGGGTGGGATATGCTAATTAGGGTAGACAATAATGTATTCAATGTTACCTAGTACCTTTATGACACAATGTTATAAAGGGCAGAGAGTCACTGGGGATTATGTTCATTGTGGCACATCAAAGTTACATTTATCAGACACAATATCCATTCACATTGTCACCTCTGACTATAATAGCTGTGAATGTATATGTATCGCTATATCTGACAACTGCTAGGATAGTGAGCTGAGTCTGGGAGTTGACCCATTATTACCACAACATCACCAGAAGTCAAGTGTAATCACCTAGTGTCTTTGAAGGTTGAAGACAACGCGGAACTGCACTAAATCAATTAGGGATGTTGGAGAAGAGATAATGGAATGAACAAAGACAGGATAAATGATCTTCACAATTACTTGATGTGCCAATAGCAATCTTTGCAGGTATTGCATTATCAGATGACCCGATGTATACATTCAGCACTGCTCTTAAAGCCTTTGATATTCTGAATACAATGACTAACAACTGCTGGCCAGACATAGTGGGCATTAGATTTAGCTCATTATGCATGTGATGAAACCTGGTAGAGGTTGCTGGTAAATACTGTGTATAGTTCAGTGACCTGTGACAGTCATAACCTTAGGGCTGTGTCTCACGAAGATGGGCCAATGTTTTCATCTATGACCGGGTGCCATCTATGACCAGGTGCCGTCTATGACCGGATGCCGTCTATGACCGGCTAGCAAGGAAGCATACATCTTTAACTATAGAACGGTACACATTAATGTAGAGCTGAGTAAAACCTTATAAAAAAATTGAAAATTAAAATAAAAAGTATATTCTTCCAAACAACTTTTTTAGATAGCCGGTCATAGACGGCACCTGGTCATAGACGGCACCCGGTCATAGATGGCACCCGATCATAGACAAACACATTGGCCCAAGTTCGTGAGACACAGCCTTAGGCCTAAAAAAAAGGAGTGTTCTGGTAACATAGCCCAATATTAACAGGGTCGGTAGGTCAATATTATTTACCTTTTTCTTTCAAAAGCATATTCCCTAATATATAACCTAATAAAATTATATTTTGCATATCAGTCCTATAGTTAGTATTCAAACTTCATTTAATATACACAACAGTTGGCTGGAGGGATATAGCTATAGGCTTTGCTAGACCCAGTAGGCTTTTGTGTATTTTTCATACTTCATCATAACAGTTATGCTATACATTTTGTTCTCTATACATCAATGAAATTTCGCAGCAATACAGGTGTATAAATTATCTTTGGGACCTTATGAACATTTGTTTACTCGCCCCATGTATAGGCCGATGGTAGATCATGCTATTTTCTACCCTCACCTAGAGTCAGTCATTGTATTCAGAATATCAGAGGCTTTAAGAGTGCTCGTGCTGAATGTACACACTGGGTTGTGTGGGAATGCATTACCTGCACAGATCTCTGTCGGCACATCAAGCAATTGTGCAGATCATTTATCCTGTCTTTGTGCATTCCATTACCTCGTTCCCAGCATCCCTGATTGATTTAGTGCAGTTCCATGTTGTCTTAAACCTTCAAAGCTACTGCATGATCACACCTGACTACTGATGATATTGTAGTAGTAATGGGTCGAATCCCAAGCCCGGCCCCCTATTCTCCCAGTTGTCAGATGGTGTGATATATCTACATTCACCACTATTATAGTCAAAGGTGACTCTGTGAATAGACATTGTGCCTAATGTAACTTTGATGTGCTACAACTGGCATAATCCCCATTGACTCTCTGTCATCTTTAACGCTATGTCATATATAAGGGGATAGGTTATATGTAGGACCACATTGTATATAGCCAACTGCTTCTCGGGTGAATATTAAATAGGTTATTGTGTCAGGCTCAAAATAAACGTTTTCAGACAGTAACCTGTATTATTAACATTTCTAATACCCGGATACATATCCTGTGCTTCATAAGGTCATTGGACTTCATAGATTCCTTAAAGTTTAACGTAAAGCTCCTGTAACTTGGGGATCATTCTCACTGAACCAGGTCAGAGCTAAATCCAAGGGTAGTGACCACCCTCATTTGAATCTGATATGTGTAATACATTAAAGCCCTCGGAGCATTCAATTGTGACTACCCATACTTAAACTATGAGGTTTCTGATATGAATTGGATGAAAGGGTTCACTACAGATAACAAAACCGTGGTGACCACCCTCACCCGTTAAAAAACTCAAGTCCATGCAAAGGTAGTTAATAAAAGTGCAGCCGTCTCAATGCTTTCGCCAAGCATATTAAAGAGGTGATCATCGTAACTGGGCCCTCAGATGCTGTATAAAAAGCAGGCTATTAAATGGTGTTTGTTTCAAGGAGTGAAATGTTAGTGGGGGTGTGGAGCATTGTGGAATCTACATAAATACGGAATTGACACGCGGAAACGTCCCCTGCACATATACGCATATTTTTTGTCATACCAATTATATCCTACTGATATAGGCATGTTCCTCTCAATGTGTTTAGGTGGGAATTACCCAACTGCCCCCAGGGGCTACATGGAATACTGGTTAGGATGTGTACACACTGGACCTGTGCCAATTTCTCTATACTAAGGTCTCTGGATAATATGAATGGTCATGAGAGTGACTGTTGGTTATACGGGGGGGGGGGGGGGTGTTCATCATCAGGACAATAAGTCGGTTAAGCTTCATGCTATACCCATGTAGATATAATGTGGTTACACAGTATAGCAAGAGGGCAGGGCATTATAGAGGATGGGTGCCTACTGAAACAGAGATAGGGACACTGGTAACTCAACATACTAGTAACTTTGTACTAGGTTGAGTCAGGGGTAGTTGAAGGGACATAGGAGACAGTGTGCAGTAATGTAAATGCTGGAAGGGTAATATAGATATTGACTGCTAGGGTGGATATTGAAGGGACATTGTAATGGTGGGCCATGTGTATTAGAGACGTGACTAGAGGCTTCCAGAACGATAGTCGACCCACATTACATACTGGTCGCTCTTATCATTAGGTATTTTGGAATTGGCCCCCAAAAAAGGTAGACTCAATCAAAAAGGGTGTCCCACTTTAATCACGCGAGGACATCGATCAAACTGGGGACCACAGCCGCTGTATCTGTCTCCCCAGTATAGTTAAATTAATCTCACTTATAACATAGGGGTATAATAAGCCAGTGTGTGGTGGCGTGGGTCTAGGGTATAATAGTGCTATTGAGCTATGCCCGGCTGCCTCTTCCTGCCACCCTCCTATGTTGATCCTGTGTGGCAATTGTTCTGGTGTGAGCCAAGTTCTGCTGGTCTGGCGGTTATATGCTGGGGCTGGGATCTCCACAGTGGGTTGCCTAGATGGCGTGCTACTGCGAGAGTGGACTGGGCCTCTAGCATGGGGCCAGAGGGGGATGTTCTGTGGGGGTAAGGCCTGTAATCTTGGGTGACTACAGGGAAAGGGCGGAAGGGAGGATTGGGCTAGGGGTGGGTTTGTACATGAGCATCCATAAGCCAGCTTGTATAGATATAGATATTTAAGCTGGCTTATGGATGCTCATGTACAGACCCCATGCAGTGGCTACCCTTTGCATGGCGCTGGTAATCTACCCTCTCCTGAAGCCCAAACCCCTTCCCCCTACCCTGGACTGTTCAGAATCTCCTGTCTACGTATCTAAGTAGTTAGCCACCCTATCCCAAGCTAACATCACCAACAGAGCCTCAGGCAAAGTGATACACTGCATGGACACTGGAGGCTGACCCCTGGGAGAGCTGCCTGCGTGCTCGGCCGGCACCCCGCCGCCCCCTGCCACTCAGCAGCCTCCTGCAGGCCCCGCCTTTGTCCGCCTGCATGGTGTGTCAAAGGCCGCTATCTCCGGTATCTACTCTGGAGGGAGTGGGCTCATTGACTGTCTGTGTCACCCTCCTCCTGCCCACAGCTATGTATACTAGGTGCCCAACCCCCTGTCCCCTCCAGCGTGCCCGCCGCAGCCGCTGACACCATCACCATGCACCGGCCAGCACGCCACCACCGGCACCATCTCCCTCTATGGGCTGGAGGCAGCGCCTCTCCTCCTGCTGATGCCAGTTGCTTCCTCCCTGCCCGAGTGGTCACAGCTCAGCACGCCGACCACCACCACCACCACCCACCACACCACCACTGCCACCACCACCACCAAGTAGCAGCAGCAGGACGGGCAGCAGCAGCAGAAGGAGACGCAACAGCAGCAGCAGCAGCAGCCGTGTCGCCTTCTGTGAGGCAGGCGTCCGCGCCCAGTTTACAACTTGTGCCAAGAGTGGGGCACGTGGATACCTCCTACTAAGTCCCCCTCCTCCCTCCCACCCACTACCGCCGCCGCTACCACCACCAACGCAGTACTAGTCCACTCTTCGGCCGGCCGCCGCGCCCGGAAATGAACACCCGTCGCCTGCGCTGCGGGCGTGCGCTGTGGTCGATGGCCGAGCACTCTCACGAGTTCTCCTGAGAGTGGTGTCCAGAGTTTTGGGGTTGTGGACGTGGAGGCACCACTACGGCCGCGCCTGACACCACCAGGAACACCGCCAGGAGGAGGCGGCGTCAGGAGGAGTCCTGAGGAGGAGGGCAGAGGCTGCTGTGGCCGCTGACTAGCGCCGCCCCGGCTGCTGCTAACGATATCCGGACTGACAGGCGCGAGGCTAATAGGATGTATTATCCGCTTGTATTACTTTCTAAGTGAGTTAAGGCAGCGGGCAGCAGCGGGCTCCTCTCCCGACCCCGACATGCTCGTCTCTGCCACCGATCGAACAATATTAAATTTGGCCGAGCATTGCGCGGCCACTGGCGATCAATCGTACTTTCAATATGTGCAATCCGGCGTGGCGCGGTGGCGGCCGACGGCTGGCTGAGGGAGGACCGGTGTAGTAGTATCGTCGTCACCGCCTCGTGCCCCGTCAGGGGCCGACTGACTGTCGTAGTGCTCACGATGGACGGCGACTAGACATGGCCCCTGCTTCTCTGACTCTTCATACAGCTCTTGGTACTGTTCCCGCCCCTCTCCAGGGCACAGGACACTTGCCTCCACCACCACCACCACGTGGAGCTGCTCATTGAGCTGCTCCAGTAGCTGACGCGCCGAGCAAAAGGTGCCAGGCGTATAGTACCCAGATAGAGTAGTACACAACTTTGGAATATTTACATTGCTCCTCCCAAGTCGGTAGCAGCTGTGACGACGACCGACGACGCGTGGTATCTCGGCGCCGGAACACAACTCAGTTGGTGACGGGTGTCCAGCTGCTCGGCCGGCGACTACATCGACGCGAGTTGCTCCGACGAGCAGCTCGGGGCGGCGAGCATGGCCCCGGACGATGTGTACCAAGTGTTGCTGGCAGCCTCCATCACTGTCCTCGGCCTCATGAGTGAGTATGCAGGTCCTGTCAGACTCCTATAATAGCCGTGTGGTGCATTCATTCAAACCTTCCTGATACCAATCTATTCATGGGTCTATGTCTCTCCCCCAAACTCCCTCCCAATGGTACACACCCCACCTCCCGCCACCACCTCCAACACCAACCCCCGTCTTACGCGGCGCGCCTTGATTCCCCCTGTCACCGACAGTGCTGAGTGATGGTGCGCCCCATGAAGAAATCGATTGTTTTCATTGCCTTCTCCCACCCGCCCACCACCCCCAAGTCCAAGGCCCGCGCCAGGCCCACTGTTTAAAAAGATAACGCCTTATAATGGAATAGTCAATTGAAAACGGCTCATTTGAGACGACGTGCGCCCGTCGCCTGTTGTCCATGCGCTTCAAGACACGTGTCACTCATGCCTTCATCCAATTCTGGTTGCAATCCTCAGAGGTCGATGTCAGTTATGCAGCTGATAGGTCAACAGTCATTTGATTCATTTGCCTCTATTTCTGACATCGCCAACGCAATGTTACGCGTTATTAATTCATTTATGACTACAGTACCAGCCACTTACTATACATACCAGAGTCCATGCCAGCCCAGAATTCCTGAGGAGGTGACACTAGAGCCTCTCTTTGGATACAAATGCGTCCACTGCGCATGCGCATCAGTCTATTTACAAACACAGTAGCCGAATCAATTTTTGATACATCATAGATCTAGGTGGCCTGTGGCAGACGATCTTATCATGCATGTGTGATATAGATTGCTTTGTTTTCATTTTCTTTCTTGTGATTCTCGTGTCGTGGTAGAAGGGAACCATGGCCTCTGGTCTTCGGACAGCAATCGATAGATAAGATTATGAAGAATGAACCCGGGGCGTCTGATGCTTTAGGGTTATGCCTTTGGGTACGACCCATAAACGTCAATTGCCTGACCGCAGAAGTATTTCGATATCTCCACCAATAGTTCCTCACTGCATCTACTAGTGTCAAGCCTGTCATAATAGACCACTGTCAGCCTAAGATGTGGAATTTATATAGAACTATTGATCGCACCCCAGCCCCCTGCCTGCTCATGTTATGCTGTCAGCTAGCGTGTATCAATATGATGTCGTGTCCAAATAACCTTCACAATATCAAGCCTCCTTCACCTAAGGGTGTATAGATTCTTGATTTCAGGAGTGCCTTCCAATGCTGTTTTCATTGATGTCAAAGGTTGATTCTTTGGTAGGGTGTTATTGGTTACTCCCCTTTTCATGTGATGGCTTCTATTGTGGCTTCATAGATGACCTCTCTGATATCTGAATTGTAGCTTATATGGAGGAAGTAGAGTAGATTCACTTAGAGTCGACCACATACCTTGAGTCGGGCACCTGAATTTGTAGTTTTTCATGCATGATTACTCTTTATTTGTCTTTTGCTGAGCAAAACTTAAATGCATTTGCAATTAAACATTCAGGTGTCCAACTCAAGGTGTGTGATCGACTCTAGCCTACAGGGAAATCTACCCTCGCAGAAACTTACTATAGGTTGGGTCCATTCTCCGAAATAATTTCTGCAGTAAATAGCCTATTATAAATTAATATAGCTGAACAGTAGAATCTCCTGTAGTTTTACTACGGTATTAGTGTACACGGGCAGTAGAATAATATATGCAATATCTCGCTTTAATCATGAATATGGTATGGTTGGAACTTACTGTACCGTTACTTATTTAGCATTGAGGAGCAGTTTGCTTCCCCTATGTTGTCTTCCCTAATAGGTCGCATCACAGTTCCCACAGTGGCTTCTGATGCAGCCATGCATTAGTATAGCAGATATAAACACATTTGTTAGATATAATACAATAAAGCTGCGGTTGTAATGCTAGAAGAAAATACTGATGTACAGTTAAACGTATTATGCAGTTGTGGCAATTATCATAAGTATCGATGTAGTGACTCAATTAGTTCCCGACTGCGATAGATTATACTGCAATACATATCTGAGTGTGGTAAGTACCACAATGGTCCCAGTTCAATTACACTGGCCGCTGCTCTAATCACCCTGTTTCAGACTGTCTACATGAGCAGCTCCCGAGCTACACTAGCCATCAGAAAGCTGCTTTACACTGGTCTAGGAGACTGGCTTCCATTCTGGCTTCTACCCTGGCTTCTGTAGTACTTTCAATAGCCGCAACTCTAATATTGTCCATTGTGTGGCTTCCTCTCTTTATGTGCCCATACTCACACGCACACCGTCCATAGGCATGCCCCCCCCCCCCCCCCATTCACCTCCCATCCCCTTTCCCCAGCCTGATATTAGATCATCTCCATTTGGGAACATCATTCCTGTGCAGTTGTGCGATTGTTTTGCTAGCGGCGCCAACTGTAATCGTGGCTGACGAAGCCCGGTCGGACGCCACAAGCGCCGGCGGCGTCGGACTGGAGTGGGGAAGGGTGGTGAGTGCTATATATGAGAGTGGGTAGAAATAGGGAGAGTAGAAATAAATGAATCGACTCTAGATCACTGCCTCACGCTTCTGACTGCAGTCTGACCCAGGCAACATGGCGGCTGGTGCAGTGAGTCGGCCTTGTTGTCTACTGCTTAAGGGAGTGGTCATGATTTAACAAAATAGGGGTCTCTCTACGCTACCTCCTCTAGAGAGGACCAAATGTTTCTAACACCCACCCCCTTCTCCTGTGGCCTCTGTAGTACTCCACAGGAATTTTTTTCACTGAAAATGTGTGAATCTACCTCTCATACACCCCACCCCCAATACTGTGGTTAAATAATGGCCACTCCCTTAGTAGAGGGCCCTGGGGGGGGGGGGGGGGGGAGCTGAGGCCCATGTTCACTCTGCTATCTACCAGGTCCAGCCGCCCTGGGCCGGTAGCCCCTACGTCCTGGACGCCCATCTTGCATGTCCTGTACGACGTCATGATGACGTTGGTCGGGAGGAGAGGGGAGGGGGATCCAAGGGGCATGGCTGACTACGTACCTTTGTGTCCCTGCCTGATGACACGGGGTGGCGCCGACCCACGACCTAGGCGACCCTCCACCGTCGGCGGATACCTGATATCGACCCTGGTCTACACGCCACCTACATCCTCCAGTCCTTGTCCCACCCCCTCCATTAAGCCAGGGTCAGATGTGGGCTTATCGTCACACATACCCTTACCCTGTCTGTACACACAAGCCATGACCCTTTGTGTTATCACCAACCCAGGAACCACACGCATAGATATTCCACAATCCATACTCCCTCAATGTCAGAGCCAACTCAACTCCATTTAAGGGCCCTAGTTAATGAGAACCGCTGTTGCCTTTCCAATAAAATCTTCATGGTAGATGGATGGCACCATCTATTTTTGCCTTAATTTAATCGGACTGGCTAAATAGGTTCTGACTCGGAGACATTAATTATTGGCGGCATCAAGTGATAAAGCTTAAGCCTCGATGGAGGTAATAATGGCAATTATTCTACTAGCAATACCGGTTTAGAGTGAGGATTTAAAGACGTCATAATACCAATCCCTATTTCAAAAGATAAATCGTTTATTCAGACATGCAAACAAGACATTCCTTTCGCAAGTACTTGACTAAAATAAGATTTATAGACTCGTTAGCATTAATTCCCTCGGCTCTCATCCGTTAACTCATGCCGAATACAGATGACAGTACGATCATGAGTATGGCGGATACAATAATAAAAGTACTGAATAGAACAGTATGGCCAAAGTACTATGGATGTGATGATTCCTTCACGTTCGCTCAGCTGAGTGTTCAGGGCCGACTTGAGCGTGTTAAAGGCCAAAGGTCTCAGGATGATAAATCAATAGGCAGCCTTCAAGTGACACAAAAAGGGTTCTCTTTGAAGTAGAAAGAACAAGACAGCACAAGATGGAAATGTCACACGACACCCGGGGAGATCGGGGGTAGCAGATCACGATCTGGAAATTAGGGTATATAGACTACAGAGGTGAACATTTTATATGATGCCTCGGGCGTTAGAGGTGTAGTCCCCTTTTTGGTTCAAAATCAAACTGTCATTATACACTATAGACGACATGCCATGCTTCCGAAAATGACTTTATACAAATGTACTAGAAAAATACAAAGACAAAAAAGTAGGTGTGTTTCAGGCAGGTGAGGTTAGGTACGTTATCTAGGTATCTTTTTGATATTTTGATTTTACTGTTGAAATTACCAGGAGTCAGTCATGAATCACCGCATCGACTCACAGGTCATCATGATAACTCACTGATTCCTCCAGGAAATAGGAATATCAATGTATGTTGGATGAACTTGGAAAAGGCAATTTCCTGAGGTCATTAATTCATCCATATTCAATCTATGAATACAGTGACAATTAATTAGGATACTGAAGTCAGTCCAAGCTTGTTCTTCCTGACCAAAGAATATGAATATTATAACAAAAATTATTTCCCCAAAACTGGAGAAAAATATGTTGGGGTCGGCCCTATTTTGTAATCCAGGCTCGGGTTACCTGAAACTGCCTTTTTACTTTTGCGGCTCAAGCTCAAACATCATGAAATAGCTATTTTTAAAAATATCACTATATTTGCATGATGACTTCTATATCAAAACAAATTTTTCAGAGTGCCCTATGTTGGCACATCAATCCAAGTCCATGTTAAATCAGCTGACTACTGTATAGCCAACTGAACTGAATCAGCACAGGACTTTGACGTTTTATATCTTGAAAGCCAAGATGGCAGACTTTGTGCTTGTTCTGTATAGTCCTTTTATTAAGTACAAGTGGAATCATCTATTTCGCAAAGCACTGAGCATCCTTCGTTGTGATCCTTTAAACACAGTCTTCGTTCTTTCAAGCCATTTCCATCATGTGTCTTTTTCCCTCTTCTAATGAACTTTGTTCATTTCGTTATTCATTGATACTCATTAAGAGATTCATCCTTCAAGGGGCTGTATAACAGTACCTCCTGTGAACTGATCTTCTTTTGTATTGCATAAAACACTATAGATGCAATTTATCTATAAAGACATGCCTTTTATCTGAGTTTGTTTTTCCATATCTCCGCTCTAACTGAACATCAATCACATCGGTATCAGGGCGTATATCCTGATGTCGTTCAGCATTAACTCCCCACAGTGTTGGCCTTAAGAAAGATAAGGCTTCAATGGATGAGATGTGATCTCATTACCGAGTAGAATGTGAATGCATTGCAGTAGGAGTATAGAAATATGGGATTTGTCTCACTCTATTGCTTAGTGCACTTTGTTGATTTGCATTTTGCTCACACTAATCGTATACATCTGTGATAATGACCTTACTTCATGTAGTCTCGAGGTTTACTGTTTAGCCTCGCCGATACATGCTTCATCATATGTATCTTCATATGTCATCATGTAAGATAGACTAAAAAGAATATAGACAAAACTCCATGCCATTGACATACATGCACATCATACTTCACGAGTTGAAGCTGGGTCATATCACAGGATGCCGAAGGCTGAGTGTGATATGACCCAGCTTCAACGAGTGATGTATGATGTGCATTTATGTTAATAAGTGGGGTTTTGTGTTAATTACATGGCCCTACTGTCTTAAAATGAAGAAAATTTGGAGGCCATGGAGTATGGCTACACCGTACTCCATGGGGGCATGGAGTACGAGGTCCCATAGGCTTAGCATAGAGAAGGCCATACCACGATGTAATAATAAGGCGGTGCAGCAATACACTATAATTATATTCCCTCCTCATTGCGATCTACATAAAGATTCGCTGTGTTCATAGATTGAATATGGATGAATATCTGGTAGCTTACGTAATGCCTAATGATTTGATGAAACTTTCTAAACAGTGCGCTTCATCTAGTCCTTTAAAGTATATTGTCCAGGTACTTACTGTGATTCAATATTTCCTAGCAAAATATCTGTAAAGTTATGTAACAGGTTTGGTTTAAGCTAAAGTGTAAGACCACTTGAACATACCATACACCCTGCCAGCTCAGCCTTATCTTAAACTGTCTAGATAGGCTCAGCTTGTTTTAAGACAAATGTCTGGCTAGGCTCAGCGGTTGTTGAGTCGTGCACTCTAGATTGTAACAGAGTTGCAAGCCTTGCTCCAACTGACAGCTTACAAAAAATAAGAGCATAGTAACCGAGTTGCAAGTCTTGTTCTGGCTGACACTTTACAAAAAGCACTTGGGAGTATCTGCTCACTGTGTTTTAGAGCAGCTGAGTAGAGTCTGTGAGCAGTGGTGAGCCAGACGATGACCCAGGTGGTAGAGTGCCAGAGAAGTCAGTGCAATAGGATGTGACCTTCTCACCACCACAGGCTGACATGTGCCAACAGCAGTCTGCCACAGGTTCAATCTTGATTACTCAGGTCTCAGAGCTGCTCACTTGAGGCTGTGAGCTGCTCACTGTTCTAATGTTTGTTAAGTACGAGCTGTGTCACCCTCGTCTACCCCCAATCCCTAGAGGGCTCGTTCTATGTCTCCCCCTATATATCCCAGTGATGCCCCTTCCGAATGAGCCCATGTAAATCGTCCATAAATAGTAGGCAGTCGTGTCCTACAGCAATTCTCTAAACTGTGTCACTCTGCTGGGTGCTGGTGCAGGAGGTGGCAGTGTAATTAAGCACATATCATTAGGCTGGGTGACGTGTCGTTGCCAGGCCGTGGCACACTAATGATTGTCAGGATATGGGCCCTGTTCCTGCCTACCACCACCACTCCTCATCTAAACAGATGACGCCTCCTCCGCCGCCAGGGGACCTGCTCACATGTAGAGTCTCTATACTGCAGCCTCAAGGAACCATGCATGCCAGACGAACCGAGCCAGCCTCCCTCCTCTGCCTTCTTGACCACCTCCTTAGTGCCCCCTCCCTCCCCTATCTCTGCACTCACATGCCCAGAACCGTCTGCACGCCACAAGCTGTCTCATCTTCATGCCTGTGGAAGAGGTATTTTTTCCTTGCGGTGTGCACTTCAGCTCGGTCTGTGGATCATGTCTGAGAACGATGTAAATGTCAGTCCCCTCCCCCTCCCTTCACTCCCCCCTTCCGTGCTGTCCCCATCCTCCTCCCTCCCCTACTTCCCAGCGTGGCCACAGGCGACAGTCGCATCCTCCTGTCCAAACACGATTCCTGCCAAGTGGATCCTCCAGGAATGATCTCCTATTAAGTGGTGCGCCCTCCAGGTGTGCAGGAAACCCACGCCCCCTCCTCCACCAGCAGTGGAGACAGGCACAAGTCCCCAGAGGTGTGTCCCTGCCTCGCCCTCCGCTTCTCTCTTATGCTACCCTTCCCTCCTCCCGCAAATTCTCCTCATGTATTGACCGGTGTTAATTATGCTAGAACCTAGATATTCTTTTCAAAACTTTGTTAGGAAACTTTGTTCAGAAAGATCATACATTGTATATAAAATGTACAATATTTATTTATATATTAGCGGAAATGTGGGCTGTAAGGCTACAGCCATTAAAGGCTTAGTCCTTTGCATGTATTCCGTTTAAACATCTAGACTGCGTTCCTTTGTCAAATATATAGTAACAGTTCATACAGCTCATACAATAGTGACTATATCTGACTTCACTATACCGCTTACAATATCACTAACATGAATTCATGAATTGGAGGACATGAGGATTGCATCCTAGGAATGTATGTATAGACCGGGATGTATATGCAGCAAGTGGGAATTGGCAATTTCGCAGGAAAGACTTGTAATGATCATGGTGTACCTCCGGGCTGTAGCAATATAGGCTCAATGTTTAGTAGGGGACTCATTGTTACCCGGATAATGACCATTTACACAGTATATACGTGTTGCTACCGTGGACGAGGGCTGCTTGTAATGATGCGGCAGAGACCACTCTCTACATGAGCTCGTCTGTCTGTCCGTCCCTATACTGTATCTAACTCTTTAAGGGTCGCGCACTGCTTTAATGTGTTATGGCCTTGGTCGAGTAATCCACCAGGGCTGCATACATGCATTATGCCGATCGACCCTTAGGGAGTGTATCAACCCTGTATGGTCGTTATAATTCTTGGTGCAGCCCTGGCGATTATCATCCATGAATCATGACAACGAAGGGCATTTCACGAATGCACTATGCTGCCTCTGAAGGGCTAACAGACAATAGAGACGGCCCCATAATTACCACACCCACAGGCTAGCCTGATCTCCCCCATGATGATCCTATATGGATCCTTGGCGCCGCGCCCATGCTTTAAGAGCATCTAGTGCAAAGCACTGGGAGCTCCTAAATTGCACTTGAAGGCGCTGCTGACGCCCGCTCCTCGATCATTGGATTAGCAACAATTGCCATTCTCCAATCGGGATTGGGTTATTTACTTAAGAAAGCAAGGCAAATTTGTTGAATGGCCGTCTAAATTAGAGCCTTGGGCGCTAAAGGATTGAAGTTGCAAAAGCTGTTGTGTGGACGTTAAACGAATGGGCGTTGCAGGTGGTGGAGTTACTGGAGGAAGCAGGGGGATTTGAGTGGCTGATGTAGATATAGTGAGAGGTGCGTGAGGGGGGAGGTCAGATTGAGACCAATATCAAATCCCTCCAGGCGAATGAAAATGTTTCTTCTTGTCATCAAAGGGGACCTTTCCATGTCAGGCTGTTATTCTGGCAGGAGGACGGCGTCTTTGGCTGGTGGTGAGCTGCAGGGGGCATGCATTACTCAGGACCAGACGTAATACTAGCACTGGAGGACAGGGCAATGTGTGCTGGAGGGGGTACCAGTGCTAGTGCCTCCAGTGGCGAGTGGGCGCTGTGTCTACATTACCTGAAGAAACAAACTCAGGTCAACACTCTCCAGCAGGCACTCACCCACCTCTCCAGGGCCCGTTTTGTGATGCTAATAGGGACCTTTAGCAACCAAGTAAAAGCTCATAAAACGTAGACTTAACAGTGCTGAAAGGATAGGCTACGTCTGGGTTAAATGAGCTACGTCAGGTTTGCTAAAGGTCCCTAATACCGTCTAGTATGGAGGGTAAATGCCCAGCGCGACCTACCCACTCTAAAAGGATAATGTCCACAGGATTTCCTCTTGTCATGAATATAGACTTGGTGCTCTGGCTGGTAGGCTGGAGGTGCTGGAGGAGTGGGGTGAAACACAATGCCGGCTGGGTGTGTGAGCATGTGGGCACGTCGAGGAAGGTGATATACCTTATGGTGTCCCTTCCTGGCTTAAATCACATACAGTGCAGGTGGCCACTATGTTGGTCAGGTTTAGGGTGCTGTTGTTGTGGATAATACACTACACGCCTGCCATCTTGCTAGAAACAAGTTGTACTAAAGTTCAATGATGAAATGCATTGGTGTTTATATTTCAATCTTCCTATGCATAAATGTGCAGTCATACATCGTATTTATAAATGTGTATAGATATTAGTCACTACTGAAACAACGACAAAACTATGTGCATTCATAACAATTATATCAAAACCACAGCGCTCAATATGAAATCCTGACCTAGCCTTAAGACGTAAGTGATATGATATGAAAATGTCCTTGAACATTTTAACTATGAGAGAACGTATACCTAATATTTTATTGGTAAACCTATTCATTTGAGTATATAGTTACAGTGAGAATATAGCCACAGCTCATAGCATTGAATATCTCCTCATTAGGAGAGTGTTTTTTTTTAAATCACCAACTACCAACAATATTTCGTGCCTTTGTACGCAGGGCGAATTGTCTCCCTCTTGTCAATGAGATTATAGAATCTGGACCATCAATTTATGAACCTGCATGGCAAAACATGATTCCTTTACATTTGGGCCGGACCTTCCTCACAGCCAGTGCACTTTTAAGGTACTTTGTAACTCCAGTCCCTGCACTCAGTACCCAAAGGGGGACGTCACCTGCGTTCTCCATATATCGGGTTTTTGAGGTAAAAAAAACACCCCTTTTTCTCTCAAACCAAGGGTATTTGGGGGTCCAAAAATACCCCCCTTTTCTAAAAATCATGGGGTTTGAGCAACATACCCCTTTCTCTATGAATGACAGATATTTGATAATAAAGCGTTTACAATAGGGTTAGGGGAATGCAACATAATTCCCAGTATATTGCCAGCCAAGTTCGCATCCCCATCAACTTATACCCCTTTTCTTGGAAAGCACGGGGATTTATTAAGAAAAATACCCCCTTTTCTTAAAATCCACAGGGATTATTTGAGAATAGCACCCCTTTTTCTGGAAATTCAGGGGTCATTGGAAATGCTAGGAAAAGGACCAACTTTTCCTGTGTTTTTAGAATGCAGGTGACGTACATTATATACACTAAGGGCAGGGACCGGGTTTGTAACTATCCCCATGTGATTGATCCCAGCATTATTGGAAGCTACCTAGTCAACATGCAAACATGTCTTAATAGAACATCCCCACCCTACCCCAATCATGACCTCCGCCTCCATACATTCCAGGATGGGGCACTCCATGGTGGCCGTGGGCTTAAAAGCCCTGGCGGCTCGTGGGGACAATCAATTGATGGCGGAATAATATTTAGAGTGAAGTTACAAATGGCGGTGATGTTGGTGGCCTATGTATGGCTATAATGGAGGTGTTCGTGCTGAGGGGAGGACTTTGTCTGCCGTCACTCCTGGTTGTAATTACGCCCGAGCTGCTCGGAGCTGCTCGCCCTGTATCACGTACACCTCCACAGGCCACATTTACATTTACGAATCAAGCCCCAAATCCTTCATTGCATGACAATGTCCGTCCAGCGGTCCGAGTCGATTGGTTTAGAGCTGTCGGGGGCGGCAGGGGGCTTCCATCCATCACGAGCAGCTCGGAGCAGCTCTTATTGGGGGTGAGTGAACGTGATGGACGAGAGGGCTGGGCGCTAGGGCGGTAAGGCCGGGTGGTGTAGGGGTAAGGGTGGGGGTTGGTGCACGGAGGGCTGGGCACGGGCGCAGTACGGATTAGGGCTTTTATCTGCACGGTGTAACTGGGCTTTGACCACGCAATGTGTCCCTCAGACACACAGACGGACAAACCCAGCAGCACACGTTATAACCTACCACATGCTTCCCTTCTCTTACCACCCACCTCACAGTTACACCCACATAAGCCATTGTGTAGATAATCACATGTTCCAACTACTGCAACCCAATTTACTAACCTATACTAAACTGCATGTAAAATTCCTTCGTCGATCTGGGCTACTTTTTGGTGGGAATATTTCGAGTATACTTTACTGCATCATACCGATCTTATGATAGTACCTACCAAGAACTGCCGGCGGGAACTACTTTCACCCATTCAGCCTGTATAGCAGCGATATCTCACGTTTTGGTCAAGTAGGAACGAGAGTGTTATTGCCTTAAATAAGTGCACAACAAACAAATGCATCGAGCCATTGCCCATATTTGTCACATGGTGATTCAAGTTACCACACGCCCTAGTGGGACACATCCAGTTTCAACCATGGCTATGTTTATTAATAATAACCTATATAATAGGGCACTGATAGTACCTAGATGGTACCTATATGTCTGAGGTAAGTATGAGGTCTAGAGATGCCGATACAGCCAATTCCTTTCACAACCTCACTAGCACCGGTCGCCTGTACAGCGCCCTTACAGTTGAGCCATATACCATAGACTGACCCATATCTAAACCAATATCTCCCCAGCCTCCCAACTATTACTCGTTCCTGAACCTTGCTCTCTATCCCGATTTTCTGCTTGCGAGCCCCCGTGCACCGATATCTGCCAAGGCATGCTGATGGGATTCGACAAAAGCCTTAAGATAAGATGTAGGCCACATACATCTTGGAAAGAGGTCCTCATAGCCAAAACCAATTCTAAATATAGAAAGATATAGAATAAATGTGTAATATATTTAGGAAGATTCTATGTTCCAAGTTATCTTTATACGCAGATAGTAGTTTCGCATAAATCCGGGGTCGAGCCATTCTTAGACTAATAAATGTTTGTTGTTAGGACAAGAGAATCCATATCCAAATTCAACTAAGATATCTGAAGGCTCTTTTTGCCCCTCCAAACCCTCTATTTCCCATTTTCTGCTGCATTGCGCTCACAATGCGCAGATATATTGAAAGACTTCTAACATAGTTGTTTTCAAATGTATCACCAAAGAATAACGGTGTATTGATTTTTGGAAGATATAGGCAGCTGCAGAACAGAATTTAGGATTGAGCTTTACATTTATAATTCTGTTAGATCCATATCATTGTCCACATTCTAAACATCTGCTGTCTACATTTGCATCTCACACAACCATTGGCCATTCTAGCTAGCTTCTTATAATTTTAGAGACATATAGACCACATGTTTTATTTCTTCCCATGGAAACAACCCTGATGACGCATCGTATAATGGCGGTTCGAATAGTAAGTAAATACAGAAACCATCTTGTGTGTCAAGATACCCTCTGCAGCAACAAGAGATTGTGTCAATTGATTCTGTGGTTTATCCCACGAGCCTCGGTCAGTCACTTCTAACTACCTAACTGCAGTATATTGCTATGCTGTTTCTACTATGTATAGGAATGGAGTGTCTACCATGCATGGGAATGTACATCAAATACACATGCATCCAGCTGAATGAGTCACTTATACTAACTCGTATCGGAGACCCAAGGTCCTGTCCAGCATGCCCCAACCAACTCCCCTAAATGTCCCGAACTTACTAACCCTCTCGTCCCTCACCCTTGCCCTGCCCCTTTTCTCCTTGCCAAACGTACCCTGGCCGCTCATATTGAATCAGATTGGTCACCAGATGCCACAATCCAATCTGGCTGCCGGGCATTAGGCATGCACGGCAGCCACCAAACAACGGGAACACGGAAAAGGGTTTTCCAGACGGACAGAGACCAGCAACAATCGATGGACGCGACCAGAGAAAGGGAGAATTGAACCCCACCGGCTGTTGAACAGATGAGTCGAGTTGCTCCTTTTGAGCCAGGACCGCTGGGTGTGAAACAATGTTAGCCGTTTGTCATGCAGGCAAGCACCTGCCGCCCATATATGGATAGAGCAGTCCGTAGGGGAGGGCAAGGCAGGGCAGGCAAAGTAGGACAGGCAGGGAAGGCAAGGCAGGCAGGGCAGCCAAGGCAGAGATGGAATGTATAATGGTAGAAATGGTAGGCACATGTTGTGCGATACAGTATATACATAACACAGGGTAGGTTAACTGGCTAACGAATAAAAAAAAGAGCAGGATGTCTGAGACAGGAACCCTCAGCTAAAGATGGAGAAAAGGGCGTCCTAATGCATGAACATGGTAAAGGTAGATAGTGCGACGGGAGAAGGAGGAGAAGGATTTAGCAATCAAGGAACATGCGGAGGCAAGTAAAAAGAACTATGGTGACGAAAGGACCATGATAGATAGGACGTCCAGGGCCAATGAAAAAAAAAAGATTACAAATAGCAGACCATAGATATAGGAACTTGGAAGCGATCAGATAGAAAGGAAAACGAGTGATAGGAAGGAATGAACACACCAGTGAAATACGAGAACAAGACACAGAGAGGGGAAAGGAGAGAGATACAGACAGAGATAGAGAAACAGAGAGACTAAGAGACATAGACAAAGAAACAGAGTTTAGAGAGGCAGAACGACAGCTGAGAAAGACAAGACAGAAAGAGGCAGAGTGAAACAGAGAAACAGAGAGACAGAGGAAGAGAGACAGAGGAAGAGAGACACAGAGAAACATAATGAGGGCGGCCACGATGGATGGAAGCAGGCAGGTGGCTAGTGAGGGTTGGTAAAGGGTTCCTTTTGTTACAGAGGCGTCTATGAATGCCTCAGTGAGTGAGAGATGGACGGTGCAGTAAGGGAGCGGTGCTTCTATGCAAGCTTCAGTGCCAGAACCTGTGAAGGCCTCACAACGTATAGCAATATGTGAGGCATCTGGACGCTAGTTCTTACAGATGTGCTTCTCTGGTCCGAATTATAAATGCCTATACTGTATGTGAATCAACATGAAAGGTGGAATTAGGAGGTACACAGAAAATCTAAATGCCCCGGCCCTGAAGTCTGAAGTGGCTATCCCAGGTTAGTCATAGGACATTGGTCAGGCTTGAGCAAGTGTAAAAAAATGACTGATGCAAAACAACTCATGACTAATGCCTTACAGAAAGGGACTTAGCCTAAAACTCATTTAAATGGAGAAGACCAAGATGAGTTGGTCAGTACTGACCAACCTGACAGTATTAACTAACCTATTGAGAGCCAGAAAATGACTAAATAGGTTAAGCACTAGAGCCTGAGAGATTGGTCGGATAGGTAGCCAAAGAATGTCAGTATACCCTTTACCTAGCATTCATCGTACCCCCGTGCACTGTATGGAACTGTCTCTTATCAGTGAAGCGTAAATCTACTTATCATACATTTAATTACATACAAATGATAGTGCGTCCCAAATATTCGTGGATGGCAAGTCTATGATATGCTTGCGGTATATAAAGAATGCCCCGGACATGTTTCTCCCATAGGATGTTATGGTTTAAGAGGTCGCTACTGGAAGTGAAAGAGAAAAAAGGGAGCGAATAAATGAACTGGCTGTCCCGCATGAAAATGGCTTCTTTGTGGCCCATCCCCTTGGCTTTATATAAAGCACGTATATAAAAGAAGGCGGGGGTTTCTGCAAGAATGGCTTATTGCGAAATTGCCCACCGGACGTGGTGCCTTCAGAATGGGTCTTGCCGGTCTGTAAGGACTTTGTATACTTCGTTCAGCAGCCCCACTGTCTAGATAAGGTGGTTCTCTATGAGACACCACTGGAGGTGGGGGTGGGGTAAGGGATGGTGGATAGAGGTTGCTGGAGGAGGTACTGGAGGAGTGGCTGCCCTCCCAGAGGCAATGACCCGTCCTCGGCCTGCACCATCCGTCACCCAGACCGTTATAGGCCGGGGCCCTACCCTACTGTCACACCCACCCTGCCCCACGCTAATGCCGTTTGCCATACGCACTGGTTCAGCGGGCCGACGGGGCCTGTCCCATTTCTCACACTTGTTATGATTCCACGAGTCAATGCTGACATGGCCCGCCGCCGCCCGGACGCGCCTCTGCCCAAAAACCGCCGCGGCTATCTCTGCTTTTTATGGGATGGCAATGTGGGCTCAGTCGGCCCTGAAGAGAATTCCATCCCCCACTGAAGAAAACCACAGTTGGATGTCTGTCCCTTGACAGGTGCTTGTTTAAAAGTTAAGTGACATGTGATGGAGACTAATGCAGTATATCTTTCTTATGTTGTCGGTAGGGGACATATATACTGCATACTCATCAATTTGATTTCAAGTATGAAATCCAACTGGTTAAGGTTGGTTAATGCTTTCCAAGTAACCCATTATATATGATTACTAGTTACATGAAGATGATGGGGGGGGGGGGGGGAGAACAAAGTGTGAAGATATCAGAATTATTTCTATATCGTATTACGTGTTCCAGACATAAGTCTTGACATAACATTATATATATTCCAGACGAAAGTCCAGACACTAGTGGGCTAGAGTTGATCGATATATCTGGTAATTCCCCATATTCATACGTAGTAGTTATAGGACGTGTACCAATCTGTACGCGAAATACAGTGAAGGATCCTTATAGGTGGTATAAAATCCCTTGGACACTTGTAGCAACTTCCACATGAACTGTATACATCTGAATGTGTAAAATGTCTTTAGAGGTAGGCGCTACAGGGAACTGCCCATTGTGTTTCAGCCCTGGAGTGGACATAATAATGGATGCCCTGGAGGGAACGTAAGGGTATTATCCAGGTTAGTCGAACAATCAGTCTCCATGAGCTGAAGCCCTTTAAACCCTGTCCTCCAGGTAAATAGGAGCAGACTCTAACCCACACTGATAAAGGGGCCAGAAAGCCCACAGGTGCCGCAACCATTTAGCCCTTTAAATACCGCATAGTGCTATAATGCTATATGCAACCCTTTCGGACCCTACACGTCCGAAAGGGTTGGCATGATGCATGAATTGTAGTCTGCTCGCCAGGGGCTGCAGTACATTTATGCATCATGATGAGAAAGAGAACAGCACCTTAAACCCCCAGCGCCCCTATATATAGGTCTGAGTACCTGTTCCGACTCCAATCCGACTGGCGCTGGAGGGATACCGAGATGTGCGCCTTTAAGGCACTATACGGGCCTTAAAGGGTTAGACCTTGGGCCTGGCCTTTATGAATGCTCCCCTGATTTACAGGCCTTGTGAGGGTTTCTACCAATTGGTGGCTGTGATTTAGATGTTAGTCACACCTCGCCGGGCGACCGGGCGCCGGCCTCCCTCTCCTCTTTCCCGCCAACGTTGGCTGCTAACCACGGCAATTACCCTTTGGAGCAAGAAATTATTCTCTGCTCCGTCTCAGTGGCTCCATAAACCAAGCAATCCTGGCCTATTTGTAGGCAGATAAGGAGCTTTAATACGGACACATCGTCTCCAGCACACCCTAAGGCTATATAGTAGTGGTGGTGTTGGTGTTGGCTCTAGTGTTACCAGCCCAGGGCAAATTGGCTAGTAGTATAGGAAATCGCCTGTTTGTAGTAGGTACTGTGGGGATGGGGGAGTGGGACAGTGGAAGCTTCATGGCTTAGCTCCCATACTTCCGACTGATAATACCCCACAGTACACCACTTGTTATGCTGTTTCTCATGGGTACAGACTCACATACAGAGGTAGTAGTATAGGAAATCGCCTGTTTGTTGTAGGTACTGCCAGATTGGGGGAGTGCCACTGGACATGCAGTGGACGCTATATGGCTTACCTCACATACTTCCCACTGATAACAGCCACACAGTACACTACTTGGTATGTTGTTTCTCATGGATGTCTAAGTGTAGATACATACTCATAGTGCAGGGTTTCCTTATTCACATATAGACAGAGCTATAGTACCTTGGGTGGACTTTTTCGTGTAAATCCACAGAACTGAATTGCATACTTTCGCGTCATGAGCACTACTCATGTCCCTTGACTGTAGCATATGGATATTCTTTTTGAAAACATGTTCATTTTTCCCTACTTAGGGCCCGGTCGCAATACCTTGTCAAGGTTGAGTGGCCAAATGAAGGCTATATTGAGCCATATGGTTCTACCAAACTGACATCTATAGGGCCGGGCTATAAGGCTTATGGAAGCCTTATCCGATACACACCACTTCCCCTCCCGCTCTCTCTATAGACTAGGCCACTGGACCAGTTTCACAGTTATGAAAAGGGAGCGTCCCACAGGGCCTCATGTCTCCCTCGGCTAGCAGTCATCTTGGCAGTGCAGTGATGAAATCCCCCACCCCGCCCACCCACCCCCCCTCACCACCACTGTCCCCCCTCTAGCCGTTTCTGTTTACGTTTGCATGGCAGCGGCAGGCATCTAAAATGGGGGCTTAAACGTTGTAGCCTCACAGGATATTGGTATTCAGGCACCAAGCCCCCAGCGGACGGGCAGGCAGGATGCGGTCGCAGACGTTTACGGCCAAGCGCACACATGTTGGGGTGGGGGTGAATGGGGTGGGGTGGGTTGGGGTGGTTTGTGGGTGGGAGGGGGAAGG
Source organism: Harmothoe impar (assembly GCA_947462335.1). Classification (NCBI taxonomy): domain Eukaryota; kingdom Metazoa; phylum Annelida; class Polychaeta; order Phyllodocida; family Polynoidae; genus Harmothoe; species Harmothoe impar. Next base: position 24,651,474 of record OX381709.1, on the reverse strand, counting down.
ATGTGGTGGGATGTGAGGGTTGGGAGTATTGATTCCCTGTTGGGACTGAGGCGTGAGAAAGCAAGGAGAGCCAGTCTCCAGCCACCACCAGGTCTGAGGGGTGGGGGCTCCCAGGGGCGGAGACCCTGAGAACGGGGACAACAGGCACTTACAGGAGGGAACGTGAGAAAAAGGCAAGTGGGGCGCAGTCTGCTAATAATCTGCCTCCAGGTTCCTCTATCTCCACGCCTTTACCCAAAAAGTCCATACGTCCTCCATTAAAATCATTAATGGTCTTTGATTTTAGTGATAGGATTCATGTATGTACTATATTTGTATAACACACTCCAGGTAAATTTAGGATTGGGCCATTCAGCTGCCCAGCATTGCCAATTGAGATGAAATACTTGACAATTGACATTGACTTCTGTGTCCTAAGCCTGATATGGATTGTAATCATCCACAGTTATAAATAAACAGAAGTCACCTTTTTTCACCTTGTTGCGATTTCCGATGACTACCGTAGATGCTCGTATTTCTATTTACACCTGAGCCTCAGGTAGCCTTCTGGCTAAAATATTCCATACCAGAAAGGGTTAATAAGCCTCTTGTTACCAACAGGTTCTGACACGTAGGGTTATGACTATGGATAAGGGTTACAACTGGACCCCACCCCCATCCCTCACCCTCACAAACAGATGTTAGTGGTAGATGGGTGTACAAAACTCCCCTCTTCTTTTTACACCCCAATATGTCCGACCCCTACCACTCCACCCCCTCCAGGGCAGCAAGGAGCTCTTAATCATTTTTAGTCATGGCGTTCACTGCTTCAACAGGGCTCCTGATGTGGTATAAATGGGCTATAGCCGGCCCGTCCAGCTGCCCGTCGGCTTTAGGTCGAGGATAAATCAGCCTCAAGTATCATGGCGGACTCCGTCATTGAGATTTACTCGGCCGCACCTGGAGGAGGGGAGAGGGGTGTAGAGAGGGGCAGGGCCCAGGGGCAGCCCCGGCTCGTCACCGCCTTTATAAATCAGGTCATAACGTAGTCAGCATTTCATGGCCCTTCGTCCCACCACCAAGGACGGTGCTACCAAGCCGCCTCAGGCTCTAGTCGCGGTTTTACTAGCATAGAATGGTGTCCTCTGGGCACTGTCTTCCTTGCCTAGCTCCCTCCACTGGACTCCCGGCCGGATGGGGATTATATTAGGAGATATAATGCAGCTAAATTCCCCGTCCATTGTGTGCTGTGTAACTCCTGAATCACCTCGTGTTAAGAGTTAGCCTCCTACCACAGCCAGCCCCCTCCCATGCTGCCCTATGTTATTGTCATAAGGCAGTGGCCCTCAGGCTGGAGGCAGTACACCATCATATTGGGGCCAGTCCTGGTGGAAATAGTAGGAATATAGTAGCAGTATAAAAGTTATACTTATAGTGGAGGTTATGGCTTTATGTGCCCATTGAGTGTGATATGATCCAAGGTACCACAAGTGGAGAAACCAGGAATTCAGACTGATTAGAGTGGATCTCTGTGTTTATTTCATGTAATTATTGATCAATTATATTCAAAAATGATATTTAAAGATTGGTTCATAGCTATTTAGGGACGTCATCATGGAGAAACACCCCATGGAGAATGAGCATCAATTTCTCCACGTGCATTTCTCCACATGAAATAAATAGCTATATTAGATAGATTGTGCTGGTATCTGAGAACCATCTGTGAGGTGAGACCTGCAGGTAGAGGAGGCTGGAATGTTAACCCTTTATGTATGTACATTCACCCTCTCCTGGGTCCTCTTCTTCGGGAATACATTGCATCTACATTTTCCTAACATGCCTCACATGTATGTTACTACATTGGTACAATGATTGGAGACTCGCGATAACACTATGTCTGGAGAGTGATGAAAGCCCCCTGTCCCCAGCTGGAATTATTGGGCCCGATGAAAGAGACATTTAACATACCCTGGATATTCGAAGAAGATAAGTTGTCTATAGTACACGTAAAATAACGATTATTACCAACTAAACCGTATGCCCTGGTCCAGGTGCACCACTGCATGTGACACATCATTGAGATGACACACAATGCATGTCAGTGATCGACAAAACATGTTAGTTACGTTCACTAGGCCACAGACATATAAGAGATGAATGGGGCTTGGTATAGAGTTTTGTTTCATCTATCAGTATGTACCTCATACTAAGTGAAGGATAGATATTAAGTGTATACACAGAGATAAAAAAGGCGACCACCTGATTTTGTTGCCAGAGTTGGGCATGTTACTAAAGGGACTCCATTTAAAAGAGATGCGTATTAAAGCCGAAAATCTCTGTACCCCTCCAGCGACAGTCGGAGGGAAGTCGGGACAGGTACTTAGCCCTATAAATTCTGGACTCACTCTCCACTGGGAGTAAACATGACAACATGTTTGACTCTACCACGAGAGTCAGGGTGACCCTATTTTCTCTCTGTGTACATGTTAAGATTGAAGACCACAACAGTATACGAAATGCAGCCCAAAAGAGGCAGGTGTTAAATGCAATAGTGTCTGTAGCACCTCCAGCCGACAGGGTAATTCTTGTTACACCTTTTATAGAAACATGCCTCAAATTGATGAAGGGAACTCACAGGAAGCAAACTGGGTGTGTGATTACCATAATGTGAAGAAGTGGACAGTGTATTGGTGGTGGTAGCCAGCAGGTGTGAGGCAGATTATGGTAGCTAGAAACGTGTATACATAATCCCAGGAAAGTACTCAGGAAGAGGCATTTATACAAAAGAGAAAATAAGCCACACTGAGTGTGGAGAAGTAATAGTGGGTTAGCAAAGAATGGACAGGAAGGTAATTGCATATTCGACAAATGGGTCGTAGTTGGCCAAAGAAGCAAGAATGGCCTTTAGAGAACATACTGATGGATGGTGTGAAGATAGACTTCGGACAGAGGATTAGGCAGCTCTCCGGTAGATGGACAATATGCAATAGGGACAAAAGGAGGAAATAAGCAGTGGCTTCCACAGTGGCTTCTGAACCAGCGGCCACAGTAGAGGACGTGCGACTGGCACGTCCGGCCCCCATCTCCTACCCCCCCCCCCCCCCCAGCTCACACCCTGCCTCCTCCAGTAGCACATGGACCTCACTCACCGTGGAAGAGGCGGCGCGGCCTTTGATGGCGGCCATGGCCGGAGAAACACCTTGTCGGCGGGTAATGATAGCACGTGGCCCCCAACTACTAATGGAGAAGCCGGCTGCTTTTGAAGTCGTTATACCTGGAATCCGGGCCCTGGTCGACCAGACTAATCAGGGACGGAGTAGGTCGGGAAAGAGGAGAGTGGCGACAGACAGGAGAGCCAAGGGATGCACTCACTCTGCTACCTCGTGTAAGGGAAAGATAGGGTAAGATAGAAGCATACTACAGGGAGAAGGAGTTGGGTGTCTAGTATAATGGGATGGCAGCAAACCAGTAAGGGGCAAGTCAGGTAGGACACAATGGGCAGGGGGGACAAGAGGAGCAGGGGCGAGAGATCTGGAGATTACTTCAGTGGCTATCATGAAAGCTGGCAGCAGAAGAGATAGGCAGACAGCAGGGATGCCTAGCTCTGCATGCATGCAGATACACAGAAATGCAAACGTGGAAGCAACTGTCAAGTGTTGCGTGCATGCATCATACCGACTAAGGTCTGCATGATGCATGGATGTAGCCAGGAAGAGTATACTCCTCAGGAGTGCGCTCCTGTATCATAACGACAAGGGACATAGCACAGCGAAGCGCTATGTGACCCTTAACGTGTTAATCAGGTAAATAGATAGAAGAGGTAATTGAAGTTGACCCGGAGACTATGACAGGCAAGGGAACAAGGTCACACAAACTAGAGAATAGACAGGAGAGGGCGAAGAAGTAGAGGCGTGTACATGTATATAGAAAGTAGGACATGGGCAGAGGTGGAATTAACAGAATAAGCAGGACGTCGTACCAGCAGAACATGACTCTCACCAGGGTAACACGACATGTCCTCTTTATTTTCCCATCTCGTGCTCATCAACAGAAAAAAAAGTGTCTGCTGCCGGCCGCCATTGAAGTTTGGTTTCCATTTCAAATCGCGTGCGGCCTCGCAGGGCGCGGCTGCCGGCGGCAATAGGGCGATGGAGTAGCTGGGGGTGATGGGTATGACACCAGTAGCAGGTAGACTTGGCCTGACCCCTGGCGGCAGGCCACCGGGGCTGGGGGCACCTGATAGCGCCAGGCTACAGTGTGCTGCCATGTGGCTTAATGTGTGCACTGCCTAACGGGTGACGACCCCTGGTAATGGCCACGTATCGATGTTGTGTCGGGTCCCGGGGGTCGGCCACATACAAGGGCTGACACTGGCAGATTCGACGGACCCGGCATGACGTCATCGTAAACTAGTGTCATGTGACATTACGTCCTGGGAATGTGACTCGACCCCGGAAAAGGAAAGTGTGCCAGAGGAGTGGCTCCGATATGGAGGAAATGGCACTCGGCAGTTTGAGTAAAGTAGGGTAGTGGTAAAAGTTCGTTGTTGCAATAAGAAGTTTCAAGTTCTGTACAATGAAAGGAGAAAAAAATCACATAACAAATTTAGGGTTCCAACTGATATCTTACATGTGTACTGACCCTATTGAGTCGGCTGTCCGAGAGGTGGGTATAGGGACAACCTTTGCCTGTCCCTTCCATGAATCATGGATACCCTTCATTTATTTCAATTGCACAAGGCCAAGGTTTGGCTCACCCTAACACCCTCCGAAACACCTCAAAGTGTGAAGGCCAAATATACGGCTGCCTGCCGCATCGACAAGCAGGCTGCCAGTGGACTGAAAAGGCCGGCAGTGACGAACTGGATCCACATAGAGTTGTCCATTGGTAGCACAGGTTTTAACAAGACAGTATGCTGTAGTATTTTATCTACATATTTTAAATGCCATAAGGTCTGACAATGGACATCCATATCATGTTTCAAGATTAGATGGTCCACATGTGGAGATAGACAGGGCACTGTCTATTTTAGAAGGTACATATTCCATTGTCCCTATGGTCGTTCAATACTAGATGATGTCCAAGGAAAACACTTAGACAGTGGCACTGTTCTGTATAGAAATATGACTAGGGTTTTACACCGGCCACACCTTCAGGTACAGTGTAGACACCACCTACACCAACCAGTCTAGCGTGCTGTCCTGTCAAAGCCTGTGTTTAGTAGATGTGTGGGAGCCAGGGCACAAGGTGCAGAGACAGGGGGCGGGGCAGGGTCACACCCAGAGTAATCTACGTGGAGGGCCAGTTGGCAATGTACGGGGTCTGAAGGCTACTGCCTGCCCCTCTCTTATTGATGCCCTGCACTGAAAACCCTTGGGCTATGGAAAGGTCCTCAGTGCAGATGACTGGGGGTGATCATTCCCAGTTGATCACCTAAAGTCATCACAGTGATGACCTTAGGTGATCAACTTGAGGACATACTTTTGCCACTAGATGGCTCTACTATACAACAATGTAACATACAGCCCATGGTCTAGGTGATCTATTGATTAATACCTATAATAATCCTGATCAAATAAGGATATGAACTGGAGGATATAAAGAAAACTATCATACTATAAAGCCAAGTAATTTAAAAGATGATTGTGGCAGAATTACCAAAAGCCTAGATGTGTATAGACATAGACACCTTTTTTGTCTCTGAAACCATTATTACAAATGGAAGGAGTGACTGTTGCTTGTTATTCACACACACATGCCTTATGGTGCCTGTTATAAGGGATGGCCATGCTAGGCATATGCTTGGGAGGGGTAACTATAACAGTATCTCTAAATACCACTTCATAATGAAGACAGGTCAAAAACTGTATGACAGTCATCAGATTAACTACCCATGGTTATCATATTGATGACTCTGCGTCCTCTTAGATTATGCATAAAAGGGGATCAATATGATGACCCTTGGTCCTCACATATGATCACTCTAAAGAGGACCAGGTACTCCGCCAGGGCACCATCAATATGATCACCCTAAGGTCATCAATACTGATCACCTTATGGGCCATAGGGTTTTCAGTGTGGGTGGACATGTTGGCCCTGTCCCACCCTGTTCTTGCTGGACATGACGTGCATAACGATGGAGGCGATATCTATTTACTGCCCCACTGCTCCCTTCTTGTCGCCTCTGAGGGCGGACAGTGCCGCCAAGACGGGAGGACGGTAGCCTGTTAAGGGCCGCATACGGCTTTAACGTGTCATGCCCTCGATCCTCTACTCGCCAGGGCTGCATTCTTGAATCATGCCGACCCTTTGCGATGTATCATCCCCATAGGCTAGTAATGATGCTTAAATGCATCCGTGGTGAGTTACTCGCCAGGGCTGAAATCATGCATTATGACGACAAAGAGCATACTACATACATGCATTATGCGGTCTTTAAAGGACTAGACAAGCCACTAGTCGTAGACTGTAGTGGTAGTAGAGTGTGGCGGACGCGTTCAGTGACCAGAAGAACGGTGCCTGTAGAGCCGGGGAGGCCACAGAATGGGGAATAAGAGAGAACTGGATTTATTTGGACAGCGCCTGGCTTCCGCTTCTATTTGTATTCTAAGCAAAGCATGGTCGCCGTGAGCTGGGATTCGGAACGGAACTGCAACACAAATTACCCATCCACTCATCGCCTTAAACATTGCCGGCAAAAAAGGAATCTCTTCACCCTCTGGAGACTGCTCCCCAGCAATGGCATCTTCCCCTGCCGTGAGGGGCACGTTCCCTAGGCTCTAGTTCAATTACAGATTCGGGTTAAGGTCTATTATGGCGGGATAATGTTGTTGTGGCCTCCGTTAATGGAGTGCATTCTGCCCTGAGCTTATTCCGAGAAGCTCATCCCCCATTCTGTCCGCCCGTTGACCTCAGAGGCTGCCCTGCACGCCAGTCTGGCCATGGGATGGTGAGGCCCCATGGACACCACCGCCGCCATATGCTCTCCAAAAAGCTCACTCACTGTGAGCTGCTCCATCTCCCGCCCACCTACACATGCAACGAGCAGCAGCTCACAGGGGGAACCCTTTTAGGCCCTTTCGGACACGAGTTGCTGGCGGCTTTGAAGGCGCAGCGTTCATTAATTGATCAATAACCCTGGCCGGGAGGGGACAGGCAGACACCGAGCTGCTCTGGTTGGGGGAGGGTGTTAATCTCTGCTGGCACGAGCAGCTCCAGCCAGCCATCGGCCAAAGAAGGCCCTTCCCACTGAGCTGCTCCCTGGTATTGCTGGTAGAGCCAGCGTAACCCTTCAATTAAGGGCTGCATATTCCGCTAATGTCATTGGCCGTCATGATGCATGAATGCAGACCTGGCGAGTCATGCTGAGCCTGAGGGAGTGTATCAACCCCGTGTGGTCGTCATGATGCTTGATTACAGCACTGGTGAGTTACTCAACAGGGATACATCAGGCATCATGACGACCAAATGGCAAAAAGCAATAAGGCACGTTCCGGTCTTTAAAGGGTTAAAGAAACATCCATGTACAGATGTCCCCGGCAGCTGTGTCCTCCTCCATGAACAGGTGTCCTGCCTACAACCCAGGAATGTTCTAAGCACAGCAAACCTCGCCATTCCCACACTGAGTACATGTACAGGTCCTACTACACACACACATATATATGTATATATATACACATATATATAATATAAATATAAATATATATATATAAATATAAATATATATATATACAAAACAGTTGATGTATATCATTTTCTAGATGTAGTAAGTGTATATTGACAGATTTCCATATTGATTCTACACTACATTTATATAAACATGCAACAGAGGATGACGACACAATCAAAGACACTTTCAACGCATGTGTTTTAGTATTACACGTCTTTATTATTATGGTCTGTATTACACTCAGTCACTGAAACTGTATTTCCACCTCAATGTATCGTAATGCTGAATGTCCTCTAATTGCACCGACTCTATGAATATGCTATGTGAATATGAAATGACACAGAGGAACCAACGTACTAGTACAATCAATACTATCATAGTCCGCAGGAATAGGGAAGCAACGCCCACCATACACCGAGCTTATAGTATGACCGTCCCTGACCTAATGATATTTTTGTATAAACATTTAAAAGCCATAGAGTGGAATAGTGATCCATATGTAATACTAAAACAGCAAAGGCCGATTATCTTTTTCTGTGTCAATGAAGCATGGAACTGTCTATATATATATATATATATATATATATATATATATATATATATATATATATATATATATATATATATATATATACTCCTCTAGGTGCACGCCATACTATGGTACTGCATGGCATAATTTACCAAGTGTCATAAGCGTGCGGGCGTGTAGATTCTACCTGTTTTCTTTTAGTGAGTGGTTAGTTTTCAAATGTTAGATTCTCGACCTGATTTGTCTTCAAGTAGGTTCCTTCTCCCTGAGTGGAGCGTAGATGAGACAAAGGGCAACAGTCAACCGCCTTTTGGCCTCAAATTGGGCTCTGACATGCCACCATGTGCTGTCAGCCTTGCGTGAGCAGCTCACCACCTCTACACACCCACTCCCAATGCCACTCCAGACCAACCACCCCTGAGAGAAGATAGCTGTATTGAATGACATTCATATCAGGTTGAAATGAAAATATGGGTAGGAGTATGTTGTGGTGGTGATGGTGGGAGTGGTAGTGGCAGAGTGGGATTGAGGGTAGTGATGAGGAACTGAATGGGCTGGCTGACTGGCTGGTTGAGGGTACGGGGGATGAAGGTTGGGGGAGGGGGAGGGGGAGGGCTTTCTACACGTCACTTGCTGCATAGTCAAGGGTTGACAGCGCCTGTGTTATCTCAATTGAATCGTTGCTGCATAAAGCTTACAGCGCCCCATACCCCCTATTTCCCCTACACACAGCCTCTCTTGTTCCCTGCCTCACAATACCACAACCGGTTGATAACCGTACTCTTGGCAAGAATGGGATTCAATTATTGTTGACAAACAGCCCGCCTGCTCAATGTGTTGACGACTTGGGCGTGCGTGTGGGGGTGCAGGCAATTAGGAGGCATGCTGAAAGGCAGACAGTGGGATCCGTCTGATTAGGGTAGGACGGAAGAAGGGAACAGCGGACACATTGATGAATGGATGAGCTATGGGGGAATGGGAAAAGGGGACTAGGAAGGATTTTGGAATGGAAAGATGAAGTGAAGGAAAAGTGTATGGAAGGGGGCTTGGGTTGGATGATGATATGGGAAATGCTGGGTTTATTTTACATTTCTGGGTAGGATGGGCAGATATCTATACGAAATGATATATGTGTATGTCAAGCTTGACAGCTACCCGTTTGGTGTTGGGTTAGGGATCATGAGGCCATAACACGGGTATTCATGGCTCCATTAAGTTAGGCGCCGTCAGGTCTTTCTTGACCAGGTCAGTACCAATACACTTCAATGGTAGGGGGGGTAGTGGTGGTAGTGGTAAGGGGGAAGGGACGATGTGGATATATGTTATTAGGCTGACAGTAGTGTAGATCAAATACACAACACAATACCGGATGGAAATAGTAAAATTGCCTACCAGCAACCTGACTGTGATATATCTCCACAACAAGGACTATATTGGAGTGTTCTATACAGGGGTAATATTTGAAAACCATCGTACAATGTTCATTTCAATGTTTTCACTCTCCATTTAGGCCTTGGCAAGTTTGATATTAGCGCTGATATAGCTCCTACCAAATGACCTACATGATGCCAAGGTTAAGGGAAAATTCCAAGTAAACGCCGTTATAAATTCACTGCTTTCAACCACGTAACCGCTACAAGCTAGGTTGCCATGAATTGGCCATGAATTCTGATCTCCTCCAGAATCCCTTCAGCAGAATAAAGCTAATCATGCTCACACAAGTCACGTCGTTTATATGCAATGAGTTAAACCAGACTTGGCGTGGAGAGGACCCTACCTAATTAGTGTCTGTCCCCGTGTCCGACACATGACAGATGGCAGTGAGGGCTTCTCAAAATAACAACAGAGGGCGTATTGATCCTGAGGTTTTAAGGTCAAGGGGGATAAAATCAGTGTTTAGGGGTAACATGCCAAAAGAAGCCATTCACGGTGGATAGGTCATAGTTTTATTTACACGAAGTCACACTTTTTGTCACAGTGCCGTTGGCCTTGGGCTTTTGATATTCTCTAAAACGTGATATTTCCTCAAAATGAGCTGGATATTACCCGTTTTGCTGCGCAATGTGTCCTGAGGCGATTTTCACTTTGGCCTACCCTCCTTGACGGAGGCAGTGGGTGGCAGTGGACTGGTGGCTAAACACGTGACACACTCACAATGATGTATCACCATTACATGACGTATTGTTCATTAGACCTTTCTAGACTGTAGATTTAGCTGTTTCCCTGGTCGTAGATTCAATCTCCTTCTTGGTGGAATAGCAGTGGTTATTTTCTCAGACTGCATAACCAAGTTGGTTCAAGATCTATCAAGTGTGGCATCGTCTAGATGTAGGCTGTATACTGATGTGTACATAATAACTTATTAAAAAAGCATGTCCAGACATTGTTTTTCCCAATTAACCATTGACATTTATAAGAAAGAAATTATATCTAACTGTTTAATTCAAGTAAGGAATGCATAACGGTTGCAGGGTCAACATGTAGCATTAATAAATTAATACATCACGGGCTAGTTACTCTCCAGGGCTGCATCACTGGCGAGTTACTCACCAGGGCTGGATTTTCGTACCATGCCGACAAGTAGATGGACTTCAAACTGCTTTGAAGCACTATTCGTTCATTACATTATACATGTCTGCCATACTATACATAACTATGTAGGGCGTTCAGGTAATTTTTATAGAATGTAGAAAAATTGTGTTCTTTTGTGCAGGATAGATAGACGGGATCTTAACTAAGAGAATTCTGAAAGAATTATAAATCTACCACCACTGGAACTTGGTTAAATTGGGGTTTCCTTGCAAAAAGTAAGGTGTTTTGGGAGGACAACAGAGCCCAGTCTAAGCATGCAGTGGATTGGTCCTGAAATAGCACTCCCCTGCTACAGTGTAAGTGGTGGGGATCCAGGTGCAGTGGAGGGTGACTTATATAGGGAATGTACTACTCCTAAGAAAAGGTAGATCCACATAATTGTAAATCTGGTGGCCAATTCTTTTCCAATCACTTTGTTCTTCAAACAGGAGCTAGTTAACATATATGGAATTTAGATGTATGCTCCCACATGTTTATGCCCCTCTATTTTAAAGGTGATTCCATGTATTTTAGGAAATATTTTGCTGTAGATCAGGATCTGGTAGTACATTCAACAATTGGGATATATGTAAATGAAGGCCTATATCTTAGCATTACAATCCAATCAATTCTGAATTGACTGCACAAATAGCCTCTGCCAGAAATCTATTCTAGTACAGGCCAGTTGCTGGGCAGCTATCAATTACTAGTGACAAAATGGGGGCCTGCACAGGGAGCACACACTCCTCAGTACTTACTCATTCATATAAAATCACTAGTGGAAATGTACAAATCTTTGCATATACCATACATTGTGTAGAATGAAACCATAGCTTTCCAATGGTATGACCATATCTGTAGTTATTGGAGTCAATTAGCCATGGATGGGACATGAGTGTAAATAGAGGGGAGAACAGCTGGTTGTCTGGGCCGTGGCAGGCCGCTCTGAACACCCTAAACTATGGTCTGTGTATGTCTGTAATAGGTAATTTCCATCCTAGTCAGTCTCATAGTGCAAATTGCATATTATACGGAATTACCATAGAAGTGACACACACAATGAAGCGATGATTGCGGAAGCAGTACTTTACCCATCAGTTTGTGGCGTATATGGGCCAATTGCACATCATGTATCTCATGTAGAGGTCAGCAATACAGATGCTCTAGAGGTCAGCAATACAGATGCTCTCCTGTCCTACATATTGTGTATGTGTACTATCCCTGATCCAAATACCGTTTGGCCTACGTATAGTTCTGATGTTCCACCAATTGCAACGTATTTCTATGTATACATGTAGGTCCCTGATAGAAATTGTATTCAAAATCATAAAGCAACAAATCCCAATTGGACCGAACAATTATTGGTAATAGTACATGTTAAATATGAGTTAACCCACACAAAATATTGGTGTAGGGTCGATTCACCTAGGTAGACCACACACCTCGTGTCAGACACCTAAAATCATAGAACTTTAATTATGAATGATAAGCTCTTTATCCCTCGCTCGTAAGAGTAACACGTAAGTTGTACTGTTACACACCACTAGAGGGCTTATCATGCTTGAAGAAATACAAATCCAAGTGTCCCATTCAAGGTATACGGTCGACTCAATGTGAATCTACTCTACCTGCAAGAATAACGCCCAGCTTCACAGTCACCAAGCAAACTCCCGTGGGAGCAAGTCTATGCCGTAATAGTAATCGGAGACCATTGTTTGATCAAACGGCGGAACATGTCTACTGATAGTAGTCGTGGGTGTACTCAACGGCCTCGAGCAGTCAATAACACATAGACCAAAGGTCCGGATGGACTCCCTTATTCTGTGATGGTATAATTATAGCTATGATAAGCCTTGGCTCAGATGAGGCAGTGTGGATAGTGTAGAACATCACATACGTAAGGTAGAGCCTTATCTACAATCCGTCGCCTTTATGAATGGCGAACTCTCTCCATTCCCATAACTTCATATTTCATTTGTTAAAACGATGACAGCTGACCTGTAGACACTTTTAAATGGGCCCAAGCTGCTTGGCATTTGATAAGTAGTGCAGCTACGCCTTAAATGCCAATTTATATTATGGTCATGGTCCAGGAATAGAGATAGTGAGTGCTTGTTTGGTGGTGGGATTCATTGGGAAGCATGGCGACAGACTGTTATTAGACTGGCGGTAGTATAAATAGCTTACCATGTCTATGAATGCTGCAAAAAGGGATTCCTCCTGTCAGTGTTCACCTTAATTAAACATCCACACGTCTGTGTTAATTTGAACCTGGAGTAAAAGAAAACAAATCCCATTATTATTAAGCCTGACGAGAAATCAAAACAGACCATAGCTGGTAATAATCTAATTACATGCAGGCAGTGGCAGGCACTCACCCCAAGGACAGGGTCCATTGTGGCCCTTGTCGGAGCTACTTCCAGCTTCTCAAGTCAATTAGGAATACTGTGAATGCTGTGGAGGCCAGGGAGATACAAATGTGAAAACACTTCCCATTGTAAGAATGTAACTGCATGTGTGGTTATCCACATCATTTACTCATCAATCGTAAGTAACGGTGCAGTGGTTGAATCCATGACTTTGTAAATATTATCACGGCATTCCACTCAATGCATCTCCTTCACCGTACTTAAGGCGTCTGGTAGTATTTTATGAATATATCAAGAGACATTGGTGTTTTCTAACAATGAAATAAAGTCAACTTCACTTTACATTCTGTGTAGTATGCATTTATCTAGGTAGTGTCAATGGAAGGATCTGTTGGTGTGTGAATGAAGAGAATAGCACAAGGAATTGAATTTTGTCGTACATGCACTTCATTTTAATCAATACAATAAGCGATTCAGATAAGGAAATAGCATAACATGTTGTGATGAAGAGATTCCCAAGGGCTCGTGGCTCCTCAGTGAACCTGTTAACAATATGAATTCCCGTAATTTACTGAGGTATGAGAAGAGCCAACACATGGCTGTCAGATTTTCTGTACAGCAAGCGTCTAGCAAAAGCTTCATATAGCCATCAAGAAGAGTATGCTGCTTGGGGAATAGGGGCAATATATAGAAGTGAGTCGGCCCTCCCCAGACTACACAGTGTTATGGACAGGTAGAAGTGGATGGAGACGGAGTGTGCTGTGGTGATGAGTACAATCTGTAATGTCTGACAGCCTCAGCGCAGACGGCATTTCTCTGGATGATGTCAGCTGTGGGACAGCGCGGGGTTTGGTGATAGTAAGGATGATGGGCTGGATTGTACCTGTTGCCACTTACTAAACATTGATAATCGTTCAGGACAAGCTTTGACATAGCCTCTGGTAGTCTATGATAGGAATTTGAATGGGCATCATACATGTACTGTACACTTAGGTTATACATGAACAAGAATTGTTCAGTTGCAATGGAGGATACTTCCCACTGCGCATGCGCAGATGGAGCAGAAAGGCAAACATATATCATAGAAAGAGAGGACCTGCAGCGTTTGTTTTATTCTATAACCAGACATAACATCTAGATGCTGATCTGTACAGGGCTTTGCTCGCTGAAATTGTATTAATTTACTAGTAGAAGACAGGCACAGTATTACCACAGTATGTGTGCCTCTATAATACAGACATTGCTTACTAAAGGCAAAAAGAAGCAAGGCTCTGTCTGTAGCTACAAATGGCAAAAGGCAGCAAGGCAACAACCAACTAAGCCTTTGTTATGGCCGATAGGATGTGTGAAGACATGGGGGCTAAGGTGTAGATCATTAAGACTACAAGCACATAGAGTGTGGGGGCATTGATCCTTAAAGTACAACTGAGCTGCAAGCTGCCACTATAGCTGAGCCTCTTGTGGTATACAGGTCTGCATCATTCTATAGGCGTCCCACTCAGCAGAGCTACTTTTTTTCTCCCACTCTGAATTGGCCGGACTGTTGCTGTGAGTTGGTTTAGCCTCCTCCTGTGTCAACCCTTCAATGGCTGCATACTGCTTTAATATCCTTGGTCATTATGTTGTATCATGAACCATGCCAATCCTTTGGGAGTGTATCAACCCCATAGGGTCGGTATGAATGCAGCCCTGGCGAGTAACTCGAAACCATGCGTCATGCTGACCAAGGGCATAGTGCATTAATGCACTATGCGGTCCTTAAATGGTTATGGCGCACCCCTGCTGTGTATTATGGTCACCTCTCACCCCCAGCCGGCTGGGCTGACCGGCGGCCTGTCCGTGCCTGCAGTGTGGATAATTGGCAGCGGGTCGGAATGCCTCTCGACAAAAGCCTCCTAACGGGCGAGCATTACTCAGAAAGGTGTTTGGCAGCTATGATAAAGCTGCAACGTAGCGCGCATGAGGCTAGCTTAGCGGAAAACATAACAGTATCCGATTAGTGGGTGAGCACCCCTGGCCGCTTCACATGGTGGTATAGACGTTAACCATTAAGGCCACTAACTATGTAATTACCCTCTACAAGAGCAACCTTCTCTACCTTGTAAAATACCTGTTCATTCAACTCCTTCCTCCCTACACTGACTTTTACGAGGAGTTTGGGTGGGGCTTTGGGTGCTTGAAGGGGATGGTAGAAATAAAAAATTGAAGCAATCTGTTTAAATAAGAGAAGGATTGCATCTGGTCTGCCTTTTGGGACCAGGATGTGGGAGTGTAATTTGGCTGTGATTTGGCACCCGTTGATCAAACCATTGACGTTTCTAAGGTTTTTTCTTCCCAGTGAAGAGGCTGCCTTTTTGGTGGCCAACTCAAGGACTCAACTCAATTTGACGCCTTGGTTTTACAGTTTTGATGGATGAATGATGACATGTCTTGGCTTGCCTTCTCCAACGGCAATGACTAAGTAGTCCTGAGTATTCTATTTCCATTAACTTAATTGGTTCTTCCTACAGGATATTGATATTTATTATGTGGCCTGGGCTGACTATTGCTTGACCTTCCGGGTCATGCTCAACCTTCCGAATCATACTGACAGGTATTCTGTACAGAATTATGACATTTCGTGACATCAAAATATTGCCGCATTGTCTGTAAAATTATGGTATTCGCATTTTGAGTGGAGGTAAATGGTGCCCAATGTTTTACCCCGATGCCAGTATTCAACTGGCAATTTAAATTCATAACTGTAGAATAACATAAATACAGAAGGATTCCTCATTACACAGTTGAATGTGCCACATTATCTATAGTTGCCCCATCATTGAGGGAACCCGTATAGGTGCTGTTCAATATACCCGTACTTTCAGCAACACTGGGTCTGACACGGTATGAAGTGCCTTCTGGCCTTGGGCTGTTATACTATCGATATTTGTATTGACAGAGATACTCTGATGGTTGACAAGGCTGCACTAAGACGGCCTACACAACTGGAGATATATGCTTCAGTGAAACCCCCTTTTAGTCTATGGTTTAAAGACATGTCTGATACCAAACGTATCTATAATGGAAATGGTATATAAATAATCGTAATATATAATGTAGAATGTAGGAATTCTATGGTGTCCTGGTGCCATACATTATAACATGAGCATAATGTTTTTGGACGCCATTCAATGGCATATAATGATATCAAAGGCACTTTTATCAGGTAGCACGGTCCTCGTCAGGCATGCCATATTAGGGGGTTCCATTAAATAATAAAATAAATACTCTACATCATTTCTAAAATGGGCAATCGATAGAAAAGGCCCATACTAACTCAATGCAAAAAGGATAACAACAAATTATTTAGTAGTAAATGCTGGAGAGCCATTAGAATATGGAAAGTCCCTATAATTTTACCCTACCAGCTGCCTGCTGGGCCTATGAGGCCGGTGGCACCTATATTTAGGTATACTGGGGCATGTGCCACACTGAGTAATCAACCTGCGTGCAGCCACAGGGTCTGGTGAGGGAAAATACATGATATTTGGGTGTTAATACGCAAGTAACTATATGGCATACATGCCTAATTATTTTATCATTATAACATGTGATTCAAGGTCTTTCAGGAGATATAGCTTTTCTTACTGTCATGTATTGCATTGATAACTTTAATGTGCCCTTTACTAGGCCTAAAATCCAGGGAAAATGGTAATAATTAGGCCAGATTTTATTTGTGCAATTTATTCTCTTATATCTAGACTATAAGAGGACGACACCCCTCTTTGAATTATATCATTCTTTCTCCTTTGTATAGCGACATATAATTCTATTTTAACCATAATTTATGAACCAAACATGATATAAAAAAGGGGGTGGGATGTGGATGTGCCCCTGAATGTATAAAATAAGGCCATGGCTTTTTGGTTTAAGGAGATATGCATAGATTTCCCCGGGTTTTGCATTAACTGAGAGGTTCCTGTTACCTTCCTATACAGAAGTAGGCGCCAGAGTCGGTCCATACACACAGTAAAAGCACTGGGGACACGCTCTGCTGACTGGTTGGAACCCCCCAAGCTCGCACCACCTCGACCTCGTTTCCCGAGCGTCATCGCTGGCACCAATGGCTGCTGGTTAAAATAGTTCCTGCGCGCTAGGTGCTGTTGTATTAAAAGTGCAGATGGGTACCACGTAGGAATCCCCCCCAATATACGGGGGAAGTGACGCGGTCATGGCCCCCTAAATACCAGCGATGTGGCTCGGACGTGTCCAAGCGCGAGTTGGGGCCAGCTTGGGAACCCCCTAGCCATATAATCAGAACACCTACGTGCTGGTAGAATAATACTATTGTAATAGCTACGAGATCAACTTTTATAGGTAGCTTCTACTGATGTTATTATGGCTGCATCGTATTATGCCACCCTTTTGCAATTATACTCATTCTCACCCTATTTCCATACATGCATAGAACTTCTTAAAGGACATCAACAGGACTTTGTAAGCTAATCTAAAGCCGGTGTAAAATGAATATTAAGGAAAGCGCTGAGAGATCAGATTATTCCTGTGCAGATGACACAGAAGACAATGGAAGTGAATCGGCTGAGGGAAATCAAAGACGATCTTTAATAGTCCTTAACTTCCCAGGGCTCCCTTAATCATTGTGAGATTAAAATCAGATCTCACAGCCCTTTATCCTGAAAAGCAGTAGGTTGCAACAGTTGGATTCTACTCCTTGAAGAGTCAGTTCCCTGTGCGTCTAGAGCTACTGTTGAGTCTTTACTTTGTACATTAAGGTGAACATCGAAATACTGTTCCGTGGATAACGACATGTAACTTGCCTGCTGGGACAAAGTATAACCTAATATGGAACATATGAGAGGCACATCTGTTTGCTCTATGCCGTTTTTGACTTGTGCATATAGTTATATATGCCTTTGTGTCAATAATAAGAATAGCTGTGTATTTTACTATGAAAAGCAGTTCCGATGTGACAATGACCCATATCTGACACCGAAATCCGACCACCGTTATCTAGCATATTACTTTGTAAATGAATGTACTGAAACAAGTAAGTTTGAGCCGTAATTAACTACATTTAAATTGAATCGTGAGACCTCGTATATGAAGGGGAAATACTAAGAATATTAGGCCTACTCCTTTCAGATAATACAAACACAATCATTTGTTTTAGGATAAATACAAGTTAGTGTCATATTTGATGTTTTAGCTTCTGTGCACTCTTGGGTGGTAAAAGGGAAGTTTCGTCTTATCCATTGAATATATAATGTCAAGGCTATAAGGCTCACTTTCAATACTAGCATTCCGACTTTGCATTAAAAAAAAGATTGGCTATGGGAGCGCTCCAGTTGCACCTCCATCTCTGCAGGTAGTCCTTAATGGTTATGCCTTAATGGGGCTCTAATTGTGAAACCTGCCAAAGTTCTCGGTACCTATAGTATTCATCTCCCCCTGGCCTATCTAGGTCACGTCAGACGTCAATTAAACCTTCAAGGGCAACATATCGCTTTAATGTGATGTGTTCTATGCCGTCAAGATACGCAAGTGCATCCCTGGTGAGTCTTCCCCCAGGGCTGCATTCATGCACCATGCCGACCGTTCGCGGGCCTATCAAGCCCAGAGGGCCGGCATGATGTTTGAATGCAACCCGAGCCAGTTGCTTGCCATTGCTGCATTCATGCATCACGACGACAATTAAAGGGCATCGCACATTAAAGCACTATGTCGACCTTAAAGTACGAAATCATCTTACCCCTACCAGGAACGTAGTGCTCCCAGGGAGCTCCTCCCAGGTTGTCCCAATTCTTTTTCTGTCTCACACTCTCAGCTTCTCCTCATTTTTGATCTGGATGACAGCGTTGGCAAAAACTAACCGGAAGTGTTCTTCCCGCCATCTAGTTAGGTGACGTCACTTCCCTCACATGTATGTGACCCTGGAGGCCTACCATGTAGGCAGGCAGAGGGCGCTGGAGGGAAGAGGGAGTGTACATGAAGGCAGCAGTGTTGGGGTTGAGGGAAAGGGGTGGTACTTATTATAAGAGCAGCGATCGATAGACAACAGGCTTATTATCCACTATTTGGTCCAGCAACAGGATTTGTTTGCCTGTCCTTTCTTCCGCATTCCGCCTGGGCGCGTCGTCCGGCCGCAGCCGATGGAAGTTTAACGGGGCGTGAGACTAAGTCGCTGCCGGCCGGCGGGGAGGGCTGGGGGTATGTGGGTGCACGAGCAGCTCATGCTTACTGCTCACCTACACAAGCAACCCCCCCCCCCCATTCTGCCTCTCTCCCCCCCCCCCCCTCCCTCCCTCCCTCCCTCCATCCCTCCCTCCCTCCCTCCTTCCCTGACAGGCAAAGTGTCTAGCTATCTAGTAACCCTTGCTACCCACAGCAGATACTGGTTTAGACGAGAGTTGAGGTGGACATTTTAACTTAACCCTCTAAAGACAGCATATTTGTTACTAGAAGGAGTAATTTTCGTCACGATGCACCAATGTAGGCTAGCACCAGTGCATCATGCCGACCATTTGTAACTGTATCAACTCCATATAGGGTCGGCATGCTGTATCAATACAGTATTGGCGAGTCACTTGTCAGGGCTGCATTCACGCATCATCAAGTCCAATGGGCATCATGCATAAAACACTATTATAGGCCTTTATGGGTTAAGGGGAATAGAATAGAGGTAAGACGACTGGAGCGTGAGACAGGCATGTGAGTAGTATAGACAGAGAGGTGATAAATACGGGTGAAAATAAAAATGAGGATTTGCACCTGGCAAAAAGGATGTCATATAGCTTGCCATTTGAGAGGTGAATTATCGGTGGTCACATAAATTCATATAGGACAGGGAGGGTGGGAGCTCGGGGAGCGATAGGGCTGTGCGGGAAAGTATATGGTCTGTATATCTAGCGGTAAAATTGTCATGCAGTGGCCGTGCTGGAGCAGGGGCTCCAGCGTGCGTGTAGTAGGGCTGGAGTGGCCGCCATAACTAGCGTGAATTCTCCTAAATCGGCCACTTGACTCAGGCAGTGAGCAGCTCGGGTGGCTAGCACTTTACGGGCCGCCTGGTTCTTGAATACATTGTGTTATTATTTAATATGAAGCATGAATGCAGCTCTGGTGAGTAACTCGCCAGGGCTGCTTTCGTACATCATGCATGCCCTACGGGGTTGATTTACTCCTGAAGTGTCGGTATGATACATGCGTGCAGTATAGTAGACTCGCCATCATGGCAACAAGATGCATCGTACATTAAAGCACTTTGCGACCCTTAAAGGGCTAGCTAGCCGTGCTGAGCAGCTCGCTTCACGCCCAGACGGCGGCGTGCACTCTATATTCACGAGCTCTGAATAAAACACGAGCACGCCATCACAAGGCGGGCCAGGAGACGTTTATCTGGCCTGCCCCGGGGCCCAGTGGACACTGTCCGCCGTCCACCAGGGGTAGGGTCTGCTGCCATTGCCCCCACTGGCCCCCGGGCACCCATAACCAGCCCGCCCCATGAGTGGAGAGGACAGGCAGACCCTGAGCCCAACCCTGGGTCTAACCCCGACACCAGTGATTTCACGATGGACGACCAGGGAGGACGAGCTTAGCCTCCTTTATCTCCCCTTTCTTCACTCTCCTTAACAGCCTGAGAGGCCATCATGTCAGTTAGGGTGGAGATAGTATGGTGAGCTAGTGCTGTTATAGTAATACCAGTTCTAGCAACACTACAGCCCTTCACGGTGGACCATGGCAGATGGATAATTGTATACAGGAAAGGCAAAAATAAAAGATTTACATGGACGCGAATAACTACAATGCAGAGAATCTCATCAGGACAAAATTGCCTGTCAGAGACAATTTCCATTGCTATGCTGATGTTAACTTTCAGTCAATATAACAGTAATGCGGACAAATGGCTGGATGTCAGCTAGAATAGCTAGCAAATTTACTCTCCCCAGGAATGCCTAATGATTCGAAATGAGTCCTTCTCAAACCAGATCCTAGTCTGGAAGTGTATAGAGATGACATCCTGCACACATATACCTAGGTGAGGGTGTGCAGGAGTCATTACCTGACCGCTTCCTGCCGCCCACCTGGGGGAGCAGGTCGATGGGTTGACACCTGAGGTGTCTGGCTGGGGCACAGTGGTGTGTGCCTTGTCGGTCCTATCCGTCCCTACTGTCAACCAATGTGGCTACTGTTTGGTCAGGTGGTGAATTTGTGTGTCACCTCAGTGCTACTTATGGCTCCATATCAGATGCTTAGTTCCCTACCATGGGGATAGTGCATTTTGTAGCACCTCTTGCAGGATGACCATGGCTATTGTGGTGGGATACGTCTGATAGTCAAGACTAGTATCAACAGATACCTAGAATGATGTCATGGGACAATATTCAATGTCTCAATGTGATCGTTATGTTAGAGAGCATTATCATTATGGTGGTACATACTAAAGGTTGAGATAGATTTGCCCCTGCTATGCTGATTTTTATACGGATTTTGTGTATTATCATTTAATCTGGCCGTTGAGTGTTTCATCCACGTGTGGTCACTATATATCAAGAAATGGGATTGCCTTATGTAAGGTACTTCAATGCAATATCCAGATGAAGGATTTATGCAGTACCAGATTCAGTAATCATCCTTTATCTCCCTATTGTAGATCCTCATGCATCACTACCTATAGACAGCTGATGTAAGTCTGTGGGCTTTCTTTGGAATAACTATGCATACAATTAGGATGCACTATTAAACACCTAGCTGTAGATCATCTAGAAATATTCAGTTATTGTCTTTCAAATTGGATACTTTTTTTCACATGATATATTCCTCAATCTATCATGTATGTCCCTAGCTTCAAATTGTCTATAGACTTTCTAGAAATGTGTTAGTGGCACTACAGACTCCTCATATAATGGACACAGTGCCTATAGCAGTGACAAGTACTTGCTCCCTTTCCTACAAATCCCCACTGCGTACTAGCATTCATGTCTACAGACACTATAATACGATGTGTAACATGCCTGATGCCCGCGTAATTCTCCATCCTCTACAATGTCTACCCCTTTCGCTATGCAAAACATAAAAAATGTTCTAGACAGCCACATCTTTCTTACCATGTGGTCTATTCTGCACTATTGTATGCCCAGTCACAGGCTATGAGTTTCTCCTTCCTGCCTCTTCCTCCTGCACTGTAGCGCCTTGTCAACTTCTCCCGATTCCTATAAGGCATTCTGACTCCCCTTGATAAAGTAACTCCCATACAACACCCCCACCGTCCCCTTCCCTCTCACCCACCCACCTCTCATTAATAGCCCTCACTACTTCTGCCCCGTTTTGTGCTCTCCTTCCGGCCTCGATGTAATCGCCATGAAACAGAGCTGCTCCCCCAATTAATCAGCTTGCCCGTGAGCAGCTCACTACGCCGTGCACGGCTAAAGAACTTGGCTGTCCACTGGCCCGTTTCCTGGGACCGTAACGCTTCGCCTATATATGGCCCCCATATTCCATCCACCCACCCATAACTTATCATCTACAGAGAAGCCTACCTTATACTACGTACACGGCATCGTGGTCTACCATCCACAGAGACATAATTCACCATTTGTGCCTCACATAGGTGTAACTCACTGTCTATAAGTAGCGGTGGCTTCGGTAGTATGAGCACCATGACTAGTGGGCATTGTGAGGGGGTTGTTCATCCACTGATGTATCCTAGTTAACAATTCATGTCATCCCATATACAGCGTTAAGGGAGTGATCATTTTTTAACAACAGGGGGGGGTGGTGGGTTTCCGCGCGGAGCGCACAAAATTTTTTACCCCCCCCCCCCTTAGGGTCGAAAATCGGCTCGCGCGCGGGCCCTTTGAAGCATAGTAACGCGCGTTAAATTTTTTTGCCCCCCCCCCAAAAGGGGTCCAAATTTTTTTGCCCCCCCCCCCAAACCCACCACCCCCCCCTGTTGATAATAAATGATCACTCCCTAAATCACACCTGGTCTATGATGTGTTTATCTTCGTTAACTGAGTTACCGTAAAACGAGGCTATTTGGCCAGATGTTAAGTCCAGCAGAGAATTATTCACCTTTGTCCTTTAGTACAAACAGAGAGAATCAGTCACTATGACTGTCAGTCTAGTAAATTCCTGGGTATCTTGGCTTCCAGTAGAGAAAACGTCGCAAATGTCACATAATACCAAAAACCACTTATCTAACTAGATTCGCAATGCGATATGGCTGGCTCTTTTAGAGAGCAGAGAAAAAAGGAATGAGAAGCACAGAAAAAAGTGACTGTAGCCGCCTTATGTGACCAGCCTGGTGACAGGTTCCATCGGCGGTTTTAGCAGAATGAGGATGTTTCTGAACGTTGTTTTGTTAGGGTGCTTCAGCCTCCTCTACAGATTCTAACCCTTAAAGGGCCGCATACCTTTTATAGTTAAAATTAATATGCCTTGTTGGTCATGATTCACGGAAATTTACTCATGGCGCGTAACTCGCCAATACTGCATTCATGCATCATGTCGGCCCTACTTGGCTGATATTCTCCCAGAGGGTGGGTATGGTGACCAATGACAAGGCACAATGTGCTCCTTGAAGGGCTAAGGACTCGGGAGGACAGGCCATAATAGCGCCAACCCTGGAGAAGGCTCGCTTGAGGAATGAGTGTGTGACTAACGTGATAGGTGCGGCCATCCGAGATTAAAAAGCGTCTTAAAGGCAATGAATAAAAGTAGTGACTTGACCACCACCATGGCTCCTTTAGCAGTTACGTCTTTACAGCTTAGAACCTATAAGTCAAATGCACAATAGCATATATACAAATTACAAGTGTGTAATGGCAGCTACGTACAGACAGGTGTTGCTTTATAGAAACTACCTGTTTTACATCTGAGCTGAGATGGGACAGGAGGAAATGCTTGGTATTGATTATATTTGTAGATATACATTTGAAAGGTAGTCCCAATATGACAGAGAGTAGATCATCCAAAGGTGTCTAGGTAGTGTATGAAGGTGTAATAAATACAATGCACATGTTTATAGCCTTCATGGTGTTCTTTCAGAATACGTCACGAGTTTGTGAGCGTTTTTTCCTGTACGGTTTAGATTGTACACTTGATTCTCAAGACTGAGACGAATCCGTTCCGAAACAGAACCCAGATTAAGTTTCTAAATATTACAGGATTTGCACTGTTGACACGCATACCCTGTATGTTACTGTGCCCTAGGGTCAGCCTTTAGAATAAATGGTTGCTATAGTAAAAACAGTTTATAATTATATCTGTATCCACTTAGTGCTTGTATATATGCTCTGTGTATGACATTACCATGTTCACCTGAGTACCTCGACTGGTATACTGCACACCTCCACAATTCCACAGGGCGATGTGCTTTTAATTACATTAACCAGCCAATCAGCACAACCAAACCACCACCCTTAGCAAGGCCACATTTTGCCTTAAATGGTATTAATATTGGTGCTAATGAAATTTGGACGTCTCCTTCACGGATTCCATTCGCTGTGCAGGCGATTAAATTTGGGAACTGTTATTGTGTTCCACTTTTCTGGTGAGTTTCAAAACTCATTATCAAGGCAGGGTACATGATGGATGCAGGCCCCAGCGGCACAAAAAAAAACTGTCATTTAACCCTTTAAGGTCAGCATAGTGTTATACCCTTGGTCGTCATAATGCATGAATACAGCCCTGGCGAGTCTACTCGCCAGGGCTGCATTCATGCAACATGCCGACCTTTCAGGCGTGTATCAACTCCCTAGGGTAGGTATTAAGCTTGAATGAATCACTGGCTAGTCACTCACCAAGGCAGCATCCATGCATATTGACAATGAAGGGCATAATGCATTTAGGTACTATACAGCCCTTAAAGGGTCAGGCATGCCAAAAGAACGCTGTCTTATTAAGCAGGCCACTGAACAAGACGTGACTGCCTACTGCTGGGAGTGTCTGCAGCCTTGACAGCTTCAAGACTTTCTGGTAGTCATATATACATAGGCGATCGAGGATAAAAGTAGCGGGTAATATAGCGAGATAATCCTACTAATTAGAATATAGCTTCATACCTGGTACTTCACTGCACTTAAATTTGAAGGGTATGCTTCAGGCTATATTACCTAAAACATCTACCAGCTGTTTTTTTCTGTTTTCTGTTTTTCACTTTGTTCTACCCAAATCTTCATGTAATTGGATCGTTGTTTGGTTATGATTTAACACCTCGTAATGTCAACAACTCTGCGTGGGACTCCTGACATTAATGCAGCCTTCTCATTAACTCGTCCTTAATAATGATGAATGTAAACAATTAATATAATTTGTTTGTAGTGTTGCCTATTTTTGTGGTGGTGGCGAGTATGGTATTGATGGTTGACGTTGATATTCTTGGCGGTGATGGTGTTCTTTAAGGTTTTGGTGATAGAATTATCCTTAGTGATAGTAGTGCTATTTTGAGATTTATTGATGCTGTTCTAATGTTGTTAAGCTATAAATAGTAACTAAACGCAATGAGCATAGAACAAGTCATTCAGTACCA
Organism: Harmothoe impar; assembly: GCA_947462335.1. NCBI lineage: Eukaryota > Metazoa > Annelida > Polychaeta > Phyllodocida > Polynoidae > Harmothoe > Harmothoe impar. The sequence continues at coordinate 24,625,831 of OX381709.1, read as the reverse complement.
GGGCAACTCAGCTGTGCTTGCTGACAAGAGAGGGTCGGACGTATCATTCATCATTGGGTCAGAGTAGAAGATGTGTATATCAAACAGAATAATGTTATAGGTATGCTAGGGTAAGGGTTTAATGATATTGTTACTAGCCGGGACCCCCCTCCCTCAACCCCTACCTACTCGCCACCAGTACAGAGAGCCTACCCAGCCTCGACATCAAAGTGATCCAACAGGAAGCATCTGTTTGCTGCTCCCTAAAGCCGATGTGGATACCACCATCCCACCCTCCCTACCCTCCCACCTCACTGTCCCACACAGACGGGCTGGGCAGCCTGTTATCTGCCCCTCATCATATTGACATTGACTCAGTCAGGAGGGTAACATGCACTCTATGATAAAGGGTTATCATCAGAGGTGATCCGGCTTGGTCATGTGACGAGGCAGCGCCCCCCAGGCACCAAGCCAAAAATCAATACTGTTTTCGTCTGTTCACATCGCCTAGTCTAGTCTCCACTGACCCCCTTAGGGCCAGGGAATTCGGGAACAAGCACAGTCCCCACCATGGGTGACCCCCTCAAGGCAGACGACTTTAAAAAAGGGGCGGGAAACGAAGTCGGGGTCTCCTGTCGGCTGGTAACAATGAGGAGAGAGCGACGAGGAGGAGCAGATGCATTCAGAATTGGCTCCGCCTGACTAGCGTTCCTTCTGGGCTAGAAAAGTTCCATTTAATAATCAATAAAGCCGCAAGAAGAATGTCTCACGTCTCGCAGCAGCCTGATCCCTTGGTGGATGACGGGGTTGATGGGGAAATGGGAACGGTGGATGGGGAGCTAGCCAAGCAGAATAAAAGTGAAGGTGGTAGGCAGACTGACAGGAATAGAGACATGGAGGCAAGAGAAAAAGTGGGTATAATAGGTGGCTAGGAGGAATGGAGGGAGGCAAAGGCAGCATGGTCTAGATCCAGAGGCATGGAGAGGTGTGAGGCAAATCTGATGAAGCTGGATATATGAATAGCTAAGATAGACATGTCGATAGATAGTGAGACAGGCGGGCAGGCAGTCATCCAAGGCGGTTAGTAGGGGTGCTATAGGCAGGTAGACATGTAGGTAGGCAAGTAATTAGATATGTAGGTAAGGTAGGTAGGTAGGATATACCTGTAAGCAGGCAGGCAGGTAGGTAGGTAGGTAGATAATTAGATAGGTAGACAGGTATGTAGCCAGGTAGGTAGGCTGGCATTTAGGTAGTCATGCTGGCAGGAAGTTACCCACATATAAGGCAGGGAGGGAGGGAGGCAGGGCGGGTAGATAGATACTTATGTAGGCAGCAGATAGGTAGCTATAGGTTGGTAGGGACAGAGTGGGCTGAGCGGCAGGGATGCAAATTGTTGGGCATTGCATATACAACCCAGCCTGCAGGCAACCAGATAGGGAGATGACTGCCATGTAAGTTTATGGAGAACCAATGTGAATCAGCCCTCCTTAGTAGAGGTTCCTTGATGTTCAAAGGGATATGATGTTGAAATAAAACCTATGTATTTGTCGTATTGACATTTGTATTTGGCTGTACAGGTACTGAGTGGCGCATGTGTTTATTAAAGAATGCTTTGGAGGATCTAGATAGGTTGGGAGTGTGCCAGAACATTTAAGGGAGTCGGTCTAGGCATTTGCTTATACCATTATCAAGTATTAGATAAATCAACTGTAGCAATCCAATATATTAAAAGGCTCTGAGAAGGTCAACATGTTTAGAAACATATAACATATACGTTTGGAGAATCTATCTTGAAATCCATTCTAGAAACACATACATCATTTTGATTCCTCACTTTGTCTGGGGAATAGTGGAGCATGAATTAACCAATAGAGTACATGCATGTGGTCTATAATGTGGGTGACTCAGTGGTTGCAAGTGCCTGTAATTACCACGAGCCTAATTCTGATACGCCATGGCTAGTATACATGCTGCCCTTATACATAGGGTAGATTCATCTTGAGTTGAGCACATACCTTGAGTTGGACAGCTGCATCTGTAGTTATGTATGCATTATAAAATCTCTAATTCTTCTTTATTGGGAAGAGTAACACCTAAAATGTACTATTATAGTATTATGCACATATAGAATGTTTGGCATGTTTGGATAAATACAAATTAGACTGTCCGACTCAGGATGTGTGGTCGACTCTAGGTGAATCTACCCTAGAAGGTTACAGCAGTGTGTGATAGGGAGCGAGTGTACTATATGTGCTGGAGGAGACACAGTGGGACACTTTTATGTGGCTGCTTAGACCGTACCGCACCATAGCACTCCCCGTATTGCATTATAGGCCTATATCTTAGACTTTATGTCCAACTATAAGACACTACAGAGCCACTTATCTTCCATAATGGCCGGTCATATAAGATTATGGGTCAGGTCTGATTGCGTTATAGGCATCCTTGAATGGGGAGCACGGGGTCCCTGTTCTAGACCAAATGCCAGAGTGAAGTGATATACAATATGGCATCAAGTAGGTTGACAGAGACTTTCTTGCTGCTGGATGTTGAACATTGGTTTTACCAATCTTCCCTGCAAGATTTCACATAACCTCAAGCCATAATTTTGCTGATGGCGTCAGATGTTGGGCTCATCAGCGGCTGTCAAGCATTATTTGTGCTGCTGTCTGACATCATTATGAACGGCTTGGATGTTGGAGGGGCGGCCAGAGACATTCCACTACGTGCTTAAGACCTACTTCTCAGCGGAATTCCAAGGCAGACCCTTGTGTGTCACCCCCTCCCCCACCCCCCTCGTCTCTCCCACATTCACACACACACACTCCCTCCCGATGACGCCAGTTCATTTATTATCATGATGCTTCTAAGATGGAGCAGACAATAATTAATGCTTGCGTAGTCAGACATGCATGACAGCAGGTTGAACATATTTACTACCTATTGCATACTGAAAAGGTTTTCTTCATGACAGACATACCTAACATTCTGATTTCTCTTCATTCAGTAATCCGTCTGAACACATTGACGTGAAAGTTTAATCAAAATCTGAAGTTATAGTAAATCCCCAACTATGTGCCGTCTGATATGACATCAAACAATCTGGTAATCCCACTGCATTTTCTGGTTCATGCAATTAAAAATACTTTCATTTGTCCAATTGCATCAAAAGGATTTGGTAACTGATGTGGTTGTTTTTTCTCACTATATTCTCAATGTCTATATTATTATTCCTTAATTATACCCGGTGGCTCAAAGTGGCCTAATGACACGGTTTCCTTAATGCTGTGCTGGTGCTGGTGGCTGGGAGTACTGGAGGAGGACGGGGCGGGGTGGGGGAGGGGCGGGGGTCAAGTGCATGGTTCTCCAGCGCCAAAAGAGGTGTGAACGTGTAAGGTTTAGCAGGGGGCTCATTTGGTGTAGAGTGCACCTAGCCGTACACCACTCGGTCCCTACCTGCCCACCTGAGCCCTTGATCCTGCTCAGCCCAGGAGAGGCAGGGGAGGGAGGGTGGGAGGGATTAGTAACAGGTGTGAGGGAGCAGTGAGCAGGAGAGCTAGCTACCAGTGGCTTCCTCCAGTTGGTAGGAGGAGGAAGGTGGCAATGTTTAGACGCCTCTCCCTCCATTTAATACCCACTTACATTCTATAAGCAACACCGGACCCCTCCCCTCCCTACCGCTCCCCCCCCCCCTACACACACACCTGGATCACTCCCCCCTCGACGCCCACCATGCTCGCTAGGCGGCGTGCAGGATTCTAACGAGCGTCCCAGGTTAGTGTTTGTGTGTATGTGTGTCGCCAGATTCGGCCAGTGCAGCGTCACAGAGAGCGGAGCCCACCTTTCAGCAGGCCCACATTGGCTCCATCTGCCCGGACTACCTGCTACCACTGCCTGTATACAGCCTCTCTCCAGCTGATCCCCCAGTGGCCTCCCCCACTGACTATAGAGCCTTAAGGTGCTCGGACCGAGGTACCTCTTGTGGCACTCCTCCTCGATGAGGCGGCAAGGAGAGCCGACGACGGGGAGAATCCACGCCTGGACGACCGCAGGCGGTTAGGTGCGACGACGGGTGGTGGTCGGAGGGGGGAGGGAATGGGCCCGTTAGCTTCCGTTCACTACCCTCCATCTCCTTCTCCTCCCACGCCTCCTCCCGTCGCTCCACCACCTCCTCCCCTCCCTCCCTCCCGCCAGCCACCACCACCGCCAGAGTCCCCCACACTCCCTCCTCCTCCAGCGCATCTTCCCTAAGGGTCCATTGGCTCCGTCCTCGGCGCCGTGTCCATGAATCGGGATCGAGTCGTGGAACACCCTGCTGGCTTTGCTGCCATGGGAGTCCTCTTGGTCCGACCACGACCACGACCGCGGCCACGACTCCTGCAGCCGTCGTCCTGGCAGCCCATGCCGGGCCAGCCTACCACTTATACCCGTGGACGGCCTGGAAGAACAGCGGGCACAACCTCCAGTGTCTTCGGCGTGTGCAAAGTCTTACTGGTGGTCGCTTTGTTTCTGTCCGCAGACCTCCACGTGGACGCCAACCCGGACGCCAAACGTCTGTACGACGACTTGCTGCGGAAGAGCGGCTACAACAAGCTCATCAGGCCTGTTGGCAACAACAGCGACAAGCTGACCGTCAAGTTGGGGCTGCGACTCTCCCAGCTCATAGATGTGGTGAGTAACTCATTTACCATCTCTTTCCTTGTCTCACTATACATCTCTGTATGACTTTATGTGCCTCTTTATGCTGCCTGTATACCTCCCCTGTCCCTTCCCCCTCTCTCTGTCCCTCTTTTCTCTACCCCCTCTCTATCTGTGTCTGTCTGTCTGTCTGTCTGTCTGTCTGTCTGTCTCTATCTATCTCTCCCACTCTAATCCCTAGGTTTCTCCCTATCTATTTGATTTGATGTATATTGCTGTGCCATCTTTTTACAAATAGTATAGTGTTTTATTTGATGCCTTCCATTTAAGATCCATCATATAACCCGAATGAGGACTAAATTTGGGTAACATATCATATCTGAATCTGCTGTGGAAGGTTCTACGACATGAGTGTCACGCTGTATATAAACATATAATATCAAGATGGGGTCAATGATCAAGTCTGTATTTAATGGACATTCACCTGATTAAAATGTATCTTTAATTGCCTTAAAAGCATTGGCAAGTCGTGAAAAGGCATCAAACGGTCACATAGCTCGTATCATCTCCCCGAATATACCTATTGGATCATACCCATTCACACCAACCACCTTCTATGATGACAGTCTAATCCACAATGCAAATAGTCTACATTTCGACGATCAATACGCCCATATCGCACCCCAGTATACATGCCATGGCTGTATCATGTTACAGTCCTATATGGGGATAATGAGGCGATGATATAGACACCATAGGGTATATACACCGATTCCTTTTCCTATTCCCTCTAGCGCTTTGATGGAATGTGCTGTCGATTCGCCGCTGACATTGTGGGATTGTGTCCGCTCCATTTGCATACTGGATTTGCCAGGCTGGTGATGTTATGGCACCCACCCCTGAACTTGGGGGTCAACATAATCCAATCTAGATGTCGTTCCAGGGGACGGTGTTCGCCAGCTGGCGGTGTGAGCTGTTATTGATTGGGTATGGACTGCAGAGCGAGTCAATTAGTTAGCACAGGGCGAGTCTATCAGGGTGCACAATGGCCTGCTATAATGTGGTAGTGTCGTGGCCATGGCCTCCAGTTGTAGTGGGGCTTGTAGACGGGCAGGAAACTGAATGTTCGAGTCAAAGGGGACTTGTAGACAGGTGTATGGCGAACCAGGCAGCCCCCTTCCTGCCCATGTGAACAGGAACAGGTGTTACCCCACCTCTCCTCCAGCTCACCTCCTCCTGTATGCCTTAAACCACTCTACCTTGTATGGTCCTAACAGCAACAGAGCACGCAGTATTTGGCTATGTGCTGGCCTTTCAGCACAGCCATAGTAAAGCAGCTGAATCCCCAATGCCATTTCACATATACCTATAGATCTGTATATGTATTCCGACTCCAATCCTATATATCACACACCAAATACAAATGATAGATAGTGGTGCATAGAGTATGGCTCCGACAGCCACAGCCCATATATCTCAGGGTCAAATCGCGCAGCCTCATATGGCTCAGGGTGGATAAATAGCTGGTAGCTCCAATGTCCAAACTACTTAGCTCCCTCCCATATCTTAAAAGGCTGCCTGAATACCTTTCCCGATGGGTATCCAACCAGTCATGTTACATCATCATCCCCTCCTAACATTCAGGACTGCCTTTGGTTATCCATTTATCATTTACCCGTTATATCAGTTGCTGGAATACATACCTTTACTTACATATTATACCGAGCTATAGTTCGAGGCTTAGGCTACCTATAAATCCTGATCTCAAAATCCTGTCCAACATTTAGTAAATCATACTTAAAGATGGTGTATCAACTAGTACACTTCCCAAACTTTTTCCTTAAAAGGAATGCCATGGGTTCTAATATAATTTTAGCTGATAAACATTACTCAATATTTGCAAGATATTTGTCTATAAATATATTATTTGAAATAATTAACAATAAAGCCTATTCACCTCACTGACTCAGTCACTCCCCCAGGTGAGTACAGGTGAAACTAGCAAGCATGGTGGAGAAAGCACTGAGCCACAGAGTGCTACAACATAGAGAGTTTTAGTGTCGACCTACAGCAAAAATGATTGCCCTATATGTGTTAATATTATGGATTTAGACTCTGCCAATTGTTTTAAAATTTAGGGAGTATGTCTAGGATAGGATATGCAATAGTTATATGGCATGATTAAAAAGTCACGAAATTTTAGCTGATACACCATCTTTAACCAGATGGCCCTTGCAAACCCTTTAATTTTATGCATGTTTGTACAAATATTATGCAACTGCCTTTGACATTCAATAAATGCAAACAACAGCTCTGCATGGTATTGCCATCTTAAACAATGCAGTGGAATTACGCCTTGTGTGTAGTTGTTATCTCACCATTATGAACTCCATTCCACCACAGGAAACCACATGTAACCCAACACTATGTATGCCCCCTTAGGGACGGGAGAAGGAAGGTATTCATGTTAACGACTGTGTTGTAGGGAAATCTGATATATAGGCAAATTGGTATAATATGGCCATATTCAACGTACATTGTTCGGTTCTTGCGGCTGGCTGTTTACATGGTACCAAAGACCTTTAGGCTTTACTTGAGGACATGATTGGAATGGTCAGGAACTTAACAAAGCGATGTAAGTCTTAAGACAAACGCCAGGGACAAACCATTTTGTCTGAGACCGATTCCCGATAGTCTACTGATGATATGCGACGAGGAGGAGTATAATAGCGCAAATATGGATGGTCAATAATCGATACCAAGCCTGTTCAGGCAGTGCCCTCTACTTACTCTCGACAGTATGCCTCATCTTGTTGATTATCGACCACTATTTTGCCGAAGCACCCTGATTCCATCGTATCATATTTGCCATATAACACTAATAAGTATTGATGTAAGGTGGCACAGTTAGTTGTGTCATATAATATTGCTCAGGTGCTGAATCACATTATAGTACTTTGAAAAATCATAAAAGTTACAGTTAAACACATACAGCATATGGAAAGAGTTTAGGATTGTTGTAAGAGAAACAAGTACATATATATTAGAATGTGATGTGGACTAGTATGAAGTATAAACAAGCTAGGAAGGAAGCCCCTCCCCTTCCTCGTCATATTGAGAAATATGGCATACTAACGCACTAAATCACAACATCAATATTTCACACCACATTTTCTGTATCAGAAATTGCTCGATCTTTGCTCGATGAAGAATAATGAGAGGGACTTTGATAAAGATGCACGGCTCAATTTAATCAGAAAAGTAGTTTGGACCTCCCGACAAGCTGACCATCCTCGCCAATGTCTTGTAATATAATCCTCCCTGCCAATTTGCTCAGCCTCAGCATTCGGTCAGCCATGTGGAAATCCTAAGAAGATTACAGCGCAGAACGTACAACGTGTAGATAGATTTGCTTCATATCCACTCTAATCAAATCTTTGCACTTGTTTTCTCGGAGGTTATGTTGATGTTTTTCCCCTGCCCGGCTCCATGGAGTCCATTCTGTCGATGAAGATGTGAATTATTTGGCTGACAGCCAGACAACGTCCGGGGCTTTTTGATGGGATGGTGTCTCACGCCCGATCCCCGTTCCGAACTTGTCACCCTGCGTCCAACCCACCCTCCCCTCCTGGCCAACCTCCCCATCTCATCATTATTACTATTTTTGTTGTTGTGTTTTTTCTTTGAAAAAGAAAAACACAACACAAGAAATAATCGTTCCTTTGGTGCCAGATGAGATGTAGGACATTTCACGGCGCCTTTCTCTGTCATCTCTCAATCGCGATTGGAATCAAGGCCGATCGGACTTTTTGATTGGCCCTGTCGGGACGGCCCTTCCGCTGGCCACCGTCGCGCTTTATCACGTACCCATGCCCCATCCCGCTGTGGATGGTTCCGGTGATGGCCACTTGGGGCCTCTGTGAGGTGGTAATGGCTGGCACCCGCAGAGAAGGTGTAAAGGCGTTATGATTGGTGGTTTAGGGCCCTGGTGGTTTATGGCTGCCAGTGGTTGATTGGTGAAGTTGTGGATGGGGATTGTGCAGATTGTCTCATCTGATAGTCCACAGTTGGAGTGATGGCACGTAGAAGAGCCCCAGGCGGCCGGTGATTGGTAGATTCAGTGGTGATTGAGAGAAAGGGGTGGGTGGGTGGGTAAATTGATGGTGCGAGTCGTGTCAGGGGTGGGGGAGAGAAGGCAGTTTGGATAGATCTGTGTCAGTGTGGGCTGCAACTTGTGATTAGTGTCACTGGAGCCGGTGGGTTGTCGGCCTGATGTATGGCGCTTGTATTTGCATGAAGGATACCTGAGTGGTATTTTATCTGCCACTATATCAGCTCCATAAGGATAAACGGTCCTGGGTGTTGGTACCTTCACTGGACCTTACAATGTGGGCGATAATACAGCATATGCTTATGATACAGTATGGGCTTGTAATATGTAACAGAGCATTGAGCTGAAGATAAATCCCAGGGTGGTACATGGGGCCTGGCAGCTGCGAGTGTCCATATAACAGCTCTGTCAATGGATCTGCATGTACAGAACAGCTGTCACAGATATAGTTGATAGGTGGTAGCCGGTGTGGGTATAGGTGTGGACAGATGCATGTCAATAACACATAGACATAACAGTCAGGAAATGTGTCAGTGGAGGCGGAGGACAAATACGCATGTTGATGCATGTGATTAGGGATGAGCATATAGCAGTTACGGCAGTTAAGGACAGGATTAACATTTAAATTGTAGAGAAAGAAGGCAGTAGGTCCCTGATTATGGCAGCCCCTGGAGGGATTACATTGTAAAGCTGTATAAAGGCGGTAGGGAGAGAGGGTTATTCCAGAACAGATCCAGTCTTAACCGCCGCGGCGACAGGCAGAGAGTGGCGGTAAATAAGCTGAGATTGGGGGAGGGAGGTGGGGGCGCGGTCCAGTCCAGTGATGGATCATTTAATCTGATTTATCAGCACGGGATCGGCGCCGTATTAGCATGATGAGCCGACACACCCGCCCTGACAGGCTAGACTTAGGTAGCGGCCGCGTCCTGGTTATCTAATAAACCATCTGTCCCTGTGGGTCCCCCTGTCTCCTACTCCTCCTGCTCCTCCTCCTGCTCCCCCTAACACACCAGCATCCTCCAGCACCCCCTCACAATCTACCCCCTCTCATACAACACCCCCCACACACTGCGGCATCACCAGCATGTATAATTCTGTCATTCCTCAACAACTTCCCTGCACACACTGCCGACTAGGTAATCCGCTAATCAAGACGCCGACGATAAAGAAATCATGGCCGTGCCTCCTAATCTCGCCGCGCTGGGTATGCATAAGTTTATCGAACGGAAAATGGAGCAGTTGGCCCCGGTAGTAGGGGATGCTCGGGGTGCTGTAGGGAATTTGTGGTGGGTGGTGGGTGGTGGGAGGTGGGAAGTAGCTAGTGTTAGGCCGTTACAGGAAGTGTGAACGGCCATGGATGACATGTCTAGTGAGTGGTTGTAACAGTCAGTATAGAGATCTACGATAAATAGAGTATTTGGGAATATTCACTTATTCTATTAGGCGGCCTAGATTTAGGAACCGTTATCAGATCCCAACACTTCCCTGTCACGATATTTTCTATATAAACTACCAAATCATCTGGTTGATAGTTGTAAGTAGTATATGCAGAATGAAGGGCATCGCAGGCTACATTGTATTTTAAACACCATTGCCCCCTTCGTGATGGTTGTAAGCAGTATGCAAAAAGGGCAGTATCATAGGCTCAATTGTATTTAAAACACCATTGCCCCCTTAGTTAACGTTGTAAGTAACATATATACAAAAAGGGGGTGTCGCAGGCTACTTTGTATTTAAACACCTTTCCCCGGCTTTGATTGCTGTCAGTAGTATGCAAAATGAGCAGTGTTGCAGGCTACACCAATGCCCCCTTAGTGATGGTAGTATATGCAAACAGAGCAGTGTTGCAGGCCACACCAATGCCCCCTTAGTGATGGTAGTATATGCAAAAAGAGCAGTGTTGCAGGCTACACTAATGCCCTCTTAGTGATGGTTGTAAGTAGTATATCCAAAAATGGTAGTGTCGCAGGCTTCATTGTATTTTAAACACCATTTCCCTCTTAGTGATGGTTGAAAGTAGTATATGCCAAAAGGGCAGTGTCTCAGGCAACGTTGTATCTTATACAATATTTCCCCCTTGTGATGGCTGTAAGTAGTAGATGCAAAAAAGGTAGTGTCGCAGGCTACATGGATTTCTAAATTTTCCGCATTTTGGGCATTGGATCAGTCATCTAATAGATGCATGTTGTCGGTGGGAAGTGAAGGGCACAATGGGAATCAACTATAGTTCAAAGGCAATAGAACATTGGCAGTTGATGGGGGTGGGCGTAGAACTGGCTGGTGATAGAGAAAACATTTCTAACAGAAACCAGTTACCCTACGTTAGATAAATGGTGAGTGAGATAACATGATGGCGGTGGGCGGCAGGCAGTAGCCGTAGGCTCAGCCCAGAATGACCGTTACTCCAACCCCAAGTTACACGCCTTACCCCGGACTCCCTGGGAGTAGGGCACGGCCGGGGGCGGTGCTTGGAGGGCCCCTCATCGGTACGTATACAGGGGCACTCTCGTTTATATCACGTGATGGACGCGACCCCGGAGATAGCCGCAGCGTTCCCACGACCGACAACACGGCCGGAAGGACCATAAACCAGTAGGCCGCCGGCAGCCTCCGACCTTCACATGCTGGACCCCCATTATCAATATCCCCTCACCCAGTGAGGTAGGATGGGTAGGGGGTGGTGCCTGTCTTATACCTCGTTGATAGAGTCAGACCTGTGGTAACCCCCTGAGAGTTGTGTGTGTGTGTCGGGGAGGAGGTGGGGTGTGGGGGTGTCATGTCCAGTCAGGTGTTGGCTACTGGAGGAGGCATACTCCAGGGATGGGACTCTACCAGTCCACACACCCAGGCAGCTCCAGTGGTATAAGGTAGTAAGCAGTGAGAGGGACTGGGGAGGTGGGGAGCTTACCTGACCCCCCAATGGAGGCCAACGGCAGGAATAATACAAGTAGTCCGGCCGGTCTGATGGGGGTGGTCGGGGGTCAGGGGCTGCATGGGGGAGGGGCCGAGGGAAGGTTAGATCGATACTCAGCCAATGGCTAGTCCCACCGTGTATGCATTGCCTGATGTACCTGAATACCCTGGAGCAGAGCATTGTCCGCCCACTGTCCAACAGTCTGGTGTGTACTGGAGGAAGGAGGGACACCTCCCTCCTGTACATACACAGTCTCACACATCCACCCTAGATGATCTACCCCCCTCACCACCACCCCTCCCCTTGACCCATGGGTCACTGCACCTCTGGCTGCCACGTCCACACCCCTTTATACAGGTGAACAGCCAATAAGGCCCCTGTCAGCCTCTGCTGCTACCACCCAGTATGCTCCCCACCCCCGTAACTCTATCAGCGCCCTATTGACATGGCTGCTGAATGGATGAGTATGGGCATTGGTGAGTAGGTTCATGAGCAGTATGTGGGAGGATGGAGGGACTGTATGAGGGGAGAGGGCATGAATCAAAGGTTGCATCCTCTATACTATACGGCCGGATAGCACACAAAGACAATGATCTGGTCACGCTGCATGAGCTGAGATTGTTTCTAACGGTTGCAAGAAGGCGTACACTGTAAATAGTGAAACCACGAACACGTCATTTTATACTGTAAAGAAACAGTTTATTCTATTGTCCATGTACACTGATACCGTAGTATGTCGTGTGAATCTACAGTAGATTCTACTGCCCAGCTACATTTACTTCTAACAGTGTTCTACGGGAGTCTATGTCACATTTATGTGCCAGTGTGCAAACACGTAGCTAAGCCATTGCCTACATTTATACATAAAAGTCAGAAGCCTACAAGCCACAGTGTATGGTGGCCATTCTTGTGATGAGCTATAGGAGTGGGGGTCGTAATAATATAGCGTTATCCTGTGGTCTATGGTTATGACCTGTGGAGTTGGGATGTTGTCATGTGATATTATGGTAACACAGATGCCCTTTGGCTGGCAGTGGCCCTCTGAGCCCCGGTGGCCTTTGCTAGTGCATGTATGGTAATCTGGTCACCCACCACCCTAACCAGCACCCACCCATGCCTCCTATCCTGATATGTTAACCCTTTAAGGGCTGCATAGTGCTATAAGGTCTCTATAATACCCTCTGGCGTCAAAATTCAGGATTGCAGCCCTGGCGAGTAACGCACCAATACTGCATCCATGCATCATGATGGTCATATGGGGTTGATACCCTCTCAAAAGCTTCGTCATCATGCGTAGACTGACTCATCAGTGCTGCATTGACGCAGTATTCTGACCCAGTGTACAGCACATTCAAGCACTGTGCCGTTAAGGACGATGACCTGCAGTATGATGAATCCATTTGCTCGGTCCTGCTCTCTCAGGCTACCATGAGCAGCTCAATAATAGAACAATGAATATGCTCTCATTACAGAGTCATGCTCTATGCTCTCACTCTCCTGCCTCCCCCGCCTCCTCTTGCTCCTACCAGAGCTTGCTGTTATTAATGGCCTTTAAAACTGAGACCAGAATTGCCCACATTTCGCCGGCGTCATTAGCAAGGGGGGAGGGGTGGCAATTAAGCCCGTTGCATTACAGCGCCTGAATTAATTATCCCTGGCCGTTAAACAGTAGAATCGTGGATCACATCCTATCACAGCATGGTCCCCCATTCCCTAGCCGTAAGTAATATTGATTGGGACGGGACAGCTCAGACGGATCCAAATGCATCTATTATGCAAGCGATGCACTCACTCACTTATGGTGACCGTGAGACCTATGTACTGCTGGAATCGAGGAGTGACCTATCTACGTGGGTTATTCAGGTAAGAGGGAGAGCGGTTGTGGTAATATGCTCCGGAGGTGGGGGGGGGGGGGGGTACTCAGGTCTGAAATGGCTACCCAAAGATTGAAACAACCCATGGAAGCCGTGGCAGTGAACCTCAAAATGATGGGGCGGTGTCTCTCTGGGCCTTCAACTAAGGGGCGGTAACTCTAAAGGAGGGAGATAGCACTTAGGTGATGATAGTGAAATGACTATTATCCATGACCTATGACTACTACCCATGTCTGTTTCACTGTTTGCATCAGGAAATAAAGGTAAACATACAGTGGTTCCTGAAATGACAGGGGCAGTGGCGGTAGTACCCATCCTAGAGTCAGTACCCCCCCCCCCCCCAATCGGAGTACGGTATATGTTGACGTATTGCATCCCTTCATGCTCACACGGTAGTGCACACCCGCATCTAGTAATGGCTGGATCTAACTATTGGGGCGATCCTAAGCCCCACCCCCGCCGCTCCCCTGCTCCTTGTGGCATAAGGCGTGTGTTTGCCTCTGTTGGACCATGTTCACACGCCCCTTCATATGGCCGTGGTATTAAGAGTCAACCTTAAGCGGTTTATGCAGGATTATGTTCCACCTGGTAGTATTACTCATACACCTTATCAAAGGTCACACCTGCACTGCTCAGTACACACACTACGCATTCTCAACGTATATTCCAGGTCGATATGGAAATATATTATATGCAAATCGGCGTGGCGTGTTTATATTATCCAGTTGTATACATACGAGTAACCTCAAGCGATAATTGCTCAGCGTAGATTAATTTTTTTATATTGGGGGTTCTTTCAGACATAATAATATGGTGTAATATGAATGTATGTGTACGTCCATTTCACGTGTGTGTTTTTTTACATCTAAAGCATATAATTATGCCGATTCATTATCAATGTTCAAAAGGGGTATTATTTTTTATGTTGGTACACGTGCACTTACCCTCCAAAACCCACACCCACTCCATTCCAGAACACATTTCATGAAGACCACTAATCCAGCTTGACTATCGACTCTCACACGTTCTATTAAATGCTGCTTTCTTCTCTCCCTTCTCATTCTGATTGACCAGGTTCCATAGGCATACAATACACAACGATCAAGACCCAATAACATAACACAACAGTACACAGTGTGTGCATTATGCGCCAGGAACGCGGCAATTTGGCTGTATTCAGGCGCGGCAAACTGTGTGTATTGTGAGTGTATTGTGAATGTATTGTGAGTGTAATGTGAGTGTATTGTGAGTCTGTATGGGTGAGATACCACCACCACCACCTGCCCGAGCAGTTCCATCATAGTCGGCAAATTTAGTCAGGATACGCAAACACGACTTGAATCGGCCCAACACAATGGGTGCGAGCCGTCGGCGGCCAGTCGATCTATTGATCAAACAAACACAGGGGGAAGTCATTTACTCCACACTGAAGTAAAGGCGCCTGCCAAACCGACATGCCACGCCATTGTCTTCCCCACTTTGTTTCATTCCCCCCTTATATTTGCTTCTTCTTTTACTGCTCCCATTAATAAGTTTCATGTGGCAGATCTAGTTGTTTATTTTGTGCCTCGCTCACTCTTCTAACCAATTATTCCAACAAATAAGACAGCACACGACCGCTATGGCGGCTTCACTGTCACCCATTTATGCTTTGTGTACACTTTTCACTTGGACGCGTATCAATCCGATAGTGATCAATAGCTTTAAATATGCTATTATGAAAAAGGCAATTTCCACTGTGTGTCCCCAACTTCAGGCTTTAATAGCATTCACAAGTGGCAGCTGGCTGTTTGGTCGAAACTAACTCCAATAGATTTCTGCAGGGAGTTACTACACGTAGAAAAACGTCCCAGACATGGGATATATGATTGATTCTTCATTTTTGTTCATATAACGTGTATGCCTGCCAGTCGGGAGGGCTAATAGGAAATTAGAATAAGTATGTTCTACCAGCCTACTGGTATACTTTATAGTATACGTATTCGTAAACCGCAATGAGATGTATACCGCGTGGGCCAGGCATTAAATGACTTGAACTGTGAGCACTGGATGGAAGCTTAGATGTCTGCATGGGTATTCTATCAGAGGCTGTCTAGGAAATCGTGTAGTCGTTTATTTCACATCAAGTGTAGTCTATCAGTCTATTCTTTTACATCAAAACTAGTCTATCAGTCCCGTTAGTTTAGTGCTCCCTGCCATGCATGAAACAATTCTGTTTAAACGCTATGATGTGCTAATATTATCTATCCTAAATTGCCTCATTTATATGGATGGTAATTCATATTCAAATATGCCATTTACGTCTGGAATACCATTCAACCAAAATAAAGCCTTTGTTCTAAACCAGGCTTATTGTTTGTGCACCCACAGTGCAACATGCAGCGACCCCATTCTACCTCAGTCCATGCCGGGTCGGTGTGGGCGTGGGACAGGGCAGCATATAGCAGCATGACCCCACTATAGCACCAGCCCACTTCACAACCCTCAACACCTATGACTAATCGTCTCCAGTGACTGTCACAAATGCAGTGGATGTAACAAATGACCTGCAAACAAGGCATGTGATTTACGCCTATAAACACCAACTCTACTGGATGTGTACATAGGGCAGGGGTCTTGTCTATGCCGGGATGGGAGCACACTGGAGTGGCACACTGTGTTTGTATACAGTTTTTTTCCCATGGGAGTCCCACAGAAGGTGGAAGCTTCATCCTACAAACGTTGTAGCCAATTTCATACAGTCTAAATGGCCTGGAATGATGCGTTCTGACAACAGTATGGAATCTAATTAGTCAGCTATGCCGTCTTAAGCTAATTAGTACATTTGTGTTAATACTACTGAAATTTAATTATCTGGCTCATTCTTGTGATCTGTCAATTAAAAACGACCTAGATATCGTAGTAGAGAAAGGATTTGCTTTATCAAAACTGGGTTCAGAGAATCTCAAACAAATACGAGTGTTTGACGGATATTTGAATGTTCAGATAAGAAAATGCTTTTACGAAAATCTACATAAAATGATTATAGTGACAGTCTACATTACGCCTTTAGAGATATATTACGTGTAATGTATTACTAGGCATATGAATAGTATAACAACAATGGCTCATCATCGGGTTCATCCCCCATTTATAAGTATATCTCCACAGTCCTTGACGGGGTAGACATTTTAATGTTATGCTACTCATTGTTCTTGGGGTTCTAAAACAAGATACCCACCAACATATATATCCACCCACATATCCACCCACATTTAAGTCTATAACGTTAACATATCATAAGGTGTTTCTATGGCAACTGTCTGGATTAAATGTAGTATCTCTACTGGTACAATGCATCTGAGGTATGGTCCATGGAATATACCTATAAATAACCACGAGTGATCAGAACAATAGAGTGATTAGAACTGAGTCCCAATTCATATTGGCTTCCTGGTATATATATATATATGTGAGGCTATGTAGGCATTCATCATTTCCAGGAATCCCCTTCACACCCCAACCCCCAACATCCTCCCACCCACTGCTGTGTTTCACCACCGTTGATTACAGCATGTCACCCTATTGTAGCAGCACTGTGTGATAGGGACGCGTTTAGGTGGGTAATCCCCGACCACCAGCTGCAGTTTGCCCAGCAGGTCTGCTTGTAAAACCTGTCAGACAGCCCATAATGAACTATTGGAATTCGCCTACACCGCCATGAACACGGCTTGTTGACCAACGTGCTGATTAGGGTGGGACCGCCTACTGTGACATCACTCACCATTGTATTTATAGCCATTTAAGGGTAGCAGAGTGCTTTAATGCACTATACCCTTTGTTGGTATAATGCACGAATGCAGCCATGCATGGTGAGTCTACTCACCAGGGCTGTACTCATGCATCATGTCAACCCTTCGGGAGTGTATCAACACCGTATGGTCGGCATAATGCTTGAATGCGAGTCACTAGCCAGGGCTACATTCACTCATCATGACGACAACGGGTAGAATGCATTCAAACAGTATGGGGGCCTCAATGGGTTAGACTCCCATGCTGGTCTAACTTCCATTACAGCTACTGCGTCCAAGTTTAGTGTGATTTTAGTGTGGTTATGTAAAGCGGCTGTCCCTCGTTTCCACTACATCGCTTATGGGACACAATGGGTGAGGTATTACATATCCCTGGCTGGCATTGACTTCATTGTCGGATTATTTAGGAGTAGGGCCAGCTGTATAAATGTACGGTTAGGAAGTACAGATAACAGCTCCATGGAACTGTAAGGTCTGACATTGTTTAACCTTTAATTTCGGCATGATGCGTTAAGGCTTCATATTCATTTGTCATCATTAGTGAAATTGTCAATGCAGAACTAGTTGCTGCATTGGTGCATCATGACCCTTCGGGAGTGTGAATCATTTTGCCAGGGCTACGTCCATAGATCTTCTTAGCAAAAGTGAATATAGTATCAAAGCAATCTGTTGCCATTCATGGGCTTACACTCTTTTCTTTTTTATGTATCGCAGTCGCTCTAGTTAGTGTCCATTAGTGAAGCACGTTTATATATGACACATATAGATAGAAGGCACCAAGCCTATACATAACGATAAACTGCCATTCCCCCATCCTCCATCATTCCCCATGCACATCACGTAAGGTGAGTAGTCAGACAACCGTAGAGACAAACACTGAATTTGCCGCGCATCACTGTGACCCGGAACAGTGGGTCCTTGCTATATACTACTAACGGCGATTTAATCATACCAATAGGCCGTCTATATTGACAGGGACGCCCTGGCGTGTGGCTGCTATGGTAACAGCGCCCCTTGGGGACGCCCAATCAGGTCCCCATGTCACCTGCTTCCTCCAGGGTCCCCTGCCTGGAGGACGTCACCCCAGTCAGGGCTAGGCCGGCACGGACGGCCTCGGGGAGGGTAAATGAGAGGAGATGGGGAGCAGTTAGCAGGAGTGAGTGGAGAGGGGGATTCAGGATTAAGGAGAGGAGGGAGGAGGGGTAATGAGTGATGGCGGAAGCGGGTGGAACATGGGTATGAAAGTGCAGGGCTACGTATGGGATAAAGAGAATGGTGAGTAAGTAGAATATGATATTAGCCTTCTATACAGAACGGCTGGCAGACTGTTCGACAGATTGGCGGTTCGACAGATCGGCGGTTCGACAGAATTTCCGAATTTCCGGGACCATTGGACAGGATGGTTCGCCAGATTTATTTTTTCGCCAGGACTATTCGACAGATTGCATCTATACACATACATATATACAATTGTCATAGGGGGAGGGGCCCAGGGGGAGGTACCATGGAAACAAATTCCTGTTACTTCCCCCTAAATAACACGGGTTTATTCCCATGATATCATGAGCCACGATAGGTTATTATTGACAAAGAGGAGGGTTTTATTTCCACAATTAAAAACGCTGCAAATGAATGTGTGCTATAGTTATATGCATTGCTACTTAAATTGTGTGTGTCAAGATGATATTATGTGTTCCTATACGGAGGAGCAGTTAGGGGTAAATCCTGTGATTTTACAGGATTATACTAGTAAAATCACGCCTGAAAATCTTGGGAATCACGGGAATATTTGCTAACAGAATCGCCAAAAATTCTCGGGAATATCTTTTCAATTGTTACCAGGGTATATAGGAACATATAGAGTTTGTGCATCATGTAATATTCACGCAATCCTCTTTCATACTATTTTGATATAGGTATACTCCCTATAGGCCTATCCAAATATCGACACCCTTTTCCATGAAACATAGGCCCATTAAATGTATGATGCTTGTATAATTCTAAGGCATTCTCCCTAGAGACATTTTTATATAGGAATACTACTTGAAAAAATGTACTCTGTCGAATTGTCTTGCTCAAAAAAGAAATCTGTCGAATGGTCTCAAAAATCTGGCGAACAGTCTCGGAAATTCTGTCGAATAGTCCTGTCGAATAGTCCTGTCGAACCAGCAATCTGTCGAATTGTCCTTTTCCCGTATAGCTTGGGGAGTAAATAGCAAGTATGTACGGAATGGGGGAAATCAAGTAGGAGTTATTTTATCTAAGACTGGGTGGGTAGGCCTATTGCAGACTTTATCTAAACTTTACACACCGTTTAACTAGATGGACTATTTGTGTGACGTTATATGTGATTTCCCATGGGGCATTTGAATTGAAATCATCCCCTTCTATTTCAGATATAAAGTACCCCCAAATACCAGCACAACATTATGACCCTCCCCAAGGTTAAAGTCCAACCAACCCCGACCTCTCCCAACCCTCTCCCATTTTTAGGGTTACTGAGGACTCAGTCCCAGCACAGACGGATCACGCACTAGCCAGTCACGTGACTCCCCCTTCCCAGAGGGCGCTGCGTGCGGGGCCAGCGTCCGCTAGGGGGCAGTGTGGCCTTTGGTAGACGCTGATAACCGGCGAGCGGCCACCCCTAAATGCTCCCTTATGATCCATGCCGACGGTACCAGCGACTGCCGTCAGGGGCAGGGCAGTAATCTATCGACCATCGGATTAGGCCACTAGGGGGAGTGGGGGTGGGAGGCTCCGGACACGGCCTGCCCCCATCAACGCTAGGGCCCCTTAGCGGCCAATGCTGTAATGAGAGCGGTCCACCAGCACGGGCCTCACCCCTGTACAACAACGGTTATGTGACCGATCTGGGGCTAAATAGGTGGTGTGACAAGAGGCTGTATGGATCACTGATTGTCATGGTGCGTCATTATAGTATTAGGATTTATTGTATGACACTGTTTCAAATACATGTTCAGTGAATTTTGTATACTAGTGGACATGCTCTCCTCAAACATCGCAGTCCTCCCCTCCCCTCCTCTCCGATGTGTACAACTAGTACCTCAGTTTATATGTAATGGTCCTTATATTTAGTTTGGATTCTTGACTGACATAGGAATTTCCCCGATCAAAAATCGGATGGTAGAATGCATAGATTCACAAACAGTTGGAGTATCAGTTACTACGTGTATGGCATTATTAGCTGCGTGATTCTAGTTCATGAACGTGAGGGGATCATTAGGAACATGTGAAACCATGACCAGTGTGTGAAATAAGACTGATAGTATTACATAAGCCTCCATTAGGGTGTTATGGAAGTATAATGCAAAGACATGAATATTTCAGTCTATCTGGGTGTCATTCAGTTCATTCTGCTGCACTCGCATGTAAATCTGTTTTGTGTGTGCCGATCTCTTCTCTTTTGTCTACTCATTTGTTTTGGTGGACTGATAGGTGATCAACAAACATTCCCAGTATCCATACGAACTATCGTATGGATGTGTTGGCCAAATAGATCACTACCCACGTGTTGTCCAATGCTAACTGTACTGTAAAGTTAGACATACAGAGTGCATACATAAGGGGATAAAGGATAGAGTTGCATGGCCGAATATTGACAAATTGTAATAAATGATGACAAATTGTGGATCAAACAACACATGTTAGTGTAGCCGGTGGAGCGTGACTCCGGCCGTTAATCCTACCTTGACTGCAGCCCATGCGTGACGGGCGTACACCTCTAATCACCCACCATCAAACTGCCGCCATCCTCCCGACCCCCCCCCCCCCCCCCCACTCACCCCCATCCCCCACCCCGCCAGGCCATACACCAGCTCCCCCACACGCCGCACCTGAGCACTTATCGTCCCACTGTGATTACTAATAGGCGCTCTGCACACACACGTCAGGATATAAGCGTTTCCCGCCCAAATGAATCGCTGGCAGACGACATTTGACCTAAATCGTGCTCGGTCAGACACGAAAGGCGTAAAAAGGTGATATGGCAGTATTGCATACTGTGTATTGTGTGGCAATCACATAGCTTACATTCAGGCAGCCATGTATCCCATAATAATACAAACTGCTCACCCAGACTACGCGCCTTTACTTCCGGTTCCGTTCACGTGAGGAACGTTACACCAACTACATCCGCTTCCGGAGAAGCCACACCTACAGTGCTTCCCTCGAGCGGCCGCGACGCGCGTAGAGCCTAGAGGGCGCACAATGGCGCGGCTTATACGAGGCAAGAATAATGGAGTTACGGCACCACCTGAAGTGCCCGCCTCGCACCTCGCGGCCACCCGCCGCCAGAGGGGGCGACCTTCACCCCTGACGGTGTCAGCCAATCACAGCCAAGCAGGCTGCAGTGCCTCTAGCGGGTGATGCCCCGGCGCGATACACGTGCGGGGTTGACAATCAGACGCGGCGGCGCCGTGTGTCCCTAATATGGCGCGGGGTCATGCATAGTTAACGTCATCTTGTCTGCGCGTGCGCGGTGGTCGCGTGTCGTCTTCACACCAAATTAAGCCGGCCTCCTTTGAAGTGACGGCACATGGCGGCCGACAGGGGCGCTGGTCGGCACCGTGGGCGGCCACGAGTTTAAACGGCAACCATGATTACCTCTAGGGAACGGTAAAGTATACTTTACTCGTTTGATCGCTACCACAAAGTGAGCAGTTTTGCTCTATGCATCCACTGGGGTTAACTATGGCAACTAGGCTTAAGCCAATGAGATGGCTTGGCCTCATTCTGGATGTTGATTCTCAACCTATCAGGTGCAGGCATAGTAAGTTATGACTGGAGAGTGTAGGACTTGGGTTTAAATGATCTCCAAGCATTTTTATTGAGATCCAATTTTACAGATACTTTTGATTTCTATATTAAAGAAATGACAGAGTGTGGTTTCAAGCTTAGTGTCTCATCAGGCGTGAATTTGAGTGCAGGTATTATGTAATAATTCTAAATGTCTGCACTCATGGGTTAGAATTAGGAGTCAAGGGATATATTGTCAATAACAGGGCAATGTAGATCTATCCAAGGGCTATCATCCTAGATTTGGTATCTGTATTATACATTAATGTTAGAATGTTGCAAGTTTCTGTGCCACAAATTGAAATTAGTTTTGTTTGTATATCACTCGATCGAACTTATCATTTCAATCTAAAAAAAACAAAAAAACCCAGGGGGTGATTGCCTCGGGGGTTGGTGTCCCTTGGGGTTTAGTACTTCCATGGGGGGGCCGGAGCACTGTTATTGGTGGGCCCTAATGATATACGGTGGCAGTGGTGTAATGGTGGTAGGACAATGTCCGCACAGTGTTAGTACCATGTAATTCCCATGTTACATTGGCGGGCCAAGCTTGAAGACTGGTTTGTTTCTTAGGGGACGGTTTTTGTTGCTTGGATGGCCATGTAGTGGTTTAATCCAGGAGATTAAGCCCTTTGGGGGTGATGGAACAAAGACGGTGCATCCATCTTCGTTCCTCTTGATTCCTTTCTGCCGCTCCCTCTGGTGAGGTCGGGGAGTGGTTGATGAAGCTTAGGATGCTGATTTCAGGGCCTTCTAGCCAGCGTAAGTCTGGTATAGGTTTGGCACTTAGGCAGGATTTATAGTGTCTGGATACCGTGGTATCTTGTCCCAGAGTGGAGGTGATGTCAAAACGGTGTCCTTTCATCCTTTCTATTAGTGCTCTCTCAGTCTGTCCTACATATTGCATTTTGCATTTTCTGCAGGTTAATGCATATATGACATTGGCGGACTGGCAATTCACATTGATTAGTGTGCGGTATTTTTTGCCTGTGACGTGAGAGGTAATATAACCACTGTGGTCGATCAGAGGGCAGTAGTTGCACCCTAGTCGATTGTTGCGCATTTTGCATGGGAAACGTTCTGTGTGTGGTCGAGTGGCCCGTTTAGGTTGTGTACTGGTCGACGCTCTTACTAGTTCGTTGCTCAGAGATTTGTTTTTGCGTTTCCCAAAGATTAATTTTGCATCATGGTATACCCTTGTGAGTTTTGATTTTAATAACTGGTCCCAGTTTAGTTTTATTATCGATTGTAGTGGAGGGTTGGCCGGATTGTGTGTTATGATGCAATAGAATGCCTTTTCTTTATCGACTGGCTTTTCTTTGACCTTTAGTAGGTTAGCTCGTTGTTGTACTTCAGCCTTGATTATGGCTTTGAAGACTAAGTCTTTTGGGTATCCCCTGCGGAGGAAGTGAGTGCAGAGCATTAGAGCATTGCGGCGGAATTCAGAGACAAGGGAGCATGTGCGGCGTACGCGTAGGAACTGGGAGTAGGGGATTCCTTTAAGCACATGTCGGGGGTGTTCTGATGAGTAAAGTAAATAATTGTGGCTGTCCGTTGGTTTGCAGTACAAAGTGGTGATTAGTTTACCAGCGGGGCCAGTGAGCACTTTTACGTCAAGGAAGTTGATTTCTGTGTATGAGTGCTCTAATGTGAATTTGATTGAATCATGGCATGCATTTAGGTGGGCCACAAATTTCAACAATTCCTCCATGCCATGAGTCCATACAATGAAAATATCGTCAATGAATCTGCGCCATATTAGGGGCTGCAGGTAGTATGGGTAAACATACTGGTGTTCAAAGTATCCCATATAGATGTTAGCATAAGAGGGTGCTACTTTGGTACCCATGGCGGTGCCACTTACTTGTAGGAAGTGTTTGTCGTCAAATTCAAAGTTGTTGCAAGTTAAGACTAACTTGAGTAAATCGCAAATTGAGCGATTGGTGGGGTTCTCATTGGGGTGTCTGTACATTGACAGAGCTCTGCCTACGGCTTGTAGACCCTCTCTGGTTGGGATGTTCGTGTATAGACTTGTAACATCTAGAGAGGCAAGGATAGTGCCTCTGGGGATTTCAAGGTTATTTAGTTGGTTTAAGAAATCAGTGCTGTCCCGTAGGTATGAGGGCATCTTCGGGACAAGGGGTTGCAGAAAGTAATCCACCAATTGGGAGATTCTTTCTGTGGGGCAGCCGTTGGCAGAGACTATGGGTCTGCCTGGTGGGGGGATTATGTTTTTGTGGATCTTGGGGAGCAGGTAGAAATTGGGGGTCCGTGGGTCTGGGATTATTAGATAATCTGCTACCCTCCTGTCGATTTCCCCTTTTATGAACATTTCCGAGACTTTGTTCTTTATGAGGTTATGATGGAACTTAGTTAGGTCATAGTCCTGCATAAGGTAGAATTTTCTGTCATTTAGTTGAGACAATCCTTCCTTTATATAATCAGATCTGTTTAGAACGACTACTGCTGAACCTTTGTCGGCTTTCTTGATGATAATATCTTTATTGTTAGCCAGTGAGAGTTTAGCCTCCTTTTCTGCAGGTGTTATATTAGAACGGTGATAGGGGGTAATAATTTCATTCTCTAATTGTGACTGATTTAGTAGGCACATATGTTCTAAGACAGCAGGGCCGGCGGGTTTCCATGTGGAGGGGTTCTTAAATTTTTGATTGTAAAAAGGGGGTTGTATTACATTAAGATTTGGTATAGTCTCCTCCTCATCCTCTTTGCCAAATTTATTGATGGCTATTTCCCTTTTAATGCTTAGGTGGAATTTTGCTAGATCTTCAAATAGGAGCCCGGGGTCAGGGGGGCCAGGGGTGCATACAAATGTTAGCCCTTTCTGTAGGAGACTAAATTCCCCATCAGTTAAAACATGATCAGACAAATTCACAACACCAGAATGACAATTTATCGTGTTATTGTTTAATGAATTGATTGTAGCATTACCGTTACAATTTTGGTGAAGTTGTAGTGGAGGCAGATATTCAACACAGTATATGGCAAACACATAGAGAAAGTCTAGGTCATTAAATAATTCATCCGTGTAGTGGGATGAGGTTTGGTGAATATATAGTCCGTTAGTGGGCTTATATTGATCTGCGTTTGTCGGCTGGCTTACTGGCGTCTCTGAAGGAGACGGCGTAGCTGATCCAACTCGTCCAAAGATAGTGCTGGGCTGCTGGATCCCCTGTCTCCGCGGCCGTTGCGGTTTCGGGGGTTGTTGGTCTGCTGCTGTTGGCCTTGGTTCTGATTCTGTCTTGATTGTTGTTGTTGTGGTCTGCGGCGGCTGGGGTTGGGGGGTTGCCGGTCTTGGCGGGCACGTTGACGGTTTGTTCTCTGGCCGGCCGGCCGAGACCAAGTGGTCGCAAAAACCTGGCCTGTTGGTGCCACTAGTGGGCTGACAGGGCTTCTAGGGGTTTGTGCGTTGCTCGGGCTGGCTGTCGGGGCAACAAGACTCAGGTTCATTAGGGGTGATACCTGGTTCATGCTGCGTGGGTCCCGATTGGCCAGGTTCATCTGTACAATGTTGCTGTAGTTAGGAGCATTGGTTTGGCCTTGGATTGAGGTAGACTGTTGTGGGTTGGTGGCTGTACTGGCATTAGGGGCAGTAACTGTGCCGTAGCCTGGTCTCAACTCATTGGGTATGCCTGTCCAGAGGGCATCTTCGGGGTTGACTTTTAGGGCACTGGCTTCCGTGCATAATTTGCTGTTTAGGTCAGCGCTTTCACGTTCCACGAGCTGTCTGGCTACTGTGTTGGCTGATGCCAGATGATTACATGATTACCTCTAGAGAGCTAGAGGCGACGTGGCCGCCAGGCATCTCCCTTTTTCTACCTTTAATATATGGATGAGGTCGCCTTTTTTTTCTTTGCTCCTTTTTTTCTGTGTGTCTCTGTGTAGTCTCACACGGTTGACATGAAATAGTACTCATCTAGCCGAAATGATAGCATCCTCTAGAGATAGCATCCTAAAGGAGGTGGGGGAGCTGGGGATGCGGGAATGTGTTGTAAATAATGTCTGGGGGTAAGGGGATAGCCAAGGGAGAGGCCTGGTGTTTACAAAACAGACACAGGAAGACAAAGAGAATATAGGAGCTTTTCATAGTATAAGGAAAACACTGTTGGTCCTACATTTTATGGTCTCAGTAAAGCAGTTGTTATGGTTATGGCGGTTATATATGATGAGAATTAAGAGCCTTGCCACCAAGATCAACGTCAACGGGCATAAATATTAGAACTGATGTAGACTGCTTTAAGCCTGGACACATAGTGCTAGAGTTGCCTATGCAGAGGGGGGGGGGGTGACTGTTTTCTGGGTTTTTTTTAGAAGTATATAACTATACACCCTCATTTATTTAAATTGATTAAATAGAGAGCTTGTCCAGCTCGGAAACATCTTCATCCATGCAGTGGTTAACAATTACGAATTTAACCAGTGAAGAGGGAACTGACTGTGCAGGATAATTTTGACTGTGCAGGAGGAAGTTGACTGTGCAGAACGGGGTTGGCTGTGCAGTTGTTATGGTTATGGCGGTTATATATGATGAGAATTAAGAGCCTTGCCACCAAGGTCAACGTCAACGGGCATAAATATTAGAACTGATGTAGACTGCTTTAAGCCTGGACACATAGTGCTAGAGTTGCCTATGCAGAGGGGGGGGGGGGGTGACTGTTTTCTGGGTTTTTTTAGAAGTATATAACTATACACCCTCATTTATTTAAATTGATTAAATAGAGAGCTTGTCCAGCTCGGAAACATCTTCATCCATGCAGTGGTTAACAATTACGAATTTAACCAGTGAAGAGGGAACTGACTGTGCAGGATAATTTTGACTGTGCAGGGGGAAGTTGACTGTGCAGGAGAGGTTGTGAATATATTGAAGAAGCCTTGCTGATACAATTAATGTACATTCTTACAATAAAATTTCCGGGACTTGTTTGAAAAGTGGTTTAAGAATCAGGCCAAAAAAAAAGGTGTGTTTCAGGCAACATGGTCAGAATGTCTAGGGTAGGTAGGTCGGATTTTGTTTTCTTTTTTTTTTTTACATAGAGAGAGTACTAGGAATGAGTCGCGAATCAACAAATCAACGCGCAACTCTCCAGAATGACTCCACAATTCATTGACTAGGAATATCAAGAAGTTGTTGGATATACCTCTTAGAAAGCCATTTCCTGATGTTAATCAATTATTCAGGCCTCTGAGGCTACTGGGAGCTTGTTATTCTTGAAAGAATTAGGAAAAAATGAGGAAAAGTAACAAAAATTAAAAAAAAAAAAAAAAAAATCTCCAAAATTGTGAAAGAAATGCTAGGGTTGGCCCTTTTTTGAATCTAGGGTCGGGTTGCCTGAAACACACCTTTTTTATACTTTGATATTAAGGTCTGGGAAGAGGGTTGGACATCAGTTGTATAAGGGTACATGTATAAACATAAAAGATAATGGTGAGTCGATGAATAAGTGAAAGTAATGCTTTACAACTATTCTTAATGCAAATGCCAAATAGTTTGTTATTTAGGTGAAAGGCGTGGATTTGCTGGAGAGGCAAGATTTGGCAGTTGGGACAGGAGGGAGTGTAGCAATACTGAACAGGCCATCAAAATATGAGAGGGGGGAGAGGAAAGTGAGGGGACGTGTGGGTCAAGTTGATCATGTTTGCGTTGAGTGTGGTCTACCATGTAAATCACGATTAAAGGCCTGTGGGGATTATGCTGTACATCACCACTGCCTCTGGGTCCCATAGATTAGGCTGTAGCACATGGGAGTACGCTCTATAGATTACTATGTAGATTAGGTTCAGAGGTCGTGAATTGAGCATAGATTATCTCTGGCACCTCTATAGGCAGCGGTACAAATCCCAGCATGGGTCAGTCTAAGTAATAGCAGTGACCGTGACCAGAGGGGAGCCTTGCACTGTAGATTAGAGTCAAGAGGTCTGCGGACTGTGCTCTGGGTCAGGCCCACAGTCTTTGGTCTCTATTGTAATCGCCTTTCACTGTGTCCTCTGGCTGTATGAGAATGGCACCATGTTTGGTGGCCATCGATCCACCCATGGGGGTCGGCATGCATTGCCCCAGTGTTAGGCAATGGCTGGTCTGGTTGGCTGGGAGGAGGAAGGGGTTGACTGGGAGGAGGGAAGGGGCAAATAGTGCCTAGTCGTTGGGGGTGCTCGTATATATAAACTGTCCCCACAGCTCCACCCAACATTCAGCCACCGAAGTCAAACATCGCCCTATGTATTTATTACTCCAGTCGGGAAATTAGCACCACACAGCCAGCACCCGCCGCCCCCTTATGCATGGGTGCTGGGTCTCCGCCCCTCCTATTGGGATGCTTTAAGAACCTATCCCCTGCATACGTATCTGTATGGTCGGGAGAGGAATTGAGTGAGGGGGGGCGGTCATTTTTTTTGCACCCCCCCTCCGAATCCACCAACCCCCCGCCCCCCCCCCCCCCACTGTTGTTAAAAATTGACCACTCCCTAAGGAGAGGTTATGGGTCAAATCTGCTGAAGAATAAAGGCAGGGCCTACACATAAACACACCTTGTCACATGTCGATTTTAAGAAATGACCATGTCGCATG
Source organism: Harmothoe impar (assembly GCA_947462335.1). Lineage (NCBI taxonomy): Eukaryota > Metazoa > Annelida > Polychaeta > Phyllodocida > Polynoidae > Harmothoe > Harmothoe impar. The sequence goes on along the minus strand of OX381709.1, from coordinate 24,597,129 downwards.
TCTATGCCGCCTAATAATGCTCATGTCCCATATCCATTTTAAGTACTGTCCATGTCACATGTCATTATCTTTTTAAGCCTCATGTCGCATGTCGATTTTGAGAAATGCCATGTCGCCATATCGAATTTAGGGGTCTAGGGCCATAGGAACTTGTAAATATATTTATGGGGATATAGTTTATGATATTGGCTTATTTAAAGTGTGTCAGATGGAAGTGTTATTGTAATACATGTTGGCAATCAAAGAAAAGGTTATCTGAGCCAAGGATCAGCTAATGAATTGAGTATAGATATTCCATAAAAACGAATGATTCTAAATAGAAATGCACCACAGGGCAGGTATAATATTCAATCTTTGGCCACGTTGTGGCTTGCAGAGTACCCTTTCTCCTCAGGTGTCCCCAGCTAAAAAGGATTATTAAATCAAGGGCACAGATAGTGATCCTGGTATCCATTCAACTTTCCAGATTCATATGCTCAGTTAGCTGTCAGTTAATCACACCCCTTCACCCATATCCCTTAGATGATACCACCACACACAGAGGGATACATACTACACGTTCTACTCCCCCATTCGCCCCTGAACAGAAGCCAGACTCGATAGACGACATTCACCTTTGATTAAAGCAGCTTTCTTGCTTTTTGTCTTTTCGTCTTGGTTACAAAAGCCAGGCTTGCTATCAGGTAATCTAACCGTGCCTTTGATGTTAAGTTGTTCTACCCGGGAAGCACCATGGGAGGCCAGTAGATACCGAGTTGCGGGCTGAGGGAGGTGGTCGAGCTGAATGGCGCTGAAATAGGTTAGCTTTAAGGGGGTAGGCACTCTATACCTAGGCCAAGCCAACGTGAAGGCACATTAATCAACTGGAGGCCAGTTCGGGAGGCCAAGCCCCGCCAACTAACGTGATACGCCCAAGCAGACACACCCGATCCTCGCCTAATTACTAGCATCCCCTTAATGATGCAGGTACAACGACTTGAGTCCTGCTGACTAGCACACTCACCAGCGTCCTGAAGAAGACCCTTATCATGCTTCACTCTCTAATTCACCCTTGTAGGACCTGTTAATGATTTCTGATGTCAGTGTAAATCATTTCTTTCTTGTTAAAGCCTAAATCCCCTGGGATGAGCATGTGAATGATTATTTGATTATATATGCTGTTCATACAATCTTATAGGAACTATTGATGATTATGTTCAGCATCAGTTGACCCCATACAATGTGCATGTTCATAATGATTTGATTATTATATAGTAGCTACACCCATATGCCAGCTACTACAATTATTTACTGATAACCCCAATGTGTGTTATGATTATGCCATACACTTTTAATCAGTTTTATAATGAAATAAACTGCATCGCGATTCTATCAGATGTGTATTTTACTTACTGAGTAACTCAGGACATTCATTACTATACTATATTATTGTTGTAACAATCAGCTAATAAGGTACTAACAAGGTCTGTTTTATACATTTCAGGACGAGAAGAACCAAATTATGACCACCAACGTGTGGCTTACACAGGTAGGTGTGGCCCATATAAAAAACGGAAATAATTTTAAACAAGGGGTATTGATCCAACGTTAAGTGACAGTAGAATAACATGTAAAAGGCTTCTCCTGTATACGTAACTAGAGGAGACAATGTGTATGTAAAAGGTATGGTGTGTTATACATTAGTGTTTTTGTGCATGTTAAGACTTAAGAGGTGGGTGTGCCACTGACATACTTATTGCCACGTGTTAACTCTCCCTTTGAGGAAGGTGCTTAGCTACTTATAGAGAAGACAATATGGAGTGTCTGTCACCTACTATTAGCTGGCCTCTGTCAATGGACATGCACACTATGCAGTGTGACTCCTTGTACTTTATGGACAACCAGTACGAAGATATGCATAATAGTTCCACATATGTATACGTGTAATGTATGCTTTAATATAGTATACTCATGTCACCTAATGCAGGTAGACGTGATTATAAAGCTTAAAGGGCTACATAGTAGTTTGATATGCTATACCCTTTGTCGTAATGATGCATGAATGCAGCCCTGGTGAGTCTGGTGATGCATTCATATACAATGTACATAGTGCTGATCTTTCGGGAGTGTATCAACTCCTTCGGGTCGGCGTGATGCGACAAAGGGCATTCTGTATTAAATCACCAAGCGGCCCTTAAAGAGTTAATGCAAGTGCACTTTTTTTCAAAGGTTAAAGAAAGTGTATCGCTGCCCACATAGATTATTTTCAAGTATACGCCCTTGCACGAACATGAAAAAGGGTAGCCTCCCAGATTAAAGATTTAAAGACGTTCTGTGCCGTTGTTTGAGGGCTTCGCTTTTCAGTTTGCTGAGCCCCATGTATACAGGAACACCCGATACATTCCGTAACACAATGTAGCAATCAATATAGCATTTAGGTTAGTTAGACAAGGAAGTGTGGCATTATCCTCCAGGGCAGCTTAGATGGGAAGATCCAACCATCCCAGCCCTAGACCCCGCCTCCAGGGGATCAAGCCTTCCACCCTCCCACCAACCCACCCACCCACAAACCGCTGTACACCCACTCCCACCGCCCTGCTCCCACTGCAGTCCCAAGCCTACTGGTAGTAATTGGTAGGACAAACAGTTGTCATCGGGCGAGAGACCAATTACAGAAGCTAGAGGAAGTCTAGTTTATATTAATGCTCCTCCAACACTGGTGGTCCCCGGCCTCCCTTTGTCCTTTGGCACCATCCCGTTTTTGTGTGTGTGTTCTGGGCGTGGTGTTGCCCAATGTGTGCGTGTATGAGGGGGGGGGGGGGTACCTGATGTCTGCTGGCACCCGGAGGCAATAGTAATAGGCCTACGGCGGAACGCCAGCTACCAGCGTCACTCTTGCTCACGGCTGGTTCCCGAGGAAGCCAGTCAGAGAAGCCAGTCACGCCAATTACCAACAAGCCGACGCCAAACCACGCACAACCGCCGAGAGCGAGCGAGAGAACGGTCCGGGCCAAAAATCGGAGACAGACAGATAGTCAGACAGGCGAAGACACAGAGAGAAAGTTGACTGAGGAGTGGAACTTGGCAAAGGGGTGGAGAGATGGCTTGACTCTTAAGAGTTGTAGGCCCATAACGGAGGGCATGCGCGGCGAGATATTTATGAAGCCAAAGGTGGTTTTAAGCAGGTTGCCCGGTCTGTAATCACAGCCATACATTTTCACTTGGGTCTGGAGGCCCATTTTATCGATACTATCATTACTCGTTTAAAAAAAGAGACGACAGCTTTCACTGCCAAATCGATGGCAATTTTTGCTGCTCCGCCCCTTTTGCCCACACCACACTGGCGTTAACTGCCATAGGGCGGCACTGATGGCGGCTGAGTTGGCTAGCAGCAGAGATGGCAGCCAAGCCTTGCTAGCTGGCGGCGGCTGGGAGAGATCCGTATTCCCATCCAATATTTGCCAACGGGTTGCTGGTGGGCTGCGTGCGATCCCCCTGGCTCTGCTCAGGCCAAGCGGGGATTGGCTAGCTTAACTGGGGCGCTGGCTAAGATTTGAATCTGTGCCATTATGCAATCTGATGGTGCCTACTTAGAGATGGTTGATAAAGGCAGGCCTTTGCAGCAGCCCCCCCCCCTCCCACTGCTGCACTGCTGCCAGACTGTGTGCACAACAGAGGGTGCAGGTCGGCCTTGGTCCCTGGGATGAGACTATTGCACAGGCTGTCCCTAGGGCTTTCCCAGTCTGTATAGTGCTCAGGCTCTGCAGGAATGAGATGCGACACAAGTCATCACTACCCCCATAGCTCAGGTTAGCACCAATGGAATGCTATATAAATAAGCCGTTCGGGCATATGTATGTTTATATGGTAACAAGTCAGGGGAAGTATACCTTAACAAAAATTATTTCTTATAATTTCACCTCATCATTCTCTACATTTGTTGATAGTATCTATACGTTTACATGTCCCGTTATAAAGTGACATACTAGTTCAGGCATGTTGTACAGGATCTCGGACTGTAAGAATAGACTATACTGCATGTCTGTACATAATCCCACTCTACTGTAGCATATTCCATTCCACTGTGCAGCATACATATTGAGTGCTCACCATTGGGCATAACACGTAGTTACAGAGGACAGAGCATAGTGATCGTATAATACAACTCGAGGCTCTATGGACACTATTATATGATTTAAACTAGATGCTATTCCACTATACTAGGTCCCTAATTCAGAATATACATTTATTCATGAAGTCTACAGTCTAATAGAATTAAGCTAAACTCTAATTGAGAAGTAAGGTTTTAAATCTAACTAATGAACTGGTGAAATAATAATTAAACAAAGATTCTCATTACCAATATCTGATGTTAAATGCATATTTATTGGTGATAACAGACATCTTTGTACTGATGTAGCATTATCTTTATTGAAAATGTAATGAAAAAGTAGACATACCATCCCTCCAGGGTGCTCAGCCTCACAATGGGCGTTATGATTTATACACAGGAAATTAGGAGGAGCTTTCTCTAGGGAGATTAGTGCTTGATTATACAGGGAACATAGGTGTTATGACGTCGGAGCTGCTGGGAGGATGATCCCTCCATCCCTCACCACACACATGTACACCTAAATCCCCACCCACCCACGATTAGAATCCCACATCCTTCAGGTCCTAGGGTATACATTGAGAGTGGGTTGGAATCTGTAGGAGGCATGATGAGATTTTCGTTTTACAAGACCAAAGTTTGTTAAGAAAATGGAATAGGAATATTGAAACCAATTTGAAGTTTTATACCCCAAGATTGGTAAAAAGTGCTCAGCCTGGCACTGTTTTGTAGCAAGGGTCGGGTTGCCTAAATAGGCTTTTAAACCAAATATATCTCCCTTTACAAACTTTAAACAAATGTAATCATCAGATTATCATCACCGATGTATAATGCATATTTATTAGTAATTACATGCATCTATTTACCAATGTTACATTATCTTCATTGAAAGGGTAGTGAAAAAAAGTAAACATACCATCCCTCCAGGGTGCTCAGCCTCACAATGGGCGTTATGATTTATACACAGGAAATTAGGAGGAGCTTTCTCTAGGGAGATTAGTGCTTGATTATACAGGGAACATAGGTGTTATGACGTCGAAGCTGCTGGGAGGATGATCCCTCCATCCCTCACCACACACTCACCATACACACGTACCCTACAACCCCCACCCACCCGCAATTAGCATCCCACCTCCCTAGGCTCTAGGGTATACATAGTGAGTGGGTTGGAATCAGCAGGAGGCATTGTCAATTAATTTGGCTTTTTTCCTCTCTCCCACCCATGTGTCAACTGCTATTTGTGAACGGTACACGCTCCCTAACTGAGTAAGCGGATTTTCATAGATTGCCTGCGTCTCTGGGGAGCGACAATCCACTCCACGTCCAGACACTGCGCGCGCAGCAGGAGACGCCTAGCGGGACGCTCGCACACTACTACTGAGGTATCACTGGGACGCCGACGACCACATCGCGGTAATCCCAGCAGCAAAAGCTGCTTACAGCCCGGCTTGCCTTCCTTAGGTGTATACTGAGCGTCCCATGAGATGCAGACAGTGATATCTGAAAATTAGGGAAGGCGGCTAAAACGCTTAGCCACCACGCCGTAATCCTGTTATTACAAACGCGCATACAATATGATCCAAAGTAGGTTATTCGTTCACGGCTTCAAAGCCCAGAATGATCCTTGTGTTTTGGTATTGGCTGTATAAACCACTATATGTATAAGGGGGCTTTATACCATAAAAATGGGATACACTTACAGTTACTTACGGAAGATTTACCACAGATCCCGATAGCTGGGCCCTTATGCGCCAACGTGCCTTATCTGTAAACGTTTCTCCCCGGCCAGGAGGCGATTACTGTCATTCAGTCATCCGAAATTGAGCACTATTTGTGAGCCTTTGATAACCTAGTTAACAACGATAAATATTTTGATCGCCGTCTAATGGTATATTCATATCAGGCTGTCACCATTATTGTCAGATGGACTACGCCCCAATTGGCACGTGTGAGAAATAGCAGGTCTGGGATTATCGACGGGGCTGTCATTTAGATAATGTCATTCTGCCTGTTGTAATTTATGAGGCCGTCATTTTTTATGGGGCTACTCATCACCGGCTCGGTCAAGATTGCGATCATGCTGCCACACCGCTCTACCAAAGTGGGCCATGTTAGTTTAGGGGAAGGGGGGGATAGATAGCCATTGCATTCAATGGTATGGTGTATGCAGATGGCACTGCAGTATTTCTCAGATAATGGCGAATGCACTATCTTCATAGGGGATGCATTTACCATCGAGATAGCCATAGATAAGTCATAACAAATGATTTAAGACATTGCCAGTAGGTTGATGCTTTCACTTAAAAAGTATTCTGGAGAGTTGTCCTCTGCTAAAGTGGGTCACGTTATCTAGCCCTATCGTTCAGTGGATTGAGGTGCTTAGACAGCTTATGTAATACACCATTGCTCACAAGATGGGAAGTCCACCTAAGGCATACATTTATATTTGAGATACTAATAATTACGTAATAATAAACAATCTGGGGCTTAAACATGTCATTTATATGCCATAATACATACCCAGTGGGTTGGTACTTTTTCTAAAAAATATATTCTAGGCAGTTTGTCTTCTAGCTATGGATTGACTCTAAATGATCTGTCAAGAGCCATTAAATGTTTTATCGACATGGTGACCATTCTCTCAGAAATACCTACACTGTTCTTCCCTTAGGGAGTAATTCATATCAAGTGGAATGTTGTGTTGTGGCAATTACAATACCAAATTATCCTCCAGAATAGAAAGAAGCCATTCAACCTTTTATGATACATATTCGCTGTGGAATAATTAAAGAAAATCACTCAGACGGGGAGGAAAGGATTGGACGTCGTTAAAGCGACAACAAGCCACTTGGGGATTTGGATTGAGAGTTTGTATGCCGTGCTCTCCATATTCTAGCGGAAATGAGAAGTACAAAACAAACCCGACCAATCATCGTCGAGTGAAGCATTCAGTGCGGAATAGCAAAGTACTTCCGGTTCAGGAGTTGCGTACTTGGTGACAGCCTTTGGGGACACCCTGGCGGAGAGTGGGGGAGTGGTAGGGCTACTGACTGGTACTAGAGTGGGAAGGAGGGGAAGTAGAGGAGGTGGGTAGAGCAGGGTGGGTGGGTTCCTAGGCGGAGACTTGAATCAAGATCACCTAGGCAGAAATCTTTGGCGGCGCTTCTTCTGAGGGGTTCCCATCCACGGCTCCTCCTTATACGGAAGCTGGTTGCAGGCAGGCCTCAAGGCGGCATCCATTTAAAAAGGTGTCTCCTAATTAGCAATAATCATTCCCATCATAATCATCATCATTGTCAACTCTAAGTAGAATGAATGGCCATCCATGCTGGTGCTAGGGGGATTGGATTCTGAGTTTGTCTAGTCTTAATAGGCAATATGCCTAAGTGTGATATCATACTGTGCTTGACCTCTTAGTGGAATCCACAGCATAGCTATCCCCACTTCATATGGTCATGTCTTCCCTATTCTAGGCCCTCGAAAAATGGAAAGGGCGTATCATGTAACATGGCTAGCAGATATAAGCTATACATAGGTCGGGTTTGTTGTCCGTCGGACTTTGCATCGACTGTAAAAATTCCCAAAATACTTTATCATCGTCCAAGGAATTTGAGGACGGCCATATTTCGCTGAGCAAGATCAGTTAACATGAAACATATCATATATTATTGCTACCCTGATCAGGGCACGTAGGGGGAATGACGAGGGTGTGATGCCGTGGGAGGTGAGTGGTGCATCCCTCAAGGATACAAAGCCCACAGCCCTAACCCACAGCAGTACAATTATAACCCTCATCCCTCCCCCATGCTAAACCCTCCGCCCTCACACCCTGCTCCTGTCTCTACGATGTGGCTGCCCCGGGACCCGGCAGTAACTATAGCGTTATATAGTGAGCAGCTCACCCTGGCCACGAGCTGTGTTTTATCTGCTCGGGGGCAGATAGTGTTATGATGGTGGAGGCCCTTCCTCTGTGTACGGTCCAATTCTTTATAGACCGCATAGTGCTTTGATAATGCACTATGAATTGTTATCATGCTGCATAATTGCAGGCCTGTCGAGTGACTCGTCAGTTCGGCATGAAAGAATCATGCCAGCCCTACGAGGATGATGCACCCTCCCAGCGTCGGAGTCATGCATGAATGCAGCAGTCGAGTAGACTTGCCAGAACTCCATTCATGCATCGATGACTACAAAGGACATAGCACATTTAGCACTCTGTGGTCCTTAAAGGGTTACTAAGGCTTCCTCACACCCCTGTCTATACCCCACCTACATCCTCCGGTCGTGAGCAGCTCGGGCCGGGTGTTAAGTGGCGGGCGGGACGCGCGGATTTAGCCTCGGCCCCCGAGCAGCTCGCCCCGTGATGGAGGTGCTCGGCAGAGGCACGTGACCCGGCGCCCTAATCGTACCAATTACACTGCCACTGTTTACCCCCGACCTGGTGGTGGGGGGGGGGGGGGTGGTAGGAGAGGTGGGTGTGGTGGGTTGGCGAATGGGTGTGGGGTGTGGGGGGTAGGGGGTGAGCAGCTCAGGTAGAGTGAAAAGGGAGAGTGATTGATTATCTATAGAATGGATTGTGAGCACACCCCATGACACCTGTGACAATATTGGATTTACCTGTGTATGGGTTCAGCGCGCTAGCTCTAGGCCACACTATTATCAGTTGGGACCCTATGTACCACAGGTCTGTAGTGGAAGGAACTACTGGATCCCGTATATTGGATGAGGCATTTAACTCCTTAAGGATTTGTCGCCAATGTATCACCAGTCAGGTACCCATACCGGCACTATGTGCGTCATTCAGCATGCATACATGTACCACTAGTGAGTCACTCGTCGGTGCTGTATTTACACATTAATGCTAACAAAGAAGCAAATTACATTTTAAGCACATAGATACAGGGATAACTGATTAATACCTAAGAATGGATCCCATTACATTTCCATCGACAAATCCCCATTTCCGTATACTACTTAGTCAGAATTTCTTGCTATAGTTTTGCTATCCTGGATTCCCCATTTTAGATCGTACACTACATATATCTGTCAGAAATTACTCCTCCTCCTTTATTCATGAACATGTAACACTCATTTAGCTTAGCTATCCAAATCATATACTACTAGTTTCCATGCAATGTCCCTTTCCCCTTGAGAAGCTCACACTATTCCGCACCACTATGTATAGACCAGCAGTGGTAAGACATGAGGGACCTTTTCAACCTTAAATGGTTGTCAAGCGTTTGCCTGATAAAGACATACTTATTCTGATTTGTTTACTAGCTAAATACATGTTACCACTTTTAGGTACACTATAAATATATCTAGTTGTTCACTTTCGATGGAATACCCTATTGTAAATGACCATTCCCATGTGTCCACATGATGGCTCGGCCAATGGTTATGGCACATCGTGACGTCTGGAATGCGGTGCTGTTAGTGTTACATGTATCGAGATCATCATAAATCAGCCATATCTGATATTGCCATTGAGACAGGCAAATCCTATGAAGGTCCCTACTGTTGTGAGACCAGTTTATGAGCAGCTCTATTGCACTGCTTTACCTGAGCAGCTCAATACCCTGAGACCCCCATACAAAGAGCAGCTCAGGCATGTACCCCTCACCACCCACACACTGAGTGCATAGAGCCAGACACGCCCACCGCCCGGTCATTAGGTTCTGTGGGAGCCTACAAAAGCACGTCCCGTGTAGGTCAATATTGGCAGTGCCCTGGTAGTGATACACAAGCACTGCCCTGTGTCCTACCACGGCTACCACGGCTACCACGGCTATTGCAGCCTCCATTCTTACACAGTCCCAGCACTAAACATGCCCACTACCCCTAGGTACATACCCCAGCCCACTGTCCACCCCTCCTACATAAACAAGGGGGGGGGGGTCCCCCTTTTTGTAGCTCCTCGTCCCAGCTATGTCTCCACCCGTTTTGACACTCAACATCGCCCTAACTCATACCCAATACAGTTGTACATATAATGCCTGGATTCAACCTATCAAGCATACCCCCACTATAGGCCCAATGGCCAACGCATCCAATCTCAAAAACCATTATATATATCCAACCTTTTATCTCCAATTTGCAAATCCTTCTAAATTCATCCCCTCCTGATATCCTGTCCTTACAAAGTCAATATCCTATGCATGGTTGAAGATAGTAGTGGTAAGTAGTATACGGAAATGATGAATAAAATATACGGTAGTAGTATATAAAAAAGGGAAATTGGTGATGGCTCTAAAAGAGAGGGTATTAATTAGCGTTATTAAATATATTAGTCTACATTAATTTTACATAGCTGGAATTCTGGTATAAGGGGAATTTAGGTAGGCCCTATAATAGTAAGAATATACTGATTAGTTAACAGAATCAAGTAACATTATTAAGTAAATTATTAATTTATCTAATGTGAATACCAATATCTTCCTGAGGAATTCATAATGTGTAAGGGATGGGCTAGGGACACCCTTATCCTGAGGATATTTGAGTGGGGAGTACGGGTACACAGGTGGTGGTATTGCCGCTGGTTGGCGCTACGGATGGAGGTCGATAAATACAAATGGACGTATGTAGGGAACCTACCTCCCCCCTTCTCCGATAGACGTTCCGGTTTACATATAGTCGACCTATGGCCTATTTTATGGTACCCCATTATCTACACAAACATAGAGAGATTGCAGAGTTATGGAACTATTGAACATTACGGAACATAACCAGACAACATAGAACACTTCGTATGTGTGTCAACCTTCAGACAATATGCATATTCCAGGCACACTATTTCACGCTGCGATCCTACGTATCCCTAATCGTGGTTATCATTTTATGTCCTCATCAGAAGCACTTTGCACAAGACGTGACCTGCTATGACTCCCTGTATACATATCCCTAAGTAGTACGTCAACAATCAGTTATCTATGTGGACCTAATGCAAAATGAGGAGAACATTTCACGGATTTACCCCCATCTACTTAGAAAAACATGACTTTTTGTGTTCAGTATTCAGGAAGTCTACAGACTACACCGAGAATAACGTACGGCGTGGATTGCCATAAACATATCCTTTTTTCAATCAAGGAACGTATCTCACCCACCCTTATTTTGAACATGAAAAGACCCTTTCATCATTTTGGCCTAAAATGACAACCTCTTCTTTAGCCTACCGGGTTGATACACGTGAAGGCATGATGAAGAACACAGTGCCGCTGAGTTACTAGCCGGTAATGCTTTGGTGCATCATGTGGACTTATAACACCAAACATTACCGCATCGTGCCGCCCTTAAAGGGATAGCAATGGAAAGCATTGTTCTCTACCTCTTCCTTCCCATATAGTATTCTATGTTAGATTTCCTTCTCTTAATGTCCACATTGGTTCTTTTATCCATTTACAACAGCCTCAATTGAATGTACTTTTTTTATCATCTACGGTCTTGAGGTGGTGACTTTAGACTAGTACTGGGGGAAAAACTCGATGATCAGGGGGGAAAACGGACAAGGACAAAAAGAAGAAGTAAAATCACTAACTTAGCCTGCCTTAAGTGCATATTTATAGTCCACGGCATCTAGCCTGCCACACGCAATACGCCAAGTAAGGCAATAAGTACAAGTGGGGCTTTTTGGTCGGTGGTTTTACATTTAAAGTGTAGGTCGACATGGCTGCACATTAGTAATCCATTAGGCAGTCAAACAGAGCTAACGAACTCTCCTCCCCATGCAATATTTATGTGGGGGAGCTGATGCGGTAATGAGGCCCAAGGAATCGGATTACAATTTATATCTAAGTGAATGGGGATGGCGGAGGAGTAGATGTCGGTGCACTAAGCGTCCTGTCGAGCAGTTCCCACTGAGCAGCTCGCTGAGCAGCTCACTAGCTAGTTAAACCTTTAAGAGCCGCATGGTGCTTTTAAAGCTATACCATTGTGGTCATGATGCATGAATGTAGCTCCGACAGTTCTACCCGCCTAAACAGCATTCATACACTTTGCCGACTATTTTGGGATGAATCAACCCTTTAGGGTCGACATCATCCTTGAATACAGCACTGGCGAGTTACTCACCACTGCTGCATGCATGCATCATGTTGACAAAGGTAACACACATTAAAGTAATATGCTACCCTGAACATGTTAAAAGCTGGGTTTAGGCAATGGCCTCATGAAATATGCCACCCTTAAAATTCTGAGTGCTCTGGTGGCGATAATATGGTGAGAAGCAGAGAGGAAGGGGCAAAATTTTATAGTGAATGTCATCATAAAAGTTTTTGTTAATTTTTGATCTTTAGATGGATTTTACCTTCAAGTGTAAATGTAAATGAAACCGAGGGTCAAACAATAGTGTAAGAATGATTTTAGGTGTAGGTAAACTTGCGCAACAACCTGTTCATGATGAAAATGCACAGAGAGACATGCTCACTTTAAGTGCTTATTCTGTTTTCATCGCTTTACACTATGGTCAACTACATGTTGAAATAGCTATTGGTATCGACTACATGTGATCGCATATCACCTATTAGGATACTGCCACTGTTTGTAATGATCAGAGATATTAAATTGGGATGCGATGTGCAAGTTGATGCTCACCAATCCCCATGCTATATCTATACTGCATGACAACAAAAGTATCACTGTACAATACAACACGCAAACATTGCAGTGCTGATGCATTCTATTCCCAGTAGATTGGGGTTTATGAGGAGTTGGTAGCCATAAAGATCTATAAGCGATTACCTGTCAATGGCCTTGAAGGAAAAAATAAAAAGTTATAACCATATGGGTTTAATTTGGCTTGCATGGATACAATTATCACAGGTATGAACGATGCAGAACTCAGTATTCTAGACATGTAATAATTTATAATGATTAATCTAACATCGGAATTGGCAACTTATCAAATGAAAGCTGTCCTCGTCATGAAAGAAATCTGGAGCAATTCCGATCTTTGATTTGATTCACTCAAAGTTTGTTTGAGTAAGGAGGAGTTATTTATGGATGTTGAGAATAGGCAACGGCCAACATTATGATACATGTATAGACCTTTCTCTGTTGAAATTCCCTTCACAGCCTTCAGTCCTAGAAACGGTCACGTATCTCATTTAGCCGAGTGATAAATGATTCCCTTTCATGTACTTTCCCGGTCGGCACTGACAACCTCCGCCAACACAGGTGTCCATAGTCCATACACCTTTTAGTCAGCCATTAATATTAAAACAGGCTCCTTTAAGGGACTGGTGTAATATTTAGTAGTTGGTGTAGCCTTGTGCATCCAAGCATGGGATTGGTATACACATGCACATGCTATACCACAAACTTATGTCAAAACCTCCAGCACTCCATCAAGGACTGAGCATCAGCGGTGTCCCCCAGCAGCTGTCCACTGCCTTAATAATGAGAATAACTCCAGTATATGTCCTGTAGTCAATGATTGATGTCCAATATATATATATATATATATATATATATATATATATATATATATATATATATATATATATATATATATATATATATCTTTATATATATATCCTCCAGGGAGAAGGTCCCTCCTGCCCTACCGGTTCTATTAATCTAAATAGATAGTAGTTCTGAGGGTTGGGAATAGGCAGGGGTGAATAGGATTGTATTGGTGAAATGACAATCAATAACAATATGGTCCCCAGAGATTAAACGAACAGCTTCCTGAGAGTGTAGTGAATGGTCAGTGAAAGCTGTTATCCGTAATTTCCAAAATCCTTGGGAGGTTGGACAGTTATGAGGAGTAGCTTGCATGACGACCTGCACACCAGTAGTAGTCTATACTGAGACTTATACGCAGTCAAGCACACCAGTTGACTCTCAGGGTAGCATTAGAGCCACTTGCGCGGCCTCCTGTGGCCCAAACGCAGTTAAAGACATGCTATTTCACCTAAAGGGACCACCCATGGTCTATGCTTACGTCACTTCGTGGCAACATATGGAAGTACATATGAGACAATTGAGAAACGCTCCCTTTTAGCCCACTTTTAGCAATCATTTGAACAGCACAGTTCGACATTCTACTCATCATCAGACCATTTATAACGGTGTCTCCCAAAGCCAGCGAACACCGAAATATCGAATTCTGGGAATCTAGCGCCCATGGCATTCGTGATGAGTCTGACTGTTTCTTCATCCAACTCCAAGATATCACATTTCATGGAATACATTTTACAAGCCAGTAGTTCCCTGCCCCTTGTTTGACGGTTCCTCTCCCATCTTCCATTTCCTCGATGGGAATTCTATACCATGCAACCCTCCAGATGAAACTTTTGTAGAGGTGCCCAGCGGCTCCTTTGTCCACTCTTCCTGCTAGATCCAAGGCACCCCTCTAGACACCTTCCTGCCCCCTATACAAAGCCAATCCCTCGTGTATGCTCATACTGAAGCGCTCCAAATCCCACTAAACTCCCATCCCAGAATCGTCTAAGTGAGAACCCTCCCTGAGTGGTCCCATCGTCACCATACACCCCCATCCTCCGGCCCTGCAGACCACTGCCCCTGGCTTTCTCAGGCACCAACAGAGACCACACCAATCTGGATCAATGCACGCTAGTCTCTAGGATCTAATGACATGCCCGAGGAGGGGCCGGGTAGGAGGTGATATCCCAGACCCTGGCTCCCTATCGTGTGGGCCACACTATACCACTCACTAACAACTCACTAATGGTCTTAGGAGGTGCTCACGGGTATGCTGCACCAACAACATTGGTGTTTGTCAATCTCATACCTGCTTTAAGGTTGATTCATACTAAACCATGAAACCCCATTCTTTTCACTAGGTTTACTGCGCCATACCAGAGTAAAAGCGTTTTTGAACAGGGCAAACAGACTCCAATCACTATGACATTAGTAGTACCCAAAGCCACTAGTGGTAGCATGTCTGACTCTATATCCCAAAGTTGTTTCAATCCTGTCTTGGAAAAAGTACTAAAAACATTTTCTGGGGGACCTTTAACCAAAATACACCAGGAGAGGTTGCTGAGCCTGTGAAGGTTCTGAAAATGTACACAGGGTCCCGTCACCAGTTTGTATGTATCAATCTTTAATCACGTTAGCAAGAGTTCTAACAGTTTAACACAGGGGTTTTGTCAGAAAATGTATTTCTATCTAGCGCAGCCATCGTCATAGATAATATTCGGTAATGTCGTACTTTAAGATTAAAGCTAGCATTTGCAACTGTTTAATGGAAGATGTCAGATTCATTGAGCAGCTCCCGATTTGTATTACATTTCAAAGCAAACACCGTCACCCAGAGTCTCTTCATACACTACGGGGTCCGGCTGTGCCAGAAAAGCTTAGGCCACTCAAAAAAAAAGTTGTTTCTCATCACCGCGCGCATCATAGAAATCATGATCTGGAAAAAAACTTTTTTTTTTTTTTTAAACATTTTTGATGGAAAAAATGTTAAAATTGGAAAAAATATTGGCAAATTTGGTATCAAATTAAAGCTTATGCGGTCAGCAATGCAGTCCGCTGGTAATAACTTGTATTATAACAACCTTTGATGATAAATAAACTCTGAATTTCTAAAATGTGAAAATTTGTTGCGAAAAATTCAAATTTCCACACGAAAAATCCAAATTTCCCGATATATTTCAGCATCAAGTAGCATGCGTGGCCTTAGCAATGCTTTGTCATTTATTTGAGACTATTGAAAATATGAAAAATATGAAAATCTGTCAATTCCAAATACATCACTCAACTTACCATTGACCTTGCCCTAAATTACGTGTCTTGGATGCCAAATACTGAATATTCCTCCACCCATTGGCGAATACCTTATCTCACCCCCACATGAGGACATTAAAACAGTGGAAGGAGCAGCTCTGGCCACCCTCAGACCCGGCCCACTATGAGCATGTCAGCTGAGGCCTACTCAAGCCTATTGTTCCCGGCAGGCAAGGTGAATGTGGACGTCACCTGCCAGGGATCAACGGCACTGAGCAACTCGTGAATGTGGGAACGAGCAGCTCAAGGCGCACTGACGGCCCTATTGTATGTCAGTGCCTAGGGCTTGCGGTGCCACCCACCCACTTCATATCGCCCTCTCAGTGATGTAAAAACAATAGTATATGACGTGGTAATGATATTTGTCGTGGCACATTCACCCAGCAACTGAGATTACCTTTTACTGCATTTGGGGATCCTCGTATTGTAAATCTATAGGGCCTTATATATAATGATAGTGTGCATTACTGGCCAGCATTGTCAGATGATGTTACTTCTGTATATTTCATGATTAATGTATGTATTATAATGTTGATTAAGTCGCTTTCATTTGAAATGTGTACTTTTAGGAAATTAACATTTTTATGAATAACTAAACGTAACATTTACGGACCATTAATAACTTTTACGAATCATTAATGCATGTAATCTATTTTGATAACATTTCACAGAGCACTGCCCTTTCCCTGCTTGCAGATACTATGAGCACGTTGCTAATACAAATAATAAGCACCTAATACCCGACTAAAGCACTACTGAGAACGGTTCACTGTGTTTCTCTAACCCTTCTGTTTTTGCTGGCAGGAATGGGATGACTACAAACTAAAATGGGACCCTGGCCTGTACGGGGGTGTTGATAGACTTTACGTACCATCCGAGGAGATCTGGCTTCCGGATATTGTCCTGTACAATAAGTAAGTAACTATCCGCCAAAGCAATGGCCGCCGTGGATACGACCCAAACATTTAAAACGGAATTGACCTTTACACCTATTGTAAAAGAAATCATTTCGACTTTGAGAGTGTCATGATACTTCCGAGTTCAGCTACTTATCTTGCTTAGATTCTTGCAGACGTGTTTATATTTACATACATACTTTATGTTGGACATTTCAATTTAAGTCAAGCTTATGGGAGGGTAAATGTTCCTTTTTCAAATGAAAATCTAGAAATCGATTGCATGTAACATTTCCTTGCAAACTTTGATACTACTCATGTGTAGTCTTTATACAAATCATACCCTATTAATCACATGTACATGTAGAAGAAACCTAAGCAAGAATCTAGGCAAGGCCATCTATACTGAATGGACCAACTAACAAAGAGTTACCTAATTGGAGCATACTACATCAACTAACTAATGCCTACATCAACGACACTCTCAAAGGAGCATGGGGCGTGGTCAGGGTTCCAGCATACTGAGGTTTCCTTTTGAAATAACCACTAAAATGTTATCAAAACCCAAGGGGACTATTTCAATAAGGCTTCTCTTCTAAGACATGGCAGGACTACAACCTGAGGTGGAACCCCAATGATTATGGTGGCATGGACAACCTTCAAATACCAGCTGCTTCTTTATGGACCCCAGAGATTGTCCTCTTTAATAAGTGAGTACCTTATGATAAGTAAATACCTGTGTAAGTGAAAGGTATTTGTGATAATATTAAAATTTATTAACAGAAAAATGATATTCAAAATTATATAACACTGTTATCTGAAAATGAAATGAGGTTCTCTGGCACCAGGAGTATATCGGATCCATGATGGTTTAGAGAGGCACCTAGCCTAAATCCCCAAGAATAGATATAAATTTTTTTTTAAGCCCCATACAACCTTACAAACAAATGCTCAGCTTTGAAAGTAGCAGTTCTAAAAAAGATTCCACTGTAACGTAAATAGTGTACAGTTACCATGTAAGATACTTGGAATACCCGCCGGTCCTCCAGCCCTTTGACAAGTGTTGTTGATGAGGCAATACCGCTCCGAAAATAGGCCGTGAAGGCGCTTTTAATTTCAAACCAAAACAAACACAATTCTTCCACTAACAGGGAAGTATGAAGAGGCCAACTATTCCAAGCCCTGCAATAAAACACAGCGTTTAATTTTCGTGAACTGTTTTTAATGGAAGTGCATTATTTTCCAGTCAAAGGAGCAGATATTACATCACGCGCCGAGGAGGAAAAAGTGATTGGGAACTGTTGTTGTTTTTATTGCAGGGAAAGCCCTTGAGGGTCGGAGCCAGACCGGTTGGCACGGCTGTTGACTAAATCAAAGAGCTTCCTTTTATACTTAAGACAGGGTCCTTGGAGTCATTCATTTCAGACGGAGTCGGGCCCCAGGACTAGACTACACCAAGAGGAGACAGCGCTTGGGGGGAAAAGCGTTGCCAATGACAAATATCCCGGGATGTTATTTAAATAGTTGGAGCAGAATGGAGTTATATGAATGTAATCCCTCGACTGCTGGGAAGCGCAGGGGCGGCCAACTTGAAAGCGAGGCTAGGATTCCCCCGACCAATCTTCACCCCCATCTATCTTCATCCGGGGTCCTCCTGGTCCCTCCCCTACACGGAGGCACACTTTATATGCACCCTCCCACCTCCTGCTTCACTAGAGCCCCCCTCCCACAGGACACTCCTTGTGTTATACTTCAACCCCGCTATTCCGGGTTGAAATCGGTCCCTTCACTGCCAATTTCTATTGCCCTGCTTCGCCCATCTGCCTAGCACACATACCTTGTTAGTTGATTACACATTGTATTGTCGTTAGATAGGTGGGTGGTACTGGCTTATTTTTCACTCTTCAGTTCTTCCTTGGGAAGGCGACTCAGCACAGCACTCGACTCCATCACACCCCTGGTGGGAGTCGCAGACAACTGCAGTCACATTATCTCCATTTCAGTTTGCCTCCTGTGTGTGTCAGTATTGTGTGTGCCTTTTTGCATGTTTATTGTCGGCCCTTGGTGAATGTGCGCAGATGCGCGCTTCTTGTGAAGTTTTACGACAATGAAATTTACCGATGTCGTCTGCGCCTTTCTCGCCACTTTGTTGACGGTTAGAAATGGCGGCCTGTGACCGGCCACATTGGCGGCAAGGCATACAGTGGGTTACCTTCATTTATTAACTTCACAAACCCGCCGTCGTGCGTGCCTTCATTTCAGGCTATTTGCATGGCTTCAATGACACTGCTTCAATGCCCATTTGTTTTGCCTGCACGTTTGTTAAGACTGGAACGATGGTACCTGTTCTTGTCGTAGTAAGGCTAATTAACGAGCGAGTCTCCTCATTTGGCGGGTTGTAGACGACTGTCTGTGTTGATGATCATGTTTGGGCCTTTTATCAAGAAAATAAATTGAAATGCCACAATGATTCCTGAAGAACAACAAAACTTCCTCACGACTACAATAAGTCATCTTCATTCTCAAATCCTGCCTTTGCAGAAATCTTCTCAAGGGAACATTTTTGCTGCACGTTTGGGAATTTCCCTCCTGCTGTGGTTATTTACTCGTCATTAAAATGTGTATACACTCTTTGAGGCGAGCCAAATTGAAGGTTCCATTTCATGGGGAGTTGAAAATATTATTAGAAAGAAAGCTACCATCTTCCAACCTATAAAAACGTTTTATGTTTCAATAGCCTGGGAATCACGCACCTTGCTTACAGTGTGCTCAAAATAATAAGCAGTCGTTCTTTCTAATAGAAATTAGCGTTCTTGAAGTAGAAGCATTTAAAAGGGATGAATAGACATTCTTTAAAAACATATCATATAGTAATACGAAGAGTCAACTAGCTAACTGTAAGCAAATATTGTAGCATCTACATGCGTGATTCCCTAGAAGCGGGGGGGGGGTTATATTGTGAAAAATAAGTTCATTTATTCTACATCGAATTGCATGCTTGCTTGTTTATATTGTATTGTTTATATTGTGATGTGTACTTCTATTTATTATATATCTATTATAGCACTCTCTGACCCTGGTCCACTATCAGCCCCAATACCCACAGAGCTGCCCTATGGAGGACAAAGCAATACAGTTATATAGATCCAAATGGGACCACTGAAATCCTCAGAATCCTTCTATTTTCTACTCAAAATGCCCCCATCAAAAATTAGCTTACAAGAGCCCAATCTATTTAGGCATATACGACATGGAGTAACGCTGTAGCGATACTAAGCCATAGGTCCAAGGAACAGTGAAGCAATTAAAACGTATGACATAGTGCTCAATTGGGGAGAGTATGAGCTCTATAATCTTTGGACGGCGCAACGCCGTATACAAAGGGAAGTCCAATTTGAGATGTGCGAAGGGCTCAGGGAAACCTGAAACCTCAGCCCCCGTATATCCACCCCATATGATTGAGGTCCAGTCCCCTGCTGTACCAGACCTCGATAATACGGCCCTCAATGATCCGGATGGTTCTGACAGGGACAGTTCTATAGCCAAGCATTGCTTCAATAATGCGGCAGTTTCAATGTCCAGCTATATCATTCCCACATTGGAAATGGTCGGATTATCGAGACACGATTTGTGTACTCTGTATTATCCTCTGTATTATCCTCCATGGGGCAGACCCTGAGTTATTATGATGTGCACTTTGCAGTGCTGACGGCAATTATGAAGTAACATTGATGACGAAAGCAACACTCTACCCCGACGGGAAGGTCCACTGGGAACCACCAGCAATCTACAAAAGTTCTTGCACGATGAACGTTGAGTTTTTCCCATTCGACGAACAACTATGCACTCTAAAGTTCGGGTCCTGGACCTACGACGGCTACCAGGTCGATCTGAAACATATATGGCAAGAAAGGGCCGGGGTCGGCGATCTAGATATCATATTCAGTGGTATCGACCTCAAAGATTTCTATCGCTCCGTTGAATGGGATTTACTCAGCGTTCCAGCTCGCAAAAACGAGAAGTATTACACCTGCTGCAGTGAGCCCTACCCCGATATCACCTTCAACATCACCATGAGACGAAAGACTCTGTTCCACACGGTGAACCTCATCATTCCGTGCGTAGCCATCAGTTTTCTGACTGTGCTCGTCTTCTACCTGCCGTCCGACAGCGGCGAGAAGATTACTTTGTGTATCTCCATTCTGCTCTCGCTCACCGTCTTCTTCCTACTGCTGGCCGAGATTATTCCCCCCACCTCCCTGGTCGTGCCGCTCATCGGCAAGTACCTCCTCTTCACCATGATCCTCGTCACGCTATCCATCATCGTCACCGTCATCGTCCTCAACGTCCACTTCCGGTCTCCCGCCACGCACACCATGTCGCCGTGGGTACGGAAGGTCTTCCTCAACATCCTGCCGCGCCTGCTCATTATGCGCCGGCCGCATATTGACCGCGACCGCGCGCCCAAGGTGGTTGTGCGCACGTGCAACGGTGTG
Source organism: Harmothoe impar (assembly GCA_947462335.1). Classification (NCBI taxonomy): domain Eukaryota; kingdom Metazoa; phylum Annelida; class Polychaeta; order Phyllodocida; family Polynoidae; genus Harmothoe; species Harmothoe impar. Next base: position 24,575,893 of record OX381709.1, on the reverse strand, counting down.
GAGATCCGGGACTCGTACGGAGGCGACAGCGCACGCCTCTCGCGGGACCTGACGTTTGACAACATGGGTAACTACTCGGGCGTCCTGAGCGGCGGCGCGGGCGTTGACGACTTGGACGCCGACTTATCGAGTATGCACTGCAACTACACACCAGAGGTCATCAAGGCCATAGAGGGCGTGCGTTACATCGCCGAACACCTCAAAGAGGAAGACGACGCCTCCAATGTAAGTCTGACCAAAAGGTCGCCTGCCTCTAAAATAAGACTAACCAAAAGTCGTCTGCCTTCCATGTAAGTCTGGTTTGTCCCCAATTATATTAGCCCTTTCACCGCAAAGCATTTGAATGCATCATGCCGACCCTCCAGGACGGTATCAACCCTGTAGGATTGATAGATGCCCGCAGCCCTGGAGGGTAGCTTCGCCAGGATTACATTCATGTATTATGTCAAAGGGCACATCACATAAAAGTACTATGTGTGCCTTAAAGGGTTAGCTAAGAGCAAGCCTAACAACATGTAAGTCTAACAAAAAAATATAGCATCCAGCTCTACATCATTAGTATAGTAACAGCTTTGTGTACTAGAAGAGTGTGCCTTGGCATAATAGGCAACATAATATGTACCGTATATTATTATGTAATATTGCCTTTCACTAAAATTTCACTTTTTTTGCTTTCAAACTTTTTTCTCGCCAAATCAGGTGTTTTTAGGCAAATTTCACTTTTTTTGGGATTTGGAACTTTTTTCTCGCCAAATTGGGTGTTTTTGGGCAAATTTCACTTTTTTGCGATTTCGAACTTTTTTCTCGCCAAATCAGGTGTTTTTAGGCAAATTTCACTTTTTTTGCGATTTCGGACTTTTTTCTCGCCAAATCGGGTGTTTTTAGGCAAATTTCACTTTTTTGCGATTTCAAACTTTTTTCTCGCCAAATCTGGTGTTTTTAGGCAAATTTCACTTTTTTGCGATTTCGGACTTTTTTCTCGCCAAATCGGGTGTTTTTAGGCAAGTTTCACATTTTTGCGATTTCAAACTTTTTTCTCGCCAAATGGGGTGTTTTTAGGCAAATTTCACTTTTTTGCGATTTCAAACTTTTTTGTCGCCAAATCGGGTGTTTTTAGGCAAATTTCACTTTTTTGCGATTTCAAACTTTTTTCTCGCCAAATCGGGTGTTTTTAGGCAAATTTCACTTTTTTTACGATTTCGGACTTTTTTCTCGCCAAATCGGGTGTTTTTAGGCAAATTTCACTTTTTTGCGATTTCAAACTTTTTTCTCGCCAAATGGGGTGTTTTTAGGCAAATTTCACTTTTTTGCGATTTCAAACTTTTTTCTCGCCAAATCGGGTGTTTTTAGGCAAATTTCACCTTGTTGAAATTTGAACGCGATGTACACATATGTCCTACCCCCCCCCCCCCTCCAACACACACACACAGGCAGTGGCTGCTGCCGTGTCCAGAAACAAGGCAGGGTAACAGAGTGCACTGCCAGGAATGACTGACCTTCACCTTGTTTTGCAAAAACAATTCACCAATATAATACAATACAGGTCAGTTATGTAATCCACCCACTTATCCACCTACTTGACAGCTGCTTGCCAGACATGCTGGCATATAGCCAGACATGCTGGCATATACATATGCAAAGATCAACAGCTACAAATTCACCTAAATACAAAATATTCCAACTTACATTTTTAAGAAATGATAATGCCCCAATCTTAACTCGCTACTGTAAAAGGATCTAAGCAGTATCTATTTAGGAAAGGTGTATAAAATGAGCACAAAAAATACTGAATCCATGACCATGCTTCCCATAGGCTGCAGTGCTATAGCAGTGATTTACACCAAAAAAACAGCTGATTTTGCCACAAGATCATGAACTACGACAAAACTATAAACCAAATCATTTCAAGCTGAACCAAAAAGATAGCTGAACATGTTGAGCACAGAATGGTCTGGAGATAAATTGAAAAATGTCTTTTCATCAATGAGTATTTTGATGAGCCAACACACCATATCACAGCAATCTGACTCACAGAGGACTGACTACATAAGAGAGTGCCTATCTATAGCACTATAGCACTACAGCTCACCAAGGCACACTCTAATAACATGTGCTACCTCCAATTAATCCTTAAATGGGTAGTAATAATAATAATAAGTATGAAACTAACATTTATGTCTGTGTGGTCTTAAGGCTTGGATGATAGATAAGATCCTAATGTAGGCACTTATAGCAGGTCATTTTACCAATAGCCTTCCTTAGTACCTGTAATGGCAAAAATCCACTCGTGCGATTTTTTTTAATATGATGCAAATATTGGTAACTAGACTGTATATAAAAAAAAACGTACCATCGCCTACAAAGGTCGCACCGGTGGCGTTTGGCCTTTATACTTTTGCTTGGCCTTTGTGATGAACTTTGCTTCATCTGTAAAGATGATAAGAGGGACTATGATCATTACCTCCATAGAGACCAACGCCACCTGAAAGTACCTGGTATGTGTAACTAAAAGAGAGGTTTTAGGTTGAAGCAGTTGTTCTGTGGTTGAACTAGAGGCTTATTTCCCAAAGGTCAGATACAGCACTACCTGAAGGCGCTATAGTACAAGAAACTTTTCGTGTTGGTCATTGTAAGGGGCTAAAGTTCAATCTAGCCATTCGTTTTTATCTATTCAACTATATGTAAATATATAGGGGTGCTAGTGCCAGAGGGGTCCTATGTAGCTGGTTAGGTCGTGAGGCAAATTCGATTAAGAATAACACTTTAACTAAAAACATAAAGAAATCTTTGTAAAGACGGAGGCAATCCTTCCTCCATCATATCGTTCCCCAATCCAAATGTAAACTTGGGTTTAACTTCTTATCAATATAGCAATTTGTTTGCTCGATTTAGCAAATGTGGTGACGAGGATTCTTTTATCTAGTCGGACCTGTTTCTGGGTGGGACAGGCAAGGACAGGCTGGTCAGTCCCTATACTTAGATTTATAATTTGACCACAGTCACTGTGCCCTCTGCATATCATCTCGTACCTCTCATCTCACTGCTAGATGCCGCCTCTGTTCTACCTCCCTCCACATCCCCTACATCTAAAATCAATAGTAGCTTCTTACTGCGCCACACACACACACATCTCCAGTGGACCCTGAAATCTATCAAACATCCCCCCTTTGATGGGTTGATTTTCCAATCAATTAATATCACTTTTTATCACGCATTTAATTATCCACTCTTTGTTGTTTGCCATGCACCATGACCGTTCGGATTTGTAAATTGCAAAAGCAGTGAGAACTATCTACTGACTTTTGGACTCTGCCAAATGTTCCTGTCGGAAAAACCTGCACTGGCTGACAGGGGCCTTGGCCATTCGACCACAGAATTCCTGCACTAAGGCAAAGTAAAATAATGAAACTCAAATCATTTCCACTATCAACATTTCTAACCTACTTCATCATTTTTGATTAGGATTGGAATGCCAAATTAACTATTTCAATCATTTGGACTGATTGATTCCAAAGAAAAACATAACTAAAATGACAGATCTTATCCTGTAGGACAGCATCAAATGCTCTGGTTTCGTGCACATAATTAAAACAACTTTCTCTTAAATTGAATAATGGCAAGTTTCATCAGCAAGAAGACAGAGTTCTCAATAGCAATCTATATACATACAGTTACACTGAAACCCCTACACACTGGCTAACTCTGGTTTCCCCAGATTAAACCTATACAGGTTAAAAGATATCTATACAATGTTGACATTTCATATAGGTTCAATAGTTAGCGGAAGTGCAGTTAAGGTTTGCGTTTGCATTAGTATATGTATTCTCAGCGCTGCTAGCATTACAGCTGGAACCATGCTGGAGAAGCCGAGAGTAATTTGGAGACCATGAAGCAGAAGTGGGTAAAAGAGTGTGGATGAGCTGCTCGGAGCAGCTGTGTATAGATTGCAGGAGCTCCGTTCGGTCAGGCAGGGTTTGAGCAATTTAGGACAAGTTAGAGAGGGCTAGAGGGGACAGCTCTGAATTGCTCGCAGCCACTGCAAGTGGACAAGGTCAGGCATTCTCTCAGAGGTCGTGATGCATTGACTGCCTGCGTCCTACTGGCGTGACCTTTACATAAGGTGACACCTCCAGGCCCCCAGTTCGCTGATGGCGAGGTTAGTGTGGCCCCTTTCCTCCAGGGCGGGGACCACCCTATCAGCAGACAGCTACCCTTTACATAGTCCTCCCTGACGTATGGGGAATTAAATCAGAGCTCACAAATAGAACGCAGCTGCTGAGAACTGGGTCGAACTAGTGTAATCCCCTGACTCTTGCCGTCACCACTAGTACAATGTAGAATTTAAGTTTACCCTTTTCACGGTAAATATCTGGGAAAAAAAGGAGTAGATTCGACTTGAAAATATTATGATGCTAAATGAAACGTTCTGAAACCAAAAATAAGTCCCAGCAGATGTCCATTCACCCAAATTGTTATGAGTTAACTCCAAGGGCGGCCGTTTGTAACCACGGGTCAATACCAGACGCCTAAGCAGACATCACTTCCTAAATCAAATGCCTTTACAGGGAGTCAGCCGTATATACTGATTTAGGTGACTGCGCCCCTGAGGCCATAGCTCATGGAAGGGAGGACACAGCCGAGGGACAATGAGGGAAGCCACGGGAGGGCGTGACCCGAATAACAGGGGAGCTGTGAGCCAGTGCAGGTGGGACTGGGAGGAGGGGAATAGTTGACCTGCAACCCTCATAGTGGGAGTTCTAAAAAGGATGTGTCCTTAAATTTAAAGGTGAACAACCACAGTTGTGCTTACTCAAGAGCGAGCTTGGGTTTGTTGGATAAATTAACTTAAACCTATTGCAAGAACTAAGACTTTGTATAGACTATCGTTGTAACGTTTGCAGGATAGTTCTGTGTACTGGCGTTAGCTGTAAAGCAGTTCAAACTGTGCTAAGATAACAATCCTTAACACAGGATATGTCACTGATATTGCATGGTGATGTATGTGGCCAGTCTTTAGCCACCACGGAGCTCCAGTCTTGGACAAGGACAAATGCAATGGAAGGACTATCTAGTCATGGTGGGAATAATATAATGTTATATAGCATGAGTTTGAATTTTGAATGCAGCAGGTTATTCTATAGATATTATATATATATATATATATATATATATATATATATATATATATATATATATATATATATATATATATATATATATAGTGTTTAGGTCCCCCCGTTGGCGGTGCCAGACTTAAAGGCAGAAGAGCAGCGTCCGCACGGCAGCAGCAGTTTGATGTGGAGAAGTCATCTCTGTGATTCAACACAAGCATATCATTTCCCACGCCACATTATTCCTTTTTACAAATCCACTCCCTAAAATATAGGGGGATTCCACATCCAGAGGAAAATAGCCGTCGGCATTTGGCATAGGCTGTAAAGTGTGTGAGCATGGGAGGAGGGGAGAGGGCTGCTGGGAATGGAACAGTATGTGTGTGTGGGTGGGAGGGGGGGGGGGGTATGCACCATGTATCAGTCTCTGTGGCTTCAGACTACATGGGGAAGTAGGGCACGCAGGCCCTAACGCCCGAGGCGCTTACACATCAAGAAATCAAAGTGGAAATATGTTTAGGCCTGCATGCGGCATGGACTGCCGCTGCCTTTGAAAGCAATGTACTTTACATATGTAATTGCATAGCCCATGCTCATCTAGCCCAGGCCTCGAAAATATGGTCTCATAAAATCAATGTCCCCCGTCAACACTGATGTAAAATCGACCTCATCCTCCCACGATAATCATAATGCAGCTTATTGGAGTGCCCACCACTATATATGTGTGTCTTATTAACATAATGGTGATTTCTACAGTAATGCTATTCATTCCTGAGGTATATATGTAATACGGTCTTTCACAGTACATGGTATGCTTTATGAGAACATGAACATAAAGATGTATATCTACCATTCCATCTGGTTTATAATACTCAAGTCCATGTAGCTGTAGATTCCTTTAACCGTATATTCTTTTATTCCATGGAGAGTATGGAATCTATTATGTAATGAAATAACAGTTACACACTGTGTATGCATTGTGTACAAATTAAGCATTATTATGATATGTATAGGTAAGTATAATTATCAGTACAATACATTGCCTCTAACAGTGCCTTTGGGATGATAACATGTCTTGATAATGTCAGTGTATGTTCATACCAAACGTCATGATTACTATCCCAAATGATATCATCTATGCTACAGCTGTGTGCTCTATGCTAGTGTGCTTCTATATGGAACTAGTCATAACCCTCATATATCACACTTTCCCCTTTCAATTGCAATACTATGTAGAGCTTTTACCTGCCTCCTCCCATATCCCTCACTTCTCACACAGCCTCCTCATATACTAACATGTACAGGGCCACAGAATGCCTTTATACTGTGTTGTTTGTCATCATGATGTATAATGTAGCCCTGGCAAGCCTACTCACTTAATGACCCAACGGATATTGGTGTCTCAGTATGGTACATGAATGCATCCTCGGAAAGTAGACTCGCCAGGCCTGCATCATGATTCCAAAGGGCATAGCGTATTAAAGCACTACCTGACCCTTGTAGGGTTAACTACGGTGCCCCTTCCCAGGAGGCACTTACCATCAGCTCTGATTTGGCAATTCATTAATTAAAGGCACCCAGGCTTAGTATACCGTGGTGCCTCTTTCTGATATCCAACCGGGAGAGGTAATTTAGTAATTTGATGAAATACCTGAGCATGTAATCACTCATATGGACCTGTCTGAAGCCTCTAACTTCATATTAAGGAAAGCATTTATTCAATAGAATGATTATTTGTTGGTACCCTACCTGTCTATTCACATTTAGAGATAGCATTGTTTGTACAACCTATTGTGTGAAGTGTCTGTAATGTTTCTACCTCTGGGGTGTGCTATAATTTATCATTCTCACTTTGACATTATAACCAGCTTGTTACAATAATAGCGCGGTTGTGAGGGGTTTCAGCATGGTGAGAATGATAGATGAGCTTGCATGTGATGTGGCTACGATTACAGCGTGCGGGGTGTAGTAATAGTAGGTGTAGCTGCCCCTTTAAGGGCCGCATAGGTCTTTAATACAATATGCCCTCGGTGGTCACGATGCATGCATTTACCCCTGGCGAGTAACTCGCCAGTGCTGCAATCAAGCATCATGGAGACCCTATGAGATTGATACACTATCAAAGGGGTCGGTACGATCCATGCATGCCGCTCTGGTGAGTGGACTCGCTAGGGCAGTATTCATGGATCATGACAACCAAGGGCATACTGCATTAAAGCACTCTGCGGACCTAAAAGGGTTAGGTGTACGTCTTGTTGGTGAGCAACTCTGAGCTGCTCTCTCCCTCTACAAAGCTACATCCGCCGGTGTAATGAGAGCCGGTAGACACATAACAAGCAATTACACCCCGGAACACTGCACGGCTAATTAATTAGGAAGGTGATTAATCCCCCTGTCCCCCTTTTCTCTCCCTTCTCTCTTGCCGCTCTCAGATTAAAGAAGACTGGAAGTATGTCGCCCTGGTGTTGGATCGCCTCTTCCTATGGATCTTCACCACGGCCTGCGTCGTCGGCACGTTCGGCATCATTTTACAGGCGCCGACACTGTATGACGACAGGGAACCGTTGGTGGTCAACTAGTGACGTATTATATGTGACGTACAAAGAGACGTAGTTCAACACACATTGACTTTTTTTGTACCTGAGAGGAAGTGAAGCTGGTGATTATTGTGGTTGTTGCTGCCGATACTACTAAGACTACTACAGCCTGAGCCTGTGATGATGGAAGAGGTCTGTACTGCGCGACGAAAGGCACGACTATAGGGGAGAAGACACATGTTACTGTTATTACGCATGGATAGACTCTATGGATGGAGCATAGGGCTATCAGTGCTGCCTGCCCACCCACTACAGGTTGGATACACTCCCGAGGGGTCGGCATGATGCATGGTGTAGTCCTGGTGAGTTACTCACCAGGGCTGCGTTTGTGCGCCATGACTACGACCAATGGCATAATGCATTAAAGGCCCAGCGCCCCTATATATAGGGCTGAGTACCTGTCCCGACTGCACTCTGACTGCTACTGGACGTGCAGTAAGATCTGCGGGTTTAAAGCATTTTGCGGCCCTCAAAGGGTTAACTGTCAATGAGTATTAACCTGAGGGTCAAGGGATTTGTATGACATGTCACATGACCCAATCCTGCGAACATTCCGCTGGGTACTGGCAAGCACAGCCCGTCTGTATTTCATGCGAAATTGTATATACTATATACAATTAGACTGTATTATATGTGATGTATATATACTTGATAGATAATATTCAATGGGGGGATCGAAATGATGAGAACAAAATATAATGAAAACCGGCCATTTTGCGAGCCATCACATTTCTAATGCCTTTTAGTATATATTGTCTTATATGCCAAGAAAGAAAGCATAAGAGGAGATCTTGATATTTTCATCCAAGAAAGAAAATTGTTATATATATATATAGTTGGGGCTACAGTTATTCATACATAAAAATGGAGAAGAAAAGGAGAAAGTCTACGCAGCCTCTTGTTGATAAACTAAAACACTTTGTATAAATTCTTGTTTTCGCCTTCGTCATTTCCCATCAGTCACTATATCAAATATATGTACCGTTACTTGACAATTTGTCCTCTTGTAGGGACAATTACTTCAATAGGTGATTTAGTTTAATCCATATCAGAATGGCACAAAAACACGACATCTAGTGCTCTACGTAGTGTTCACATCAATGATGATGCTGAGGCTTCTGAAGACGGATGGAATGGTGACGACCCCTGTTGGTGTAGGTGCCAATTAGATAAAGTGGTTATAAATCGGCTTCCGTGGATGCAATATTTCTCTAAGAATGTCAATAAAGTACCTTATGGGATGGAATCAGTACATAAGGGTGGAATCTGAAACTGCAAAGCTAATGACACATACTTGGTAATTATCACAAACATAGGATTCACCGCAGTAAAGAAAATCATCAATCTGGCTACTGTTCTTGCATTAAAACAGCTGGAGTCCATTTCTCAAGCTTTTACGATTGTAGGAAAAAAAGAAAACGTATTATAATGATTCCTTATTACGACTCAGGTCGGCACTTCTATCGACCAGAAAAAGGCTGATCGTACAGGTAGTGGCTGAAGTGTACAACATTGAGAAAAGAATAAGTCCCGGATGGTTCCAGTTATATCATCGCTCCTACGCGGATGAGGGATGTTTCAGAGAGCAGGCCTTTCAGGAATGGCAATGTGCTATTCGCCGCATCCATTACTTAACAACAAGTGTATTTCAAGATTTCAATTGAAGAACGAGCTTGGTTAAGTTTGCCTAGGATAGGAATCAGTATCAAGAGGTAGTAGTATGAAAATCACATCATCATGTATACTTTACAGACACAAATACACTTAGAACGAAGAAATAAAAAGATGTTACCAATTTACAACATTATATACATATTACAAAACGAGTACACATAAAACTAGAATATGAAATACTTAAGTCCATATTCAAAATATAAATAGATAAAGATCAAAAATAAGTCTCCTTCGAGTAATATAGAGGAAATTTGGGGAGAATCGGCCCGGTAAAATACCTGCTTGACACATTATCAGATTATCAGTTTGATGTACCACAACAAGTAAAAACAAGTCTGCATTAAGATGACTGCTTGAAGAAGACTGCGAGATGGCCAGATAAGAGGAGTTTGAAATAATACTGCTCAAGATTGATGATCATAAAGGAGGTAGTAAATATTTCATTGTGTATTCATAAATACACGACTGAGCACATGGAAATAAAGTATCTAAGTAGCTCAACTGTTATTAAAAGCAATATGTATGTTATTCAATACTGGGTATAGATTCATACTAAGACACACAAAGGTGTGTTTTGGGCAACCCAACCTAGCAACACAGTGCCGACCCTAGCTGCTTTCCAAGTTTGTAAAGAAATTTTTTTTTTTTAATTTTGTGTCTGGCAAATATGGTACTTATAAATATTTCTGAGGATTCTAGAAGTATGGAAGTCAACCCTGCCATCTGTCAGTCACCTCAAATATCTGTGAGTCAACATGGTCAGGTAAAACTTAATTCCAAGTGAAATTCTACGCCGAGTTCAAAATTGATCAAAGAACTAAATCCGACCTATAGATGTATATCTTAAGGCTCGAACCATGTTGCCTGAAACACACATGTATTTTGTATAAACCCATCAAAAGTCATTAACCATATCTACTAACAGTATTATTTGATAGCATTCAAATTGTATTCGAAGATTTCGTGCATAATTACTTTTATATTTATGATGTCCCATCTACACAAAACAGAAATTGGGCAATTGGAATGTTTGGCTGACATTTTCTACAGAATAAACATTCAAGATACGGCCAATGGGATAATTGAAATATCCAATTCTGTGGAACCCCGGAGGCCATTAGGCCAGGCATGACCCATGAGATAATCGGCATATTCAAATAACATGAGGTCCTCTGGGAGATTCACCTATTTCTATGGCAATAAGTTGGAAGCCCTAATGACCAGTATGGTCAGAGGAGATTGGCAGATCATTATGTCATGTACACAACTTCCTGTACTATCAGCTCCATCTTCTATTTCCATTTTCAGCCACCAGAGCTACAATGGAACTGGACAAATTTGGAATTAGATGATTTGAGCTAGTTATGAGATGATCTGACTTCTTGGATCATTTTTAATGAGTTGTATGGGTCCCTGATTGGACAGCTCAGGTCACGTGGAGCTGAATATGAAAAGGGCAGATCACAACACCTGGATGGTGTAATGTTGTTGGCTAGACATAAGCAGTCTCATAAACTGTTAGATCTTTATTGTCAAGCTGGGTGTTCGGGATTGTTGGGCCATGGGTCAGCGCAAAGATTTTGTCGTACAGAGGGGCAAAGTAGACAACCTTTTCTGAGTTAGTAATAATTTCGTCTAAGGTAATATTATCATATATCATGAAGGTTATCGACCGCTGGCAGAGTACGTACACGAGGAAATATAAAGCAGTATGTCAAGAACAATCATTTACAACATACAATGTCAGTTACTAAATGTAAATATATGACCAGGCACGTGAGAAGGGCTATTCAGGATAATGTTCGATATTTAAAGCTTGTGTAGGGACCCGTTCTGGACCAGGCCCTAGAGACTCCCAGAGTGACTGATATGTTCAAAGTTACCAGCTCTCATCAGAAGGAGCCGGATAAGTGTAGTGGTAGCATGTTGGAACCTGGAGGAAGAAAGCGTAGGTTCGAGTCCCGCATCTGGTAAACTCACTTTTCACCTGGTTAGTACACTTGCATCAAGATCTTTAAAATGAGATTTACATAAAAATTGACTAAAGAGTCTGATTATTTAATGTGGATTTGGTTCTAAGAGGGATTTTCAAGTTCTGTTTTCAGAGTTGAATACTGATGGATTTTCCAAGAAATTAGGACAAAAATGTTCCATTTAGAAAAAATCAAATGGTTTCCATGGCAACCACGCATTAAGTTCAATATGAGACGAATACCCATAGTAAACATTCCATTTACATTCCAAATATAGGATGTTTTCACCAAAGATAAAATGAGGGGAATAATATATTCTTCATAAAGAAAAACAACCATAAAGTATTTTTGGGTCTTTTACTATTTTGCCATTCTGATGCCCCCTGGTTGCCAAAACTGGTACTAAAAATCCCCTGCGAAAGTACTTTCTCACGTGTTGAGCTACGTACATAACACACGACGGAACGAGGATGGCCTATACATGCATCATGGTACATGTAGAAGGACATTTGACCTCTGGAAGACCTACCCTGGACCATCGGCACCAGCCATCTGGTGCATCTCCCTCAACACCTGTTCAGACTGTGTGGGTAATAATTATTTATGAAGAGTGTCCCAAACATTCCCTCAGGCAATGATTGTTCTGTAAAATGTGTATGTCCTTGACCAGATCTTCATTTTGTACATGATTCGATTACATGATCTCCATAATCAAAAATGGGCAGGACCATCTGTTTGTACAAAAATCAGGGAGCTTTCCATATCCATTTGGGTTAAACAATTATCAGGTACAATCTATAGTGAGGCCCGAAAAATGTCTGCTTCATGTAACATGGGAAGGAAGTGTAGAGTCGGTAAGTCGGATTGAGGCTGACTAAAACTATGTAGATGTGAAGATTTCATGTTCTATGCCGCCCTTCCTTTTCGTATTACCTTTTAAGCATGAAAGTTGTAGCCAGCTTTTGTGTACACCTTAAGATTAACCATGAAGGTGTAAAATACGAATGATTTTTTTTCAAAATTGCATACAACACGTAGGATTGGCCCCGTTTTGATAGACACGGTCTCAATAATTTTTAACTTACTTTCCTCTAGAATTTAAATATTTTTCCCCCAACATAAATATGTTTTACATCTCTTAATAAGGTTAGCACACTGCACACAAATCTCGTAGTATTTGGATAGACCCCATATAATAAGACCCTATGGGTCATTTTATACCTGACGGCCAGTGTGGCGTTATAGGGAGAGCTGTCCTTGAAGGCATATTAGAAATGTATAACTCCATACCAAGTTAAAACTACGAAGAAAGACGGAGTTTAAATTGACCAAATTATCGGACACGCTAACGTATGACCTACCGGTACCTGCTGAACAAAGTCCCAAGTTAGCTATTTTGCCTTTTCCCTATATTATAGTATATAGGACCTCTGTGCACCAAATCTACTATGAGTTTTAAGTATTCCTGACTATCGCCATTTGTAACTTTTCAAAGGTCACACGAGGACGTTTGCCGCCCCTAAACGAATCGAGAAAATACCAATAGGGTAATAATCATTGCAAAATATACTGATGACATGTCCTGTCAACCAGCAATGGGGAACCAAATAACTCCTTTGGTCAGCCCCACAGACACATAAATAACAAGTAACATGACCAAGTGGACCCCTAACGCTAGAATGTTGAGGGGGTGTTCGACTATACATAACCAATGTTTTCTGGCGGATGACTTTGGAACATTATCGTGTGAGCTTTTTTTGTCACTTTTCAACTCCATTTGCTCGACACACTTCCCGGTGTCTACTTACTCAGTGATATTTAACTACTACCTGACTACAATGCTCTAATCTATACAGCATTACACTTTTTATCATCTATATTGATAATTTGGTGAGTGAATTAAGGCACTAAAATACTAAATGTACACAGATACCCTGAGACTGTCCTACGCCTTCTACAGGATGATTTGGACGGACTGGGTCAATGGTGTCCTCGCCTTAGGTTAACACTTTAATGGTGCAGGGGGAACAGGATGTCCTGGAATATTCAATGTATAAATTATACCTGAATGGCAAGATGTTAAGTGATGTTCCAGTATCTAACTGCTTGGGCGTGCTTAATAACGCCACAGACTAACATTTGTGCAACAATGTAATAAGGTAATTACCTCGGTCAAACAACGCCTCCATCAACTAAGTCAATAACATAAATATACGGGACAAAGCCTATTTTTTTGTACAAACAGATAGTCCTGCCCATTTTTGATTATGGAGATCATGTAATCGAATCATGTACAAATGTTTGGGACACTCTTTATATATGTTAAGTGCAGCTGTAAATTTCTCTCAACCAGGCGTAATGAGAATCTGCTGATCATAATAGACCTACACAGCTTGTCCAACGATAAGAACAACGTGATAATGCCAGCTTATAGGCTGCGGAGATTAACCCTTTCGTGCCCAGGACTATTTGAGAAAAGTCAGTTATTCACATCATCATTGGCAGATTGTAACTGCTGAATATTCTGTTGGGATACATGTTATATATCATACTTGTGAAAGCTATTGCAATGCCCCTTCCATTACTGTTTAAGAGAAAATTCTGACTTGGGTTGCCATGGCAACAAGAAACGTTCTTTTCACTGATATCTAACAACATTGATATTCTTCAATAAGGCCTGGGTTTGCCCTTTTAATCAGCAAATGGGCAATTTGGGCTTGGAAAAGCGCTCTTTTGATGTATGAGAAGAGGGCATACCAACTAAAAAGTAGAATGATGTCAACACCACATGTGTAATCACAATTTTCACTATTTTTATCAATATTTCTCTAAATATGTATGTAATTCAGCTGTCCCCCTATGGCCAGAGCGCATATTTCCGTACACATTTTCAACCCATAGTATTATGAATAATATTCAACCCTTCAATCCCTGACATACGTGCATCACCATAGAGTATTTGGTATTGATATAATGCTGATGCATTTGCGGTTCATTTAGTGCAAGAATTGTCCCAATGCTAGGCACCCCAGGGTGCTCTGTTGAACACATACGGGTGTAAAAGTGCGCATTCTTGTAGTTCTGGGCACGAACGGTTAAACTGATGTCCCAACGACCTAAGGGCCAAATGTATAGAGGAAGCTAGTCCCCTGTATGGGGGAATTATTGCCGAGGACAAACTGGTCCCGGAAGAACAGAAAATTGTGAAAAGGAACTTACGACTTCGATATTAAGATGAGTGCTCAGTATCCTAATTGAAGTATCTTGCTCACTTTACTGCCTACTTGATAAGCACGTGTTCTTTTTTTCTGTCCGCTATGATTGTGAAGTTAAGGTGAGTCGCTACCTCTTGAATATGGACACACTGCGCAGGTATCTGCGCATATAGCTTAAATGGCTTAGAATGAGCTGATATTTAATCACTGGGTACATATATATGCTGACTAAGCAATATCCAAAATTTAGACGATTTTGAGAAAAATTGAGCTTTATATTGGACTTTCAATATTTGATATATTTGTAGCCGATAATATTTGCTATTTTTGACATAAGCTAAAAAATTGGAATTATTAATCAATAAATCAGTATCTAGATTGCAATGAATGCCATGACATTGCTTGCAGTAACCAAAGGTATGAAGAACAACCATTTTATACCCTGATTCTTGCCATTTTACCCAACATTTTAGGCATTAAATATAAGATTTTGACGATTTTTGCACTATTTTTCAACCTCAAAGGCCAAAAAACCTAAAAATATGCCCGGGATCCCCTATCAAAAGCACTTCTATATGTTAGCAAATGATCTTAACTATTTTTTGAGAGAGTTAAAAAAAATTCTGTTAACTTTGAATACTATTTTTAGCTAATAAAGCTACAAAATAATGAAAAATACGGAAACATCATATTTTTACCCAGAATGCCATTGCATACAACTGTAAAATTATTTTTGCAGTAAAGTGGAACATATAGGCGTTTCACATGTGAAGTTTTACATTTCTATGCATAATTGTTGATATGAAAAAAAATCATGGAAGTTTTCACATTTTTTTCTATATTTTTGTGAAAAATGAAAATACTTTAATTTTTCAAAATTCTGTAACTTAAAAAGTAGCTCGGGACTCCCCATTTTTCTTTTCATTTTCCGATTCTATATGATCTAGACTGCATGTAGGAAAAAAATAGAGAGATTCTGTTAACTTTGATCAAAGGGTAGCGACCCACCTTAATAGAAAATGTTTGGGAAATAACTGTATGCTTGTGTGCCGTAGCAGGGCAATCTCAACATCCTACATATTGGTCATCGTTACAGGTCCTGCTCGCAATATATGTCGCACCATGTCGCACTAGGAGTGGCCGCTAGCGTCGCCCCAGCGCTATCTACCATCGCCGGAAGTAGGTTATCTGAAATGTCCGGCTGACGCGTGCTCATGGCGTTTGCCGGTCGGCGGCACGTCGGGAGCTTGACGGCTACCACTGGATGTGTCTCAAACGGAAGCTGCCTGTCCCCAGGGCGGCCCTTGCGTGAGTCTCACTCCGGATCCTCACCCCTCCATCCACGCACCTGCCAAAGAGGCCCGCCCAAACCCCTACACGAACGCGAGTCCCTAAGGGGCTTATCCCATTGCTCGTTTTGGAGGCATAATCGGTCAATACACCCAGAGCATAACATTAAAAACTACGATGTTGGGTGTGTGTAGGGGGGTGTATAAACCGACGATGCACCTAAATCGGCCAATGAGATATGGCCCTTCCTGAGGTCCCCCCCCCCACCAAAAAACACTAATAGAAACAAACACCTTGTCCTAAAAGTCACCCCAGCATCCTGGGTGACTGCTGACCCTCACAGGCTGTAACTGAGTCCTGCTGCCATTGTATTGTGTATGTATAATATATGTAAAGGTCTGACACTCCTAGTCCCCGGTCATCTATCCACTTGAGGCGGCAGCACTGTACATAGGATTGTAGGTAGACTGTGGCACCATCTAGTAGAAAGGTAGGAACTACAAATCTCTGTACTTCAGATGGTGCCACAGTCTACCTACAATCCCATGTACAGTGCTGCCGCCTCAAGTGGATAGATGACCGGGGACTAGGAGTGTCAGACCTTTACATACACTATACATACACAATACAATGGCAGCAGGACTCAGTTACAGCCTGTGCTGACCCTCGACTGATTGGGACACAGCGCTATGACCAGAGGAAGCAGGGCCGGATAGGATCAAGTTGTTAGGAATGGAACAGAACTAACCCAAACTCTCCTACAACCCATACCCCAGCACCCTTTACCCCAAAAGCAAATCTGATTGGAACACCCAAAGAGGAACGCCACTCGAGGCTACCCTATACGGGCAGTCAGGACAGCCATCGCCCAGTGAAATTACGGACGAGGAAGGATTTCGGAACAGGGCGTGGTAAAGGCCTATGGGTGATAGGGGTGGGGAGGGGCGAGATAAGGAAGTAGATGGGAAAGGGTTTGGAGATGATGGATGAGAGAAGCTTCGCTGCGGTTATACTGCATGGTTGTCAGTAGGTGGGCCATATGAAAATATCTGTGTTAAAAATATTTGCAGAAGGATCACTTTAGAAAAAAATGCATATTCAAGATTAAATGGTATATTAACTCTGGTGGCATCATCGATTTTATGTATCTAATTGATGTATATCTTATTGATATAGAAGCAGCAGTGTCGACATTTGGTAGTATTTTTCATGTAATTCATGTAGAAGGTTAACAATCCTGACTGACTACATGGTTTGATGTGAGGTGAGATGGCTATATATTATTATGGGTGAAATGGCTATATATATTATTGGTAAGTTGGATAGGGTGGATAGTGGAGGGGACAGCTTTGACTCCTGTACGCTACGGCCACTCTGAATAATATCCTATTTCTTAAAAGTGTGTTTTGAAGGTCTATTTCTATTGCAAATTTTAACGGAAAAATATGATAATGATGGACAAATATGAGCATATTTTATATGAAATTGAAGTTTAGATTGATGCGAATGAGATGGGATAGAGGGGATATACATATTCAGAACTTGCATAGATTATTCATTGTAATACGGGGCCCTGGAAGTGACATACATCTGAAATATCTTTAGTCATCCGACCACTATTATTCGGAGTGGCCTAACGGTGTGACTGCATGATCTTTTCAAATATGGAAATCCGTGGTGGTCACCAAATGCCACTGTTTCATTTCACTAACTGCATGTCTGCCCAGACTTCCCACTCATGAAGGCCAAATGCATTGATGGCAAAAAAAGAAACAAGGCTTGACATGAAACTAGTCTCAAACTACCAGACATGACTTGATGACCAGTGGGATACAGCACTTCTGTTGGCATTGCATCTCCCCAACAACAATGGCAGACAAACTGACAACAAGAGGAACCCCACAAAAAACACCCCCATCTGTTACCTCATCTTGCAGGCAATACTATGCGTGCTGTGCCCCCTTACTGTTAGCCACCCCTCAGAGTAAGAGAGGGATGGGACATGAACCTGTCACTACCTCCCACCGTTTTACACTAAAACTTGCCTCAAGTTTGCTTCATTAAATCCAGAGACACAGACACTGTGTCAGCCCCACGGCACCGCGTCCAATTGTTTTCTTGCTTCCCCAACCGACCAGCCATCACCACTCGTTTTCAGATGCGGTGGCCCGTTTGATAGAGGAGGGGAAACCCAGCTCAAAAAACGAAACCCACCGAAATGGGAAAATTTGAAGAGTGCATGACAAGTCACTGCAAATTGTCATGATTGCAAATCGGCAGCGAGGATGCCGTGACAAGAAGTCGTGATGAGAGAGTCTTGTTGTGGGGGGTGGTGGGGCTGTGGGCTGGTAGGATGGGGAGGGGTAGCGCTGTGGGGGTCCCTGCTGCTGGTGTTTGCCGGAAGAGGGTTTGTTGGTACTTTTTGCAGGGCGTGTGTGTGGTTCCTTCAAGGTTACAGGATATGGATGCTCCAGGATGAAATTATCGGCAGATGGAGCCAGAAGGCTGTCTTTTATTATATTATGGATCTGTTGAAATTTGGAAAACATCGACCAATATTTTCTGATGCACCTGGCTGAGAAAACGCTCAGGCCGATTGCATGATGTTTTTACGCTTGCAATACATTTCTAACCAAGAATCTAACACATATTAAATCTACATCACTTGTCCATAGAGAGCGCAGCTTAATAAGGAAAACTTTAGAGGTTCCTGGGAGGCTTGGAAGTTGATATCTTCCAAATCAGCAAATCGTACAGAAATACATAACGTGGTCGCTACTCAGTTATTCCTATGAGCCCTTTCCGTGTCGAGTTACAAATCACTTGGTGTGAATTGCTTTTGATAATCATCAATATTTAACCTAGATTCCTACAAACAGATGGAAAATCAATGAAACAATATTGGACCAACAACCATCAGATGAAAAACGATATTTAGTGAAAATGCTTATATTAACTTATAGATAAGACGTGGGCAGAATGGGTTTATTTTTCATCATATGAATAGTCAACATATACTTGTAACCGACTAGATACGTTGCCCCACATGTACACTCCCTCTGCCCAAACGGAGGTCGTTCAACTGACAAAAATGGACTAATGAATTTAGTTTTACTATATTTGGATTTTTAACTGGTCCATTCAACTGTTCATTCTCATACCCCCATCAACCCTGCGGAGGTTCTAATTGGGAAAGGGAACAAGGCCCTTCTTTTCATTCAGCTTTACTATAGTCCAGGCAGGAGTAGCAATTACTGGTCGGTCTCTTATAGGAGAAGGGTAAAAACACCCGACGCTTTTGTTACTGCACACAGAGGTATCTTGAATTGATAACGTAATCTTAAAAAACGATAGAGACCTAGTTGTTTCACAGTCTATATGGCTGTGTCTCACGACCTTGAGCCAATGTATTTGTCTCTGACTGGGTGCCGTCTCTGACCAGGTGCCGTCTCTGACCGGGTGCCGTCTCTGACCGGATGTCACTTTGGGAGTTTAGTTATGTTCTACCAACAGCAGGAGGCTAATCATAATTACATAAGAGCTGCCATAACGTTTTTACATATCCTTATATATATGAGTATAGGTTAACATTAAAAAAACACGTTTTTCTGACACCAGGTCAGAGACGGCACCCGGTCAGAGACGGCACCTGGTCAGAGACGGCACCCGGTCAGAGACAAAAACATTGGCTCAAGGTCGTGAGACACAGCCATATGTGAACAGTATGAAATGGGGCTATCCTTGGTTCCTGTAGAAACTTATCTATAAGGATAAATCTAGATGCTTCGTTGTATGCGGCCATATTGGTTCTGAGCTCATATTATATCGCGAGATTCAGGCTGGCACGAAATTTCAACACAAAATGTACTACTATGGTATTCCGGGAACAGGCTACATTCCGAAAACTGAAAAAAACTTCTCATATGATTACTTTCATCAGGGTGGTAGTCGCAAAACAGTAACATCTCGCTGTGTCCTCAGTTATAAAGGTATGATGTTAACCTGTACCGCACAACACTATTCGACTTCCGAAAGATAGACGCGTGCGTTGGTTGGGGGAGGTAGCTGATTATCTGGTACTTGAGCATAGAAATTGTGCTATACCATTTGTTTTTAAATCTAGATGCTTTTAGAAGATGTAATCTGCTTGCACAGTATTTGGCTGTTTGGCAGCTATTCGTGCGCAGGTGGCAGAAGGGATGTGCAATACCGACATAGTAGACAGAAGTGATTTGTGAGCTAAGCCGATGTCTTTCAGAATTTCTATTTTGAAATATACAATTATACAAACCACATGTTTTATGATTGATTGATTGCATATATGTATATTCTTTTTATCATCCTGGACAATGGGTTGTATATGAAAAGATCCCCCTGTATATATATGTGAGGTAAACATATTTCTGTTTTCCTGGTGTACGTTTTTTGTATACAGTTTGGATGCTTCACAATATGAAACCAACTGCTGTGAATACCTGCGTCCCCTTTCCCGACATCTTCTCCAGGTCTCACATCAAGAGCAATGACTGACATACACATCATCACGAAGTAGAATATGTTACCATAAAATACTTTTTAAAACACATTTAAACTTCCTAAAGCGGAATAGTTCGCCAGTAAAACGAGACATGGAAAGGGTTCTCGTGTTAAATTCAATGAGCATATATGCGAGGTTGAATACGTAACTCGTAATTGAGTCATTTAACCCAATGAAAAAGTACTCCACTTTGTAATAAGAGGTTTTAATTTCCAAGCCCTAAAGTCCTCCAAATGCACATAGTAAATCATTTTTGTTTGCTATGCACTAAGGATTAAGTATTAAAATACAATAGGTGGTATTCCAAGATAGAGTTCATGTCTAAAATGTGTATTTTGTTTGTGTATCTATAATGTGCACCAAGTAAAGGAAAGTATGTGGGTCATTCAGCAGTTTTAGTACATATTTTTGTTCCTCAACGTGTCATTCAGCCTGCATTTTAGGTAGGCACAACAGAAAACAATAGAGAATGCTCAGATAAAGTGCGTGCTGCTAAACCCACACTTCCCTCTTAAGTGGCAAGGCATGTCTCAACAATAACCCTCAAATTATGTTGCCATGGAAACAGGTGTAGATAAAAGCTAGGTTATGGTTATAAAAGCTGATCTTCGAATTATTTAAAAGACATGCACAGCAACTTATGTTAATTCAGGGGTTCTCAAGTAACAGCACTAACACCGCAATTGGGTCAAGCTACGTGGGTTTAAATACCGCCTCATACATATTTTGTCGTAAACACATATTTATTGAACATCTTAATGAGAATTCTTAGAAGTTCAGAGTGGTAACAATAGTTCATATTTCGCTGTATTTCTACTTCATATGATGCTACGAGGGGAATAGTGGCGAATTGGGTATAATATCGTGGCAGGATCTGCCAAATGGGACTTCAGTGCAGGCTGCACAAAGGCCCCTTTTCCAAGGACACAGATATGGAAAATGTAGATACTGACAGTGATTGGTGCTGTTTGCCCTATGCACCCTGATAGCTCATGGGAGATAAGCCAACACGTCTGGCGGCAACACAGATCGGCAATCCACCACCCCCACCCCCAGGGCCCGTGGCAACCATCAACTGGGTCCCTCCTCCTCCCTTTAGTCCCGACAACAAACCACTTTGTTCAGTGACAGCCAACACAAAAAGTCTCTTTCCACCTGTCATATCCAGTTCATACACAAAAGGCACAAAAAGGCTGACAGTGGAGATATGGTAGACATCTGTCACTCCTGACTTATGTATTGGTCCTTTTTATGGCTCCCAACACGTTCTGTTTTTAAAGCCTACTGGAGAAGAAGTTGGCCTCATTACACATGCCCCCTTATACCTCATACACCCTCTCTCCCAAGTATATGTACACCCTCAAGTTTTATCTACCTCCACCCCTCCCATACATATACATCCTTCCTGATTGACACGTGGCTTCACTAGTGTCCGCTGGCTGTCAGGCAATGCTGGCTGGCTTATGGCAACGCCATCTGGATAAAACCACAGGCATTGTTTCTTTGTTTTTATATCGTGTAGCACTGTACTATCTGTTTTACCTCAGCGTTTTGCCGACCCTATGTCTGTCCAAATCTCCCCAAATACCTTCCTTCTCTGCTATTCCCATATATATAACCTCTTGTCCCCGGCTTTCTCCTGCTTCATACCCCTATTCTGTTTCGATATCTTGGTTAGCATAAGTTGCCTTGTTTACCTTGATGTACATCTATACTCAAACTATTTCTCCTCCATGGCTATGCTGTATTTCATGTCTCTCCTATTGCTTCACCTCAACCTTCTTCCACCCACGTTCCCCGCTAAACACGCAGTGCACGTTGTCTTCTTAAGGACACCTCCTCCAGCCTCTCCCCCTCCTCCTCCTCCTCCCATCCTCCTCCTGCTTCCTCCAGTGTATAATGTGTAGCACCCATGTTCAGTGGCCTCCTCCCGTACCCACTGATGGGTGCAGCCTGTCACAGCCGGCTCTTTGTCTCTCAGCTGACTTCTGACAAAGGTAATTGACGATGATGCCACATTGTACCATGTGTTTTTGTTGTTGTCATTCTTTTGTCACTTCCTCTCACAGAGCTATGTTGGCGCCTATGGGCGGAGAGGAGGGTATATGGCAGTGTATATAACGTGCTGGAAGATGATGCTCACAACAACCCAGCACTGAGTAGGTCTAGATGTCCTGCTCGTTAGACACAAGGTATTGTAATGTTTGTGAGCTGCTCAGTACTCCCACTCGTTAACCCAGGTTAAGTATTGGCTCTGGTAAGGTGCAAATTTCTATATTGTGTCAAAGCAGAAAAATAATGCCATGTTTCCGTACATTTCTCATTGTTCTGCTGTGCGAACTAAACTGTTATTAAATTACCACAGAAATCCAATACTGCATCAGCCGTGTAGCATCGATATGAACTTATATAACTCCATTTATTGCTATTCCACAATCAGATAGACCCATACAGTTCTGTACATCCATTGATTGACAACCTCAACATAACTTCATAAATCAGATATATCTACATGGTGATGATGTGTGCTGCGGGACCAGATAACGAACTCAGTAAGCCTCGCCCACTCAATCTACACTCAAGTTAAGCCTATAATCCAATGTCGGAGGTCGATAATCTACATAAGGAATACTTACATGGCCATATGTACCACCGATTGGAGTATGGGAGGATGTGGTATAAACAGTGGGAAAGGTGTAATACAGCGAGATAATTTGCACCTGGTACTAAATAGAGAGGGAGAATAATAATATGTAACAACATGATAACAACATTTATATTTAGAGAATAGAAAACGATGTTCTTCAAGTCGAGACTCTCCGTTGCCCTATAATGCACGATGGTGTCAAGCCTTCATAAGGCTTGGGACCAGAGTGCATTATAGGGTCACAGAGAGTCGAGATATGACGAAAGAGTGTTCTATTGTCTTTATAAAATTTTAAAAGTTTTTCATGGGTTTTTAAAGATTTCCTGTGGGTTTATTTACTGTTCCCTGGTGTGACCCTGTGTTCAGCGTGCACTGTTACTCTATAACGAACGGTCACGTGACTTCTCTGAGGCTATAATGCACGGCCAACCGTTTTATAAAATCATACAATGCACTGTAAGAATCTCAATGTTTAGAGATGTCCAAATCGAATAAACTGTCGGTGTTGGAACTAATAAGGATGGAATTAATAATGGACTCAATTGAAAAACCAAATGAAAAACCAAATGACAAAACCATCAAAGTTGTCAGTGTTACCTAGAGATCTACTTCCAGGAGTTCATCAAACTGGGCCCCTATGTGGCAACATACGTACCAGAGCCCAGTAGACACTGACAAACTTCCTGTTATGTAGTTATTCATGTAGGTGTTAACTGTATTATCACAACAAAAAATGAGACAGAGGACGTAGCTATGGTTATATGGGGACCATTGGGGGAAATAAAGACCTCTTATGTGACATACACAGTCTGTAAATGCTGTGTTGTTACTTCACATAACGACACTCCAGGTGTTTCGCAAACACTATCTATACAATAACCGTTATATATTATGTACCTCAATCCAAGTATGCACTCGTATTAATCAAGTCATTATTACTGACACAAAAGCCGCACACGGCAGCACGAAGCAGACATTTCTCTTGTTACCACATCGCCCATATCGCACCCACAACAATTTACAATGCGGGAATTATTCATGCTTTAAGCCCGCCCCATGAACATGCTTTTAGTCAGCTAGGACCAGATGTGATGAGGCCACGAACTTGTCCTTTGTAATCCGGAAGATGAATGGCTGTGTTCCCTGACGGAGGGGCTCTAGCATCTCGGGAAGAGTGCCTGGTGTAGGTAACATGTGAAATGTAAGTGGGATTTGGGTGGAGAGTGGGGTATAGCTCCAATTAGCCGAGCTACTCTTTATAATGATCCCATGGAGGCTAGGACAAAATGGGAGCTGGTGTTGGCAATTTGCAGTTCAAGTGAGCAGGTGCCTGATGCGATATAAGTAGGGGATTCAGCGTGATGTCACGCGAGGACTATTGTAGCATCATTTCAAATAATGATACCGATAGCATAAAATGTGCTAGTTCTTTCGAGTGTGCTGGTATTTCTAACACATTACTTTTGCAGGGAATTCATCCCCTCTACATGGAATAGAGTTATTTTCTAATATATAAGTTGTTTATCTCCAGGGGAATAATAGCATGTACCCATGATAATACATTACATGTTGCAGGTACAAACAATGCATAAATCATTATATTTATTATCACGTGCTATATTTATCATCACGTGCTACAACCAATGTGCTGTTGAATTTAATAGCAAATGGCCTACACTTTAAGAAAAAGTGTTTAGAATTGAAACACTTGTTGTGCCCGTCATCCCCGGGGAGTCGACTCAGCTCTAAACCTACCGGGATGTGTGGTCATGAATTGTCAGGAAATGGGTCTTATTTCAGCCACTAGGGAGGGGAGTAGCGTGCGCCAATATGGGTATGTTTTCTCAAGGGTCAGCTACATTAAGGCTAAACCTGGAGTTTATACAGCATATTTTGGTTAATTGGTAAGTTTGCCATTTTTGATTGGCCCTTCTGAGTGTTAGAAAGTGCTAATTGGTGAGTTTGCCATTGGTATGTCTGGCTCACATATATATCATACGCCAATATGGGTATATATTCTGCAAAATCTACGCCACTATGGGTCATTTTCCTAGAAATCAGCCTACGCCTATATGGGTCAGATGTTTAGACCCATGGCCGCACATCCCGGTAAAAATGTTTCAAGTCGACTCCCCGGGCCGTCATCTTAAACACTTATCAAAGTGTTTAGATTCTAAACACGTTTCAACTAAACACTATGATAAGTGTTTAGGTTTAAACACTTATTTGCAATATGTTTAGGTTCTAAACCCTTATCGAAATACTATTTTGAAAAGCGTTTAGCATTTAAACACTTTTTACTTAAACTCTGCAAATGTGTTTGGATTGAAGTATTTAGAACAAAAGTGTTTAGATAAGTGTTTACAATCTAAACACTTATTCAAAAGTGTTTAGAATTTAAACACTTTTTACCTGAACACTTGTATATACATTGTAGCTTACAAAAGAAGTGTTTAGAATAAAGGACACAATAAGGGTTTAGATAAGTTTTTAGGATCTAAACACTTTTTTATAGTGTATATATTATATAAAATAATGAAACAATACAATCATGAAAGAGCAGTACATTCAAGTCAGTAGAATAACCTTGACAATTTCCCCCAACGTTCTGTTCTCTTTGACCAGTCCACTTCTGAATGGGATGTATTTGGTTCGACTTGATGGAACACGAATACCGCGGATAGCCGCCAGCAACACCCCTAACCCGTTAAGGGCCACATAGTGCTTTAATGTGATATGCCCTTAGTCAGAATGCAACCCTGGAGAGTATACTCACCAGGGATGCATTCAGCATCCATGCATCATGCAGACCCTTCGGGAGTGTATCAACCCCATAGGGTCGGCATGATGCGCGAATGCAGCACTGGCGAGTTACTCACCAGGACTACATTTACGCATCATGCAGACCAAGGGCATAACACATTAAAGCACTAAACAGCCCTTAAAGGGCTAAATAAACCCAAGCATCCACAGGGGGTGTAATTTGGTAGTACTGACTGAGCTGCTCAATGTTACCTGACACCCCTCCCTACTGTAAAGCCGAGCAGCTCACACCACAGACTGGTCCATGACCCTTACTGTGAGACTGTAGAGATGGTGTATGGGGATCCATATCGGCCTGCAGAGTCACTCCACCATGCACGCAACCAGCCAGTGGGTGGCACCGGACGTGGTGCACACAAGGGTTTGAGAGTATTGAGGGTAGTAGGGCTTTGAGAGTATACTGTTGGTGGTATGGTTTTCAGGGATATATTTAGGTTTGAGCGTATTGAGGGAAAGAGGGGTTGGGGAGTATGCAGGGTAAGAGGGGTTGGGAGTAGGCAGAATGGGAGCTGAGAAGTAGGGAGGAGAATGAGAGTAGTGCATGGAAAGTAGACTCTGCTGATGGTGACAGTATTTACATAGTACTGATGTCATCAATTCCAGGGCGGAAAAAAAGGCAACTTGAATGGTACTTATGTGGTAATGCAGCCTATATTTATCTGTATATTTATTATGTAAAAATGTATTATGAAATGATATGTTCTACGGTACGCAGGCAATGTCTTAACCTTGAATGGTAGCTAACAGTATATCCTCCCAGCAAATCTCAAGAATCAGAAAATCAAGTCATCTTTTCATGTGGAACCTAGAAGGGAAACACGTTATGCCTTATGTGATGACGTTGAGTAATTTGAGTCGACTATTATGGCTACACCTGATCACTCTGCTCGGTTCAACAGGTAATACTGCTGTCATTTGGCAGATACACATTAATGCTGCCTCTTTAGACCTGCCATGAAGGCGGGTTTTTGTGATGTTTAAGGCACATAATCTTGAGACAGATTTAGACATGTCAGCGCTTGATTTCATCGAATGGCCATTTCAGGAAGGTCTCAAATTGCATGTCGAAATTCTGGGTTTTATAGTCGGGCCTAGATTCGTATATCCAGGACGTAGGATGTCAGCTGCAGGGGACGTCACTGTAAACGTCATACGTGACGTGAGACGCACAGTCCACCCCCGCGGCGCGCGGTATAACGTTAATCTGGTGCTGCCACCCAGCGCCGCGTTTTGTTAATTAATTGCCTTTCGCCTAATGGTGATTGCATTTCGCTGTAGGACGCCTGATCCCCGGCCCCTTTTCCCATTCCGTGCTTACAGCTACCTACTCACGGCACAACACTGCTAGTTCATGACCAAATTTTACATGCTCATCGCCTAACAAGGCAATACTTCCCATGCGCTATCTGCCCAATGGTCTATATTGTTATTGCCTCCTATTATCACACCCCTCTGCCCATATCTGGTACCCATGGCTGAATGCCCAACCCGGTCACTCTTCGTATATGAACGCTTTTAATTAATTGATTTATTTTGGACCATATTATATTCCTTCCAAGCACTAAGCTTAATATCAAAACTACTGAAAAGATTGTGAGTTAGCTGTATCAATTCGCTAATCAGTATGGTTGTTTCTCCATTCACCTCCTCATTGCCTACATCTACCGATACTTCCTACCCAATCAGCGCCTCTGGCTCCCATCCCAATGTCTCTTAACTACGTAGGTCAATGCCAAGTGTTTCGTACCCAATACTCCCCATCGGCAACATTGTGGCCAACCCAGGAGCTCCCCTCGCCAAATGCTTTTAATTCAAACCCCACCGCCCCTATAAATAGGGCTGAGTATCTGGCCCGGCTACACTCCGACTGTCGCTGAAGGGGAAGCCTTTAAATGTTTTTGGCCGATAGCTAATCACATTAAGATACCATGGCTTTTTCATTGTACAACCCCTACTGGCTAATGTTATAGATATATAGTCAGGGCTTAACTTTTAGCGACAAACGGACCCAATTCCAAGTCTACACTTCCCCATTTAATGCTAGCCAAATGAACCTATATTGACTACCCACTCCTATAGCTTTAATACCATGATGGCCTTCCCCCACTTACCCACCTTCACCCTAATTATATGGACCTATGCAACCCAAACGAACACACCAAATCCTGATAACGTCCACTTTTGCATCCTCTTTAAGAACACAAATCTCCCCATGAAAAGCACATTCAGGCTGGCATGCTTTGTTGAGGTAATAGTCTAATAACTGGCTAATTAAGCGCATTCAATGCTAGCTCACACGCTGCCTGCTCGTCGGGCCAACTCAAGAACTGAAACAATAATTAGAATTCGATAAAAGAGTTTGGGTTTGTTTAGTGGACTCCTTTTTGTGCCAGTTTTAATTCTGAGGCAAAACACCCACGTATTGATCGTGGATTAGCTCTGACGTGACGTCACACACCGGAAGTACGTCACCAACGATGAGCTGCCAGCGGTTAGCAGTGGTGTGAGGAGGGCTCTAAGCTGGAATGAGCTGCTCATGAGGGGTGCAAAATAGGTATACCACACCTGCTTAAGATAAGCTCACACTGATTGAAATACGGCCATCTACTATGAGGTATATATTTGTCTCATGGGACCCAGGAGAAGTAGATTCTTTCTCCAATTATACTCGAGCCGGGTACATAGAAAAACCCGATGGCAAAATGTATTTGATGTCTTTTATAACTTAAGGAGTTTCACGAACATGTGTTACATTTATATTAAAGTGTACTTTGTACACGCTTATATTCATAATAATTATGACTCAAATGTATAGATTCATGAGGGACCTAACCAGATCCCAGAGAGCTCACGATTGATGATACTAGTAGATGGCAGCTGACTGGATTGATATATTCCGAGTCTATTCATCATGGCAGAGTGTATATTATCATAATGATGTCGATGAATTGACATCATTCTCGTCATAAAATAGAAGTGATGCTGTCATGAAGAAATGAAACATCAGAACAGACTGAGCCCGGCCACATTCATATCTGCTGTGTAAGAGATCGATTGCAGATATCGGTCATGCTGACAAATGGGTGACCATTAATCACTGGTAGAAACGCTGTTGCTAGTCCATAAAACATTGTAGATCTATAAGTAGGCATCCATGGGGAAAGAGCCTCAGAAATAAATCTTTACCAGCTGCCCCCTGCGTCAACTCCAAAGTCATATGTGATATAATGCAAACAGCATTACGTGTAAAGTTATAAGTGCAAAATCAATGAATAATGTCTCAGTGCACTTTGGAGCCTATGACATTCAGACCATTTCTCCTATCCCCAGTATGGCATTTGTATGTTGAACCATGGCTGTGCATTGAATGCATTCTTTGTAGAGTGTTATGGAAACAGGTTAAGAACTATAGATCATTCTCTAAAAGAGAATCATCCCTGCCCCACCCACCCACCCACACAACCCCGTCATAAGGAATCAATGCCCAAATACACACTTATTGAAAGCTAAGGTAGGCCGATATACCTGTGGTGCTCCCTATGATACTGTATGGGAACTTTGGTGACATCCCTAGTCCTCTTTAAGGGCCGCATAGTGCTTTAATGTGC
This sequence comes from Harmothoe impar, assembly GCA_947462335.1. NCBI lineage: Eukaryota > Metazoa > Annelida > Polychaeta > Phyllodocida > Polynoidae > Harmothoe > Harmothoe impar. Next base: position 24,546,418 of record OX381709.1, on the reverse strand, counting down.
TACACGCTTTGTCGTCATGATCCATGGTTGCAGCCCTGGAAAGCCTGCACTCGACCCGGGGTTGCGTTCATACATCACGCCGACACTTGGGGAGTGTATCAACCCAGTCGGGTCAGTGTGATGATTGAATGCAGGAGTTAGTCGCCAGGGCATTAATATTTTATGCATCACGACTATATAATGCATTAAATCACTTTATAACCCTTAAAGGGTTGAGGAGGGGTTTTATCGGCCGGACACTGATAGTGGCACTCCCTAATGCCAATAACTCCTTCTGTGCTGCCAACAGATGCTGTGCCTGATATGGTCGCCATCTTCCGGGACGCAGGCATATTAGAGGCATGTTGGACGCTGCCTAATCCTGCCGTAAGTCATCGGCCTGTGGTAGAGAGTGTGGAGACAGGCCGATGGTGGAGATTGTGTCAGTGCTAGGGTAGTCAATGTGACGACCACGTGTCCCCCTTGCCGATATCCCCCCTCCCCCCTCCCCCCACCACTACTTCAGCGCCACCTGCTGCCTGCTGACTGATAACAGACCCCTCACACCGGAAGTGGACTTGTATCTGCCCAACACCTCCACGGTCCTGCCTACATATTGCCTGACTGGCTGGGGACTGCCTCCCACCCACTGGATTAGCACATTTTCAACTTCCTGCTATACTATATACTCAAGACAGCTCTACATAATTCGGTCCTTTGTTGCCCACTTTTAGAGCTACCATACCTACTGCATATCACCTGTAGATTACACAACATGCCTGTATCAAATAATGTGAAATAATGTGACATCCTGAAGGAGACGTTGAAACGTTGATTCACTCTACATGCTTACTAAGCAATATTCCAACACCTTGTATTTCTCAGCTAATAAAAAGTCAACTATGCTGTACATGATTGTGTCTTGGTTTTGTGTGATATTCCACCCCATAGCAATGTGCAATAAGCTTCGATTCCTTCAGTCTTCCCACCTTAGATATGTTGTGATACCCATCAGACATTCTCCATACCTGTTCACCCAGGCATCATTCCTTGTACTCTATCTCTCACCGCGGGAAAATGACACAAGGCTAGGACGGTGACGAAGGCGCGGGACTGATTATCGGTGGATTTTGATGAAATTACGAGGTGGAAACGACTGAGCCCAGCAGTGAACCTGCGTAAAGGCTTCTAGAACCTCTATACACTACCAATGTCCAGTTTATCCTCCAGGATTACGAGAAATTCGAATAACAGCGAGCCACACGTTGAGCTACCCTACCGGAGGCGTCAGAGCGGCCATTCCAAGATGGCGGAGAAAAACCCAAACATCAACAAAGAACCGGCTACGCAAGTGGAATTTCTTCCCAGGCTCCACAGTAAGTCCTCTACGGCCGACATGGTAGCCAAAATAAATGAACTAGAAACTCGACAAACTGCTCAAGAAGGCTTAACCTCCAGATCGCTTGATTTAATCAATGAGATTGAAAAAAGAGTGAAGTCGAACGAGGGTACACTCGGGGAAGCCACTGCTACATTCGCCGACATAACTGAAAAGCTAAGACTGATCAACATAAAGACCGATAACATGGGAAACGCTGTCTCCACTAACTCTGAGGATATTAAAATCATGAGTGCTTCCAATGCCAAACTTCAAGGCGAGAACGACATTAATAATGATAAAATGCAAAGGATCGAATCCAAGGAAAGGCGTAAAGTCCTAGTTATTGAAGGCATACCTGAAGACAGGCCGAAAAGCCTAAGGGACATAGTGGATCAACTGCTCAATGATTTGAAACTACCGTACGACAACAGTATTGTGGAATCAGCATATCGAAGAGGGAAAAAGCAAGTACCCCCCCCCCCCCCCCCCGCGGTGGAGGTGGACAGGCGGACCGTAGAGCACCAAAGTTCAAACCCAGACCACGTCAGATCGTCTTGGTTTTTGCATCTGCTCACTATAAGTCGATGATATTCTCAAACATCCAGAACCTCAAGGGTATGGAAGAATGGTTAGGGATACACCTGTCGGATGACATACCGAATGAAGAAAAACTCATGCAAAGAGACTTGAGAGCACTACAGGCCCTAGCAAGGAGTAAAAACATTGATGCGTCGGTCAGAGGTACCACAATAATTGTGGCTGGACAGCAGTTCAAATATAATGAAATCTCACAAATTCCCTTTGACCTCAGCCTTGCCAAGGCTAAGATGGTAGAGACTCAGGATGGACTGGCTTTCCAGAGCTGCCACGCCCCCTATAGTAACCTATACAAATGTGTGATCAAATACGAAGGCCAAACGTTCGACTCGACGGAAAGAGCCTTTTGTAGTAAGATGTGTGTGGTATCAAATCAAATGGCTGTACACAGAAGGGTTATGACCGTCAAGTCCCCAATGGATGCAATGTTCGCGGCCAAAGGCTGCAAAAGATCACAGGAGTGGTTTGACATGGAGGAAGACGTAATGAAGGCGCTTCAAGACATTAAATATAAGGATGAGTCCCTCCTTAAACAGCTCACAGACACCAAAGGGCTTCAATTATACGAAGCCACTCTTGATAACACATACGGATGTGGCTTCCACCTGGGGCAACTAGACTCTATCAAGATTGAGAACATTACCCATGGTAACAGGCTGGGGGAGATGCTGATGGCGCTAAGGTACACCCACACGAATGAAAGACCACTACCCACCAAGCATGAGGCCAGACAGCAAAAACTGCAGAGAGAACGAGCCGACCAACCCACTCCAAACCAAGACGACACAGGTGCTGATGACCGACCTCTGGCTGCTGCTCAAGCCACCCCTCCACAAGATGAAGGCTAAACTCATGTACTACATTACATATTATAACGGAAATATTATGTTTAATTCTCTTCTCCTAAAAGTTATCTTTAATTGTTAATAATAGACATTGGTAAACCCTGTTATTAGAAACTGATTTATTAATTCAAACACCTTTACTCTAGTATTGTACAACTACCGGTAATCAATCTCCCAACCCATCTGAACAAATCTTAGTCCAGATTATACATGGAGCTAAATTGCAGAGTCGGCATAAAGGCCTATGTCTCTGACTTCTTAAGCTGTGTATTTGTTTCTACATTGATAAACAAAGGAAGTTGTTTAATAAGTATTACTATTTATACTGATGTATCCTTGTCTCTAGGGAACTGTGAAATATGCAAAAAACTCCTACCCAAAGATAGCTTTAGGTAGTATGGAGCAATTGGGGGGTGCCAAGGGACTCAGATTTTTACATTTGAATGCTCGTAGTATTAAAGCTAATTATGCCTCAATCTGTACCGAATTATTATGGTCTAACCTAGAGCTGCTAAGCTTCTCCGAATCTTGGTTAAAATGTGACGACGATGAATGTGATTATCAGTTTATGGGATATACGAGGTATAGGTTGGACAGGCAGGTCTTGAAACCAAATGGTAATATTAAAGCAGGAGGAGGTGTCTGTACCTATATTAAACACTATGTTGATCATGAGTATAATTTTTTTCCTAATTTGTGTGTATCTGACGAGCAGATGGAGATCCAGAATATACTTATATGTAAACCTATGATGAAAAAGATAGTTATGGTGAATGTCTATTGTCCTCCTGATGGCGACAAGTTGACATTTATTACAAATTTTTCTAATCTTTTGTCTGATATAAAAGATAGAGACGAGTATGAAGTTATAATTATGGGTGATTTTAATTTTAATGTGAAAGAGGATGACGACCTTGTAAATCAGCTATTAAATAAAATGAAACTTTTAGGAATGTCACAAGAAATTGCTGAATCAACAAGAAAAAACGCCACTTTAGACCTAATCTTTACTAACCTTAGACAAAATTTTCTACGTACGGGTGTATTAAACATCTACATTTCGGATCATTTTCCAATCTATCTAATAAGGAAAAAAATACATTTTAAGAAAGAACTTACTGAAATACAAGGTCGCTCCTACATTAAGATGACTGATGCATTGTTTAAACAAGAACTGGATAATTATGATTGGAGCGTCTTTAATGATACTGAAGATGTTGAGACGTGTTGGTCACTGTTCCTGGACGCTGTTATTAACATTTTGAATACTCATTGTCCTTTACACAGCTTTAAGGTTCCATTACATAGAGATCCATGGATGACGCAAGATACTTATGAGTTTATTAGGGATAAGAATATAAAAGCCGGTACTGCCAGAAACTCAGGTCTTGATAATGATTGGGAAATTGCCGACAAAGCAAAAAACGCCTCCAACAAAAAGGTATCTCGTATGAGAAAAAATTATTTCAAGGACTTGTTAGTGGAACATGAGAAAGACCACAAGAAATTCTGGAGGATATTAAATGGTTTAATACCTGGTCAACCAAACAAAAAGAAAAATATTGTACTCACTAACCCCCAAACCGGTGATACGGTACCCGACGAGAAAACTGCTGACTTCATAAATCAGTATTTTACTCAGATAGGTCCTGAGCTGGCTAAAGAACTGCATATACCGTGGAAGCAGTATGATGACAGCTCTATAAATTTTATTGAACCTTTCCTCACCAATATCCAAGAAGTCTCCAAATTAATAAATGAAATTAATACTAACAAATCCTCAGCTATTGAAAATGTCTCTTCAAAAATACTAAAACTTGCTTTTGCACACATGCCTGACAAATTAGTTAATATTTTTAATCTCTCATTTGCTCAAAATAAAGTACCGGTATCTTGGAAAACCTCAAAGGTCACCCCCATACCTAAGTCTGGAAATTCCAAATCAGTTAATAATTATAGACCTATCTCCCTCCTACCCCTCCCTTGTAAATTACTAGAGAAAATAGTTCATAACCGGGTATATGGATTCCTTACTCGAGAGAAAATTTTGACCAATGTTCAAGGTGGTTTTAGAGCTGGACATAGCACAATAGATACATTAGCCCAATTCACGGACGATATAAAAAGGGAATTAAATATAGCCAACAACACTATTGCTGCCTTCATTGACCTGAGGAAAGCCTTTGACACCGTAGACCACTCTGTTTTACTTTTGAAAATTCACCATTATGGAATTAGGGCAGATAATTATCATTGGTTCGAAAATTATTTAGATGGAAGATTTCAGACAGTTTTTGCTAATAATATCCTTTCTACTAAGGCACAGGTGGTCTGTGGTGTCCCCCAAGGATCCATTTTGGGTCCTTTACTCTTTTTACTGTATGTTAACGATGTTGTAAAATGTGTAAAAAATTGTAAATTAAAGTTATATGCGGACGATACAGTTATTTATGTAGCAAATCATGATTTTGAAGTAGCTAAGCGTCTCTTGCAAGAGGATCTCGATTGTTATCATACATGGTGTCAGCAAAATAAATTGTCGGTTAATATTACAAAAACCAAGTTAATGATATTTGCAGCCAGCAAACGTAAGCTAAACACACTTAATGTAAACATGTATTTGGATGATGAACTACTTCAAGTTGTACCTAGTTATAAGTATCTTGGTGTAATTCTTGACCCCTTGTTAACTTATAATCTTCATCTCAAATTTGTTGCCAAAACTGTAGCCTATAAAACATATAAATTATGTCAATTGAGACCTTTTCTTGATAACAAATTAGCTATTAGACTATTTAAAGCCACAATTGTACCGTATTTTGATTATGCTGATATTCTTTTTCTTACAACTGCTGATACCCACCTTAAGCCTTTACAGTATGCCCAGAATCACTGTCTAAAAATCTGTTTGAAATATCCGCACCTGACGGAGACTCACATTGTACATAAAGATGCAAAGGTTAATATGTTAAAAGACAGAAGACACGCCCACCTTTTGAACTACATGTACATGAGGGCTCAAAATGTTAAATATAGAGATATTAGGCTAAGACCCACCAGAGCATTTTCTGCTCCTATGTGTAAGGTTTTACAACCAAATGGCATAGCATATGAAAATAGCGTAGAGTTCTTTGGGGCAGTGAGCTGGAATGGCCTAACCACCCTACGGAGAAGCGCTCAGAGTCTAGATATATTTAAAAAAGAAACCAACACTGACCTGCTAGCGATGATACCTTAGGGTGCCAGCCCTCCAGTCTCGTTGTCATCCCTGTAGTTCTCCCCCCCCCCTCCTAAACTCCTATACTAACTAAATTATCAACAAATTATTTTTCACCCCCCCAGACTTTCCACACATTTTTAAAATGTAATCAATACCCAACCTAAGTAATTCTAAGTCCTTTTTTATTAATCTCCAAACCACTATATATTTTCCTGTGTCGGTACCGTATTTAATCATTAATTTACCTGGTTTATCCCGAAGTATCAACCCATAACACTGAACTACAGTGGGGATGAAGGATACAACCTTTCTTTGAGCTGCTTTATTAATATTCTGTATAAAAGTGTAACCTAATTACATGAAATTATGGTATTTGTATGTAACGATATCTTTATGATTCTGTAAAACTACCGGTACGATCCTATGGGGGCATTTGCCTAGATGGGATCTTACCGGTACTGATCCATTCCTCTAAGTATGGATTATGCAACTAATGACCGATTGCAATATATTGGTTTATTTGTTATACATGTTTATTGATTGATGAGGAAACCCTGTGTCAACCCAGGATGATATCATGTAAAAGCGAACGTAAATCTATGGCGAAATAAAGATATTCCAAACTAAAAAAAAAAAAAAAAAAAAAAAAAATCTCCCCTTGCTACCCAAGAGTACATGCCTACCAACCACCCATTTATTTGTACGGCCGTTTTACTTTTTATATACATCCTATGCCCATGGCCACCCAATGCCCATAGCTCGTCCTCCACTAATCATCCACTGTTCACTGCCCCCTCCTCCCCATCGCTACCATCCCCTCCATCACCTGCCCCCCACTTGCGCCTTCCCCAAGCGGCCCACAGCTATTAACTTCATTGCTGGTTAGAGGAATTGCCGCCTGTTAAGCGCGCCTCTTTAGGCCCGATGGGTATTTACAGCGACGCCCGCGCGGCGCGCTGTGGTGTGGCCAGCACAGCGTCCCACGTGAAGCCACTCACCGCAGTGGCTTCCCGGCTGAAGCCACCAGAGGAAGCCATTGAGCTTGGAATGTCAACCGCCACAAAAGGTGCGATATCGCCGCTGCCTGGCCGAATTAAGGCTTTACGGGCTGCATAGTGCTTTAATGAAGTATGCCTTTCTACTCGCCATACAGGGCTTTATTTATGCATCATGACCACCCTCTGACAGAGGGCACATGATGCATAGTGACGCATGAATACAGCCCTGGTGAGAAGATTCGCTAGTAGACTCGCCTCGGTTGCGTTCATCCATAATGACAATCAGTGGTACAATGCATTATAGCACTATACAGTTATTAAAGGGTTAATGCAAGAGAGTGTGCGGCCCAATAGGCACATTGTCTGCTAACGGTAGAGCCCACCAAACCCCTTCAACGTCTTCTTCTTCACACCAGGCCGGCCCACCCACAGCTGGTGAGGGAGCATTCAATGCGACTATGCCACCTTGATACAGCACTCAATGTGAAGGATGTCTAATGAGTTCATGTCAATTTGGCGTTTCTTTGTATCAAACAGTCCATAGTATGTTTGCGAGCCGTGGGTTTTGATTAAATTACCAATATTATTTAGAAGCTTGAATTATTAGTCATAATAGTATATACATGTATATAAACGTTTACATCGTCGAATTACGAGCAATAGATGATGAATACAAAATATCAGAGGTTAAAGCGATTGATCTGATACATAATCCCTAACGCCAGTTCCTAATGAGTATTGTAGTCAACTGTCTACCCCAAGTGACGGTTCCCACAAAATATAAAGTGCTAAAGTGGGAATAAAAAGGTTCTGCAGCGGCTGTTCTTTTAGACTCCACATCCTCCTGGTTGACTGCAACCAACCACCCCCGCCCCTGTATATCTACTTCTCTGTTAATCGCTCGCCCTGGAGCAGACAAGAAGATCGCTCATTAAAGAACGGTAGCGCCCTAGCCATTGGGGTATCCCGGGTAGCATGGCCATATGAGGGATGGTGCTAATTAGTTATGTCGATTGCTAACGGTAATTGCCGCCTAAAACCACCAGCCTTCAGCCGAGGGCCCCCAATTGATAACCAACATCACATAATCCAATCATTCCCAACACAGCTAGGTGCGAATAACGCCCACTGTGGCAGCCCATAGAAACCCTCCTCTTCTCCCTATTGAGCCGCTCCCATTGAGACAGTGGGCAATATGAGCTGCTCACCAGCGCTGCTCAGCGCCTGTTGAAAGCCAGGGCAAAACGTCAGTTTAACCCTTTGATGCCCGCATAGTGCTCTAATGAGCTAGCTGTGTCCTTGGTCGCCATGATGTAGGAATGCAGACCTGGTAAATCGCTCGCAAAGGCTGTATACAAGCATCATACCTACCCTCTACGAGTGCATCATACCTGTAGCATAGGTATGATGTTTCGATGCAGCAGTGGCAAGTTACTCTCCAAGGCTGCATTCAAGCATCATAACGACCAAGGACATACATGTAACACATTAAAGCACTATGCGGCCTTTAAACGGTTAAGGAGGCTCCCCCTTTTGGCCTGGCCCCGCAGACCCCGGGCCGACGATAATGAAGTGCTAGTTTGTAGACGTCGGCCACGGGAGACGGTGGGATCTAATTAAGTCAAAATGTGCAATCAGTGGCGGCCTATCAGTATGCTTATTACATAGGGCCGCACTGCACGCTCATGTAATTGAAGGAGGTGATCAATCTGCGGAGGGGGATGAGTTTGGACGTGTCATCTATATCACTCTCTGACGGCCCCATGATAGATAGGTTTAACCCTTCGAGAGCCACAAAGTGCCTTAATATGCTATGCCATTTGGCCCTGGCTGCTGTCGTGTTTTTGACGACATTTAGGGAGTGTAACAACCCTATATGGTCGGTTTGAATACAGCCCTGGTGAGTTATACTCACCAGGGCTGCATTCAAGAATCATGACGATAAAAGGCATAATGTATTAAAGCACTATGCAGTCCTTAAAGGGCTACACACCACCCTCCTCCTGCTGCCCTCAACAACCCGCCGTCAGCAGGTCCCTCAAACCTGAGCACCGCCAACCCTCTAATGAGTTACCTATTACCATTACCCCCAAAAGGCCTTATGACGATAAATGGGTTCTAAGGTCCGGATGGCAACTTTCATATCATGGAGATATCAGAATACCGTCCCATATGAGGACAGATAAGACGGAACTAAAACTATAATAACGCATGTGAAATTGGGTTAACCATAGACTTCAAACAGGATATTCTAAAGGGATGAGCAAGAACTAGAAATTAGCTAAAATGGTCTGACTGGAAATGAAAATGCAAGAGAATTTAAAGACGGCCAAATAGTTACCATCCCATCGCAGAACTGCATCAAACAGTCACTGACTGTGCATAAAATCCAAATACCAAAGGGGCGCCGGGCCGCCCGGGCCGCTTGCTTGTGGATTGCTCTTGGGGGCGTAAGGAGGCTTATGAATATTCACTATGGCCCCTATCAAAATAGATCTTGTTCCAGGCTGGCTCCCCTCTGGGAATTAATGATTACATTGTTCTTTCCTACCAGCTCAAAGGATGAGGAGAAAGAGGGTGATCGGCTTAGCTTGCGATGTGGCTGCCTACTTAAGGCTAACTCGACGTGAGTTTGCAGGTGGTTGGCGGAGGCTGGGTAGGCAATAATAGCCATGTAAAGCCCCCACCCCTAGCACCCCAGCCCCTGAGCCGGGTACACCCTGGAGGAGGCGGCTCAGACAGGCTGTTTGTTCGTCATGACACCTGTCAGGTCCCCTGCTGGTGTCCACTATATAATACTGCTGACCGTCTCCCACCTGTCAGACTCCATGTACATCAGGCTGGCAGGTAAGTCCCCAGTACCACTCCCTCACTCCACTAGCTGTCTCATCTGGCTTGTGTCTTATCTTCCTGTGTTGTGTATATATACTTGGTTGTTGTTAGGGTGATAGGGTTAATACCCCAGCTCCCCTATATATGAAGCCCCACACTGTAAATAGTTTGTGTAGGTATAAAGTAGCATATACTGTATAGTCTTACAGTTTCTACTTATAGCAAAATAAACTGAAACTCTACTGTAGCTGTACAGTAAAACTGTATGATTACAGAAGTGAATTCTGCAGTGTACTACACAAGAACGGTAACACAACAGTAGATTATATTTTATACCTGCACTAATTGCAATCAACTACTTACAGAGCAGTGTATCAGTCCCCGCTCCTCTCTGACTTCTTCTAATGGAGGAGGAGTAAAAATCGAGCCTTGAAGTTAAATTTCGTCTCAGGGTTTTATGTATCTATGTTGGCTTGAATGATGATACATTTTATTAATTTGTGATTGGGACAGGGATATAAGTTACGGTAATCCAAATTATTCAAAGCATTTGCATGACCATGAAATTGTTTTCATTTGCTTGATTTGAATATGGGATGGAATTCGCATAGGTTTGCGATTTGAAAGAAACTGTGGCGTTTCTATTTATTCATTCAATCACACTTTTGTATTTTTGTACATTCTGGTGTTCAAAACAAATGTTACACCAGGTTCTTGATATACTTATTTGTAGATTCTACCAACAAAACCAGCCAGTGTTTGTTTTTATGTATAAGTTTACATGTGACGCCAAGCACTCCAATCGCTCTGCCCTTGCGGTGCACTGTTCAATGAAAGCATCAGACGAGTTCCTATTTATTATTCATATCATGGACCCTAAGTAGGTGTTGATACACTGCAATATTTATGGCCAATTATATTGATTACTACTGCTTTTTCAACCAATCTGCCTCATGGGAGATCGTAATTGCATGTATATGAAGTACTTTTTAACTCTCCACGGGGATGGGGCTTCAGACCTTAATATTGAATTAAAGTCAATGACAATGGGGAAGACATCCATTGTTTTTGTGTATATAAAAAGGCCAATAGATGACGGGAATGGACTCGTAATATGTCGATACATGTATCATTGACCTGCTTAACATATAATACACTTAGTACATTATCACATGAACATCTGCTCTTTTAATTATTGTTCTTCCCCATGTTGATTTGCTTTCTGATTAGGCTTTATTTTCTATACCTTATTGAGTCAGGGGTAGAACCCTGATAACAGTCCGTCTAATGCATTGATATTGGTCAACCCCGTATGAATTAAATTTAAGCTCAGTAACTGGCCAGTCATATCTTCTTCTCATCCTCTAACTTTTTGTAAGAGTGGAAGTGGTAACACCCTTTTACGGATGTGGTATCAAAGCCTTCCCCGTCTTTATTCAAAGAGAATGGAAAGTATATGTATGTCATCAGTCCTTTTTCACATCACTATTTCAGAGCTGGGATAACCAGAAAGTGTGCACAATAATTCAGCATGTCACGGATCATGAGTCCCGGAGCTGTCCGGAGTATCCGCCACCTGACCAGTCAGGCTGCTGCCGCCCGCCAGGAGGACGTCCAGGTAAGTTACCTGTACACAGAAAATCTAAATGCTGCAACCCTTAGTCTGTGGTGGCTATCCCAGGTTGGACATAGGGACATTGGTCAGGCATTACCAAGTCCTATTCAAAAAAGACTGTGGCAAAACAACATAATTATGACTCATGGCTTACTCAAAAGGATTAGCATAAAACTCATTGAAATGGAGAAGACTAAGGTGAGTTGGCCAGTACTGACCAACCTGACAGTATTAAACCAACCTAGGTTGGTCGTATAGGGAGCCAAAAAAATGACTAACTTGGTTAGGCATTATAGTGACTGAGAGAATGGTCGTATAGGGAGCCAAAAGATCTCAGTGTAGATGCGTGGACAGTGAGCCTCCTGTCCCACGACCTCTTTTATATATAATCATCGCATTATTTTGAATCCTCCTGTCCCACTCTAGTCCAAAGATCCAAGAGTACATCATTGCCAGTTCTGAGAACGTTGAACTCTACAAGGGGAGTACAGCACTGCCTGACTCATGAAAATACCTTAGCTTGGAGAGTATGTTGCTTTGGAGACCTTTTGAGTGTCAGGCTGGTTTACACTTATTTTTTTGTGTACAGGTGGGGGAAAGTTAGCCTTCAGCCCCATGACCACATGGCCACATTACTATAGCCATACAGCTCTATCAACTCATGTGTATTATCTCACGATTCGCACTTTATCTAGCTTCACATGACTACCAAACTGCCCTAAAGCACTATCCTGCCCGAGATATCCATGCATTTTATTCAGTGAATAGGGAGGGAAGAGCAACTTGATGGTGTGTCTCCTGAAAATTCAAAGTACATTCAACCCCTTTTTTCTATTCTGAAAGTACGTTCAATCCCTTTTTCCTATCCTGGTAGTACATGTATCCAACCCCTTTCATACAACCTGAAAGTATAATCAACACCTTTCTTCTACCCTGAAAGTACATTTAATCCAGTTCCGCTATATCCTAACAGTATATTCAACCCCTTTCTTATATCCTGAAAGTAAATTCAATCCCTTTCTTCCGTCCTCCAAACACCGCATCTGATCGATTGTGTGCATTAGGATATTCCAGTTTCACCATGTATAGTAAAGATGAGCGAAATATCTCACTCCCATTTGTATAGTGGTGCCTCCACAGCCCTGTAGGGGGCTTGTTGAGGTCACTAGAGCCCGCTGGTGTAAAGAACATGCATGATTACATAATCCTACCTGACCATAATTATATAGACTGGAAACCGGCCCCGCCCTACGCTACCGTTACTCTCCCGGACGCAGAGACCCCCAGCGTGATGATTATGCCCATGGACTATGACATCACTTCCCCAGGACACTGCCCATTTCCGTATTCTCTGAATATTTGAATCACTGCAACCGCTCTCCGCAGACAACAAAGCCTTATTTCTACGCGCCCACCATCCCTCAAAAGACAATCAATGTATTACATACAGTTGTAAACCGCCATACCAGTATTCATTTCATTTTCTCATTCTACATATGCATGTATAAATTCACAAATACATGCTCATGTATTCTTATATTACATAATACAAGGTATTATAACTAGATTAATTTCACCACTACTGAATTTAATATCTCCACCCACTGCTTTGTATATCTTTTCGAAGGGTGTGCTAGTGTTTTATATAAGATGAGTCACTGAGGCGGTGCTCTTCGTTAATTTTGCAATTTGAGAGACTTTGCTATGAGGTTATAGCCATGTAGCCTATAATGAACCACATGTGATGTATAGGGTGTATTTTTGAGCCTTTATAAGAGACGTCGGTATGATACCGGTGACTTATAAGACTTTGCAGAATGGAATCCTGTTTGTTAATCAGGGTCGGATTACCATGGCAATGCGTATAGTGCCGCGATGGTGTGGGATATAATGTGATGGTACAAAAACATGTAATATGCCGCACAAGTAAGACGTGAAACCATAACGGACGGCATGTGCCTTCTGGTAGTAATGGTGACTTAATAAATATTCAATTGGTTCAATAGGCAAAGGTGAAAAACACATTTTGTTAATGTATTTTTTCCGAGATTGGTTAGACCGAAAGGAGGAGCTGCGTTACTCCTCCGGACCTTACTTATAGAAAAGAGGCGTCCAGCATGGATTCTTTTATATCTAGAACTTCCCGCCCCTGCCTCTGCACGATCTGCAGCACTAGCTACCAACTACACGATGCAATTAACGTGTACAACTCAACCATACAAATCACAGAATGCTACCCAATAAGAGGAAGGAGGACGAAGCGGGTGTCTGTTGTTGAGACAGGTGTTTCTATACACTGTACCAATGTACACCTGCCACGGAAATGAGGCCCGCGATGATAACCAATCGGTGACCTACTAAACAGCGCATCCCCGAGCAGGTGCTTGGGCAGCAGGAGTTTAAGGTTAAAGGGCACCAACCTGGAATGGACTAGGCAGAATTGGTGGAGGCTAACATTTCCAGCCACCCCCTCCCCACCTTACTCATTTTTTGGTAGCAATTGAGGCGACTTAACATTGTCCGTAGATGGCAACTAGTCCATGGCAGATAGAGATTCCCTTTTTTATGGGGCGGGGCCTGGGTGGGGATCTGGCATCTGATAATGCTAATAATGCTCAGGGGGCGCTCTAAGACGGAAAGGAAGAATACGGTGAAGAATGAGTTGTGAGCAAGAGACGCCTTTGAGACTAGATTAATATAGACAGACAAGGAAAGAACTGGGTCATAGTGAGATGCATTCTTGTAGCTGGCATCAAACAATTGAGATAATAATTATGCAAATCTGCAGTTAGGGGCTGACAAGAAAAAGTAGGGACAATAGTTGTTCCTTTTACGATAACAATGAGGATTAGGATGATCACAGAGTAATACACCAGTAAAGCCGCTGGGCTCGAGGAGTAAATGGTAGTAAATGGTATATATGTACATGAATTGTGGTTAGAAGAAGTCGGTACGATCAACCTGCAGACCTCTAAAGGAAGGTATCCAGAAGAAGTTCTAACCCATATAATTCCAAGCAGGCGGTCACTAGGTCAAATCTGGCAGAGCATAGCATTCTTGTTTAGGCAGTGTGCGGTAATTGGCAATCATAAAACGCGAACTATTCATTGCAGGAGAGCATGTCTGTATTGCTCACCATGGCCACGCCAGAATAAGTGTTAATTTGTAGATAGGTTCAGATGAATTCTTCTATCAGGTATTAAACATGCCTTCCATTTAAATCTCTGCTTAGCCAATAACCGAACAACAGCCTTTCTAAATTATTTCGGATATGATCTTTCTGCACTATGATTGGTTAGGAAAGGTACTATTTTAGCAGGAATTTAACTTATCAATGATGCATCATTTCCCCGGTAAGACGTACATGTCGATTTTACTGGCCAAAAGAATAAAAGTCGTATTTTTGTTGTTGCAAAACATTCATATTTTTCGGAAATTTTAGCCATGCTTTGGTTAGACCCCATCCCTAATTAATTATCCGACCTCAGGAAATTGTTTTTTTAACAAGAATTTCCAACAGTTTCATGATATTCCTAGTTACTGTAAGGATCAGTGAGTCGTCCTGATGACCCGCAAGACGATGTGGCATTTCATGACTCATTCCAGGTCCCTCCAACATCCAAGTAAAAAATCCGACCTACCTACCTTAATTTTTTGGACCATGTTGCCTGAAACACACGTTTTCTCTTTTTTATTGGCCCTACCATATTTCGAATCATGACGTCTAGGACTTATGGGTTGTACCTGTGGCCAAAACACTTGTGTCATATTCGGGGGGGGGGATCTATAGAAAGGGCATCTATAGCGAATGTGTGAACTTTTGTTGACCCAGGATGAGTTCTGAGAATAACAACGGCCTTCTTTTCCCCAATGTACACCGTATTAATGGTAGTTCTGGGAATACAATGCATGCTACAACAATGCAATGCATACAATACTTACCTCCTCAAACAATCACATTGATTTCCTCCTGCCCCATTATAGGCCAGCCATCCCCCTCTTTGGAGATGCACCTATTCCTATAATGAAAACCCTTAGGAGCTGCCACAATGGCTACCTACCTGTGCAGTGACATGCGTTTACCTATGGCTTTCCATGGTGTGTGGATGCTTTGCCAACATCGCAAGCTGCCAAATTGCCCTCTCTAAAGCCAGGGATTCTCCGGGTCGATGCAATGTGCACATATAACATAATGGGATATAGCCTATTTAAGCTAGTCAGAATTACAACTCAGATTTTAAATTGTTATATTGTAACTCATGTAGCTTGGTGCATATCCCCTAGAGGATGCTTCCGAATTCCTATTAATTCTGTACTTAGATTGTCTAGAACCTGGGAGAAACAGATTGGTTCAGGTATCTAGGTTGGGACATCCCTCACTCTAAAGGTTCACTACTTCCGAATGTGGTGTGCCATCAATAAGGTAGTTGCAACATAAACCTGATATTTTTAGATACCCTGCATCTATAAATATGCAATCAAATACGCAAAAAAATGCCTCTCCCTCTAGAGGGTTCAGAATTTTCCTGACCTCCCTTTAAAGTATCAACCTGGCGGCGTTTTCGCTGAAAACATGTGACATTTTGGGGGTATCTCAACGGTTTTCCCTGTCAAAATCTGACTTTCCCTGACATTTTCAAAAATTCTGAAATAACCTGAACGAAAAAAACGGTTTCCCATCCATTTTCGCTGACGGTGGCGACCCTGATACTATATGCATTTCGAAGTTTAGCATGACTGCATCGGCTGCATCAACCATAAAAATTACATGTAAAGAAACCCATCCTGATGGGGCGTCTATTCTATTTAAAATGCAGAAATATGTAGCAAACTGAATTTCATTACATGTTTTACATACTGCGCATCAACAGATACCGACACAAATATAGTTAGAATGGCCGACTTCTGTTCCGTTACTGATAAGAGCCTACAACTCCAGCACTGCTGGCTCATTGCGTGACGGTATCCCGATTACGCCACTACAACATGGCCCTAAAAACCACTCTCATGTGGACTACTCCCTTGACATAAAAATCCCCTGGAGGACTATGACCATTGGGACCACTTTTGTGGTTTTAACCCAAACCATTTTTGAGCTAACCAACGAGCACTCATGACGCAACTTCGTAATATGCTGATCGTTGCTGGAAAACCTACATCAAAAGAGCCTATCCAGCAAAATAAAAAACGGTTGCCGAACTTTCGTCTAATAAAAGAGGAAAGGAAAATATCCTGCGTGTTTGAAACCATTGGCAACTCTCTGTGGCAAACCGTGCATAAAACCCTTGCACTTTGCAGCTAATGGCTACATTGACCTGCGTTCCAAAACAGCATAAAAATAATTTCATTTTCACCCATTTCCGTATGTCGATTGGTCAAGAAATGTAGTGTTTTCCCAAGTAATATTTGTGAATTTTAAAGAGAGTGAATCAAGTCGTTGATAGATTAAAAAAGGGTTAAGCTGGAGAGAGGGGAACCCCCAGCCTGTCAACAGATGAGGGTCCAGCATTTTAGTCCATTTTTGTGGGATGTCCGTTTCTTATGCATTACTCCATTCTCTTCCCCCTTATCGAAAGGGGGGAAATGGCAGGTACAAGTTTTAGACCTCGAAATGTTTTGAAAAGTGGTAACGAAGGTAGATGTCAGCTTAACATGGGGAGTGGGTAGTACTTTTTTCTATAATGATTAAGAGATACAGAACAGTTTTCCGTATACTTCCTATGGCAAAACACGACCACATGGTTGCTGTATACATAGGCCTGCATCTCGTCTCTCATTCTGTATGCAGGCTAGGCTACCACCTCGACACAAACAGAGTCCCAGCATATATGAGTATCGAATGGGAGAAGGCTGCCAAACTGGCAAGCCTTAGCCAACATTGACAGATTGATGACAAGGCTTTCCCATAGGCGTCAACCCGGGCTATTTCCCGGCAGGTTTGCATACTTATAAACAGAATGGGTTCCTCTTTTTTCCTCTGTCTCTTTACATAGGATAAGTCATTTCCTACTCATACCAATGTGCCTTGTCCGGCCGAATAGGGTGGATATTACTGGTGAGAGGTGGGAAAGTGTTGGGGAACCTGGCGGATTAGGGAAGGCAGTGGGAGGGCCATTATGCTGGCACTGGTCGACCACTCCCTACCCATAATAGGAATCGAATGGAGGACTCATTTTCATTCACCTAGATAACCATGTGTTAGTGCAATAGCTTGTCTCGGATTTGTAGATTGTTACTAGAACTGCTTTGGTATTTCTTGTTAACTAACACTCCCGGGTAACGGGTAATTATACAGCTAAAGTAGATTTCGAAATTTGTTATTAGTTTCTTTCTGTTGTGAGAGTGGTATAAATTTATTCATTCCAGTAGAATGTAGACACACTGCCCATATTTAGGGATCTGCAAGGTCCCGGTGGAAATAGGAGCAGGGTACATTTTGCAGTGAAATATGTGATTACATACCAGCCTTCTCAGAATGAAAATACACAGCAGTATTTATATCATAGTGTGCGGATAAGTAATGACTGTTATACTGCAAAATATAGTACTTTGAGTCCGACCACACCTGTCTTGAACTCAAGAACAAATTGTTGAGGCGCCAAGAAGATTTTTGTAAAGACAAACGCTGTGCCAAAAGAAATGCAGGACAGCCTTGATGAATCCACCACCATACTTGTCCCAAATAAGACTCGTCTGATAAACACATTGTTGTATTTGGGACTCTTATATACTATGTATGTCCTCATCTTGTTTGTGTTTTTGTGCCCCACAGCCCAGCACATCAGGATGCCCCGTCCTCAGCCAGCCCAGCCTTAAGCCGTTTGACGCCATCCCCGGACCCAAAGGTCACATGATTATAGGCACGCTGTGGGACTACTTTAAGAAGGATGGCTTCCGGTTTAACAAGATGTTCAAGGTAAATCCACTCAGGGGTGTAAATGACCTGTGCAATGTACTGCCTAGCTTACGAACAAACGTTTTTAAAAAGGTTTTAAAAACGTTTGGAGGAAAACATTTATAGATCTATAGGTTTGTATGAAAGGAGTCTTCCTTCAAACTTTTGCAAAACGTTTTATTCTGTTAGCCCGATTAGCCAACAACACGCAGTTCTATGCTTAAAACATTTCATTATTTATTGAACTGGTCCTCAGTCACTCAGAAATAAAGTCAAGTGAATGTTGAATCAAACATAATTAAAAACTATAATGAACTTATCGTGTAACAAATGTGAGGCATTTACATCATGCACACGATAATGCTATAGGAACTCTGCAAGGATCTAATCGAATTGTTTTGCCTTTGCATGGAGGAAAAGCTGAGTCATTCTGGCCCTCACACACGGGAAGTCTAGTATTGATACACTTTCATGAAGCCTGGGGAGTCCTTGATAAACTTTCTCATTATAATTTCAATTAACCTAACTAGATTCACATCTCCTAATTCTCCCAACCCCCCCCCCCCCTCCTCTCGCCAGGCGATGCAGACCCGCGCCCTGGAGTTCGGCCCCATCTACAAGGAGACCATCGCCAACAGGACATCTGTAGTGATCTCAGACCCACTGGAGTACGCCAAGGTCATCAGGGTCGACGGTCGCTTCCCACATCGTACAGAGATGGAGCCACTGGCGCACTACCGGCGGACTCGGCAACTCACCCTCGGCGCGGTCAGCTCGTGAGTTACTCCCCATTGTCTATTTATAGCTCAATTGCCGGCTCTATTTATATGTATCTATGGGGACCCAGGAGGTCAGTAATGGCTGGGTGTGACCTGTTTATTGGTGAAGGGCCGGTTGAGCTGCTCATGGCCTATTTATTCTACAGACACCACTTGGGACATGACCAACTGCCTAACTAGGGGTCAACAACGTTTCTATGGTTCTACGTCCTATTTGCTCGTCAGGGATCATTGCTTTTATGAGCAAGTTGGTGATGTTCTACGTGCATCGGAGTAAATACCTTATAAGTTGCTCATTGGATCTAACTACAATACTCGGGGTTTAAATATGGGTGTAGGGTAAGCGGTCCAATGAACGTTCTTTTGTTTGTTGTAGAGATATTGGATATTGGAGAGACAAAATAGTCACAGTGTCAAAAAGGGCGTGTTTTGGATCAGACTATCCTACCTTCTTATTATGACCAAAGTTCTCCAAATTGTTCAGTACTTTTTGTTTCTGTTCCCTGTGAGCAGGCAGGGTGAAGAGTGGTACCGACACAGAGTGGTGCTGAGCAAGAAGATGTTGCGGCCCAAGGAGGCGCTCTCCTACTGCTCAGCCATGAACGACGTGGCCGATGACTTCATGGCCCAACTCAAGTCCTGCATAACGCCAGACGGCACCATCCCAGACATAGAAATGCAATTCTTCCGCTGGGCGCTAGAATGTAAGTGTCTGCTTACACAATTTTCATTTTCTTCTCAATTTTATATGCAGAGTATAACTATGTATACTGTGCATATTCATGCATATGGTCATGGTACATGGATTCCCTATCTGAAAAGTATCCTATATTAGACAGCAAGCTCCCATTGATAGCTGCGACAATTCTACCTTGTAGGCACCCAGTAGGTTCCCCATACATTATGATGCAATTACTCATGCTTTGGGTGGTCTTACCTTCCAATGATCTATACATATATGAGCGTGATCAGGATGAATTAGTCCCACAGTCAGCAAGGAAAGCCTCCACATTTCTAACATCAATCTCATGGACAAATCCTGCTGTACAGTTGATAACCAATCACTCAGATGGATGTTAGACAACCTACATTCCTGATGGATGGCCTAATCACTTTCCAAATATCAAAGAGAGTTATAACGACGATGGTTTCAGTACCAGATTCCGAAATAGGCATTTCTTGACAAGAGTTACACTGGGTGCTAGGAAAACCCTTGAGTGTATTCAATATAATTCCAGTGCCTGTGGATTTTATATTTGTAATTTGTGTAACCACCTACTTGGGATTGAGAGCACCTTTCGGGTTCAATGGGCGTCCACCTCATCATGAGAGTTGGAAACCCATAATTCCTCTTACCTCTAAGAGGATGGGTTGCTGTTACTGAGTGCCTCACTTATAAATTGATATCAGGAGCAGCTCCAGAGCAACTCATATCCACCATGGATGGCATAATGATACATTAGAGCTGATATGGGTAGATAGTAAGTCACACTAATCATTCCAACGTTGTCACCATAATAGGACGCGGTCATGTGCAGAAATGACAGATTACGCCCATGCACCCTCCCTAAAATGAAGTGTATTAATGCAATGTGTGTTAGGTACTGTTGCCAATATATTAAGCGATTGCCTTTACGCAAACCAGCTGATAGATTTTATGTAGGCTGTTATTAACTCTTGCTTTCGATAAAAATGTATCTGGGCAGGTTGACCTAATATGTAAATAAGAGATCCCATTCCCTTTACCAATAAGAAAAAGTATGAAATGTCCCGATTTCGGCCAATTTTCTATATGGAACTGAAATCATTTAAATCCAGAGATTAATAGAAGTGAGTCCTACAAATGATCACTTTAATCCATAATTCTTCACCATACTCCTCTACCTCGCATGTGTTGCAGCTATTGGCATGGTGCTGTTCGAGGACCGGATTGGCTGTCTCCAGGAGCCGCCAGACCAGGACACTGCTGACTACCTGCACCACCTGCTGGGTTTCTTCGGCCTCCTCCAGCCCCTCATGTACAATGTGCCCATCTACAAGCTCTACCCCACCGCCACATGGCGGCGCTACGTGCACCACGCCGACGAGGTGCTCCGTATAGGACAGGTTTTTGTTGACAGGGTAGGTATGGGCATATATCTCTCGTTCCAAATCCTTCTGACAGAAGGCTCTGGTGGCAGCCACTATGACATTGAATCTTAGCCCTAACTTTGATTTTGCTGGGTTTGGGCAGTCCCTTCTGATAGCTTGGAACCAGTGAACAGGAACCAGAATGTATGATGGTAACTGTGGAGTAGACAAGGCGTTGTTTCCGCTGCACCGACCCTCTTTAGGGTAAGACAAAAATTAGAAAACAAGAATGTATGATGGTAGTTTTACCATCATACATTTTGATTACATTTCATCCAGTAAATCAAAGGTCAAGGTCATAGTGGTTGTTACCAGAGCCTTCATTTGAAAGAATCTTTAGAACGAGAGTATGAGATTCTGAACGGGGTTCAGGTGGTAGGAGTGGTGGTCTTTAATCTTAGTGACTGACCAAGCAACTGTTCTGCTATGATTAAGGTTGGGATATCACAACACTGTTAAGACTCTCCTGTCAATACAGATTTTATCAGACAGAAATTGCCTTCAAAATATCATTAATCAATATTCCTTCCAGGTAATTGTTTTTCGATATTTTGACAGCACAATAATTCTCTAAAATCATGTTCTTCCTTAGCCAAGTAGATTGAGCAGTAGACATCGTTGGTTTTTTATATGACCAGTGACTCTGATGGTCACCACAATGCGTGCATGGAATGGCAACCACAAATCCATAGAGAGTGAGTGAATGGGGAGCTGGGAAGGTACCCCTAGTGTAATGAACCCCAATTGTTGGCTCTATACACCGGAGACTCTACATGTGTGCCGAGGCAATGAACCCACTGCCTTTTCATGTTTACACGCACATCGGACAGACCACCCACCAACAGCTCCCAACCCCTTGGCTTCAGACGGCCAACACAATAGCTGTATGCCATGTGAGCAGGGCCTATGTAGGCTCACACTGCCCCTCTCCCCTGCCAACTCCTGTGGCCAAATGCCCCTCTCTGGCCCCCAGCGATGGCGCCCCTAGTGGTCGTTAGCTCCCAGAACTAGGCACAGATGTGGTTATTGCGTGAGGCTGCTGATTGATCATACAGCTGCTGTCAACTGTCAGTAGTCAGCAGGACTTTGGGCGGTCGTCATTAGTTGACAGCTGTCATATCGATGTAGTGGTCTTATAGTGAATGAGGGAGTTGTACCCTGTGGTCTAACTGTCACTGAAACTACTGACTGC